>BLKR01000047.1:0-600000 GCA_011170035.1 Teleogryllus occipitalis | reverse complement strand
TGGACAAAGAGCAAAGATGGAAGAGGGAGAGAGTGGAGAATGCAAAGGTGGATGAGGAAGAGAGTGGAGAATGCAAAGGCGGAAGAGGGAGAGAGTGGAGAATGCAAAGAGCAAAGATGGGAAATGGATAGAGTGGAGAAAGAGCAAAGATGGGAGAGGGAGAGAGGGAACATAGAGTAAAGATGGGAGAGGGAGAGAGTGCATATGGAGCAAAGATGGAAGAGGGAGAGAGTGACGGGCGAGTGGGTGGAGGAGAGCAGGTCAGAGAAAAGGGCCGAGAGAGGGGAGAACGGACAGGGTGAAGTGAAGGCCTCGAACCGAGAGCGGCGTGCGGAGCGCGGGGGCGCGGGCGAGGGCCCTGTCCGCCTGCGCATATCCAGCGCTGCTGTCGCCGCCTGCGGAATGCGCGCGGGCGCGGGCGCGGGCGCCGAGCGCGACTCAAAGGCCCCTGGCAGCGCCCTGCCGCCGCCCCCGACGCCCCTCGGACGCGGAAGA
This sequence comes from Teleogryllus occipitalis, assembly GCA_011170035.1. Classification (NCBI taxonomy): domain Eukaryota; kingdom Metazoa; phylum Arthropoda; class Insecta; order Orthoptera; family Gryllidae; genus Teleogryllus; species Teleogryllus occipitalis. Next base: position 599,505 of record BLKR01000047.1, on the reverse strand, counting down.
AGAGGAAACAGAGCTCGACCGCCGGCCTGTGATGGACGTTGCCGATTGCTTCGCTATTTGAAAGGCATACGATCAGTCGAGTCACTGTCGCTCATTCAGAAATTTATTATTTCTAACGCTCATTTGAAATAAATATACATTAATAATAAAAACGATAGACGCCATGAGTATCAATGCATGAAAGTATTAAATTACAGACAAACGTTTCAAAATAAAAACAGGATTATATGATTTCCAATAAAATTACAACGTAATAATATAACTTTACTTTTAATACTGCTAATTAGCATCGGGTAACTAATCATAAGGGACGTAAGACAGGAAGCAATGTTCTACTTCATTAATCAGTTCTATACATGCTTCAAAGTTCGTATTCAAATGATAGAATAACAAACTATTGCATGTAAAACATTCATTGCAACACAATTATTGTGTACATACTGCAAAAACAGATGAAATATTGTCACACCAACTCTTTAATTGTCTACATGAGTTTACAATGTCATGGGGCCAAAATAACATTGGAAATAATGGATAGAAAATAGAAAATAGTTCTAAACATAAAATAGAGTTACATAGTATGTGCCGTAACAAATCATCAATGACAAGAAATACAGAAAAAAATCGTAGGAGAAGTATGGTGTCAAACCCAATCGTTTCAAAACCGACTATATTGCATAAGTGCGCATTCACATCAACTCAATGACTCAGCTGCCAGGCCGCGAGTCCCGCGGATTGCTGGGCGAGATCGCAATGGACGTCGCAATCACCGCGCGGGCCCTTGGGTCCTGGGTGAGCGCGAGGGAGGGAGGAGGGGGCGGAGGGCCCGGTCCAGCGCAGCAGCGCCACGGACCGAGTGCGGCCGGCGCGCGAAGCACCAGGCTCCGCCATCGACCGCGTTGGCACGCCTCCCTCCCCACCCCCGCCCCCGCCCCTCCCACCCTTCGCCTCCCATCCCACCCGGGCGCTTGGCGCGGGCGATGCTATTCGCTGCATTCTAGGCAAAGTGCAGAACGCGGGTCACACTTGTACACAATGGGCAGGTGATTGGACGGTTCCAACACACGAATCATGTCGTTTAGCTGCAATTGTTGCGCTTCAAATGCATCATCATAACGCACTCCTTCATGATCCCGAACAAGAAGAACAACAAATTCTGAGTGAAACAAAAAAACAACTTCGATTAATAATTTACGAAAAAAAGTATACCACACTAAATTCTAGGTATTTTCAAGAACCGGAAATTGTAAGCTTTTCGAGGGAATCGGCTCTTCATTTAAAGAAAATAATATCTTATATTTATGCATACCTACAAAACAAAAATCGAAAGAAAATACGAATTTTTGCAAATTGCTTGATGCATTTTTATACAAGTAGTATACACATGTAAATTAAAATGTTGTGTCCATACGCTGGAAAAACAATTAATGATCCACTTGACTAACGCAAAAAATGAACGTAAAATGACACAGAAACAAATTAACTCAGATTAAAATGTACTACATTTTACAAAATGTACTACATTCTCAAGAAATCTACCTAAACCGATCTTCCCCCGAAAACTTCAAATTTGGCGTAGAACGCTGCATTTTACTGTTCAATTGGAGTGCGTTTACCCAGAGACCAGCACACCGCCTCGAAGGACAAATCGCAGAAAAATACCGTCGGCGAATCAATATGCGCACGAGGACGGCGGCGACGAGGGCGGGAGAGAAGTTAGCGCGCTAAAGCCAGAGCGCGCGGGCGGCGCTTTGACAGGCGGGGCGGGGGCGGGGGCGGGGGTGGTGGGCGGTGGCGGAGGCGGTGGGCGGTATTTGCCGTCGGGCAACAGAAAGCGCCCTTGTCCCTCTTGCGATCAAAAGATGTCAGAAATAATGATGACTGGCGTAAATGGAATTAAAATTCCGCTCCTAACTACTCGGCTGCGCTCTGGGCGGAGAGAAAAAGATGTGGAAGGTGGACGGTGATCGAAATATTGAGAGAGACGGCGCACGAACATTCGCAGAACAAAGCCAGTATCAATTTCGTAATTACGAGGACGTAAATGTACACAATTGATACTCGTTTCCCTCAGAGATGGAAGCCATTTAATACAATGAGCAGCGAAGTGTTTGGTACAGGCGTCTTCATTCACGTCAAGTTTACGCTCCTCGGTCCGTTGGCAAAGTATTATTGCCAGAATACTCAATTATTCTGTTTCGTTCTGTTTCGCCATTCTCTCTACTCTCTTCATGGAAACAACTGTTCATTATATAATAATTTCACAATACAATTCTTTTCGATCGCACGCTTTTAGTCTTCTTTGATCCACATGAATTGTCTCGTTGTTTTGAAGTAAGTTATCTTTACAGTAAATATTATTACTAAACAAAAAGTATTTCTTGACTTTTCAAGCATGTATATTTTGTGTACTCTTTGATAAAATTTCAGTATAATGTAGAGAGACTTCTGCACGATCCAGGGGTACATAAGTAAACTAGCAAAAAAAGAAAAATATTAACTATAATAAACAAGTTAAGTGCTCTTTTCACTACATAAATTTACACCCAAAATTTGTACGGAGTATGCCCGATTATAAGCATATTGCTTCTCAAACACTGCAGAGTCAGTGATTTGTAATAAACTTCAGGACTGCGGTATCAACGATATAGATGATCATTATTAAGAATAAAAAGTACATTTTTATTTCGAACTTCATTACAACTATCTTGGGAATCTCGGGAATGTAAATTTAAAACTTAGAACGGTCTTTCTCCCCGCGCGTTGTCCCTATCATTCGGCCACCGAATCGGCGAGTGGGCTTCTCGTCCCGACCCCCCCTTCTTCACTATGCCTCGCTCTTTCACCCCTCAAACCCGAATTAAATCCGAATTCCGGAGCGCTCATTTAATAAACTCGCAGCGCCGGATTTCCTCCATTAACAAAATAACTGCTCGAGATATTACATTTTCGTCGTCGGCCTGTTTATCCGCGCGGCGGCGGCGGCGGCGGCGACGCTGGCGAGCAGTGGCTGGCGCGGGGCGGGGGGGGGGGCGAATGGGCCGTCCTCTCTCTACTTGAGGCGCACAATCGCCCTTCAGACCGTCGCCGCCCGCCCCGCCAACTTATCAATGCAGATGAAACAAAAACACGGCAGGCGGCGCAAGGAGAGCTCCTAAGCACAAGGAAAAAGGGAAGGCAGTGGAAAAGGGAACGGACGAGGTGGAAGCTGGCGGGGGAAGAGCGGAAGTGAACCGGAAAGAAAACGGGATGAACTACGACGAGACGAAAGCGCAGTTGACAGTCAGAGGCGGAAAAAGTAGATGGGGCGTCAAACGTGGATAGAGGTAAAGGGCAATTATTGTCGATGGAAGTGAAGAGAACATTTCAAAACCAAGGAAGACAATATAAATATGCGAGAAAGAGCGGCGAAAGGAGAAAGAATAAATCGGATGTGGGAAAAACCCGTATTGCTTTGAGATGAAGGCTACAGCAGCAAGGGGTTGTGAGCTGGAGCAGAGCAAAGCGGGCAGGCCCTGCCAGGTGGGCTCACGCGGCGGTAGGCGATTCACGTGCAGGGCTGCGTAGGGCGCGGCCGAGCGCGAAGGGAGACAGAGAGGGAAGCCCATATTTTTGTAAGGAGCGGCGGCGGCGGCGCGCAGGGGATGGGATGGGATGGGATGGAGCGAGGCGGGTGGGGAACGAAGCGAGGCGGGGTAGAGCGGGGTGCGGGAAAGCCGTGGCCAGGACGAAAGAGAGGCGAGGAACGATGTGGAGCAGGCATTGACGGGAGAGGGCTGGGCGAACCGGCGAGGACAGACGGGATGGGGTGGACCGGGGCGAGGCGGGGCGAGGCGGGGCGAGGCGGGGCGAGGCGGGGCGGTGGGCAGGGGCGGGGGAGGGATGCGCCGGCGGAGGTGTGGCAGGGCGGGCCGTGGCGGGGCGGAGCGGGAGGGGCGGGGCGGGCCAGGACGGGGCGATGCAGGTAAGGGAGAGACGGCGCCCGCGGCCGCCCCGGACGACGAGCCTCGTTTGGCGACGCAGCGGAGCGCGATTAGGGCGCGCGCCCGCCCCGCCCGGCCCCGCCCCGCCCCCGCCCCCTCGCCCGGCGCCCGCGAGCGGAGCATTAGAGGGCGAGCCGAGCCGAACGGACGCACAAGTCAACGAAACGGCACAAGGCGAGTTTAAGAGATTGAGCGGCGTGCAGGGAGCAAAGGCCCGGGGAGAACAAGGGGAGAGATGGGGGAACTTAGGGTGAAGTACAGATAAGGGGCAACAGAAAGACAGAAAATACGAGGATTGAGATCGTGAAATGAAAAAAGTTGAGTTTGAAGGGCGTGTGAAAGATGAGATTTAATTAGCATAAGTGTTACATCGAGAGTTTCTGCCTTAACTGATTATTTCACAAGCCGAATGTCACGGTGAGTAAATTGATCGGGAAAATACGGAAAACTTAATATTTATGAAGAATATTCAATAGCAACATGAGGATTAAATAATAGAGAATTATTTAGGAGCAAAACTATGTATTTTTCATTAATATATTGACTCAGTGGTAAATGTTTCTACAACTCTACAATATGACTGAATTGACAACCTACCTTGTATATTATTATTGGACTTTACAAGAAAACAAAGCACGTGAAGTAACCAGTGAATTGTGAATACCATTTCAGCAAATAATATCACTGCACTTGATCGCAGCAAAGAGTTGGTTATAAATTATAATTTTCAAGTAGAACAGGTAATGATTGCAGACTTATCCTAAAATGATATTGGTCAAAATCACATGAGTAAAAGTGAATTCACAAGAATTCACAAGCCAAAAATTCTTTCAAGCAAAAGAATTTCGAAGCCACATATAGCCTAAATTCTTTGAAAATATCGACTATTTCTTTTGTTTTATAGATATAGTGGAACAGATTACACTCGTACGCTATAAATTAAGCCAACGAAACTCGAATGACAAGGTGATAAAGAAGTGTTTCGCGATAAAGAAGTTCGTTAGAGAGTAGTTCTTTGTAATTGGAATTAGCTATTTGACTGCCCAGCATTGGATCGCTTACGTCGGCCATCCCGTTCACTTTCGCCCTCCTAGTCCAATCCCGATGGGCTGCGACCTCCCACACGTCAACGTGACACCTACATGGATTACGAATTATAAAACAATGAATTTTGTTTAAAAAAGTAAAAAAGAGAAAAAAAGACAAAAAAAAGAAAATCACTTACATTCTGGGGTTACCTTTTTAATCGCAACTCAACCTAAGCATCAACTAAAAGAGTACGGTAAATTTTGGAAGCAATCAGTCTAAATAAAATAAAATAAATCAGTATAGTGATTCAAACGTTTTTCTGAAATATTCACACACATATACGTCCACTTTATGGGGCACATAGGAAAATGGATGCGAAAAAATGTGAGAAGCAGCCGGTCGCCGGCGCGGCGCAGCGCTGGTGAGCGAATGTCACTCAAGGGAGGGGGGGGGGCAGCCTCGACACGCCCTCCTGCGGCGGCCACCTGGGGAGGGCCCTCGGCGCTCGTCTGGGGCCGTTTCATCACATTTCTGCCGTAATTAAAAGCGGCCGCCCCCTGCGCCAAGAGACGGGGCGGCCAGCGACGCGAGGGCAGCGGGTGGCGGAAGAAGGCGGAGGTTAAGCAAGGTACAGGCGACGAGCTTCAGCACTGAAACACGCCGGGATACGAGGAGCGAAATATGGAAGGAAAAATTCAAAAGAAATCTGAAGAGAGAGATTTTATAGGTAAGACATGGATCTACATAGGATCATGTAACAGGGCGATGAGGATATAAGAAGGGAGTTAGAATACATAGAAACTGAAATATTTCGGCGTAACCAAGATCAAAGAGGTCACACACACACACACACACACACAAGCAGGGGATCAAATTTTCCACTTCCAATAGTAACAAGACGCTCATGACTAATGATTTTTAAGTGAGTGCAGATAGATCGGCACTAGTGGTTGTGACCTTCACACATGTTACTGAGGAAAAGAAAGGCAATCACGGAAATAGATTAACGGAGGAAACCTGAACCCGCCACAGGAAATAGAGGGACAGGGGAAGCTCAAGGGTGCAGGCGAGGGAAGTGGGGTACTCGGCAGCGGGGCGACGGGCAGTGGAGGTGTGGGCATGGGGGCGTGGTCGCGGCGGCGGGGGCTGGTTCTTTGAGCACGGATCCTCGGTAATTACGGGGAGGGGGCCCGGGCGAGAGCCTTGCGGTGGCCATCTTTTGATCTGCGCTTTGGGATTATCAATCTGCAGGCCGTTAGGTTGGTAACGGTGGCGGTGGGGTGGGGAAGGGTGACGGGGGTGGGGTTGGGGGCGGGGGCGGGCCGAGCGTCGTTCGCGTCTTTATCGCCGCCTTAAAGGGAGCAGCGGCGCGCGCCTGCCACGCCGCGCCGCGCCCGGCGGCAGCCGTTAAGCTCTCACCGGGAGAGGAACTCTCGAGCTTCACTCCGTCAGCTCGCAAGGCGATTAACCTCTACGCACACACACACTCCGTTTGTACAGGACGAACCGTCTTTACATCTACCTCTAGTCATTCCTCAAAACATCCAGTTTTTAAATATATAAAAACAGTAGTGTATAATATAAGACGATAAAGAGATACCTTATCTAAAATATTACCTCACGAGCGACGACAGACACGAGGGAGGTATTTTTCTAGTAGATGATAAAATTTCTTTATTGTCGTGGGAATATTTCATTTTAATTTTTAGTTAAATAAGAAAATTAAAGTATTCGGTCGTCAGGACAACTAATTGGTTGCGTCACCACCAGGAGCGCTTAAGAGCTAAGATTTAAAAATTCTTTTATCGTCCATCAGTGATAAAAAGTAGCAGCATATTATTAGATATCATTAATCGTCTTTAATTTTATGAATTTAACAACAGAATTTTTTCAGTGAGTGCAATTTTTTGTCTCAATACTAGTAAATGTGTTTTTCCGTGAAGTATACATATTAATTAAACAGTTTTCTTGCAAAGCACCCAATATGCAAATATTAGAAAAAGTACACCAAATTTCAATCCTGTGGTTTTCTCCCTTTCCCATCTTTCTTTTCTGTCATTGACACATTTCGATTTGCAACCCAGCACATCCATCCACTTACATGACCTTGTACCAATTGAGCGCCCTGTAATTCCAACCGTCCGCAAGCACGAAAACGCGTGCGCCGCGCCCTTGGCCGCGGGTGTTCCCCAGGGTGGCGCCTTGGGAGAAAAGGGGCCAAGCTGGCTCCGCCCCGCCCCGCAGCCCGCAAACGCCGAAATGAAGTCGGGATCCTTGGGGCTGGAGCAAATAAGCCCGCGGTTCATCCACAGCTAAAGCCCGCACTCGCGTCCGCCCCCCCCCCCCTCGTCCCACCCCGAACTCCAGCGCCGGCGCCGCAGAGCTCAATCTGCATGCATTAATTTCTCCTTCGCCCGAACGCCCTGGGCCGATACGCGCGCCTCGCTTTCCCGCTCTTCCTGCCTCCGACCCAAGATCCGGCTCCCAGCTCCCGAGCAGCTCATTTACATTTTTTTCAGACTCAAGATTTTTTTTGGTCCTGGAAGTGCGGTTTTTACTGTTCAATATCCCACACATTCTTTCGTAATTCCATTTTTTAGGAAAGATATGTAGAATTGGTTACGTTGTAAGAGAGTTTCTTCGTAGAATGGAACCTCGTTACACTGCTGCGCAACACCAAAATGATGCTCTTTCCGAAATCACTTCTCTCTTCTGGCTCTTTTGATATGGCGGACACGCTGTTTCCAAATGACGTTACATGCATTACCTGCTAAGAATTTCTATCACAAAGAGAGGAGCCAACACTTTCAAATTCAGAAACGTAATTTAGCACAAATTAGCATTACTTTTGAAATGTGTCTTAACAAAAGAGAATAAGGGGGAAGCACAAGCACTACGAATTAAGAGGTTTCTGAGAAAGTAATAAAATTGCGATTCAATATCACGGGGATCAGTAACAAAAATAAATCATCTAGCAGAAGAGTTCCAAAATGAGACTAATAAAGCCGTATTTACGATACTGAATATTAAAATAATATAGAAACGAAAATGAACAGAAAATTGAATAAATCTTGCAAATATTTTGCGTGAAAACGTTGGTATTATAAATTCAAGCGCAAAAACAGAACATACATTTGTCAATTCATAGAGAACTGATATGACAAGCTCTAAAGCATCCTTTAAAACCTTTATTTTTTGTAAATTCTACCAATATTCTGTTTGGTTGCAACTTTTAAATCTGTATTATTATTAGATGCTGCGGTGATCAATGAAACCCTCTTCTCCAGCTCTCTAACGCTGCCCCTCCGATGCCCGAGATGTAAGCGTTAATAGCCGGCGTTATGGGCCTCGTAAAAAAGGGAGCAGCATTCCACTTGGCGCCGGCCGCAAAGATCACCTCAATAGGCAGGGAAGGGGCTGAAAGGACACGTTCGCGGTGGAGCCGGAGTTTCATTACGTCACGGAGGTCGGAGGTGTCGGCCGGGCGCCGGGGCCCTGATTGCCCGTTGGTGCGGGTCCGGGCCGCGCGAGAGCAGCACCGGCGGCGGCGGCGAGATCCCGGAGGAGTCCAAACCCGATTACGCTGCTTTGCCCGCCGTCGCTCCTTTTTCTTTCAATTCAGAGAGCAGTAACTCGCGTTATAATTGCTTAAAATCTTTTACTCCGCCGTGCAAGCTGTTATCTTTTCATTAAACTCGGGTTTGGGGAGGGCGAAGGAAGGAGGCGGAGCGCGGAATTCGGGGCGCCCGCCACGCCCCCCTCCCGGCCACAGTTGCCAATTGCGGCCGCGCGAGGCGCCCTTAGCCCTGCTTACGCCGACTCGTCCGCTCGCCAGCGCGCCCCGTGCAAATAGTGTCCACTAGACCTGAAGAGCTCGGGCCCGCGAAATTAATAGCGATCAAGTTACTCGTGGGTTTAATTTACAAGCGTGCCGAAAGTAAGTGCAATTTTTGCTGAGTTCTTCTTATTTGCGAAGTTGGAATAACAAGGTTCTGATGTAACAGACGAATCATCTTATTTTCTAACTTTTAATGGTGACCATGTTAAAATAAAACGAGCAAAAAATCAAATGGATTAAATTATTATTTCACAGTGAAATACTTCATTATTAAATTGTAAATTTTTCATTATATAAACTATCTTTTCCGTTAATTATGATTACACATTAAAGGGAGTATCAGGCATTTTAAACAAAAGTTTAAAAAAAACGACTTAAAAGTTATTTTATTTACACTTTTATTTACGACTAAATAGTAAAAATTGATATGATTATTCTCGTTCTTTTCATGTATTTCTCACTATGCCGTTGAAAACATTTGAAGCAGAGTTCAGGCGAAGCCATTAGTACACTTCTACGTTACGCTAGGAAGTCCTGCACGTTTGGCCCGCATTCCGAATCCCAATCGCACTTCTCTGGCTTTGAGATGTGACGCCCTTTCGCCTCCTACCCGCTCTGAAACCCCGTTTTCACACCCAAGGACCTCACCGCCACTCCACACCCCTTCTGCATCCTGATACTCCCAAACTGCCCTTCCGCTTGGCATCTAACAACCGTGGGATTTTCTGACGCACGTATCTGTCTAGTCACCTTGGTATCGAACATTTGTTCTCTGCTACTATAAGTCGCAATGTTCCTACGTGTTGCTACCTTCCTCCCCAGACGCCCCGTCTTGTTCCAGCTTCCTGGCTCTTGCGCGCGCACTCCGTTTCATGGAGGCTATTCTTGCAGTTCTCTTCCGCGCCATCCACATCGTCACCGGGGCGTAGGGGAGGGAGTGGGGTGGAATGGGGGAGGGACCGTGCCGAAACCGCGCCTGGGGCTTTAATTACGGCGAGGAATTCGGCGACCCGGGCGGGCGCGCGGGTGGGGCAAGGGGGCAGGCGAACGTGCCGGGGCCCGCGCCACGCGCGCGCCGAGGAGCCGTGCCGCCGCCCCCGACGCCCCCAGCAGTTCCGCGAGTCTCCGCCAAAGTTACGCGGGTACGTTTGCCGGCAGGGAGAAGAAGTGGGGCTGAGGAGGAGTAGATCGGAGCGGGTTGGAGCGGGTCGGAACGGGTCGGGGCGGGACGGAGGGGATTGGAGCGGTCAGAGCGGGTCGGGGCGGGTCGGAGGGGATTGGAGCGGTCGGAGCGGGCTGGAGGGGATTGGAGCGGGTTGGAGCGGGTCGGGGCGGATTGGGGTGGGTCAGAGCGGGTTGGAGCGAGTCGGAGCGGGTCGGAGCGGGTTGGAGCGGGTCGGGGGGCGGGTCGGAGGGGATTGGAGCGGTCGGAGCGGGTCAGGGGCTTGGAGGAGGGGATTGGAGCGGTCGGAGCGGGTCGGGGCGGGTCGGAGGGGATTGGAGCGGTCGCAGCGGGTCGGAGCGGGTCGGAGCGGGTCGGGGCGGGTCGGACGGGATTGGAGCGGTCAGAGCGGGTCGGAGCGGGCTGGAGGGGATTGGAGCGGGTTGGAGCGTGTTGGAGCGGGTCGGGGCGGATTGGGGTGGGTCAGAGCGAGTCGGAGCGAGTCGGAGCGGGTCGGAGCGGGTCGGAGCGGGTCGGAATGGGCTGGAGGGGATTGACAGGGATTGGAGCGGGTCGGAGCGGCGTGAAGAGACGGAGGTAGTGTGGGTGAGAGGAATGAAGGGCAGGGCTGAGGTGCTCGGCGCGAGAGATCGCCCACACGTAAGCCGAAGGAGCAGCGGGCGACAGAGCCGCTGCTGCCGCTGCGAAGGAACCGACTCCACTCCCAACATCACCTTTCAGTTTCACTGCTTAGCATATTCACCTTTCACAACCTCCGGTAACCAACAATTACCAACGAAACAAAATACTAACATTCAGAAGATTTAAAAATTCAAGAACACTTGAGCGACATTTCGTACCTCCGAAATATATAAATCTGTATTTTGCAAAGGAAAACTTTAAAATTTACAAAGAATTAACAGTAGATTAAAAAAATTAGTTAAAAAAATTAAGGTAGAAAAATTTGCGAGTTTCATTCCGTCAAATTGTCCACTCAGCGCTCATGCCACAAACAAATATTACAACTAAAATACAAAGGACGAAAACGATCAAACAGATAAAGGCTCGCCATTCGTTTTTCAGTAACTTTCCATTAGAACAAAGTATTTCTGAAATTTTTTCGGAATGATTTATTTTGTGTATACACAACAGCCGAAAGCAGTATTTTCAACCGCTGCAAAATATTCCAAGCGCAACGGCTGCCCTCCCTGGAGGCTGCTCGCAGCTGCCGACCACGTGGCGGCCGCGCGCGCTTCTTTGCGTGGAGCGCGGCCACCGCCTCCAACGGGGGAAACCGCAGCTGCAGCCATCGCCTGCGCGGTGGGCGGATGGCGGGCACGTGTGTGGGTCGACGAGGCCCGCGGAGAGTCGGGCAGGTTCTCGGGCGAACGACAGGGTACGTGTGTGAGCGTGAGCCTCGTCTACCTTTGCTGCGGGTGGACGTGGGATCTGGGATGAAGTGAAAAGAGTGACAGGGACGGGGGCGGGGCGAGGAGGAAGAAGAGAAAAGCACACGGCGCGACGCGACAGTGAGAGGGGGCGGGCAGAAGAAGGGAGGGGGAGGGGCGGAGATGGGGACGTGTCGGTGGCCGCGTGCGGATCTGCGGCGCCGCCGGGGGTAATATAAAAAGTTAGCTGCAGGAGCAGACGGCGGCGGCGGGAGGCGTGGGTGGAGGCCGAAAGAGACGGCAGGCGCGTAACGAACTTGGAAACTCATCCGACGCGAGCGCGCGCGCGTAGGCACGCACGCACGCCCGCCCGCACGCAGATGCAAACCGGCCCCAGCGCGCTCGTCCTCGCCCTCTCCCGCCACCACCTTGCTCGCGCCGTCTGACTCCCCGCGGCGCCTCTGCCGGCCCCGCCCACCCCGCCAGGGCAGAAGGCTCCTTCGCCTCTCTTATTCGGCCCTTCGCGGTTTCGAGTCTCAGTTTGTTTATTGTCTTCACCCAGCTGTTTGTACTCGCTTTGTTCTGCTTTTCGCTTGGACTTTCATCTTCCATAATTTTGACATATAGATTACGGATCTTCGTTTCTCAATTATGCATTGATTTAGTGTCACAGATTAAACTGCCCCGCCTCGCACCTGCTTCCCTGACACTTTCACAATGAAACCCGCAGATATACTCGGGCTGTGTTCCATCTTTTACGCCCATATTTCTCCAGTATTCAGGGGCGGCATCGCAGAGTTGTTTGTAGCAGCAAATCTCGTGACAAAGCCAGCGTTTCCCCGACACAGGGGCAGCGCGAGAAGAGGGAAGCGAGGGAGACGAGAAGCAGGGGAGAGCCGGTAATATGAAGGCGGCGGCGCGGGTGGCGACTGCACAGATGAGGTCGCGGCGGAGACAGTTGAGTGCAAGTTGGCGGAGGGAGCAGCTGAAGCCATCCCGGCGGGAAGAAGGCAGTCATGGAGTCCGACACGGGGAGGGGGCGGTGGAGGGGGCGGGCAGCGGCGGCGGGCGAAGTTGACGAAGGGAGAGGCCGGCGCGCAAAGTTCACTGGAAGGCAAGGTTCATTTGAAGAGCAAATCGACTGAGACAGAAAACCAAGAGAGGGCCAACGTGGAGGAGGAGACAGAGTTCTCAGGAGGAAACTAAGTGCCGTGAAACGGAAAAGGAAACAAATATGTTTATGAAGAAACATGTTGCCTGAATGATGAATGACGAGAATGAATGTTCTGAAAAGGAAGACAAAATATGAAAATAAATAAAAGAAAAAAGGAAAATTCTGACCCAAAAAATGTGACAAGGAGCATGTATATACTGCAATCAGAACATCCCTCTCGAACGTTTTCTTAGAAAACAAACACAAACCACAAATTAATTCATTACGTTGTTATGCCACGCATCATGTACTGTAGTAACAAATAATATTTTAGAAGTAAATTCATATGTATACTTACGTAATAAAGTGTGAAAACGTTATTGAATTATCAACCTGGAATGTTATGGACTCACCTGAAACAAAAATAAAAACATATTAATATGCAAGATCGATTAACAGAAAAATTACATCACACATACTTTTGTAGTAAGCTAAAAATATTTCAATATGTTTGTTTTGAAACAAGTGATTAAAATAATTATGCAAAAGGTATCAACATTACAAGCAAACAAAAAATGCAGTTTTGTAAACACAAATATATCATTTCTGACTCTTGATGTTCTGTATAAACAAGCGTTATAACATAATTTATTGATCTGGTGTGAGCGCGATGAATAGAACATATATTTTGCGCTCATAGGGAAAACCTTTTCGCAAATCTCTAATTAAGGTGTTCGTTCACGAACTTTTGTTTTGCATGTTGCCTTTGAAGTCACGGCTCGTCAAGACTCTCAGAGGAACGACTTTTTAGAGTAAAAATGGAGAGAAGCAAGAAGAAGTGAAGGAATGTGAATATGGGAGTGTTTGGTAAGTTATGGATCGAAAGCAGAAAGCAAACCACACACTCAAAGAGAAAAAGAAACAGCAGAATTCTTGGATTTCATAAGGAAACGAGCCACAATAATTCGACGTCTGATTATATAAAACCATTTAGAAACACGAATGGAAGCACCAATTGTGTGAGAGAATGGTTTTGGGGACGGGGATGAGGATCGGGACGGAGATGGGGTTGGGGCAGATATGGGGATGTAGCCGAACACACAAACGAGGACGAAAGTGGGGAAGGGGAAAGGGATGGGCATGAGGATGAAGATGGGGAATGGAATGGGGATAGGGATGAGGATGAGGATGAGGATGGAGATGGAGATAAAGATTGAGATACAGATGGGAATGGAGATGGGGTGGTATTGGCTTGGGTTGGGAGTGGAGGTGGGTTTCGTGTCGAGTTTGGGGCGGGGATCCGGGTTCGTGTGGATATTGGTGTTGGGGGTTGGCATTACGGTCGTATTGGTGGTTCTTGGAGTCGACGTCGGGTTTGACGTCGGTGGGATCAGAGCCAGAATATGGAGAGTGTTGGAGCTGAAGATGATGGAGCTAAGAATGGTGCTTGTGACACGTGCAAGCGCGCAGTGAGGAATTCTCGGCGCCAGAAGGCAGCTTGGCAAGTGCAAGGGCAAGTGCAAGAGCAAGTGCAAGGGCGAGCGCGAACGCAAGGGACGGGACGGTCGGAGAGAGCAAAGCGCAGTGGCAACGGTCGCTGCTGCGCAGCGCCGGCGCCCTATCCTTTGATGCGGCGGAGCGTCCTTCACAAAGAGACCTGCGCCTCCTCCGGCATTCACCTGCCCGTGCGGCGCAGCAGGGACGAGCCAAGAGGAAGGGGCGGAGCGGGGTGGGGGGGGCGGGGCGGGGCGGGGCGGGGCGGGGCGGGGCGCGGCGGGGCGGGGCGGGGCGGGGCGCGGCGCGGCGGGGTGGGGCGGGGCGGGGCGGGGTGTGGCGGGGTGGGCGGGGTGGGGCAGGGTGGGGCGGGGCGGGGCGGGGCGGGGCGGGGCGGGTGCGGGGAGGGGCGGTGTGGACCGTCCGCGGGCAGAGTCCTTCGGAACGAGCTGAATCAGGGACGCAGTGGGCGCCTTAGTCGCAGGAAGCAGCGGCGCGCGAGCAAGAAGCAGCGGGGAAGACGCCGCAGTGAATAAGCGCCCTTTGTACCCAGGGCGACGGATTCCAAGATTTGGAAACGACCAAGAAAACGATACGGGATGTACGCACCAAGGAACTGGAATAAACAAATAAATGAGGAGAAAGGGCCTGAAAATCCACATAAATAATTCTTAACAAAGGCCGAACAAACCGAAGACCAACTATAACGATTTTGCTGAAAAAAATCACTTGTGTTTGCAAATGATTCAAATTTAAATTCCATTCAAATTTATTAGTAATTTGTTTACAGGATTTACCAATTACAAATTGCCGAGTATATAATGATTCAAATTTGAATATTATTCAGATTTGTATTAGGAAATTATTTTTGTGCTAATTAGATTATTTTTAAAGATTTATTTTTCATGCATAAATTTCCAACATTTAAAATAGTGTTTTCTCAATATTTAATTTTATTTTGGATCGTTTTTACAAAGCTGAAGAAACCGCATGTATTTTGAGAATCTGCATCAATTGTTGCAGAAGGTGATACCGATCTCTAGAGATGGAATAGTCAACCATATTGCGACGAAGGAAACTCCGCGAGGGGGGGGGAGATATGGACTCTAAAAGAGGACAACGTATCTTCACCACGTGCAGATGATACGTCAGATTTCTCACAGTCACCAAAGCACTTGTGACGCTGACAGCCCCTCCCTTTCTCCTGCACGCATGCAATTCAATTCGCGCTGATGTCCAACATGCAAGTTGTTTCACGGTCAGCTTCAACTCCCATCCAGTTCAACTGCTCCTTTGAGTCATACGACCACAATTCTAATCTACATCTAATCCTCTAAGTCATCCTTTTGACTTCTGATTAAGCATTTCCGCCCGCGGTGCATTCTCGAAGTCGAACCCCTGACGCCCTCGGGAAAATCCTTCTCTCCCCTGTGCGCTGCCCGGATGCACATGTTGTGCCCTGGCACACACAGCACGCGTGAGGTGTGGAGAGCAGCCCTCTCTGAACCATACATGATGGCTTTTCTACGTACGCTCTCACTACCCAGAGTGTTTTGCGTTTAAAATATAGTATTATAATGAGTGTGTCAATGAGATATTCACGTTCGGCAATTTAAAAATATTTCTTTAAAGTCTACAAGTACACCTTATGATTATGAGAAAACTTAAATTTCACTAAAAACATATATTTGTATCTTTATTACATGTTCAAATCAAACGATAAACAATCGCAATATCAATTCTTCTTCTTCTTCTTCTTCCTTTCAGGGATTAGGCATGAATGCCTGTTCCGTCTTCACTTGCACTTCAGCTCCATCTCTTTCTGGGCCTCCCGACATCTCTCCTACCCTTCGGTCGGTATTGCATCACTAAGCGTGGAATTCTTTCTTCACCCATTCTTCCAATGTGATGTCTCCATGATTCTCTGTATTCCTCTATCTTTTCATTTATATTATATATATCCAGTTCTTTACGGATATCTTCGTTTCTTATGTGATCTTGTTTTATGCAGCCTTTAACTTTCCTGAGAAATCTCATTTCCGCTGCTTGGATTTTACTTTTATCTCTCTCTTTTGCTATCCACGATTCACTTCCATACATGAGAACTGGAGCAGCCATTGTTTTATAAAATTTTATTTTGGTGTCTTTCCTTGTTATGTTCTGAAGTGTTCGGTTTATTATGCCACATAGTGATTGAAATTTATTGGTCTTATTCTCTATGTATTTATCTCTGTCATAACTGATCTCGCAACCAAGATAATTGAAATTAGAAATCTGTTCGATTACTGTATCGTCAATTACTATTTTTGAGCGAACGGGGTGTTTACCATAATGGGCCATAACCTTTGTTTTCTATTTTGATATCCGGAGATTATATTCGAGCCCTCCCAGTAGATGTAGTTTGTATACGGCTTTTTGTAATTCGTCTTCACTTTCTTGCAGTATTGTTATGTCATCTGCATAAAGAATAACATTTAGATGTTTGTTCTTCTTTAACTGGATTCCAGGACCCACCATACATTTCCATTTTTTTAATAAGATCATCTACATATATATTAAATAGCGTTGGAGATAAACTACATCCTTGTTTGAGTCCTCCATTTGTCAAAATTTCTTCAGTTTTCTTCGTACCAGTGTTAATTATAATTTTTGTGCCCATATATAAACTTTTTATGGTATTTATTAGGTGTTCAGAATAGCCACTTTTACTCATTACATTCCACAATTTGACTCGATCCACACTGTCGAAGGCTTTCTCGAAGTCAATAAAGGCTAAATGGGTCTCCATATTGACTTCTCGTCGTTTTTCTAAAATCCTTTTGATACTAAAAATGTTGTCACTGCATGAGCGTCCTTTCCGAAATCCCGATTGTTCTTCTTGTAATTTAACTTCTGTAATGATTTTTAATCGGGTATTAATTATTTTTGCAAATATTTTATAAGCGACATTCATGAGACTAATACCTCTATAGTTCCCGCACTCATTTCTTTGACCCTTTTTAAAGATAGATATAACCTCCGTCGTTTTCCAGCTATTAGGTGTTTTATAGCTTTTCCAACATTCATTGTACAAATGAAGCAACCTAAAATCACAGATAGGTCCTGCATATTTTAAACGTTCCATGTTAATACCATCAGGGCCACATGCCTTCCTGTTTTTCATTGTTTTTAATGCTAACTTAAATTCTTCCAAGGAGATGAGGTCCACCGAACTGTTGTAACAGAGCTCTTCCTCTTGAGAGTCGATAGTTTCTGTACACCAAAGTTTTCTATAGTGTTCTTTCCATTGTTCTTCATTAATGATTTGTATATCTGCAACATCTTTCTGTGGCTTATTTAGATGCCGAAATACCTTATAAGCAAACATTTGCCTTCCATGTATATCGTTTTCTATATTACTTATAAATCTATCCCATGAATCGTAATGTGCAGATCTAATTAAATGTTTAGCATTATTCCTTTTTTGTATGTATTTCTCCCTTGCTTCGGGGGTTTTGTTTTGTAGGAAATTTCTGTATGCTATTTCTTTATCGTTTACCGCTTTTGCTATACAGTCGTTCCATATTCTCAGTCCTTTTGTTTTTCTATTCTTCTTTTTCTTTCCTATTGTTTCGTTTGCGGCCCTCTCTATACAATTCTTTATGTTTTGCCATTCTTCATCCACATCGTTAACAGTAGGTACACTTAATAGATACTGTTGTAATCGATTTTGGTAAAATCGCTTGATACTTTCGTGTTCTAACAAGTACACTTTGAAGATTTCTTGACATGTCTCTTTTCTTGTCCTCATTTTCTTCCATTTTGCTATCATCGTGATAGATGCAATCACCAGGTAGTGATCTGAGTATATGTCACTTCCTCAGTGTACTTGGACATTCTCTATTTGCTTACAGATTTTATCATTTGCAATTATATAATCTATAAGTGATCTGTGGCTTCTGGCACTCCAGGTGAATTTATGAATATCCTTTTTTTCTGAAAAAGGTATTAGTAATTTTCAGCTGATTAAAAGTCGCAAATTGACGAAGTTCTTCTCTGTTTCTATTCAAATGTTGTTCTCCAAATGCTCCTACAACTCCCGGGATTGGAATGTTACCAACTCTTGCGTTGAGATCGCCGCAGATGAGAACATGATTGTTCTTGTTGATTTTGCTTTAACTGTTTTTGAAGTTCGTCATAAAATGTCTTTGTGTCCTCTTTCCTTCCTTCTTCAGGAGCGTAGACACCTATCAGTATTAAATAACCTCTATCTATTTTAAATTTGCACGTGACGATTCTTTCATTTATAAAGGAATATTTCACTATCCTATGTTTCCACCTCCTATTAACCATAATTGCTACCCCACAGCTTGCCCGTCTGTTTTGGGTTACTCCACTGTATATCATTGTGTAATAGCTAAGATCTTTCGTGCCTTTCAGTTTCTTTTTCGTTTCAGTTATGACAGCTATATCAATCCCTTTTTCATTTAATTTGATATCTAGTTCATCTTCATTATTACATAGTCCTCTAACATTCCATGTGGCTAGTTTTAATCGTCCCGTAATACCGAATCGTTTATCCTTGACTCGCTTAAGTTGTCTCCGTAATCCATCCGGTTGTGCATTGTGAAGAGAGCCAGTAATAATAAGAATCCCCTGGCCGCGGTACGAGCGCTGCGCAGGTTAAGTTCAGTGATGGGGCTGCCACCTCACAGCTTCCGAACCAGCTGGGTGGTATTTTGGACCACCATTCCTAGGCGGATTGCCTTCACCGGACTAAGAGTTCCGCCCACCCTTTCGAGGGCAACCTTGCCATGTCGAAGATCTTTTCCGACAGAACTACCGTTCAGGCCCTCTTCATTGGGTCCTCTTCTGACACTGGTGTCCTCTTCTGAAGTACTTCTTCGTCTCACCCCTCCCCTTCGACCTGCCCGGCAAGGGAGACCCTGCCAGTAGCTACGCTACCACCGGTTTAGCTCTCAGGATCACGGGGGTACTCAAACTCCACCACCAACGTTAAGGTCACGTACTCCCTAGGTGGAGATCAATTGATATTACTAATTTCCAATGCGCGAAGATATTGAAACGAAATATACACATTCCGGTCACGAGAATGATGTCTATGATTTTATTACATACTCAGGATCTCAGGAGAAATCTAAATACAATGACTTCATTTCACAGTTTCGATTTTGATTTAAAATACAGATATTTTATTATGTTATTCTGCCTATTCTCGTACTCAACTCATTGACTGAATTATCGTATACAGTGCGTCACTGCTTACTCACTGCTAACATCACGCGAAAGCTTCAAGAAAGAAGATGGTTGCCAAGAAATATTGGCTATTCACGTGTTGCGTTATGGAACAGTAACTATTTTATATTCTTTATATGTAAAAAGTGTTGAACAGCTATATTATAAACTATGTTTTTAGAGTATTGGTGAAGTCTGTGTTGAAACATATAATGTTTCAGTGTTATAAGCGAGTGTTTATTTGTTGTTTTTCAGGAGTGTGCAAACTACTTCTAGAAAGCATTTGATGTGGCTTTGTTCAGAAGCATTTTTTCTGCCGCAGGCCACTAGTTACAAATATTATTGCAGTATTACTACAGTATCACACTGAGTCATGAGACAAAGGACAAACATCTTATTTACGGGAATCCAAACGCCAATAAGCAACACCCGACTAGACAGCCAACAAGAAACATTTCAATATTTGCATTCACATTCAACTGTTGGCGAGACCAGTTAATTCGTAACCCGATTTTCGTTATGGACATGTTCGCGAATCAGGGACGTCCGCTCGTAATCAGGTGGAGAAACGACGGCTGCTGCGGACGCCTTACATTTATCGCATTACAGCACCCTCCTCGGCCGCGTAATTCGCAGCCAGAAGAGCGCGCGCTGGACGGTTCTTGACCAATAATGGGCACACAGCGCCGAGTGACATTGTGGATGCATGGCGCCCTGAACGGACGAGGACGCAGCAGCGGCAGCGGCAGCGGTGACGGGGACGGGACGCGGATAAGGATGGAGACGAGTGCGGGAACGGGAGTGACAATGGCAATGGCGGTAGCGGGAGTGGGGGCGGAGGTATTGGCCGAGGTATTAGCGGAGGTGGCGGCGGGAGTGAGGGCGGAGGTGGCGGCGGTGGCGGCGGCGGCGGAGGTGGCGGCAGAGGTGGGGCGGAGGTAGGGGCGGAGGTAGGGGCGGAGGTGGGGGCGGAGGTGTGGACGGAGGTGACGGCGGTGACGCGGGCGCGGCAGCAGATCAGCGATTTCCAGCCCCGATTCGCTGACGTTATCTGGTTTGCTAGGTAATTTAATATACACCCTGTCTGCGAGACGCCGAGTCGCTTCCAGCGGGAGGTGCTACCGAGAACTGCTCCGAAGCCTGGTAAACGATCTCGTTGTGAAACTAATTCATTGGTTAATCTCCTCTGAAGCCACATGTGCGTAAAATCTAGCACAATCTAGGCTCTCTTGAATACGCTGCAAGACCATTTGAAATGGGCAGAACATTGAATTTGCTTGAAAATATTTAAGACTATTAACATATGTTTTTTAAGGGTATAATTTTGTATATGTCCATTTACCTTACTGATCTTTGAATACTACAATTCCTTTGGGTACTTTTACAAAATAGTTTTTCTCAGAATTAATATTACAAACATCTAGGACATATAGGCGGTCGATGATAATCACCTCTTGGCAATGTACTTGTGAGGAGATATTTCACATAACAACGTTACTTCACAAATTTGCCCCTGATTCGTAGGCAACTGATTATCATTAGTGTGAGGAGGGTAGAGGAAACACGTTGCCTTTGTCAGAACGAGACCCGCCAAACACCACTGCGTCATGTGTTTGCCAACCAAGTTCAAATGTCACGTACGTAACTTCATTGCATGAAATTTCCCACCATTTGTTCATCGGCAATAAGTGATAATCACTGACTCTGCCATAGAGAGTAGAAGTTTATAATTTTGGAATTGTTCATGATTAGTAATTGGAGATTCTGCGATCGGTGGCGCCGCCTGGCGTCGGCGTCGCGTGCGAAGGGAGACGCCTGCCCCCCTCCCCGCCCAGCGTCTAATTGCTGTAATCGGAAAGATAATTACCGAAGTTGCGCGTCCCTCGTGGCAGATTGGGAGCGAGCCGGGATTACACGATACACGGCACTGGCAGTGGCAGCGGCGGGTCTGTCGAACGCAGACCTCGTGGAAGGCCGATAGGTGCGGCCAAGATCGAGAGGAGTTGCTCTGTGCCTGACAGGGTCACGACAATGTTTTGGACCGGTACTACTGGCCGCAATACTGAGAATAAATAGAATAAAAATCTTAATAAATAGGACATAACTTATTTCTCTTTTAGTTTTAATTTATTATAAGGGAATAACTTAAACTCTGTGTTTTGGGCATTTTGGAAAGCTGTCGAGTTGGAACATTGTTCTACTTACTATTCTGCTAATTTGGGTGCGAGTATTGGCCATTTGGGTAAATTAACATAAAATATAAATGCGTTTCTTGAAACATTATTAACAAATGCAACACTAAAATACAAATACAACACTACAGAAAAAATACGGCTTATCTCTTCCACAGTTCCACTATTCCGCAAGGGACGATGTGTTTTCTTTTGTTTTATTAATTTTTGTATGTACGCATTCTTAATCAGTGTATTAATCACTGGTTTGTTATGGAAACCAATGAAACTCACGTAATGTTTACGTCATATATCGTGTACAGTGTTTGCGGTACATAATACCTGCCGATCACATTTTTCTAGAAAATCGTATGAACGATGATATTTGTTGTCTATTTTGATTAAAATTGATTCAGGTGTCGTTAATTTTTCCACGTTTTCAGTGTAGCAGATGATTCTTACTTTTATGCTCTGGTGTTAAATATGAACTTCACTAAGTGAACTCTGTTCTATGGCAACACATTTTTATGTCGCACAAGTTCAATATATATTCTTTATCTAAACGATTTTCTTTTAATTTTGAAATATTGGCCTTAGATATCACAAGAAGGTTGATAACAGTTGCATTTAGTTATGGTAGTGAAAAAAGGAATTTAGTACGAGTAATAATAATATTATTATCATTATTATTATTATTATTATTATTATTATTATTATTATTATTATTATTATTATTATTATTATTATTTAGTTAATTTAATCTAATAAAAAAGAAATACCAAAGAAAACGTACGAGACAGAAAACTTCGAGAAGTGACAAAAAAAGGTCATCGAGAACACAAGAAAGTAAAATAAGATTAATAAAAGATCCCTCTTAAACGGATGCGGAGTTACTGTGAAGTTGGTAGTGGAGAGGACGAGAGTGCTTCGGTATATCCCGAAACTGTTTTCGGAATGAGATGTCTCACACCAGGCCTCTCACGCGGGGACAGCGGCACCGTCTCCACAGCCGACATGGTGACTTCGACGACTGGTAAAAGATTAACGTCCAGTCGGAGCTGGCTTACCACGCAATTAAAATTAGTCTATAAAAGAAATGAAAAGAATATAACTTGTCAAACCCATTTCATACCGATGTGGTACCCTTGATGTGTTTAAAAATCCCTTTGAGATTTATATCTTGAATGGTGAAAATAACACATCAAAAACCATTTTTGTCAGGAAGCCCCTGCAATAATATTTTCGGACATATTATTGTCGGTAAAATACAATTAAAAATACTACATCAAAATTTGAAAAATAAGTAATGGCATATAAGAGGCCAGGAAGTGAACCCTTACGTGAACGCAACATATATAAGTATTAGTGATGATTAAATACTTACTTATATTTAAAGCATATTAAGCCCAAAATGAAAACGGATACCCCTTTCAAGGAAAGGAGTAAGCAAAAAGGTTGTATACATAAGCGACGTGAGAAACGCCAAAGAAAGTGAGGTGCAGAACGAGTGTGCTAGAAAAGACGTACAGATTGGCGTGGAGTGCACTAGATGCACAACGGGAGCGGAGGAAGGAGCGACAACGTTGCATAAACCGGAGGCCTTATTACGTCGCGCCGGGGCGGGGGAGCGGGCGTGGGAGTGGACGGGGACGGGCTGGGGAGTGGGCGTGGGAGCAGGCGGGGGGTCGGGTGGGGGAGCGGGCGGGGAGCGGGCAGGGAAGCGGGCGAGGGAGCGGGCGGAGGAGTGGGCGAGGACGGGCTGGGGAGCGGGTGGGGGAGCGGGTGGGGGAGCGGGTGGGGGGGGCGGGCGGGGAGCGGGCGGTGGGTCGGGAAAGCGGGCTGGGGGGGGGATTGCGGCGGGAGTGGGGGCGGGGGCGGGGGCGGGGACCAGGGCCGGCGCAGCGTCGGGCCCACTTGACGCGATCGAGGCCGGCGACGCCATTTCGGATTTTAGGGTCTTTCCCTTTTAGGGGCCGCCGTAAAACGCGCCCCGCCCCCTCGTTCCGCCCTCCATCTCTTCCCGTCGCCCCGCCCCGTCGCTAGGGAGCACGCCCTCCAGGGTCGGGGCGGGGCTAAATAAATAGACACCGCCGCCGCCGGCGCGATAATAATCTGCGCCAATTAATGAAGCTCACGCTTCGCACCTTTTAACAACGCCGTTATTACTGCAAATAAAAATTTATGAACGGGCGCCACCCTGGGTTCCTAGCGATGGGAATACCGGTTCTCGTCAAATCTCTTGACATTATTTTATGCCCTCGCTGATTAATTGCTGTACAGGTGGCTATATGGCTCCAAATAATGTTGGTAATTTATCGAAAATAATGGTGCAATCTGAACGAGTGTAGCTGAAACGAAGGGGTATAATTATTTCAAGAGGCTTTTTGGACACCATTCAATACAGGCAGATCACTCACAAGAAACTATTTAGAATGACAGTTTCTATGCGTAATACGAGATAAATCTCTATATTGACTTAAATTTAACTCCAAAACTGTGAATTTAAATTAATTGCAAAACTTTGGTTAAATAAAAGTAGGATTTACGGTTTTTTGAGATAATTTATTCCTAGAAATTGTCTCCTTTCAGAGAAAAAATAATTATATACGAACGAGACTTAGATATATTGTAATAATTAAAACGAAAGCTTGCAGCAGCCCAATTACTCTACTACCCTACAACAGACAAATTACCCAACTACCCTACATCACAGCCCAATTTCTGTTAAATTTATCGACTGTGTCTTTCTTTTCCGCGTATTAATACAACGATAGAATATTACAATATTCACATCGAGGGCGACCCGACGTGTCGACGCGTCCAATACCGCCAGCGCTGGCGAGGGCTGACGAGCGGCCGAAGGAAGGACGGCCGACCGAAAGAGCGCGCGATGGAAGGGGGCAATAGTTGGGCCACGCGTTAATCAATCCGAGCGTCGCGTCGCGTCGCGTCGCGGCGTGGCGTGGCAGCCATTTCCTGCCGTCACTCAGCGCCGCGCGCCGCCCCTGACTTTCCTCCGCTCGAGTTATGGGCCCCTAAAATCACCGCCTGAATGGCCCACCAGGCCAGACCAGGCCGGGCCAGGCCGCCCGCCGATGGACGCGAATTAGTCACCCGCAACATTTGACTCTTGTTGTGAGGTAGTGCATAAGAGTGGAATCGCCTTTCGAGTCCACGGTTTAATAAGATTTTGCAGCCACGTGATACATTTTCGTACTTATTTCAATATCTGTTTCCTGCTTACTGCTGATCAATATACTTGTAAAATTAAGCTTATAACAAACACATATAATCAAGTCTAATACAAAAAACTAATTGTTAAATGTTGTTCTTTACTTAAAACAAGGTATACAATGTTTAGAAGCATTGTGGAGAATAACATGACACAAAACTAGATAAAGTTCTATTTTACGTCTAAATTAAATTTTCTTATAAAGGTCACAGATTAGTTTCATGGCAAAACCATGAGCATGCACCTTGTCAATAGAATAAAGAATCAGTGGAGAAGACAGGATATGGAGGAACATAATTAACAGGAAACGAAACATAATAAGAATATTGATTTTAAGGGCGGTACTGTAAAAATCTCATCTCCCAAACAGAACAATTAGAGAATTTCGCAAAACCCACATTTCTCTTCACACGCGCCAAACGTACTACAGTGCTCAACTCGTGCATTCCTTGCAAAGCTCTTAGTAATAGTGTTTCGTTTCACCCAGCAGTCCGCCTTTGTGAGTCGCATGCCCGTGTGGTTTGGGGAGAATGCTAGGTACAAACCGGAGTTCTAGAAGTTTCCAGAAACTAATGTCAACTCTCCAGCGCGAGAAGTGTTCCAGGAAAGCAGCTGCGCGTCGTGCTCCAAAGGGGTGTGGCAAGGAGAAGCCCGCGCTCTCTATGGCTTTCGAGAGCACTCTCTCCTCCCTTCAATTACTTTTCAGAGAATGTAGTCTCTGCTATTTTTTGAGAATAGATCAAAATGGAAGATATATTAAAACACTTTTATCGGATGAAAGCAATCAACAAAACTACCTACGTTGATTTATGGAAGTCAACACAATAAAGGAGTGAAGACAGTTACATTTAATTTGTTACTAGAAAAAATATAACAAAATATCCTTTCTCTAAAACGTGAAAGGTTCCCGCAGACACGTAGAGATCGTTTTTTAGCGTTCGTATCCTGGAGAAGTTTATACTACATTGAAGCCGGCTAGCAACGGCACTCAGTCAGGCTTAGCCGAAAATGACATTATAACCAATGCGGTTTTAATGGTGATGAAACGATAGTTTCTGAACTGAACAATTTAATTACACAACGCCTATGCGTATATCATTGTGTAATGGCTAAGATCTTTCGTGCCTTTCAGTTTCTTTTTCGTTTCAGTTATGACAGCTATATCAATCCCTTTTTCATTTAATTTGATATCTAGTTCATCTTCATTATTACATAGTCCTCTGACATTCCATGTGGCTAGTTTTAATCGTCCCGTAATACCGAATCGTTTATCCTTGACTCGCTTAAGTTGTCTCCGTAATCCATCCGGTTGTGCATTGTGAAGAGAGCCAGTAATAATAAGAATCCCCTGGCCGCGGTACGAGCGCTGCGCAGGTTAAGTTCAGTGATGGGGCTGCCACCTCACAGCTTCCGAACCAGCTGGGTGGTATTTTGGACCACCATTCCTAGGCGGATTGCCTTCACCGGACTAAGAGTTCCGCCCACCCTTTCGAGGGCAACCTTGCCATGTCGAAGATCTTTTCCGACAGAACTACCGTTCAGGCCCTCTTCATTGGGTCCTCTTCTGACACTGGTGTCCTCTTCTGAAGTACTTCTTCGTCTCACCCCTCCCCTTCGACCTGCCCGGCAAGGGAGACCCTGCCAGTAGCTACGCTACCACCGGTTTAGCTCTCAGGATCACGGGGGTACTCAAACTCCACCACCAACGTTAAGGTCACGTACTCCCTAGGTGGAGATCAATTGATATTACTAATTTCCAATGCGCGAAGAAATTGAAACGAAATATACACATTCCGGTCACGAGAATGATGTCTATGATTTTATTACATACACAGGATCTCAGGAGAAATCTAAATACAATGACTTCATTTCACAGTTTCGATTTTGATTTAAAATACAGATATTTTATTATGTTATTCTGCCTATTCTCGTACTCAACTCATTGACTGAATTATCGTATACAGTGCGTCACTGCTTACTCACTGCTAACATCACGCGAAAGCTTCAAGAAAGAGGATGGTTGCCAAGAAATATTGGCTATTCACGTGTTGCGTTATGCAACAGTAACTATTTTATATTCTTTATATGTAAAAAGTGTTGAACAGCTATATTATAAACTATGTTTTTAGAGTATTGGTGAAGTCTGTGTTGAAACATATAATGTTTCAGTGTTATAAGCGAGTGTTTATTTGTTGTTTTTCAGGAGTGTGCAAACTACTTCTAGAAAGCATTTGATGTGGCTTTGTTCAGAAGCATTTTTTCTGCCGCAGGCCACTAGTTACAAATATTATTGCAGTATTACTACAGTATCACACTGAGTCATGAGACAAAGGACAAACATCTTATTTACGGGAATCCAAACGCCAATAAGCAACACCCGACTAGACAGCCAACAAGAAACATTTCAATATTTGCATTCACATTCAACTGTTGGCGAGACCAGTTAATTCGTAACCCGATTTTCGTTATGGACATGTTCGCGAATCAGGGACGTCCGCTCGTAATCAGGTGGAGAAACGACGGCTGCTGCCGACGCCTTACATTTATCGCATTACAGCACCCTCCTCGGCCGCGTAATTCGCAGCCAGAAGAGCGCGCGCTGGACGGTTCTTGACCAATAATGGGCACACAGCGCCGAGTGACATTGTGGATGCATGGCGCCCTGAACGGACGAGGACGCAGCAGCGGCAGCGGCAGCGGTGACGGGGACGGGACGCGGATAAGGATGGAGACGAGTGCGGGAACGGGAGTGACAATGGCAATGGCGGTAGCGGGAGTGGGGGCGGAGGTATTGGCCGAGGTATTAGCGGAGGTGGCGGCGGGAGTGAGGGCGGAGGTGGCGGCGGTGGCGGCGGCGGCGGAGGTGGCGGCAGAGGTGGGGCGGAGGTAGGGGCGGAGGTAGGGGCGGAGGTGGGGGCGGAGGTGTGGACGGAGGTGACGGCGGTGACGCGGGCGCGGCAGCAGATCAGCGATTTCCAGCCCCGATTCGCTGACGTTATCTGGTTTGCTAGGTAATTTAATATACACCCTGTCTGCGAGACGCCGAGTCGCTTCCAGCGGGAGGTGCTACCGAGAACTGCTCCGAAGCCTGGTAAACGATCTCGTTGTGAAACTAATTCATTGGTTAATCTCCTCTGAAGCCACATGTGCGTAAAATCTAGCACAATCTAGGCTCTCTTGAATACGCTGCAAGACCATTTGAAATGGGCAGAACATTGAATTTGCCTGAAAATATTTAAGACTATTAACATATGTTTTTTAAGGGTATAATTTTGTATATGTCCATTTACCTTACTGATCTTTGAATACTACAATTCCTTTGGGTACTTTTACAAAATAGTTTTTCTCAGAATTAATATTACAAACATCTAGGACATATAGGCGGTCGATGATAATCACTTCTTGGCAATGTACTTGTGAGGAGATATTTCACATAACAACGTTACTTCACAAATTTGCCCCTGATTCGTAGGCAACTGATTATCATTAGTGTGAGGAGGGTAGAGGAAACACGTTGACTTTGTCAGAACGAGAACCGCCAAACACCACTGCGTCATGTGTTAGCCAACCAAGTTCAAATGTCACGTACGTAACTTCATTGCATGAAATTTCCCACCATTTGTTCATCGGCAATAAGTGATAATCACTGACTCTGCCATAGAGAGTAGAAGTTTATAATTTTGGAATTGTTCATGATTAGTAATTGGAGATTCTGCGATCGGTGGCGCCGCCTGGCGTCGGCGTCGCGTGCGAAGGGAGACGCCTGCCCCCCTCCCCGCCCAGCGCCTAATTGCTGTAATCGGAAAGATAATTACCGAAGTTGCGCGTCCCTCGTGGCAGATTGAGGATTTGCTTTGGATGTTGTTACTCCTGTACATGAAAGTATGTATGACTATTGCCTTATAGAGCCCTTTTAAAAAATAAATATTTTTTATAAACTGTAAAAAAATTAAAAATTCCTTCATTTAATTTATTTCGAAAGTAATTTTCATTCACTGGAGCTTTAAATGCGCCAATGAACCAACTTTCATAAAAATCATTTTGAAGGGTAAAATACCTACCCATAAATACAAATACTTCTTGGAGTGAAAATTACATTGAAAGACCTATCGTTGCAACACATGAAATCTCCCTGCACAAATTTACAAGCTTATATTAGAGAAGTACTGAACAAATTAAAACAAAAATCTCATGCCCAAAGCCAGGAACGCTGACGCTCACAATAAGTGATCAGCCTGCGCCCATACACCTCGAGCCTGCTTTCTCCAGGCCCGGCGTGAGGTGCGGGAGCGGGAGCGGGGGCGGGGCGCGGAGTGCGAGGAGCGGGGCGTGAGGGCCGTGTGATCGCAGGCCAACATAGCGCCCGGCGCCGGCGCCGACGCCTCGCCAGGGGGCGCTTGTGGAGGGGGGCGGCGCCGAGGCGTCGGGGCGGGGAGCGGAAGCGCGCGGGCGGGGCGGTGTACAGGCGCGCCTTGTTTATAGTCCAGCCGGGCGCCGTGATAGCATAATGGAAATTAGCTTCATTACGGGCTAATACGCTGCCGGCACAGCGCCGGCCTCAGCCGCCCACGCCCCTCTCCGGCAGCCCCCTTTTGCCTCCGCGCCGTGCCCTCCTCTCTCCGCCGCAGGGGCGCCGACCGCGAGGCGGACGTCTCCGAGAGCGGCGAAGCAGCCGCGATCAAGGGAACAGGGCGAGGATTTGATGACGCGCAGCGGAGATGGACGAGGCAGACGGAGTTGGACGGCGTAGGCAGAGGTGCAGGAGAAGAGTACGGAGTTGGATGGGTGGGGTGGGAAAGTTGGCTAGAACGGGGCGGGGCGAAGACAGACGGATCGTGGCGTGGTAGGGCGCAGCCTGAAGCGAAGTGGCGGGGCGCAACATGGAAGAAGGGAGCGGAATATGAAGGAATGGGGTTGAGTGTGGTGAGGTAGAGGTTGGCGTGGCGGAGCGGGGCGTGGCGGAGCGGGGCGTGGCGGAGCGGGGCGTGGCGGAGCGGGGCGTGGCGGAGCGGGGCGTGGCGGAGCGGGGCGTGGTGGAGCGGGGCGTGGTGGAGCGCGTGGTGGAACGGGGCGTGGTGGAATGGGGCGTGGTGGAACGGGGCGTGGTGGAGTGGGGCGTGGTGGAACGGGGCGTGGTGGAGAGCGGGGCGCGGAGCGGGGCGGGGTGGAGCGGGACGTGGTGGAACGGGGCGTGGTGGAGCGGGGTGTGGTGAAGCGGGTCGTGGTGGAGTGGGGCGTGGTGGAACGGGGCGTGGTGGACCGGGGCGTGGTGGAGCGGGGCGGGGTGGAGCGGGACGTGGTGGAACGGGGCGTGGTGGAGCGGGGTGTGGTGAAGCGGGTCGTGGTGGAGTGGGGCGTGGTGGAACGGGGCGTGGTGGACCGGGGCGTGGTGGAGCGGGGCGGGGTGGAGCGGGACGTGGTGAAACGGGGCGTGGTGGAGTGGGGCTTGACGGAGCTCAGCAGAGCGTGCCGTGACAAAGCGCAGCGAGGCGGAGCGTTGCGCGTCCGAAAGGAGAGTGACGGAGGACAATGCAATGAAAAGCGTCGGGGGGTAGGGACAGGGTACTCAGGAAAATACTAGGCTAGCGGCCATCAGCTCAAATCAGCTCCTAGCGACAATCCTTTTTAAGAAGGTACCCTGAAGCTTTCTTCTAGGTGGACTCCTGGAGCTCAAGCACGATAGACTCACGTACAAAGAGGTTCAATAGATGGCTTACACTTTCAGATTACCACTGAGATTTTTTAAGATCAGTCAAAATGTTAACGTGAAATGGTTGATGAGATCCTTCCACACTCCGGTGTCACAGTGTTTTATGTCTTCTACGAAAGACGCGAGGATTAAAGTTCTTTCATCTTAAGCATTTTCGATTGTTTAGAATAGAATAATTTAGTGAGATACCACTGGATACTAAAACAAAAATTAAGATTTTAACATTTTGAAAGGTATGTTGTATTTCAGTGATGTGAGCGTCTATTGACATCACTGGTTCTGCAATAAAAGTAGTTTCACTAGACGACATCTTATCTCATGTTATTCCTGTTACAATCATATCACGTTTATTTACTTTCAATTACAAAAGTGCTAGAAGAAAGCTCATTCCCAAACGTTTCCACCGCATCCATTCGAACAAGCTCATCCCAAAATAATCTTGCACCATGTCGCCAAGGGAACATATGCATACGTGATCATTATTACCCTCCAAATAATCACGGATCAGTCAAGAGGGCAAGATAACTGGTGTCATATTCAGCCGGGGGCGTCTTAACAAGGTTAGGAAATTTGCGATGATGGAGGCGACCACGATATTCCCACAGAAATACTGACATACGTAAATTCGATACGTATTTACGTATATACTGACATACGTAAATACGTACTCGTAGATACAGGTAGGGAGACTCTGAACATATCTGCTCGGAGATGTCGGATCTCCGAGAATCTCATTCTACCAGCGTTCTTTTTTTACAATTGTGAGGTTTACGAGGTCACTAATATAAGTTTTTCCAATAAATTGCACTATAACCTCTCATCTTCACTCTATACTTAAAGACTGTAAAACGACACCTTCTCTTAATGTAAATTTCTAATCGCATTAAGCTTTGAAACGAGAAATCATATTTGAACACACATCATCTTCCGTCTCCAGGGCAACATCAAGCTGTGCATGCAAGATGGATTATTATTGTATGACATACGGCGTGTGTGTGCAGTTAGTGTGATATACTCGGGGCGTGGTATGGGGCCACATCCCTCACCGCGGGCTGACTGATGGGCGACCTCGCGGGTCTTGTATGGGGCCTCGCGCGTTGCCGCGCTCCGCAAGGTCCCGCGGATGCCAGCCCCTGCCCCGCGGCGCCGCGAGATCGTCGCATCACGCGATTGGCTGGCGCGTCGCGTCGCGTCGCGTCGCGGCGCTAGTTTCATTTGTTTCGCGATCTGTCAAGTTCACTCCGCGAGTCGACAGCTGCACGGGACCCCAAAACATCGCGACATGGCGCGCGGGTAAACCTGGGGGACTCCCTCCCCCGCATTTCGAGTTGCACCTCGCCCGTGTTGTGCGATTTACACCAGCCCGAATGAGTCTCGACCCCCTAAAATTTTACACGATGACACTCGCGTTGTGAGTGCTCGAATGAAGAGAAATGGCAGTCTGTAAAAACAGAAATATACTGCATAACCCCGAACAAGAATGACAGCTGATAGGTCATTCATTAAAATTTATTTTCCTGTAAGATACAAATTAGATTTGAGGAAAATTTTTGTCTCAGAGGTTTACGAATATTTTATTATTAACTATGAACTTACAATATAATGTATTCATTTGAGCTTCTTACAATTAACGATAAGTAACATAATAATTAATTTTGCATGATAAACAAGAAACGATCTGACTGAACCGGAATCCGAATAGAATGCAGTCGAATTTCTTCTTAATTAATGTAATCGAACGCATAAACTTGTAATTAACATACGTACTAAAATCGAAATTATTTAATTGAAAATTAAGGATCAAATCAATATACAAAAAAGTAAATTAATAAAATTATTTTTCAATACTGGTTTCTTTACATAAATATTAAATCATATTAATTAATAATATTTCTAAAAATGAACTTCAGTAACTTCCAAGCATTTTAGTCATAATAATAGACTATTTTATTTAACTTATTTTAGTTTGAAAATCTTTTATTTTACATATCTCTTTACAGTGTACCAATTCCCGACTACGAATTATTACACATCTACGAACACAACACGGGTCTTTTCCCTAACGGGTCACTAAGCACGTCTTCGGTTTGCGTACAAATCCAATCTGCCCCAGATTATTTTCTTATTCTCCGGTCATCCAACTTCAGTCTTCGCCTCCAGCGAGCATGCTCACCGAAGCAGAACTCGCAAGAAATGAACTATTGAAGAGCGCACGGCTGGTGAAATTGCTCACCAACGTCTCGAACCGGTGACCTTGCCACATCGATTGCTTGCTATAGCCCGTCCTTGTAGGCGGATGTAATTGTGTGATGAAAACCACTCTTCTTCACTCCTCAAATTGAATATCCACATCCGTTACGGAGGCGTGGAATATTATGTTACGCTAGATAAACACATCTAAAAATCAGATTAGAAGCTTTCGAGCTAAAATTTGGTAAATACGTGAGGAGTAAGATCTAGTCAGAAAATTATTAAGATACTTTAATTTTTGGGGTACTTTACATGACGTCCCTTCGACATTTTCTGAAAACAGCTGCAACGGTTTCTACTGGAACTGAAGAAAATTCATTTATTAAAATGATTTTGTTCCTAATTTCACTAAAATCCATGACATTTTGAAAATTGCATAGTTCAAATTTTCCAACCAGTCCTACACCTGCACCAGAGATGTTTTCGCAAGAAAATTTATTCCTCAATTTTAGATCTCTAAATGAAGTCATGTATTTCTTAAGTATATGAGTAGGTAGTTGGTGAGTAATAAGACTAAGAGGAGGAAACGTTTCGGTATACCACGCATTCTCACTAGTTCTATTTGGGTATATTCACCAATTTGTGAATTAATCGCGTTAGTGAATCCAATTTTCCAAAGCAGATTCTCGTCCAAAGCGTTCTCTGATTCTGACGAGTTAATAATGAGCTCCAATGACACACAAAATTACTATCGCTACATTATTATATGGATTTAGTCACATGAAAAGTTTCCTCATTTACAACGCAGCAAAGAATAATGTGTAACCAATATCACTTGGCGCACTCGCACCGCCTCGACCGCCAGGCAGCGGGCGTGCGTCCGCAGCGGCAGCCGGCCGGCGCAATCTGCGCCGCGGAGCGCAAAAGATGTTTACTCAGATTCCATCACTCGACGGCAGAGGCGCTCTCGGCGCCTTCCCGCTCTCCCCCCCTTTCCCCAGGGTAGAGGCATGGAAATCCTTTGGGCACCACCCACCCTCCGCCCACACACTCACACTGCCACTCGCGCGCATCCTCCCCTCTCTCTCTTTCACACACACATACACACATACCTCACTGTCTCGCTCTTTTTACACACGCAAACGCCAAAGAAACAACCGAAGCAGGAAAAAACGGAACACCGAACGACCATCGCTGTAATACCCCGCGTCCGACGTGCGGGCGAGGCCGGGGGTGGTGCGTGGGGTGAAGTGGAGGGGAACGAGCAGACGGAGAAGACGAGTGCGCGCGGGGGACGGGATACATGGAGGGGCTAGGGAGGGACCGCATGGAGAGGATGGGTGGGAGAGGGGTGGGGTGGGTGGGGGGAGTCTGGCCCGGAGAGCGAGCAAGCGAGCGCCTGCCGCTGAGTCGCTCCACTCGCAATCAATACTCTTCACTCTTTCACAAAAAAAGCGAGCATCGCTCCAAAGTTTCACTTGAGCGCTGTCGACGCGGCGGGCGGGCGGCGCGAGCGGCGTGGGCGGGGCGGGCGGGGCGGGCGGGGCGGGCGGGGCGGGCGGGGCGGGCGGGGCGGGCGGGGCGGGCGGGGCGGGCGGCGCGAGTGGGGGCGGGCGGGGCGGGCGGCGCGAGCGGGGGCGGGCCACCGCGGGGTGGCCGTAGGAGTGACGAGGGGTGACGAGAGCGGCGGTGCTCGCCCGTCCTTTTTTGTTATTCCTCCTCTTGACGAGGTGAATTAAAACTGGTAGGTAGAAATGTCCAACTGTGGCGTAACTACTACCATCTCTTTTGTAGCTCGTCTCGCCGCACCGCACCGTTGTCTGCGAGTGGAGTTCTGGTCGAGAAGGACGATGCGAACGCAGGTGATATGGGGGAAGGAGGAGGGCGACAGGAGGGATAAGGGAGGGAGGTCGGAAATGAGATGAAGGGATGCGAACCATGAAGCAGAGGGGCTAGTAGAAGCTGCTGGGGATACATTCTGAAAAAGAAGTGAAGAGAAACAGACCGGAAGAATACACTAGCATCGAGGACCTGAAGAATTGGAGCGGAAAGCAATCGAATATGTCTGAGAAGGTAAATAAGTGTAAACGGGGCCGTTGTAGAAGAAATCGTATGAATTGAGAAAAGAAACCCTGGGGAAACTTGTAAAAGGAGGCGAGCACAGAGGAGAACACAAATTACTGAAGTTGGAGACAAAACGAAAATGCAAATCGGGCATACTTTTACATCGTAGCTGAAAGTTTGATTTTAGAATAACAAGAAAGCAGAACAAGTGAGCAGCAAAAATTGAAAGAACAAGCTTGAGATTCGTCACACTAAGAGTAGGTAGCACTAAAACGACGGCCTACGCCAGCTGCCGGAAGAACGCAGGTGCAACGTAGGCGCAAGGCAAATCGCGCCTCAGACCGCATTAGGGAGGACCGCTATTGCTGCGAGTGCACAAGTGGCGAAGGGTGACGAACGGGAGAGAGGGGAGGGATGGGGGTGAACATGGGGGCCGGAGGCAGTCGGGGAAAGGAGGGGACGAGGAAAGGCGATAGAAGGAAGATGGGAGGAGGGAAGGTGAGTCGCTGTCGGGGAGGAGGTAGAGGCCGGGGGCGGTGGTGGGGAGAGGGAGAGGGAGAGGGAGAGGGAGAGGGAGAGGGAGAGGGAGAGGGAGTCGGAGAAGCGGCGCGGACGCGCTGACAGGGGAGTCCTTTGCTATTTCGATTGGAAAGGGAAAACTGCGCTCCATCGCCAGCTTTGCCAGTATGGAGTGGGAGCGAAGAGGTGATGGTGGGGGGGAGGATGAGGCGTTGAGGCGGTGGAGTGGTTGAATGCAGGTTCAATGTGGATGGTTCGACTAGTAATGTGCGATGAGTTATGAGGCGGTGGTTGGGGTGGTGGAGTGGTTGGGCCGAGTGACAGTGCGCGAGATAAAACTGAAGAGGCAAAGTGGTGAACGGTGAAGTGGGGCGTGGTGAAGCGGAGGGGGGGTGCTGAATCGGGGTGGACAGTCAAGTGGTGATGCGAGGGGCAAAGCGAAGTCGGTGAAGCGGTGGAGGTGGAGTGATGAAGCGGGAGGCAGTGGGGCATGATGTCGCGGTGATGCAGGTGGGCGTTTGAGGCGGAATAGGCAATGCGGTGGGGCGGTGGGGGCGGTGGGGTGGTGGGGGCGGTGAGGCGAGTGGGGCGGTGGGGCTGTGGGGGTGGGGGGCGGCGGGGGCGGTGAGGCGGTGGGGGCGGTGGGGGCGGCGGGGGCGGTGAAGCGGTGGGGGCGGTGGGGTGGTGGGGGCGGTGGGGTGGTGGGGGCGGTGGGGTGGGGGGGCGGTGGGTCGGGTAGGGCGGTGGGGGCGTTGGGGTGGGGCAGGCGGTGGAGTGGCTATGTGGCGGGAGGTGGGGCGGTGGGGGCGGGCAGCGTACGTTTGCAAGCGCGCCGCACGTGCCGAGCCCGCTCTCGCTGCCGCTTCCCTGGCGCTGCGTTTGTCAACTTGGGCGGAGCGAATCCGCGAGCTGCGCCGATGCACCGCCCCAGAATAGTCGCCGGCGCTGCACGCAACGGCAGCGGTCAACGCTTTGTGGAAGCACCTCGAAATCGACCTCAAAGTGTTCACAACAGTCAAAGTGATTTCTGTTCACATCGGGTTTATATTTAGATTGGAACTAAAATTGCTATTTAAAATGAGCTAAAATACAAAACAACAAAAATAATTCTTAGAGTTCAATATAGACATACAACACTAGGATGCCTGGGAAAAGAACGAAACTAATATCGATATTTGTCAGAGAGTAGAAGTCCTTTCCATGATTTACGTTCACTGCAGTTCCATCAATCGAGGAAAAGTTCAATTACCGAGGTGATGAGATTTGGATTTCTGTATTCCTCGAAAGTCGTTGATTGTGTGGGAAATAGTTGGAGTATTGAATTGTGAGTTCGAAGGTAGATTAAGAAAAAAACTGGGTTTATTGATAGGTCGAATGAGGAGTTTGTTCGTGGTTTGTCCATTGGGTTGGATTGGGTGGAATGCATGTCGAGCGATCTGGTCGCGTGGGGGTCTTGTGTGTAGGCTGAGAGCAGCCCGCTAATCCCTGGGACTGTGTGTGGGGCCGGGGGCGGGGCTGGATGCCGCGCGCTCCTCGCGTTGCGCGCCGCTGCGCAGCTTCTGTCTGTTGCCGCGTGGGCACCCGGCGCGCGGCGGCCGCCTGTCTGCGTCATTAGACGAGCGACGGCGCGGACTGTGTGAAGGGTGGGTGCAGCGGCGGGGCCAGAGGGCAGGGCGCGGGGGCGGGGCGCGGGGCGGGGCGCAGGGGCGGGGCGCGGGGGCGGGGGTGGAGTGCGGGAACGGGGCGCGGGGGCGGGGCGCGGGGCGAGAGCGGGGCGCGAGGGCGTGGCGCGAGGGCGGGGCGCAGGGGCGAGGCACGGGGGCGGGGCGCGGGGGTGGGGCGTGGGAGCGGGGCGCGAGGGCGAGGGCGGGGTCGGGGGCGGCGCTTGACGAGCCGAGCTCTGTTGCCGGGGGCTGCATTCCCGTGTCGCTCCTGTGGCCTTGGGACGCGCTGGCGGGCGTGAAAGCTGAACGCGAGCGCGCAGCCAGCGACGAATCAGCCTTTGCCGGTGGCGCCCAAGGCGAAAAACCAAGCGCACTTCACCAGCTTTGTAAATGGAGCATTTTGCGGACTCGCGTGTTATTTCTAAACATTGCTTTATATTTTTGTATTTACAAATTTGCGTCATGGAGATGGTGAATTTCCTTCCGCATCTGTAATTATGGATTGATACTTTCTCTTTAAAATCACGAGACACTGAATAAAAATGCGGTTACAGTTTCACTGCAATTTTATGAGATCTAATTAAAAAATTTAATTATTATACTGAGACAACTTTGAATTCTGAATGGTATTTCATAGACTGCTATTTTACGTTGACAGCTTTTTTAAGCCTGTAGTACAGGCAAAACAACATCGTAAAGGTGTAGTAAACCATTATTACCAAACAAGTCATTATGAGCTCATCGTAAAGTCATACTTAAGCACGGAAAAAGAAATGTGCAGAAATCGATGTTAAGAATTCATGGTGTTGTCAGCATGAGACTGAGTTTGCAATGAAGTCCTCAAGAGTCCCGAGTCTGCATGATGGAGTTGTGAAAATTATGATCTCAATACCCATGTCATCTATACTACGATAGATCAGTGATTTAAAGGTTGTGATTCGTGATTAGAGGATTATGGTGACATAACAAAGGATAACACTATTACCCAATGAGATCAAGTGCAAAAGCAGAACCTGAGGAAACCAGAGGCGTAAAGCTAGCGCTTCGGCCTCTACACTACAGGTCGCGCCCGCCTGGTACCGCACGGTGAAGACCGCTCCACAATTGCCCGGGCGAAGGCGAGGACGGGAACGGGAACACGGGGTCTTATACGCGCACGTTTTCTTGAGCTCCGAAATACCTACCCCTTTCCTTAGCCAACATTAGCTGAATTAAGAATAAATGATAGCGACGAGCATTGTAGACAAAATCTGATTACCAGAAATATTAGGTACCAAGAAACAGAAATTATTTTGCATGGAAAAATAACTACAAATTGGATATAACATTCATTTTGTTAAAATAACCTCCTCACTCCTCCCGCACGTAGCGAAGCAAGGGCTCAAGAAAACGTACGTGGGTAGTACCTGCGCTTCACAATAAACGCCAATAGGAAGGGGAATACTGCTATGAATGTGTAGCGAAAATTTCAACACTATGTATTAATATGAATAGAAAAATACTTATACTGTAATTATTAAAAATAATTAAAACAACTCAACAATGACTAACAAAACCCACCTCAAGCCCTAACCTCGCTTAATCCACGCTCTAACCTCAATATCGCACTACACTCTCAATTCCGCTTCAGACCAGTGTCGCCTGTCGCGCGTTTGATCAGCTGGAAAGCTTCGCCGCCAGTTGCTGCATTTTCATTGGTCGAGAGGCTTCCCGTTCCCGGCCTAAGTCAAACGTTGACCATCCTACCCGTTCCCGTTCCCTTTCCCGACAAGCTTTGCGTTCCCGTCGTGTTGTGAACGGTTGCCTGAGCTGCCCGTCCTTCAACTTTATTTTTTTTTCCCGTTCGCTTAGCCCTTTCCCGTTCACGGGCTAGTGTGGAGCGGCCGTAAGTGAAGAGTCCGGGCACGTGGGAGTCAGGGTGGCGGTTGCTGGCGCCACAAGGTAAGCGCGACGCGCGGGGAAGGACGGGCGTCCCGGCGACTTGGAGAGTCGCTGACGCAGAGGCGAGACGGTTCTTGCTTTCCGCGGCCCCTTCCTCCCGGGCACGACCCTCGACGGCCTTCCACTCAGGCTGCTCGCCTCTTCTGCACGCTCGCATCCTTGCTTTGGGGTCTTCATGGGTAGATAGGATTAGTATTAACTGCGAAAGGCATTTCTTTCCACTTTTTGAGAAAATATTATTAAATGAAATAGTTTTAGAAACTCAGTCAGTTACCAATGGCAGTACTATAATTAAGAAAATCTTTAAACATATTTACTTTTTTTCCAAGGATTTTTGAAAATACTACATATGTTTTCACATTAGATACTCGTACCTTTGTAGCCTTCAATTATTACTGTAAACAAGATGTCCCAACTAGACGCGTAAAATTTGAAAGACGCAAGAAATCGGTAATAGATATATCTGAAAGAAGTTCGGAACCACAATTTAGCTTTGCCTTTTATAATCCGTGTCTGGGATACTGTGAATTTAACTATGTTTCATCAAGTCAATTTAGATCTGTCGTGTTATGGTTTAACAGCTTAACTGTTTTTATATTTTGTACGTTTCTCTTCTCTTCATTTCTTGCGCGTGTGTTAGTTGCACCATCTATCCGTTATCAACTTGTCAGTCATGTGCGTTTTGTAGCGAGGATACGCCAGCAGTTAAAATTTTGTGTAACGTCCTTCTCGTTTTAATATTCCTGTGTATTACGTTCACCGCACGACCCGAGGCCGTACTTTCTCGAAACAACTCCGCGTCCCAATAACCTGGGCATTACACTGATCGCACTCTGACATTTGCTTTCGGCTCCGGTCAAACAACAGAGGCTTAATATTTTGACTCCTGCACAGTATGTCACTCAATGTCAGCACACGAGATTTGGCGTGTACACGGGAAAAATTCCAATCAAAGCACAAAATGTTTGCAAAATTTAGGTGGCATTGTTCGTTTTGGGGCAAACTGGCAGGAAGCGATAGTATCCAGGAGATGAGGCAGACGAGAAGACATTATAAATAGTTATTCGATAAAATGATCTGTATCTACTTGATTTTATCACTTAAAGGTTTTGAACTAAAACGAAATTGCATTCTAATTAAAAAATATTTTCTAAAGATATAATTTACATTTGTTTGACATTAACACTTTTAAAAATATATTATTTTATCTACAGGAACTGTTGGTTAAAAAGAAATGACTCACTTCTCTGAGTGTCATGACTTAATAATAATTTAATATCTTTTCACTCTGTTAAATGTTCCCTTGAAGATTATTTTCCTTCATCGACGTCTTAAATATACGGTCACTCGGAGCTCTAACGTTTCCTCAGAATTTATTCTGAGACTCATTGAAACCACCGTAATAAAGGAAACTTTTTCAGTATTTTTTTTACATTTATTCCATTTTTTTAGGAAAATACTTGGCTATGAAAATCTTTAACGATAACATTATGATCAGTCTCCAATTCTGTAGACTAGCAAATAAACGTAGAGCGTGAAAGGGTTGTAATTGCGTAAATTTCTGTAGACTATGAATAAAATTATCACCCCTGTGGGTGAATAGAAGCCGCTGAAAAAGAAAATATAAAAGGATGAGGTCTCAAAACCTCAAAGCCGCAGAAAGCGAAAGTGCGGGCGACGCGGAGGCACCTCCCTTTCTGTGCCCACGCCCAGGCCGCCCCGCGCCGCGCACGTCGGCGCTTTACGACCTGCCGCGGGGTGGCGTCTTCGCTTTCGCCTTGCCGACCTCTCCGAGCCCCCGCCCCGCCCACCCGCCATCGCTCCCGCTCGCCCGCGGCCCCGCCCCGCCCACTCCCCCGCCCCCGCCCCGCTCCAATGCGAATAGACTTCTTCTGCCAGCACCGAAGCGCCCACCGTTCCCTGCGCTCCCACAGGTGCAGCACTACACAATCGACTTGTAACACTCTTCATGGAAATGGGAAAACCATTCTCTTAATCACATCGCACACCTACACCATTAACGCTCTTATTCAAAAGAAACGTTTGCCATGAGAGATTTTAACCTTCCAAATTGTAATATATTCAAATGAAAAATTCATTGCTCTCTACTGGGAACCGTTTGTACTATGGTGCGGCCTTCTTATAGCAACTGATAACTATGGTGGCAATATCAAAGTGTGCCTTATCTCAATTTCTTTCACAGTTACGGCCTTATTCCTCGAATTGTAGGATTTTTTTACGGTGGACACTCCCTCGAGCACATCATGCAGCCACTCAACTCCAGCAATGCCTGATTTTTACTTCTCACGTTAAGTATTTACAGTGATGACTACTTATCAAACAATATAATTGAGAAGTAAATGAAACCATGTGTTTGTTTTAATAATGTGGTACATAACAATTTACAACTCAAAGGAAATAAATATGAAATATTTTCAATTTCTGCTAATAAAATTAACATTTCTTGGTAGGCTGAAATTGCTTTTTGGGGTCTAACAACTGAAACACATTTATACTAATTAAAACTAAGCTTTAATACAGACGACTTTACATTTAATATTATGGTAAAATGTGAAAAAACTGAGGAAAAAATTAAACATTTATCCACCAAATTTTAACTACATGACATGTATTATGCACTTAGTGAATATTATGTGTTGTTATATTTAATAATCTTTTGAAAATTAGACTTATAGCATTTGATAATTCATTTTTAATTTTTGTTGTTGCTTTCAACTCGCTACAATAGTTTT
Source organism: Teleogryllus occipitalis (assembly GCA_011170035.1). Classification (NCBI taxonomy): domain Eukaryota; kingdom Metazoa; phylum Arthropoda; class Insecta; order Orthoptera; family Gryllidae; genus Teleogryllus; species Teleogryllus occipitalis. Next base: position 557,979 of record BLKR01000047.1, on the reverse strand, counting down.
TATTCTTATAAATCGTAAAAGGTCAGATACATTGAATGATTAACTGTTATCAATCGGTCAGTCATTAACTGCCAAATGTCGAAATGACATAACTGACAGCCCTTTCCGAAGGAAATAGCCGAATAAAATGCGAATATTCTGTAAATGCACTGAAATTAATGGATTAAGGGCATATAGAGTTTTTCGACTGGCTGGTGCAGGCATCATTCTACCATTCTTAGAGAAACTGGCTGAAAATTGCTCTCTCTAATGAGCAACTTCTCCCGGACCTCCAAACCTCTGCCCCAGAGGAAGACAAGACCTCGGCTAGGTGGCGGGAGGGGGCGTGCCCTTTGACTCCGCCCCCGCGCGTGGGCACGCGCTACCTCGCGCCAAAAGGTTTATCGCTCTCTAACCCGGGGAATGGGTCGTAACGGCGCTCACGGCAGCGGCATGCACAAGCGGCGCCGCGTTGGGGGCGGGGCGGGGGGCGGGGCGGCAGCTGAGGCACGCGCGCGTGGCGTGCATCACCCCGTGCAGGACCCCCCCGCCCCCTCAATCATTGCGAAGCACCTCGAAAAGCCTTTCCCCTTCGTCAAAAAGTCTCAACTTGTGAGGTGCGTCTCCATTAGCACGTGAGGGGAACGCGTGGCTGTCAGTAGAACAACCGGTCATCAACATGTAGATGGTGGGAAAGCGGGGAGGGGAGAGGATCAGGATCAAAGAAAAAGGGACGCCAGCAGATAGAAGGGCGGACCACGATGCGACAATTAAAAGTGTTCTAGAGCGCTGAACGAATTTTCCCTCATTTCGAGCAGGAACACAAGCATTCTCTATCTTGTGACTGCGGCTTGATAGAGAGCGGAAAGATAAGCAATCGTGATTGTTTGTCTTTCGTCAATTTACGTCTTGTTAATATTTATGGAGGATTTACGTATAACAACAGGATGACATACACTTTAACCAAAATGGAGATGTTAACAGTTACCATTAGCAGGAGGTTTGCTGCCTCTAGCTCTTCAACTGTGCGAGCACTAAGTTGCGCGCGGACATCACCACTCTGGGGCGCATGCGCAATCGATAGCAATGACACCGCCGTGACGCCGCCGTTGCAAAATTTATTACTCATTGTTTATTACGCCTGTCCATTACTCGTGCTGTATCCTTTGTGGTAACATATGAGATACCGAATACGATATATTATACTACTTAACAGGAGGGTCCTAATAAATTTTCTTCCACTAATTATGATGGTACAAATAACAAATATCATTAATGGTATCGTGTTTTGTGCTATAATAAAGAGAACATAAGGGTCAATAAATTCATCATGTATTAAAGAGCTTTGGAACTTTTCTAAAAACTAATGAATGAAAATTCGTTATACTGAAAATATGTTAAACTAAATACACTTCTGACAGAAAATCATCAGTACAAATGAGGTATTTATGTATCACTAAATACTCACAGAATGATGTATTGTTATATTTCGGAAATATTTAACAAATAATAGAATAATAGTTTCGAATAAAAATGAAATTTGACAATTTTTTGTCTGTGAACTATGTAAATGTGTTTCAATGAAAAGCATCAAAACATTAGTAGAAAATGAATTTTTTTTTAATTCTTAAATATAGTTTTAGAGAAGAATGTTAAAGTAACTCGGTATTGACGTTGAATAATTATCTAAATATTGTTGAAACATTTAAATACTTTAATAATCAAATATAGTCTTGAGATTTCTCAATAGCTTGATTTTCCTACTTTCGTTTACAAGCATCAATGCTGTCGAAAATGTGGTATGTCTCCGCCGGGAGGAGAATCAAATAATACTACGAACACAAAAGTAAATCAACTTCAATACCCTCGCGAAATCAAACATTTGCCTTCTTGTGATTTTCTGCTCCACTTAACTTCTTGGATTTGCTTTGCGGATGAATGTACTGAAAATCCCAACTAGATTGTAATAGAGAAAGGAGCTCTGCACAATCTCCGAGGAATCTTGGCAACCTCAAGATCATCTTAGTTCAGGCTGTAAGAGAGGAAAGAAAAGCTTCGCAAAGCAGATGAAGTGGCCATTCCATATTTTACTTCTGTTCATTTATCGTACATAAATTAACCCAGATTTGATGACGCTAAATGAATCTGATACTATCAACATGTTTTAATTACGCGAGGGCACGATATGTGACAAAATATATTTATTATTACGTAATGCTCTTAAATTTGAGATCCGATTGATATAAATATACAGTAGGACTAGAATAATTTGAACTTTCGAAATTCTAATTAATCTTTACTTCGAAGACTTACCTTGAACTTCATATCTAATCAATGAAAAAGAGTCATGGATAGTTTGAAGTTTACCTTCCATAATTCGAAGATTTTAAACACACATTTTCTACACAATTTCATAACATTAATAGTTCTATTTATGCAAAGTTTTTTTTTGTTTTGTTGACGAGTGTTATGACTCCTAATATTATTCACGTGATTTGCTAGAGATTTGTTACATTGTCCTTTGAACTTGTACTGGGCATATATTTTCTATGGTAAATGTATATGTAGCGATCGTCCTCGTGATTGCAATTGCCACCACCCCGATTTCATCGTTGCGGACGATCTAATACCAACCCTTCATCATCTCCGCTAAGACACCATTCTTTTCAGCGTCTTCAGGGCGCCACCGTTCCCATCTCAGTCCTCGCTCCCCTTCTTGGCCTCTCTCTAGGCACGTTCTCACGGCCACCGGAACCGAAATCCACTCCGCTGAGCTGGGCTCGGCTTGGCTGGGCTGGGCGACTCGTCGCCCCGGCTTAAGCAGCGCTGCCAAAACCGCCGCCCAAGCCACTTCACTCGCTTCCGCCTCCGCCCAGCATTCCACGCGCGCGGAAACGCACGTGCCGCTGCCCTGGGGGCGGGGGCGGGGGCGGGGGCCGTACCGGAATGCGACCCATCGATTGAGTCGGCACAGCCCTAATGGACCGAGCAGGAATTAAACTGGAAACTTGCGCGGAAGGGAGGGAGGGAAGGCGAACGGGCGGCCCGCCTTGCCGCCCCCGCCCGCAATATCGCACTCGACTGCCAGGGGGTGGTGCCGCCCCTCCCCATCGCTGGGCGAGATGGCGCGTGACGCATCCCCTCCGCTGACGGACGGAGCGCACTGGCTCGGAAAACATGCCAAGCACGATCGGAACGACATGGCCGACCAGTATTTCTGTGCTAAGATGGCAAAATGTTAAAAGTCACATTTCTAAACGTTTACGTGAAAGCAATTTTAAGAATCGAGATGTCATGAAAAATCAGCGCGTTATTTTATTTGAGCAACCGTATCACCAATGTCTGAGAAAAAAATGTTGGCTATTAGTTACAGATACATTAAATTTAAAATATTTCGACAAAATGTGACATATAACATTTTCCATGTTAGTACAGATTTAATAAGCAGTTTTGAGACTATACAGCAAACTTTATACTTAATTATTAACGCTTTGTGTAATAATGTTGTATTTTGGTTATGAATCAGTGGCCATTTTAAGCACAAAATAATTATTTACGATACGAGAGGTAAAAGGAACATTTTATTTTCAGAGTGGGAAATGCCCAACACGAAGTCGATAGGCTGAGAGGTACAATCCTACGGGCAAAATAAAATTACTTTTACCTAGAGTTTCAAACACTATTTTTTACGACCGCTTGGCCGACTTTCATTTCATTTCAAATATATAAATTTAATAATACATTGAGGTCATTGGTAGATTATGCGGGCAGGTGAAATTATTTTGTTGCATTCACAAATTTATCTGAATACGTTAGCATCTTCTCTCTTTTAGCACTAGTGCTAAAAATTGACTTTTGACCATGCTGAACATGCTCTGAAAGAACCGCTTTTACTAGTGGCTGTCTAACAAAGTTTAAGTTTGAAGTTAAGCTGAAACCTTTTTCTGAAACACGTTGGTATGATCCCCTCAAACAGATAAATCAGAAATATAGATAAGCCCGTGGAAGCGCACAGCAGCACTGAACGATTTAAAAAGCGTTTAAAATCAAATTGAGCACTCATTGTTTAAAAAAATGGAGTGGGTTTAATACACTGTGGAAACAGAGTAGATCACAATATGTCTGATTGTGGGCTACACATAACGAGGAAAAATCTATTACTAATGACACGTTACCACGTCTCCGATCAGTAGTCATGCCACGTTTATAAGGAACGTGTACAAAATACGACCATTTACTTTATGCCAACACTTACGGCTTTAGGATTCCCTTCTTTCTCAAACTCCGCCTATGAATTGGACTCTTAATTTCGTTGAAACGCACGGGGAGCGCTAATGCAGCCCAATGAGGCGTCCGCCCCCCAGCCCCGTGGCTCCTCGGCGCCGGCCCCAAGAGTCCGTCCGCGGGAGCGGAACGTGACAAACACAGGGCTGCAGCCGTCCATGTAAACGCCGCGAATGCCTCCGTTAATTGACGAGTGAAGGGAGGGACGAAAGTCCGAGGGAAGCCCAGGGAGAGCGACGCCAGCGTTTGGCAGAGAGACGGCCCCATCGGGGGGACCATGTGACAGGCGGCGGGGGCGGGGTTGACAAAACACAGAAGGGGTGCTTGGCAGCGGATACGGCCAAATGAATTTTCAATCAGGAAATCCACTGCACGGAGGGGAGGCAACGAAGGCCACTCGTAAATAGAGGAGACGATTCAGAACTGGTATACGAGATGAAACGCTACCCTGATAAACAAGTGAATAAAATCGTTCTTGTTTCCATCAGTCATCTTTTAAAGACCCTCTCAATAACATTTTAGAATATGCAATTCTACAAAAATAAACTTGCTTGTTTTTCACTCATGCATGAAAACTAGTACTTTTGTTTGCTGAAGTACATGTGCAACAAGGTACACTGCAGAAGGACGCATAGTACACTGTAAATAAAATTCTGGAAATCAGCGTAAACACTATGACATGAATTAACAAAGCTGTCGACTCGCATATTGTAGATGTTTTCAAGACAACATTCTTGTAAGTGTCCAAGAATTTTCACTAATAAATTATGATAAAAGTAATTCTTAAGAAAGTCTTTGCAATATTCGTTTCAAACGTCTCGACTTATCTCCTTTCGTCACAACTTTCGTAAACATGTCTTTCGGACACCAAATTCTCACTTTGAATGCTAGTTACAAATACATTTCACATTAAAAACTTTTTTAAATAAATTTCATTTTTAGCTCTCCTTAGCCGATATTCTAGATGTTAAGTTCTCATATCAACAAAACATTTATTAATGATCAAGTGTAAAACAGACATACATATTACACTTGGAAAATAACATCGTATTTAAGAGTTATATTTTCTCGCGACACACATCGTCATACAGTACGAATAAAGCGAAAAAATACGAAACGGCACCGAAGGTGACACTTCATCTCCCCAGCGAAATAAAGCCCGCCCGAGGAGAACTCTCGGCCGGGATGTCGAGCCGCGCGCGGCTGTCCGTTCTTATTTCAGGGCAGCATGACACGGTGCGGGCCGCCGGCAGACTCCCACTGACAGCACTGAAAGACCTATAAAATATCTGACGGGGCGAGAGGGGGCGTGGAAGGGGGGGGGGGAGGATCGAACCGCAATGATTTACGCAACGACTCGGAGCACCGAGAGCGGATGGACGCTGCCGAGGTAGGAGATTCTGGGGAACAGCGCAGGCAGACGAAAGGAGGGCGAAAGGCAGATCGGGAACTGAACTCTGACTTCGGGGGCGAGGGCGCAGTCACGTTAAAAACACCTTAGGGACAGTTTTATGTAGAAGCAATATTCGACCGTAAGAACCAACTCTTGTTATATGTCACGTTACCCATTACAGAATTCGTCCCTTGCTTACTCACTTTCATATTTTCGTTTCGTAGTAATTTCGCAGTTGTTACAGTCATATTATTACTACCAAAACATAAAATTTAAATAATACTATTCACCGTCCTGCCGAAGTCAACGCAATGCCATCGCCTCCATTCAGCGTTACAGCAAACCTTCATCCTCCTCTCTTCCACGACCTTCCGCTAAGTTCCTGTTGTCTGCTTTCTCGCCCGCAGATATAGTCGCCGCGGGGCGGAGACCGCCAGCGAGTTGCGGTTTCTCGCGAAGTTTCGTGTTTGCGGAACTCACGCTTAATCGCTGCCTCACTTCGATCCTCGACGTCTCATTTGTGCGCATCCTCGCTTCTGCGCCCACGCTCCCGCCATGCCCTCACCCAAGCCCATGCCCAAACCCATGCCTTGCCCACGTCCTCAGCACGTCCTCCTCCTCCTCAATGTCCTCGCCCCCACCCACGTCCTCGCCCTCACCCAAGTCCTCCCCCTCATCCACGACCTCCCCCTCATCCACGACCTCGCCCTCATCCGCGTTCACGCCTTCACCCATACATTCGCCATCACACCATACATTCGCCATCACACCATACATTCGCCATCACACCATACATTCGCCAAAACTCGCCTCAATCCACATCCACGTCCTCACCCAGATCGGGCCATCACCAACGTTCTCGCTATGCTATGTCCACTCCTTCACCCACATCCATGCCCTCACTCACGCATCTACCCTCGCCCATATCCATATCCTTTGATCTCGCCCGCGGAGAGTTGTTCGTGCACGGAAAATACTTGTAGAACGCGCACAAAGGGAAGCCAAGGTGCAAACGAACAAATATAGCAAAACCCACAAAATTAGGAAGAATCTGAAAATCAATCAAAATCGTTAAAACTTTGAAAATTCTGTTTATACACTGAGTTTCATTTACATATATTTTTACTTATTTTTACTACGATTAATGCTTTTTTCTCTATCTGGTAACTTGGAAAGTTTTAAGATTTATTGTTGAAGATAAAAAGTTACAATTAAATTGTAGAAGTAGCAATGGTAATAGAAGTAAAATAGTAGTAGTAATGATAGTAGTAGTAGTAGTAGTACTAGTACTAGCAGAAATAGTAATAATAGTTGTAGTAGTAATAATAGTAGTAATAACAGTAGTAGTAGTAGTAGTAGTAATAACAGTAGTAGTAGTAGTAGTATTAGTAGTAGTAGTAGTAGTAGTAATAATAATAATAATAGTAGTAATAGTAGTAGTAGTAGTAGTAATAATAATAGTAATAATAATAGTAGTAATAACAGTAGTAGTAGTAGTAGTAGTAGTAGTAGTAGTAGTAGTAGTAGTAGTAGTAGTAGTAGTAGTAGTAGTAGTAGTAGTAGTAGTAGTAGTAGTAGTAGTAATAATAGTAGTAATAACAGTAGTAGTAGTAGTAGTAGTAGTATTAGTAGTAGTAGTAGTAGTAGTAGTAGTAATAGTACTAGTAGTAATAGTACTAGTAGTAATAGTACTAGTAGTAATAGTACTAGTAGTAATAGTAGTAATAGTACTAGTAGTAATAGTACTAGTAGTAATAGTACTAGTGGTAATAATACTAGTAGTACTAGTACTAGTAGTAATAGTACTAGTAGTAATAGTACTAGTAGTAATAGTACTAGTAGTAATAGTACTAGTAGTAATGGTCGTAATAGTAATAATAGTAGTAGTAGTAACAGCAGTGGGGGTGTAGTAGAACACATTCATAAATAATCTTCACATTTCAGTTTTTTTAACATTTTCGGCACGTCACGTCCTCGTTAATCGATGTGTCATTCACGAAATATTTCAGAAAAAAACTATTTTTTTTTTCATTTACATCGCGCTGTGGAAATAAAAGCCGCTTACAAAAAAACACGACAGCCACAGCTGCCTTGGTATTAACAAAAACACGGCAAACAAATTCCTAGAGTAGCGCTTAGCCGATTCGACCTTTCAACAGCGGCCACGAGCCAAGGACGTGCTCGCCATACACCTGCACGACTATTTCATTATTTCCCTTTTTATGAAAAGTCCTCAAAGAACGCGAGCGTATACATTTCTGGTCGAAAAGGTTCACAAAACCCTACAAAACACCTGCGTGCGGCCACTCGCCCTATCCGCAGTAGGCCGCAGCGGCTTTTCACATTGAAAAGCTGAGCGCGACGGAAGGGGGCAGGCCGAACGAGGATAAGAGGCGAGGAACGCTGCAGGCAAAGGAAATCCTTCAGCTTCATAAATGGAGCTCCAGCGTAACAAGAGTAATAACGGAATGGAAAAAGATGAAAAGACGTAAAAAGAAAGGAGTTCCGGGGGAAAAAGGACATGAGGATGAAATGAATAGAATGCTGGCTGGAAAACATAAATACGAAATGATGAAAGAACCTGAAAACACGACAGTAAAGTGTAGACGCGTTACGATGTGGATATGTTTGAAGATGAATGTTGGGTAGAAAAGTGTGCCGCGTTTAACTTACATTTCTTCCTGCCCTCTTATACCGTTCCGTTATTCCTCTGGAATAGTGGAAAGCGTGAGACGTTTAAGAGAAGGAGCGCGCAGGCGGCGCCTGCCGGAGACCTTTGCTCATTGCCCGAGTGCTACAGAGCGGCGACTCCAGAGCAAAGAAGCGGAGAAATGTGGCCGACATCAGAGCAACGCGCTATGAAGAAGGAAAGGGCAGAGATGCGAGGAAGCGAGACAGCGCACAGGGCGAGGCATGAGCGTGAGCGAAAGCCAAAGCAAGAGCAAGAATGAGAGTAAGAGTAAAAGCGGGGGTAAGAGCAAGAGCGAGAGCAAGAGCGAAGCACAGAGAGAGAGAGAGAGGGGGGAGAGGGAGAGAGAGAGAGAGAGAGAGAGAGAGAGAGAGAGAGAGAGAGAGAGAGAGCAAGGCCGAGAACAACAGCGAGCTCAAGGGCTTGGGCCGCGCTGGTCGAATCGAAGCGGCCACGTGCAACGCCGCGGAGGTGGCTCGGCTGCCCAAAAAACCAAGGGCCTGCGAGCCGCGGGAGGGCGGGGCTGCAGGGGGAGGGCCAGAGCGCAGCTGCAAAGCGCGAGGTCCGCGTTGCGAGTCTCGCTGCCGCGCGGCAAAAACGCGCCGAAACAAAGTAGCGGCTCCTGCGGCGCGCAAATGAAATAAACGCGACGGCGGCCGGCGAAAAACGCCGTCGGCGGATGAGCCGCGGGAGGTGGGTTTTTGCAGTCCCCGCGACCGCCGCCGGCGCCACCGCCGCCGCTGCCACGCGCGTCGCGCCGCCCCGCCGGCGATGGCTCGGCTCGCACGCTCCGATCGCCCGGCGCTTCACACCAGCGGGCAGTGATTCTCGGGGCTGGCAGCGCCTCGCTCCGGCAGAGGGCAGCTCACGTCACATCGATGACGCTAACTGTACTTTTCATTCAAATGAGTTTATTCATGTATGGTATTCAGGTCGTTAAAGACGCATCTGAATAGTTAATAATATGATGCTAAAATCCCTTTATTGTCGGAGTAAAATTTTGTATTAAAAACAGCTGAGAACAGGGTCTTATTTTGGAAGGTCAGTTCATTTAATAAGAGATTGACAACGTTCCAAAGAAATCGTCTCCATGAATCCGAACTCCGTGTGGTAGTGGTTGACGTACAGTGATGCATCCTTTCTGATGCACGTAATGATGGTTTCCTGGTCAAAATCATGGTTTTAAAATCTCTTTCAAAATAATACACAATCAGTAACTTGCTTCTTTCAGTTTTCTAAATCATTAGCGAATTTCAATATTCGAAGAAGTGGATAATAATTGTCGTTAATAGTATGTATGTCCTTTGAAGCAATAGCCTCTAACCGAGCCTGGGCCTACCAGCGGCGTCTCGGTCTTCCGGCTATAGGTTACATGGTACGTGTAATTAGCACGTAGGCATCCCTACCCCGTGTTCTGGTCTTCTCAACCTGTGAAGTGAGTTGTCTCATCCCCACCATGCATCATATACTGGAACATTACAAGGAAAACGTAAACTATAATCTTACCCCACAGGGAATCGAACGCGTGGTCGCGTCTTGGAAAGCGAGCACGCAGACCAATGAGCTATCCGCGAGGGATTCGTGAACAGTACGAATACAAAAGTAAAAGAATAGAAGTCCTCGAACTGAAATCTTTCGAAGTCAGTTATTTTTCTATATTACTATATATTCTTTGCAACGTTACCTAAACAACCGCACAAAGTAGTTGTTAGTGCTATAACAAATGATGCATTGAACAACTTTATTTATTTTCATTCCACCACGTTCATAATTGAAAACAATCCTTTAAAAATTAACTCCTAGCTCACTTCCTCGTTTTTGATACTACTTTACAGTATGAAGCTTTGAAAATACGAAATTATTTAGAACGAATCCACGCTAGCTGTCATGTTCAACTGTTCCCACTGGATCTATTTGACTAATCGTATTCCCTTTTTAGGAAAAACTATAATTGCAATTGCGTCAATGGGGCTTAATCTCTCACGTGAATCGATGTATCTGTAGAGTTGGCGAATACCAAACGCTCCGATTACACATTATTATCCTCTATTCAACGTAGCATCGAAGCAGCGGCCATTCGTTCAAAACGGTACATGAAAACTTATTTATCAGAGAAAACACTGAAAACCATTCAGCCGCTATAAATAATGGGCATGCAATCGACATTTTGTACTCCATTGTGGCTAGCTGTGTTGCTTTGCCTCATATTTTTCCTTCATTCGTTTGTCGCATCGTCGTCCATAAAATACAGGGGCATCATTATATTGTAACAGGAACCGACCATTCAGACCCAGGAACACGTTATAGCAACAAGAGGTTATAAATTTACCAGCTTACCGCAGAGGCGTTCCACGAAGTCACGAGGCCGCTGTTACGTGTTTGAGCTCTTACCTGGAACAGAAGACAGAACATTGTCAATACAAGCGTCAGATGGTCAAGTATTTTACTTCAAAGCACGTATTTCGTTAATGTCTCCACCAAACAGTGATCATTTCATAGAATATTACGTATTGTTTTTATAGCATGTAAAATAATCAACATTGCATAACTGTTTGGAGAAAACAATTCGTATTTATGTAGTGTTACAAACATTACCTTCGTGGTAGTTCACGCCGCATTATTTCTATTCGGAAAAAGGTTTTAACGTTTTGTATAAATGTAATCTAAAAACAATTGCACTCTCAACATTCCACTCAAAAGCATTGCGTTTAATACTAAGAGGCATTTTCATATTATATATATATATATATATATATATATATATATATATATATATATATTACAACCTAAACTTTCTTTTATCAATATCACAAATTATGGGAAGATTTATTCCTAATAAAGGATTACTTTTAAAATCTTCGTCTAGAAAGATTGATTTTTAATGTCCTTACATACAATTTCACAAAGATTGGCAGTGTCTGAAAATAAAATTCGCGCTCATTTGCTCTACATCATGATGAAACGCACTTAAGTGCAGGCATCCCGCAAGTATCGAGGCCGTAATTATGGCAGCACGGTGAATCGAGACCGAATTCATAACTTTGCAGCTGAAAGGCATTAACGATTTGTTTCGATTTGAGCCATCTCAGCTTCTACAGCTCCAGTCTGTCCGCGTTCCGACTTGGTCCTCGTTTCCGCCTTTTCCTCCTCAGAGTTAATTATCCCCCGTCCTCCTGGACGCCGCCCTCACTCCTCGGAGCCCTGTCGGCCGCCCTCGGCTGGCGACGACGACGGCGCAGACTCCACGCCGCCACCGCAGCAGTATTCTCGGAATAACAGTCTGAATTGGGTTCCGTACTCAATCTTGTTTGTATTCTGCACGTCTAAGATTGCATTGTGCGGGCGCTCGGGGAGAGACGGGGGCGGCTCGCCTTTCACCAGCGCCCCCTGGAAGCGCGCGAGGGCCGGGCATGGATTGGGGAGGAGGAGGTGGAGCAGGAGTACGGTGGGAGGGAAGAGGGAGAGGCAGAAGCAAGGAGGGGGGCCGAGTGCGGAGCAAGGGCGGGGATGGATTGGCGAGACAGAAGCGAAGAGGGAGAAGGAGGTGGAGCAGGGGGCGGGGAACAGGAGTTCGGTGGGAGGGAAGAGGGAGAGGCAGAAGCAAGGAGGGGGGCCGAGGGCGGAGCAAGGGCGGGGATGGATTGGCGAGACAGAAGCGAAGAGGGAGGAGGAGGTGGAGCAGGGGGCGGGGAACAGGAGTTCGGTGGGCGGGAAGAGGGAGAGGCAGAAGCAAGGAGGGGGGCCGAAGGTGGAGCAGGGGTACGAGGAAGGTTGGGTGAGCTAGAAGCAAAGTGGGATGAGGGCGGGGCACGGAGCGGGGACTGGATGGCTGCGACAGGAGGGGCGCGGGATGGGTGAGTGAGACAGTAGCAAAGAGGGCGGGGGCGGAGCAGAGGGCGGAAGTTGGGTGGGTCGGCGAGGTGAGATGGAAGCAGGGAGGGTGACGCACGACGCGGTGTGGCATGCCATTTTTCCCCCGATCCTCCCCCCCCCCCCATTCTCGCTGCTTCCGGCGCCGATTCCACGTCTGCGCTTTGGGGCGGCGTTGGCGTCAGGTCGCCCGAGACCAACCTTTTAGCTTCGTTTTCAGAATCAATCGAGAGAGAAAGTTGGGGGTATCTTGAAATCTTTGTATTCCCTCAGGAAGCGTATCCTCTTATCACAGATAGCGTCATAGATAATTCATATTTACTGCTACCATGTATTCGTAATTTTCATTAAGTTGATACAGTTGGGCGTGATTACAAAATTGAATACAAACTAACATCAATCCTACAGAAGAGAAACGAGGCTAAACAATCACCACATTTTGTAGCAAATTTCCATAGAAAGGCATATAGAACGCAAAGGAATAGCTGGAAGCGAGATCAAATTAAAAAGTGCAAGGAAATATTTTTTATATGTGATCAGTTCCACGTTCTATCCTTAGAAATCGAAATGTAATATTATTATCGGAACCCAAACTGCACGTGTCACTTGCTAGGAAGCCGTTTTTGCGTAAGCCAACCCCAGGCGACACGGATGGTCTCCTCCATGATAACACTACCTGCTGGTCACTCCCTTTATTTAGTGCTCAGCAGCGACCGCTCCGCTGCCCTTAAATATATCGCACGGCGATTTTTCGACGCGCTGGCAGCTTTCGCTCTGAGCCACCCCCGCCCTGCCCCCTCTCGTCACCCCCGTCACCTCCCCGCCTCCGCACGTTGTCGTTTGAATATGCATGGCGCTGGCGGCCGTATGTTAGCCCGGCTCGCGCATTCTACGCGCCGATTTATTTTCGTATTCGCATTTAAATATTACCATCTAACTGCGGTGTTCTACAACTTTTCGAGTGAAGCGCGGCGAGGCTGGGTGAGCTGGATGGGAGAGGGGGGTGGGATGAGGGGTTGGGGGCGGGGAGGGGGAGGGACGGGGAGGGTTGGCGGGGAGAGCGGGATGGGCCAGCGCGGGCGCGGTTATCTATGTAAACTGCTACAAAGTGCACTCGGATTAATCAGAGGCCCGCTGCCGCTGTGACGTAACGCGGGTTGCCGTCCCACGGGGCCTGCGGCCGTGCGCCTCGCGAGCAGCGGTCGCTGGGCGCTGCCATTCCGCGCGCTGGACAGACGCTAGCCACTCGAGGACGGAGTGAAGGTGATTTGGCGCAAGCTCACCAAGACGATTGGGGGCGGAATGCTTGCAAATGAGGAATTCGGTGAACGTCAGGGTTGACCTACAAGGGACTACTCAGAAGGATCCAGTATGTACTTCAAGTATGCAAGTATGAAGTAAATACCTCCAATACCAAGTTCTAATGGCATAGCGATCAACATTTCGCCAATTTCCCAACATTTTCCAAGTTCTCTTCATATCTTGAATAATTCAAGAAAAAATATGAAGATTATAAAAGCGATATATTCAAAATCATTAAAATAATGTCCTAGGTTGAGCGTATCTGACCTACAATTTAAAAATGAAGTGTTCATTCAAGATCGCAAATTAATTTCTTAAAATGGCTGTAGATACAAGAAACTCGTCTGCTTTTGTTGAGCTTTATATTCCGTGAAGCGATGCTCCCCGTTTACCTAGCACACAGAAGCAATTTATTTCTTAGCATCAGTCTGGCTTTAAGAAGCGGTTTTACAGTGCGGCCGTCAGTCAGCGACACTAAGCGCTGGCGACGCAACCCACCATCACCCTCGCCCACGACACCACCCCTGCCGTCACCATACTCGACCGCAACCGTCACCAGCACGCCCTCGCCCAGCGCCATTTCCGCCGCGAATTCCATTCCCAATTTCCATTCCCCGCCACCGCTCGCTCCCGGGGCGCCACTCGGCCGGGTGGAGGCGGGAGCGGAGGCGCGCGCGGAGGCGCCGAGTGTGTGCCGAGCGCCCTCCAAAGCCAAACACTGAAATTTGGAGCCGCTCTCCGCTGCCGCTTCCGGCGCCGGCGGCGGCGCTGGCGCTGGCGCAGGATGAATCCAGGGCCACTGCAGGGCAGGAACGCGCGGCGCCCAGCCCCTCCACGACGGCGAGGAGGCCTAGTCAAAGGCACTGGCTGCCAGGGAGAGAGAGGCACACAGGCGACGGCGACAGCGACAGCGAGAGCGAGAGCGAGAGCGAGAGCGAGAGCGAGAGCGAGAGCGAGAGCGAGAGAGAGAGAGAGAGAGAGAGAGAGAGAGAGAGAGAGAGAGAGAGAGAGAGAGAGAGAGAGAGAAAAGAAGAGGAGACGGAGGTCTATTAGAACTCAAAAAGCAAGGTTCACTTCAAAATATAGTATAGAGAGAATATAATACAAGTATGTGGAAAAACATACTTTCGAAAACATTTATGTAGAGACGGTGATACACATGCGATATCATGTTATATTTGAGCAAATTTATAATATTGAATGTGCATGTCTAAAATTTCATTATATAATATTTTACTTTCCATTCGTATCATTTCGAATCTTCCAGCATCAATGTTACGAGCTAACTAAATGTTTTTTTTTGTTTAAAGATCTCTCTTTAATTCCAACTGCAACAATTCTGTGTAATTTCACAGTGTAAGAAAGATTCTTGCTGGTTCCTAGTAAACCTCAAGGAGTTTTAAGAAGACGTGGCATTGGCATTCAACGATTTATTTCGGACTGTGGCCATTTGTTAATTTATTTCCGGGCACCCGAGGTTGACTTTATAACAATGCCAAACAAGAAAATTAAGGTAATTAAAATTAAAGGTGATCGATAGAGCAAACGGTGGAATGAAAGTAAACGAAAAAAGTGTGAAAAGAGTTGTCAAAAATGCTACGCGGACCAGACAAATCGATCTGGACAAAATAAGCCGAGTAGTTACGCTGAGAAGCAAGCACTCTGGCCGCTATTGTACAGTTTCGCCCCCTACGCTACCCTGGATGGAGATACGAATGCGGTCGGAAAAGGCGAAGGAGGAAGCCTTGAGCAGAGCGGTCAAAGAGCTGGCAGCGTGTTCGGGCGTGGGCAAGCGCGGGTAGGGTGGGGGCGCGGGTGAGCTAACAAGGGGCTCTCTCCGTTCCCTTTCTCTTTCCGCGCGAGTATTTCATTTTAATTTCGCGTTGTAAATAATCTACTGTTTTGAGAGGTAAAATTGTGTATAATTTCATTAGGAGCTGGCGCGGTAATTTCGAGAAACCACGACTGCGGCGCGTCTCCTCCCCGGCCCGCCCTTCCCCGCCACGCCCCTCCCCTCCCCTCCCCCAGGGACCTCCCCGCCGGCGAGGGCGTGGGCGGCGATGCCGTCTGGAGACGGGCATGGCGACGCGGTTAATTGCGAGAAAAAGCGAAGGTTCATTAAAATCCCGCTTTTGCGGCCGCCACCGCGCCGGCGCGGAAAGCAGTGGCGGGGACGGGGCGGGGGCGGGGGCGCGGGCGGGGACGGGGACGCAGCGGGGATCCGCTAGAGACTGAGACGCGAGAGGCGTGGCGGATAACTGAGGGGGTGGAGAAGGTGAGAGCTTCCCTGGGATTCCCGAGAAGGGAAGCGCTGGGACCTAAATGGGATGGAATTGAGACATAGGGCAAGCGTGTGTGTGTGTGTGTGTGTGTGTGTGTGTGTGTGTGTGTGTGTGTGTGTATGTGTGTGGTAGTGGTTGGGGAGGGGGTTAAAATGTAAAATACTTGATGCGAGTGGATATGGCCAGGCCTGTCGAGTTAGAAGAATGTATGGTTGCAGTGAGGGAATAAACATTAGTTAGGCAGGCGAGTGAGTCAAGAGGGAAAGGAAGAGCATAAGAGGAAAGGAATGGAATAACATTGTAGAAAGTATGTTAATAGCGCGGTAAGTAATATGGAATTGAACCGTTCACGGGAAATGTCGAAAGGATAAGGTTGATGTTACTGAATGTAAATTTACAACAGAGAGTAAATGTAATAATTTCTGGTAAGCAAATGTTGATATAGGTTATTAGAGAAAAGAACGATCTCGAGGGCAAGCAGAAATGACGAAATGAAGCGTGTGTGTGTGTGTGTGTGTGTGTGTGTGTGTGTGTGTGTGTGTGTGTGTGTGTGTGTGTGTGTGTGACAATCTGGATAACAGAGTCTCATAAAGGAAGCGTCTCATAAAGGCATGAAACGCAAGGGTAAACTACTAGAACTTAAACAGGTTGCTATGTAGGAAAAGCAGAGCAGGCATTTGAATCAAAGGAGACACGCACAGTGGGAAGCGAACATAATACTCAGTTACATGTGAATAGAGCACGAAGAAAAAGTGACTGCACACAATGCATAGAAAATATGAATACGATACTACGGTGGGATCTTAAAAATAGTTTTCAGAAATTCAACAAAAGGAACAATACAATTGCAACTTAGACCTTACAGGATGCCAAACAAAGATTTTAAGAAAAATTTACCATTGTGTCTTAACGCTCACGCAATGAAATATTCGCGGCTCTAAACAATACACATTTATTTATAGAATATATTTATACATTTTCTTTATACGATAAACGATTTAAATTGCTTTATAAAATATTCAATATTACACTCATCCGAGTTATGAATACTAATTTTTAAAATATAAAGACCGGCTCGACTTTGGATATTAAGCATTTTGGAACAGCTGGCCAATAAATCCGTTTCGAATACCGCTACGAGTATTACATTACATTCCCGGAAAAAGCCAATCAGTTGATTTTCCAATTTCATTAACTGTTGCCACAAATCTCGTGACCCAACGGTGAGCAACATTTAAATGGAAATTTCACAATTAATATTTATTACATTACATCCGTACCGCGTTCAATTACAAATTAACATGATCAATAAGCCGTTCTTGGGAGCGCTGCCGGCAGCACGCACCTGGGGCGGCGGCGCGATGGCGCCTCTGAAGACCCAAAGGGCGGGGAGTTGCTGGAAAACAGTGCGTAGGCGGAGCCTACCTACACTTCAACAAAGGACCAGCGTCAATGCACGGCTTCGAGTGACATAACACAAACGAGAAACAGTAGAATGCAGAGCAGTGTGATTAATTGATAGATTACTTCGTGTTTCTACGGTTATTTATACCGTAAGAGTAATGCAAGTTATTAACACGGGAGGTGGCGATATTCTTCACCTAGTGGATGGTGAGATCCGGCGCCGACTTACACATCGGCTTGCAGGGTTTTCTCTATCCAAGTGTCTTCCTTCAGCGTGGCGGTGGAACGTGTCGGTGAAGCTGTAACATCCCTACCGGGATCTAGACATAGAAATCGGTAGTGTAGTGCATGCAAGTGTAAGTGTGTGTAACAAAGGGGAGAGGATAGGGTAATGAAGAGGGATTGATCGCGAGCGGTACGTAGTCCGTTTATTACTGTATTGGAGTGCTGTTCCTGCATGCGATTTGTATTGATCATATCAGTTAGAATTCTCCTCCAGACGGCGGGTGAATTCAACCTAGCTCTCTAGCTAGTGTCAAAAATCCTACCACCATCAGAACTCAAATTTTTTGACTTTCCGGTCAGATTCTCTGCAATGGGATCAGTTGATGCCTGAGCCACCTCAACCGGTGAAAAGATGCAAATGAACAGGTCGATTTAGAAAAGTAGACAGACGACGACGGGAAAACCACAATGAAATGTGAGAGTGGAAATGAGCAAATTACCAGAATGTTTTCAAATGTGGGAAACCAGGAAACTGCAAAGTTGTAGAACGACGCGGCGACGTAACGAGATGTAAAAGGGATGAGACTGTGACGGCAGGAACCGTATGGTCGGCGAAGTGGTGAGCTGGCGGAACGTCAAAGCAGACGTGCTGCGGCAAGGTCACAGGGTAAGGATTCGACTGTGAGCCGTGGAAAGACCGGGTGGCGGGGCACGGTTACCCCGCGGCGATGGTGGCTTCGGCAAAGTGCGAGGCGAGGAGGGGGCGGGGCGCCCGCGGCTCCGCTGACGGCGCACTTTTGTAGCGAAACGCCGCGGCGGGCGCCATGGTGGGCGGGGCGGGGCGGAGGCCGGGAACCCGATCTCGGGTTTAATTAATTCCCTCCTCGGCAAACAGCCTGCGCGCCCTCGCCCGCAGCCGCCACCCCTCTCCGCGCGCGGCGCCACCTCCGCCTCCGCGCTTTCGACCGGCAGGCGCTCATCGCCCGCCGCGAAGGGCGATCTCGTCGCCTCGAGGCTCCACGTCTCGCGACGCTTCCGAGACTCAGCACTATCTGATCCGGCGGCCGCCCGCGGCGCGGGGATATCGCTCGCCTCTTCGCGCCGCTGACAGACACGCCCCCCCCTCGCCGCCACGGCACCTGCCGCTCTCTCAACACGACGCGATTCTCGAGATTCCTTCTCGGGTTGCCTTCTCCGAATTTATATATCCGTCTAGACACTTGGCGCCCAAGGACACGTCGAATCCTCTTCGTTGCTTTTGAAAATCCTCCAGACGATGATCCCTTGACAGCGGTATCGCCAACAAATAAAAACAAACGATCATTGCTTTTTCTAAGAAAATAAATACTCGTATTATGATACATGGATTTCACATTTCACTTATACTGTGAATGGTGTTAATAATTTTTAAAAAAGGATTAAGAAGATTCTGTGGAATACCGCTTGTAAACAATCAAATTTGTAAGCAATGAAATCACAAAGCTGACTTACTTGTAAAGTAATGAACACTTAGATTGCGTACTGATATCAGATTATGAAAGTAATCCAGAGAATATACAACAGAATATAAAATATACCAACAGACCGGGCACGAGCAATAGACAACGACGCGGCGGGACGCGAAAAGAAATTGGACTTCGCAAACGATGCAGATTCCTCTCTAGGGGAGGGGGCGTAGCGGAATGAGATAGAATGAGCTCTAACCATCAAAGGTGTATAAAAAAACAGACAAAAAGCAATTCTAAAGCATAATGAGATCTGGTACATCTAGATGAAACAAACCTACGTCAATAAACCACTGTTAAATAACAGAACTCAGACCTCAATTAAGTTAAAAAAGAAGAAGAGATAAGTGAAGGAATAGGCATGAAACAAAGCTCAAAGCAAAGACGGACGCAGATGCCAACCAAACGAGGTCTGGTCTTCACCTCAACGGGGGCGGGGCCAGGGGGCGGCAAGACGCGGCGGAACTCCTCTCGCCCCACAGAAGGCTCGGGGCGAAGGGCAAGCGCGGGGCAGAAACCGCGAGTGGAGGGCGGTCGCCGCTCGCTCAAGGGCCCTGTAATACGACCCCTCCAATTAAATCTCACCGTTTAATGAAAGCGCGTATTTGTCGAAACGCCGCGCCGCGCTGCTCCGCGAGCACTCAATGTCGGCGGCGGCGCCTGGGGGCGCGACCTGGGGGCCCTGGAGGGATCACGGAGGGGATCTGGAAGGAGCCGGTGGCGCAGGTCACAAAGTGAAGGCGCCATCCTATAGTGTTTGCGCGGTGAAACTCCTGCGGAGGCCAGGCGCATCTGGATAATTACTTGCGACATGCAACTCAGGGAGAATAAACCTGCTATACAAGTCCCTTAAAGGGCTTAAAGTTGAAGTACACTGATAAACGTCTAGTAAATTAACTACAGAAAGTGTACCTATTACATTAAAAACTTGGTGGATTGCTTTAACTAATTTACTTGATCGGAATGTTTCTATTAAAGTCACTTTATTACAAATTATTTTAAATGTATTATGTAATGTGATCTGGCTCCAATTGCATTTAATAATATTTTTGGATTATTTGTGTGTAAATCTCCAAGTCTCAAAGTTAATACGCAAAAAATGATGAAGTTAGGTCCATATGAGGACATCAAAACGAGCACAAAGGAACACGCAGATTGTCACACTAGCCTCTCGTCGGAGGAATTACAACCTGTATACCTCTAACAACCTGCATCATTACGAAGACATATAATAGTCACTTGTTTCCCGTCGAGGTTTTGCCCCTCCCATCATTGTCATCATTACGAAAGGGGAATTACAAAGGAAGCGGACGAAAGCGGGTTTGGAGAAACACCGCCCGCAAAATCCCACGCGATTGTGACGGCGCGTCTTCCGAACTCCCCCACAAAGCGAGGGACGGCGCGGGGCGAGAAAGGAGGGGCTTTGTCCAAGATGGCGAAACCCAATTTCCCCGCCGCGCCGCAGCGGCTGGCGATCGCAAAAAGGAAGACTCGTCGCGGGCGGCGACGTGCACATATTAGCTGACCGCCGTCAAGCTCTTTCCTCCTCCTCCGCTTCCTCCTCCCTCTCTCCCTCTCCCCTTCCGAGCCTTCTCCGACGCGCAAAAATCCTGCTGCGACGAGGAGCGGCCGAGTTGTTCGTTTGGCTAAGTTAATTTCGGGGCCGGCCGCCGCGTTCTGTATGCTGGGCTGGTCCCTGCAGCGGCGGCGGCGGCGCGGCGGTCAAGTCAGCAAGCACCGCACAATTTCTCCCTCGCCGCCGCCGCCGCCGCCGCCGCCGCAGGCCGCGCCAGAGACGTCGCAGCGCCTGACGGCTGCGGCGGCGGAGGCGACAGCTGCCCCGTGGCGTATTGAGCTTTCCCTCTGGAGTCAGTGTTTCGTGTTTCCGGGCGCGTCAACTA
This sequence comes from Teleogryllus occipitalis, assembly GCA_011170035.1. Taxonomy (NCBI): domain Eukaryota; kingdom Metazoa; phylum Arthropoda; class Insecta; order Orthoptera; family Gryllidae; genus Teleogryllus; species Teleogryllus occipitalis. The sequence goes on along the minus strand of BLKR01000047.1, from coordinate 537,145 downwards.
CTCTGGACATTAGTTCCGTGAATGAAGTGAATGATACGATATCGTATATCGGAAGGTGGAGGTGTCCCTGTCCCCCCGGAAATGTGTGACCAACCCGTCGTTTTGCGCGCCAGTCCCTCGTCAGGGACTCACCCCCACAGCCGGGACAAACCCAATCCAACATGCGTAGTGGTGTAGTACGAGTAAATGCAATTGGCTGTGTTAGGTGAAACCCTAAGGTAAGGATAGGGACGGAAAAATCACGTGCGGTACGAGGACCGTTTTTTAAGGTGCTACTCTGGCATTCGCCTAGTATTAATCCAAGTCATCCAAGGAAGATTACTTGTCAGAGTGTCCGGCAGAGAATTCCACCTAGCAATCCAGATACGAAAAATCGCTACCGGGACTGAAACTTACGACTAGTAGCTTACTTCAACTCCGACTCTTTCTTCACTGTAGCTTCACTCAAAGGCAATTATCGTTGCACCGAAAACTCGAGAATGTGATTGAGACAGACAAAAGTCTGAAGGAACAGAAAGAAAATACTTTTTGAATGAATATTTTAAACGAATGATTCTCAGAAATACCGTCACTAATTATTTTAAAAAATGACTGAAAAAAATTCACAATGTAAACAATAAAATAACATCAGAGAAAGAAATTACGGTAATTACAAGTTCAAATGTGAATGTTTCAGAAATAATATCTTCTGCGGAGCATGCAACTTAATAAAAGTTTGACCAACTTCCCAAAGAATCGCCAAATATCCTGCGTAAATGAACATCCAGCAATTTAACCTTTGTCTCCAAATAACTGCGCCACGGTGCTCTCCTTACTCCCTCTCGGCAGAGGCAAGCGCAGTCCGCCTCCTCGCCGCCGCCGCCTCGGCCCCGCCCCCGCCACATCCGCGCCCTGCGGCCCCACGAGGGGCCGGGGCGGCGGAGATGGCGCCGAGTGGCGAGGCGCGCTGGCGAGAGCGACGGGGCGAGGCGCTCGCCGCCCCATGCTTCGAGTGCTCTTCGTCGCCGGGACGCCACACCTCACCCTACTAGACACTCCACCCCCCGCTACGAAACACCCTTCCCGGTTACCTCCCTCTCTCCTGCCCGTAGCATCACTACACGTATCTCTACCTCTTTTCTCTCACCACTCCGCCACTCCCCTCTGCGCAGTCTCACTATCCTCCCCACCACCTTATTCCACTCCCCGCCACCTCATTCCACTCCATGCCACCTCACTCCCCTCCCAGCCCCCTCACTCCCCTCCCCGCCACCTCATTCCCAGCCACCTCACTCCCCTTCCAGCCACCTCACTCCCCTCCCCGCCACCTCACTTTTCTCCCCGCCCGCCAAGTGATGTCCCGCTATTCCTCGCCATGTCACGCCACGCCACGCCACGCATTTCCCTGCCGTGCGCCGCCTCAACCCTCCCATTCCCCACCCTACCTCACTTCACTCCGCGACGCCGCGAAATATTACGCGGCTGAAAGCCGAACCTTTCATCTCGTTTGTGCGGACGATATTTGGGCGAAATGAAAATGTTACGTCGACGCCCGCGCCGCCGGCCCGGAGCTTAAGGGGAACGGGGCGATGAATGCCCTGGCGGGTTGCTACGCAAGGTTAGGGATCCAGATTTTGCGCTCTCAGTGTGTTGTGTGAAAGCGAAATTTTGTCAGGAAGAGTCACAACATGATAAACAGCGATAGGCCGAGTTATGCCATATAGGTTTGATTTTTGCCGTACTCACGCAGCTCATTGAACGAAAATTATCGCGGCAAATGGATACAAATTTGTATAAAGAAACATAATAATAATAATAATAATAATAATAATAATAATAATAATAAAATAATAATAATAATAATAATAAAATAATAATAATAAAATAATAATAATAATGTGGAATATAAATTTCCATAACACACATTGTCATAAAAATTGATGGCACATGTATAAAAGTACAGCAGCAGGAAACAGCATATTAAAAAAAAATATGTATCCTCCTAGAGCAATAATAAAAGGAAACAAAATCAGGCACAGTTTATAAAGATGGACTATTTTGGTCTTGGCATCAGAACAGTGTAAAGGGAACTAGCTAATGCGAGAGATGATTAGCTTCCAATTACGTATTTTGTAAACTGTTCAACAGAACTTATTACTGAGTAGTATAATCTTAAGTTTTGTGTTCAAAACACGAGTGTCTGCTATAAATATACAAGAAGTCGCAAATATCAAAAATATCAAACGAAACAACGATGGCAATTCTGTCACCGCCGAAGCAAAACGGAGCGGCGAGGGCGTGTCGTGTCGCGTGTCCAGACCACGCGTATTCCCTTACGCGTCTACGGTCTGCCAAAGCACGAGCGCGTAACCAAACTGCGTTCGCTCGCGTTGCCAGCTCGATTCGCCTGCCGTCCACGCCCCCCGCCCGTTCTCCCGCCTCGTCCGCGTCTCTGGTTGCGAGCACAGGCGCGTGCCGCACCTCCACCGCCAGCACGACGCAACGCTCCGCCTTCCCCTCCACGCCCCCGCCCCGCACACGCTGGCGCGCGAAATCCCCCGCAAAACGCCCGCTGATTAAATAAAAGTGTCGGCCCCAAAGCGGACGAGATAAGAACAATATTCGAAAATGCCTGTTGACTTTTATGCCGCAAAGCCCCCCGCTAAGCCGACCGCCACAATTACTTGTACACAGAGTCGCCCGCCGCGCCGCGCGGGGGCCATTTATATTTTATTTTGTACGGCGTAAAGGGCGCAGCCGCACCGCAGTCGCGGTGTCATAATTCAGCCCGCGCAGCAGGCCGCTGGGGCCGGGGTGGGCGGGGTGGGGACAGCGTGGCGGGCGGGTGGATTGCCAAAGCTCCGCAATTAAATCTGGCGAGCGAGTCGACCCGCGGGGTGCGCAGGGCAGGGGGAGGCGAGGCGAGGCACCGCGATGCAGCCCTGCCGGCGATGAAAGAGAAGGGAATGATTTACTGATTTTTGATAAGAAAGGATTCTCGACTACTTTTCTCTCGCTGGACTTACTTAACTCTGAGTACTAAACTCTGGGATACTTTAGAGGGAGAAAAATATCCTGGTGGGTAGACAGGTGCGCCGTGCCCACAAACATTGTGATCAGAGTGTGTTTAAGGAAAAATATCAATTGTAATACTATTATCACCATAAATATGGTATTAATTGTTACGTCATTCATGTATCCTTTCTTAATTAACAAGGGAATGATCTACTTTCTAATTTTACAATTTTTAGTTAATGATTCAACAATTTTGAGTTTGTATTTTCGTTGTCTGGAAACTATGTTGTGAATAGGCAAACATTTTAAAGTACACTAAAAAAATGTTGTGTATAATGATTGTCTTACCTGAATATTCAAATTGTAGAAAGGGAGCCAATATAACATCAGTGTGTTGAGTGAGAAACGGGAAAGGATGAATTTTTACGTTACATTTAATCATCATTTTGACTTGCTTGAAAAAAATTGTAAATGAAAAATTATTTCAATTCCTTTCATGGAATCGATTCCTTTCATGAAATCGTATCTGCACCTTAAGTAGCACAATGATATCAAAATATATTTTCCACTTTTTCTTCAAATTTAGATTGCGCAGTTCTCAAAAAGGAAATTATGAGATAAAAATATAAGTTTTTATTAAGTAGCACGAAATTAAAGAAAATGATATAAACAAAAGATTCACTGGCAACTCAGGAGTGGGCCAGGAAGTAAGCAGTCAGTTTTTTCCATCTTCGCTGACAAAAATTCCCTAAAGGATCAGACGCGAAGAAGATGCTCGGAACCTAAGTAGCGTCAGACGGGCAAACGGGTAACATTCTAAAGGAAAGTCAGAAGTCGTGTACTTTGAAGGCGAAACCTGCAGTCGCCGTCTTTCCTCTGAGGAGATCGTGGGGGGGGGCGGAGGGGAGGGGGTCGTGCGGTACCAGTTCGCCGGGAGCGAGGCTCGCGTGGGGCATTTCTTATGCTGTTTGTCGCCGCGAGGCGGGGAGGGGCGGGGAGAGGCGGGGAGGGGCGGGGCGTCGCGTGGCGGGGTCAGAGTTCGCCCCGGAGCGCCGCCGCACCGCAGGCTCAGGGGCCGAGATGCAGCTTTGCCGCAACGCCGGTTCCCGCAGGAGCCGCCAGGCAACGACACCGATGCCCTGGATGTTGGGACACTGGGGGACTACGTCTTGCCTCTGAGACGCAGGTACCGAACTAGAATTGGTCACGGTTTCCAATCATAAAACAAAACGATACATTTTCAAACAAATCTAAGGAAGAAAACAAAAGTCCGTTTAGCATATTACACAGAGCTCGATTAGATCGCTGCGGCACGAGTAGATCTGAGCCGGTCCTTCGAGGAAACGGACACCTATTCTCTTGTTTCGCTCGGGATCAACCTTACCCTTACAAAGTAGGCTACTTATATCCATATGCACGACAAAACGAGTTCTTTCATTTAACAATGAATGTAGACATAGTTTACGTTTCATAAGAGACATGGCGCATATTTCCAAATTTCGGTTTGAAATGAACGTTTGTTTGGTTAATGACTAGCCCTGGGTTAGACTGGTGCGGCAAGCAAGTTGTAGGGCGTTTCTTAAATAAGAACCTAAGAAAAGTTGTGTCATCCAAGATATATAAGATCAAGAAGAATAGCAAGTACAAGAGACTCTTGCTGTTCAGCGTCTGCAATAAAATCGATAGATCTTTCGTCGCAACCCATTGGTGCGAATGGCGGCACCATTACAATAGCAGGAAATATTATCTCACCCAGAGAGATTTTTACTTGAATGCATTCAATTGTTGATAATTACTGATAATGTTTTACGAAAGATGCAATAAATATAGAAAGGAATAAAAACGGCTAATTAGTAGTGTAGAGGAGTAGAGTGAGAATGGGACAGCGAGCTGAAGATACCAAGTCGTACCCGAGGATCAAGAAGGGGGAAGCGAGTGGGAAATGTTTTAGTCAGAACAAAGAGGGAGCACAAGAGAAGAATGGAAAGAAGCGGGAAGTGGAGGGGGGGAGAGACCGAAACCTCGAAAATGTTTGTTTGCGGAATCGCACGGGCACATTCCTGTTTCCAAGAATAAAGCCGCCGCATTATTCGCGTTATACATATTTTAGCCCCTCAAATTAAAAAACTTTCTCCCCTGCCTCCGGGCGGGGACGCAGCCCGCGGTCGAGCCGGAGCCAGGCCCAGCGCGGAGGCGCAGGGGGGGTGAGGGGGGGGAGTCAGAGGGTATTTGGACGCCTATGGCGCCCCGCGCGGCCGTTTCGCGGAACTCACGCCCGCACTGTCGCGTGCCCCTTCCTTAATCTCGGCAATCTCTTCATTTGGACGGAGAGCAGTTTGTTCGTGCCTGCGGAGTGACCTGCTGCGGCAACAAAAATCTTTTCGTAATTCTTCAATTTCGTATGTAAGCAGCTCGGATGAAAAAGAGACGAGAAGGTTTCAAATGCACGAGTATTGTTCTTGTACGAAATTTCTTTGTAGATTTACCGTTGTCATCTATGTCTTTAGAAAATATGAAATGTTGAATTTTCTCGGGTATTTTCTCAGAGTAAAGAGATAGAAACAACGATGCCCTGATGAAAATGATACCTTTTGTATTCGTCATTGTTTTTGCTTCAGAATTTAGTTTCTTCATTTCTTAAACATAATTTATCAGAAAGATCATATTGGAAATTTGATTTGTTTAACTTATTAGACGAAAAACCTTCTAATGTGAATGTGTTTCTGACTCCACTAAGGAACAAGTTAACGTAATGATGTATTCACGAAATTATTTCGCTACGTGATATTTCCTATGTTTCCTCTTTAATTATTTCTCTAGTAATAAAAAATGAATGCTAGTTGGTGAAACAGTACACTGAATTTTCTCTCTTGATTTTATTGTTTCGTTGTTCTGTATAGTTTCTCTCCAACCGCTGTACCACCATCAACCAACCGACAACATCTGCTCATTAATTCTTTCAAGCTGCAAGCTACTTCCACACTTCCGAACAACCCACTTCCCATCTGCTCCTTCGGCTTCGCTGTCCTACCATCAAACAGGGGTCCGCAGCAGGTACGTCAGAGAGCTTCATCGCTTGACTCACGGCAACACGCAGCTGCCGAGCTCGGCGGCCCGGCCGAGCCTGGCTTGGTCCGGCCCGGCCCGGCCCGGCCGGACCCATTTCCCCGAATTGCGCTTTCAGTGCTGCCAACTTTCCGAAACGGTTCCCCCAGCGCTCGCGCCGCGTTCCCTCCGGGCTCGCGATGTGAGGAAATGAGGAACAGCCTCGCCTCTAATCCTCGGGGAGAGGAGTTGCGCGAGGGGGGCGCAGAGGAGGGGATAGAGAGGAGAGAATCCCCGCGCTGTAACTCGCGCAGCGGCCCGTGGGCTATGGAATGCTCCCGCGAGGAGGCAGTGAAATTTTTTAGCAGGGCGCTCCTTTCATAAGTCTATTCAACGTTTTGAAAGCCTTTGCAGAACAAGAAACGATCCTCTGGGGCCAGAAATATGTACATGTGAGAGCAGGGCATGAATATGAGGAAGTCACACAGCCCGAATAAAGTTTATTATCTGGAAATGCTATTCGCGTGCATCGAGAGGGTCCTTGGTGAACGATTTATTACTTCTTGAAGTAACAGTGGAAGGTATCCTTTATCGAATGAGGACTAATTAATTCCGAAAACGATAACCTTAACAAATCCTTAAATACTTAAGATTTAAAGCGAAACCATCCATTTATATTTCTTTCCGATTATTATATGTTCAAACTTACGTCTGAAATGTACAAAAAATTCTAAGAAATAATGCATTTATTGTACAAAAAAAGTTTTGGGAATCAGAACAGTATTGCAGGTTCAAATATAGAAAAGAAATATTTCGTATTACTCTGACGCACATTCACTCATATTCGCAGATGTATTTTTAAATCAGCGTACGATAATGTCACGAAGACTTCTCGACCATTGAGATAATTTACTTGTTCCACAAAAAAACTAACATATCATTGTAAATTCTATTTTTTCCTACATTTCCAGCATTATATAATAGATTTCATAATGTCTTCTACTGATGAGATGACGAATTATAAAACAATCCGTTTACAAACTTCCTGCCATCGTGTACACCAAAAAATGACACATTACCTAACCCGCAATGCATCCTGCCGAGAATGTGACGTAAGCCGTAATTTACTGCTCCACGCTGCACAGCTCGTAACGTCTTCCAAACAACAGTGACACAAGGTAGTCGGAAACTGCCGCAAAAAGCGCTCGCTTCTTCTTCTTCTTCTTTCCGGGCGGTCGTAACAGCCGAGGAGCTGCGCCGCGACGCACTGCAACACAGCAGGCGCGGGGCGTTGACTCCGCGGCAAAAAGGCCCCGAAAACCAACGTGTGGGTTCGCTTCGAGAAAAGCCAGCTGCAGGCGCCGCTCCGTGCCGCGTCGCGCCGCGCGCTGTGTGGAGGTCGGGGGAAAGGGAGGGGGGACGCGTGCCCCACACGCACGGGCACGCCTCGGGCCCTTGCCCTCGCCAGCCCCCCCCCCCCGGCCCCGACGTCACAGCTGTGTCTCCTCCTTGGAGCCCGAGACGCGACCGCGCCTGCTTCTTGTCTCTCGTCTTGGAAACACGAAACACTAGGCCCCGGGGGAAAAGGGGTCTTATTAAATGGTATCTAATTAAGAATGAGTTGTGATATGCTGACAACTTTTAATCCAGATGGAAGGCAGTTTCCTTTTCTTGACGTTTGACAACATTACACACACACACACACACACACACACACACACACACACACACACACACACAGTTCTATAAAAGAAGATTCTCACACTATGGAAGGGAGAGTTTAATACTCAAATGCAAAGAGCATTATTAAACTACTTTTAATAATAAACTATTATATTGAGAACATTTTAAACTTCCGAGTCCTTCGAAGGAAATGGAAATAAAAATAATACAATGTGAAAATGTGAAGCCAGGTTCTCGCAGAAGAGTGAACAGCACATACGGCAGATAAAACGAATGTTCCAAAGAAAATTGCATCAGAAAAAACAACTCATGTGGAAAGAGAAAAAGAAAGATTCAGTGGTGATTAGTTCAAATTTATCACAAAACTGCTTGATAATAAATGTTCACATTCAAAATTACACCGATTGCATTTAAATATAAAATCATTTAGTAAATTATCAATGAAATTTAAAAAATTAAAAACAAATACTCGTAAGTAACTAATTCATACTCAATTGACAATGCACATATTTTCTGTTAAGGTTGTCCACTACATTTTGAGTAATTTAAGATAAACAATAAAATACAATTAAAAGCAAATAGTAAATGTGACCTGATAGAGGACAAAAAAAATAGAAAGAGCAACTGAACAACCATCAAGTTAGAATTGTAATACGTAAGAAGAAAATTAAAAACATCACGAACCGAAGAGGAAGATATGTTCTCATTGGGAAGAGGGAAACACTGACGTGACAGCATATACGTGGAATGTTGAGTAAGGGCGAGCCTAGTAAATCATGAAGGCGGAGGGGAAGGGAGTACGTATGCCCAGAGATGAGTGCTGTGCGGGTGCACCCAAGCAAAGCGGCGCGGACGCAGCAGAGCAGTGCAGGCGGAGCGAGGCAGGGAAGAGCGAGGGCTGTCCTGCAGTGGGAAGGAGTGGGTGGGAGGAGTTGTACGGAGCTGGGCAAGGTTGTGCGGGGCAGTGCGGGGTTGTGCCGGATTGGGCTGGGTTGGGCTGGATTGGAGTGGGTTGGGCTGGGCTGGACTGGGTTGGTCTACTTTGGTTTGAGGGCTGGGCTAGGTTCTGCCGGATTAGGCCGGATTTGTACGTGGTTGTTCGGGGTTGTGCGGGTTTGGCTGAGTAGAGCGGCAGGGTGGGGCGGATTGGCATTGGAACTGGTCGGCTGGGCGACGCAAGGCGCAGCGTGTGTGGCGAGCAGGGCAGGGCAGGGCGTGGCGAGACAGCGCCGGCAGCGTGCTGTGCGGGCCGCGCTTTGCATAAGGGCCGATGAGCGGCCATGTCGTTAACCCCAGTTTCCGCACTAATCGCGTTTGCCGTCGCTAAGCGCTTTGCGCACAGGCGCCGTTGTGCGGGCTGTGTGTGCTCGCCTCCGAGAGGGATGGTGCAGCCTCCAGAGGCCCAGCCGCCCCGCCCCTCCCACGCGAACAGGATCCGCAAGAGGGTCTCGCGTAGATGCTGCACTCCGTCAAATGGAGCGAGTGACCGCAATATTTATTTACGTATAGAAACCTAGTCGTTGGCGTACGAATGACATGTCGATAAACGATGCGTCAATAGCACTCGTATGGAGACACGTGCATATATTATTTTTTTATGTATTTTTTTGTATACTTCAAAATATATATTCTTGGAATCATTTTCAACAAGCGAGACAGCATCCGTGTTGATTCAAGACGTTACAGTCTTTGCTTTACTTTGAAGGACGCGTCCGGCATGTCTTATTATGCCATTCGAAAATCGCAAAATAACATTTTCTAAACAATAAACAGCGAAGATAAGTACTAGTTTTCATGTAAATTAATTAAAATATTACTTATAAATATATTAAAATATTACTTATATTATATATTTTCACAATGAAACATTCTGAAAATATTAGAAGTTATAGAAAAGGCCAAAACTTCTCTCCAGTTTCGAATAAGTGACAGCTAATATATTTAAAATACAAAATAGAAAGACTGTATACTTTGTTAATAGTAAACTGGGAGAAAATGGACTTTCGTTTACAGTAAAATGAAGTCTCTGGAACTGATTCATATTAATAAATAAGAATTATATGATTCAGTTGTAGTGAACTCTCAGCATCGGTTACAGTGAAAATTAAATACAACCTCTAGGAAAAAAGAATTCGCCTCCGTACCGCGAATCCATACAACCCTATGGGTTTGCAGGGAGGGGGAGTCGTGAGTTATTTTGGTAATACGGCGAATGAAGGGAAATGAGAAAACGGAGCTACCGAGAGAATTATTTAATCTTGACTTGAAGTTGACTGCAACCGATGTCGACTGGAAACCATTTTATTAACTTTCACTAAAAATAACACAAAATAGCTTTCCATTGTCAGCAATGAGAGGATTACCGAAACGACACGTTCTCATTTCACGGCAGTGTCCGAACTCTGTTTTGCAGTTAACGGCAATGTTCCATTTTCCACACGAGCGCTTCTACGATTAGCGCGCGGGGTGAAGAAGTCCCCAAGGGGCGAATCACTGATCAAAACTAGATCCCTTTATAACAAATATTTAATTTTGTCTGACCCCCACCCTATATATCATTCAGAAATAACAAAGAATAAAATATTAAACAAAAATTGTGGAGCAAAGACATCAAACAGAAATCAGGAACCGTTGAGCGTCACTTATTTCTATTTATTAGAAAAAGCTATGATAATTTTTGAATCTTACCTTTTTACTTATTACACTTATTTTCATTCGCTAATTTTGTACGTTTAAGAATTTTTTTATGTTATTTAGTTACGTATTTATTTACGTAATTATTTATTTATTTATTTACGTAATTATTTATTTATTTATTTATTTACGTATTTATTTATTTACGTATTTATTTATTTATTTATTTATTTATTTATTTACGTATTTATTTATTTATTTATTTATTTATTTATTTACGTAATTATTTATTTATTTATTTATTTGGGTATTTTCTTTGAAATGTCATACAACTTAAACCACTCCTCCTGAAGCAAAATAGCAGGTCTGCAGAAACAAATTTAAAAAACGTGGGCGGAGGCTCTCCACCCGGAAGCGCCGTCGAGCGCGCGCGGGGCCTGGCGTGGGCGTTCGCGTAGGCGTTCGCGTGCGCGTGCGCCGCCCAGCTGGCGCGGCCCACGGGCGCGATGCGCCGCTTCCGGCGGCCGCCCGCGAGCCACGCCCCCGCACGAGGGCGCGACCCGCCACGGCCAGCAACAGCAGCAGCAGCAGCTGCACGCGAGGAGACGTCAGGGGAGGAACGGCAAGACAATCTACACACACGGAAAGGAAGGAAGGAGGGGACAAAGAAAATAAATCTGGAGCAGGAAAAATTAATTTTTAATCTAGTTTCATCCTGTGCCCTCATTTCTGGTCACCACAACTAAATTGCCTGAATAAAGAAAAGCACGGGAAGAAGAAAGAAGGGACGAGACGAAGGGAGAGGAAAACAGTGAGAAGAGAGAGGAGAAATGACAATGTAGGGAGAGGAAAAGGAAGAAAGGACAGTGGAACAGAGGGGCAAATAAAATAGAGTTTAAGAAATATTTAGAATTTTAAGACGTTCTTTTAATTCAATGATAACCTAATATCATCCGACGTGTTCATTTGACCCTAAACAACGGTGCTTGAATGGCGAGGAGAAGCACACGAAGAACAGAGAATTGTCGAGTCGAGGGTAGAGGAAAAGTAAAAAGACAGATGAAATGGAGATGACCGGATGAGCTGCACATGCAGAGTAGGCAAAAAAACAAGATGAATGGAGAGGAAAAATGAAAGAAGATAGGAGAAAATAGTGGATAAAGAAGTGAAAGAAGGATAGTTGAAGTTGTCGTTTTTAGCTAAAACTAAGTAGAAACAAAATCACTGAAAATGTAGAAAAAAATTCAATATCGGCGGGCAATAATGTTTGGAAAAGTAAAATGCAACATTAGTAAAGAGCAAGTGAATTCTCTACGAATAAATTTGGCGAGCAATAGAAATATAACTTCATTGTACGTTGTAAAAGAAAATACGAGTATGAAGATCATTGATACGACAGAGAGAGGAGGGTTAGTGGCAGTTATGCCAGCAAGGCAGGTATCTTGCTTGTCTCCTTTCATTATAAGATATACAAGCAAGGTATGTAGCGAAAAAAAACAAGATAGTGTTCTGAAGTGGCTTCGAGAACGATGAAAGGAATTTTCTACAACAAAAACGACCGATCTAACTGTGATCACGCTTTTATACGACTACATCGTCTCGCTAGATTTCACTGCAGGAGTAGCTAGGAAATTGTCAAGCGCAATATAAGCGCGTATTTATTTAATTTTATTTCGTTAAACTTCTATTCGCTCGACTTACGTTGCATAGGATCTTGACCTCAGTCACGAAAGACACTGTCTTCAGCTATTGCATACGTACCTTCCTCTTCTACATTCACAAGACGTTTCGCAAGACTAGAGAGCATTGTCCCCATTACTATGCAAAATCCTCATGTGAAAGACGAAATGTAAATTTCAAACACGCAGTTCTACGACGTGAAACATTTCGTTCTAAGAAATAAAACACAAAAGAAGAAGACAGCAAACCTCCACGCTCTCCACTAACAGGAACCGTTTTGAGACGAAATATGTGATGATGTTCCCTTTGATATCCAAGTCAATAAGAAGCAGTGCATTTCCATGCATCAGCATAAAATAAGCAACTCACTGCCATTAATTCCGCGCCCGGGAGCACCGTGCCATATGGCGGGGAGAACCGTCTCAGAAGGATAATCTACGCGCAGACTCCCACGATGGCGCAAATATGGACGCCAAACGAGTGCTAATCAGATTTTTCCCCGGAGCTTCAAGTTAATATTCAATGAAACTAAGTTACTTCTTAGGTAGGGACACCTTACATTATGAAGTGAAATTGAATATAAATTAGAATCAATCAACTATAAAGTTTCACAATGTGAAAGACAAACAAACAATAAATTCATTATATTGTTTATCAAATACTATTTTTTTCAATTAATTTAAATTGCACAATTCCTTGGCAAACATATTATTGTCGTTTGTAGAAGTCTCTTTTCCGGGACCACGTTCTTTTGCAGAACTCTCTTTTATAACTCCATGATGATCTGCAATTATTCACAAAAGGAAACTCATTAAGGGAGGTAACGCACTTAGTACTCGGATTTATGTCTGTAAAAAATGTATCTCTATGTCTGTAAAAAATGTGTTCTCTATGTCTTGAACAACTTTAGACTTTAAACCGGACCTTATTTTTTTTTTATTCAAAACTGCTATTCAATTAGAGGTCTGGCGCATCTAGTTACCCTATTATTTTAAACTGTGCCTTTATCTTCAGAGGGTAATTAAATTGAATTGACACTGCTGCACTTTGCCAATGCAATATTATAATATTTACATGGTATGTATGTCAATATTACCTTATAAATAATAATACTCCAATTGAAAATAACTATAGTTGCACGAAATTCTCACACATTCTAAACCAGTTGACACATAAATAAACAATAGTTGAATTTCATTGACGCTGCAAAGCGAAAAGATTCCTATTTTGCCAAGTAGATCAATGAGCAAATGGGCGTGTGCTCTGTTGCGAGCTCACTCGCTTCTCTTTGCCGAGTGCTGCGCTGCGTGCTACCTCCGGTCGGACCTTCTGTGCGTGGCGGCGAGCGGAAGACGCGTGCATCCGCCAACCGGCACGCACGCACGCACGCACGCACGGACGCGGACGCGGAGGCGGAGGCAACGGCGGAGAAGAAAGAACCGGTTCGCGGTGCCGGAAGTGGGCGGGCGCCGCTGGAAACCGGACGCCGCCCCGCCCGCCTCAAGCTGACCGCCGCCGCCGCCGCCGCCGCCGCCGCCGCCGCCGCCGCCGCCGCCGCCGGCTGTATCCCGACCACTGTTGCCACTACGTCTCGTGGAACTCCCATTCAATAGCCGATGCCCTTCACACTGAACTTTTCACAGGTCAACCAAGAAGGTGGCTGTAGCATCCTCTAGCGCGATAAACAATGCCTAAACATTGGTTTCACAGCTTATGTACGATTTTCTTGGGATCTATATGTTCGTTTATAAGAGAAAATTACTTCATAAGGTACTATGGGTGGTACCACATTTATGCTTTGCTCCTTAAAGTTCTTGTTTTGCATCCAACTTCAACACTTAAGTCACAACGTAAAAAAGGATATGCGTGTTATTTTTGTAACATGATTACTTTTGGCTTCGATGTGAAGTCTGATGCATATTAGCAGTAATGTCTAAGGAAGAGTGATTCCGGAAGTTAAAATAAGATAAAATGAAATCATTGCATAAACAAATCTTTCGAAGTCCCATTCTGCAGAATGCAGGTGTTGGTAGTTACTCTCGTCATCCAAAGCAAACGTCAAGGACATGACATCTAAACACACGTAGAGAGCGGGTTGTTATGATGCAGAGAAATGGGATGTCGTCCCCGAGACACACGGAGTAGTACAATTGACTCCCCAACATGCCAGTAACGAGGAGCCGTGGTTGAGCGCTAAGTGCAAGGGCGACAGCAGCCTCACAGGTGAGAGGCTCGGATACATCGTCTACGGAGGCCGGCGTTGGTGCAGCAGGGGCAGCAGCTGGCGAGCGGCTGCGTCGGCCTCCGCCCAACCACCTTATGCCTGGCAGCGGCGAGCGGCCGGGGGCGGGGCGGGGGGCAGATAATGAATGTTTTTGTGCGCCCGCGCCGCTTCCTTTTCTTCGCGATGTTGCATGCGCGCTGCTCGCAATGGCAGGGAATTTACTTCGCCCGCCGCGCGCTGGGTGAGGAGCCAAGAACGATGTGCGTTGGGCGATGGGCGATTGGTGATGGGCAATGGGCGATGGGCGATGTGCGATGGGCGATGGGTGATGGGCGATGTGCGATGGGTGATGGGTGATGGGCGATGGACGATGGGTGATGGGGATGGGCGATGCGGGATGGACGATGGGCGATGGGTGATGGACGATGGACGATGGACGATGGACGATGGACGATGGACGATGGACGATGGACGATGAACGATGGACGATGGACGATGGACATTGGACGATGGACCCTGGACGATGGACGATGGACGATGGACGATGGGCGATGGGCGATGGGCGAAGGACTATGGACGATGGACGATGGACGATGGACGATGGACGATGGACGATGGACGATGGACGATGGACGATGGACGATGGACCCTGGACGATGGACGATGGACGATGGACGATGGGCGATGGGCGATGGACGATGGACCCTGGACGATGGACGATGGACGATGGGCGATGGGCGATGGACGATGGACGATGAGCTATGGGCCATGGGCAACATTTATATTTCTATGGATTCACTATCAACAGTCAAAAGTGAAAAGCATTTGAACAATGCCACTGATGGTTCGAAAGCAATACTCAGTATTTAATTGATCCACGCGTTCGGCCCATTGTAATAATAGCGAGGCGGCATCTCTTTCTTTTTCGACTAGCTAGTAAAACTAGAAACGTTTAGGAAACCATGTTCATTCTGTAATATATTGTAAAATTGCTTCGTGGAATAATAAAAATAAACGATCACGGGATGAAAATGATTAATTTTTGTAATATAGTGGAAAATGAGACACTGAGCTCTCACATGAGTAATTAAATGGGTGAAGCATGTAACAAATGAGACGCAGCTTCACAGCATTTTCTAGAAATGTTGTCAACTCATTTACCAAGATAATAAATGTATGGGATTAAATGGTTGGTGTTGGAATGAGTGATTTGTGATGACCAAGAATCATACTTGTAATAACTGAATCATTATTTTGCCGAATCATTATTGATGATCAGTTTACTTTGATGCGTTATGGACGTTAGTTTTGACTTTTGAAATACTGTACATGCATTTCTAAGATTGTTCAAATCCCTGCTTGAACTAATTGATATAACATATTTAAAATCCAAATTTAAACATGTATGGCTTAGATGCTCGCGATACTAATACATTCTACGAATACAAGTATCTACCTAGAAGTTGTTTCTTACGTAAACCATTTACACCAACGTCCCACAAGATAAACACATCTCCGATTTAAAATCAGCAAAGAACCAATCTCAAGGAAACACGGCATCGTACAGTCAGGTCACATTCCAATTACGAGTCCTCCAATCGCATCGTGCTGCACTTTTCCGCGCGTGCACTCGCCGCCGCCGCCACCGCCTCCGCCCCATCGCCAAGCACCTCACGCTCCGGGGGAACGAGGCGAACGCCCAGCGCCCGTCGCCCAGCGCCCGCCGCCCACGGGCGATGCTCGCTGGGCCGGGGCTGCGTCGTCGACGCACGGGCCGCCCTCTTGGCCGACAGGAGCACGTCTGCCCTGGCGGTTGGGGGGGAGGCGCGGTGTTTTGACACCGGAGACTGCAGATCACGATCAGTGATGCTGATTCACGACACCGACACGTCAAGGAACCGAAAGTGGCGGAAGGAGGTTTCAAAGAAGTGGGGCGCAACCAGGGCAGATGTCAAAAGGAACGCTTACCTACGTTTGCTTTTTTATTTCAGTTCGGATTTCCTATTTAGATGCAATAAATTCTTCATTCATTGAATAATGATGGCTTTTTCATTTACCACCTCTTCTTTCACTTTTGTGAGACGAAATAAGGTGACTCGCCCTATCAATGGCGGGTAGATTTGTAAGTATTCAACAGCCAAGTTTTCCGCGGCACAATTTTATTATTCCTGTAATTTGTTTCTCTACTCACCTTCCTGCCTCCTGAAGGTTAAAATGAGGCGATCATATCAGAGATCCAGGAGAGACCAGTCTCAGCTAAAGGCCTCGTCCATACCTTTCAAATTGCTCTTCGCTGTTCAGATGCATTTAATTTTAAATAGATTAATGAAAGAGAACATTACTATTTGACCTAAGAGAAGAATCGCGCCTGGATGAACCAAGAAGCGAAACAGACGTGAACCTTCACCAGGCCTCTCTCGTAAACTGTTGTCAACGCGATTTGTCCGTCACGAACCCTAAAGAAAGTGCACTTCCAGCCTGAGCCTGCCTTCACTAGTCTCCCCGATCTACTACTTCCCTCGCAGAATTACACGTGTCAGCATTCCCACGAAGCCCTTTTGCGCGGCACGGGCTCCCGCCCAACGCAGCGAGCCAAGGGCTCCCGCCCTAAGCACACCCAGAGCACGTTCATAACGGCGGCGCTTCCAAGGAACACCGTCCCACAATAATCCGAAAATGGAAAATAATCAAGAGGAGCAGAAGCTATCGCGCGAAGTGTAGCGCAAGCCAAAGCCGAAGGCGCGCCCTTGGAGGGAAGCGCTGACGCAGCGAAACGGGGCCGGCGCGCCCCGCGCCGGGGCGAACCTCCGGGCACAGGGAGCAAGGCGAGGCAGGGGACGAGCACAGTGTGGCGACGGAACTTTTTTATAAGGCTAAACGTTGCTTCCTTCTTTCTCTTCTCTTCTTTTCTCCTTTCTCTTCTCTTCTTTTCCCCCTTTCTCTTCTCTTCTTTATCCCCTTTCCCTTCCTTTTCCCCTTTCTCTTCCTTTTCCCCTTTCTCTTCCTTTTCCCTTTTCTCTTCCTTTTCCCCTTTCTCTTCCTTTTCCCCTTTCTCTTCCTTTTCCCCTTTCTCTTCCTTTTCCCCTTTCTCTTCCTTTTCCCCTTTCTCTTCCTTTTCTCATCTCCCTTCCTTTTCTCATTTCTCTTCCTTTTCCCATTTCTCTTCTTTTTCTCCTTTTTCTTCTGTAGAAGCTACAACACTCCTTTGAGTGTTTTGGCTTGCTCCACAGCAGCTCTTCATTTCTTCGATCTCGTTCTTGGGACTGCCCAAATCCTAATTTCTAATCTTCATATGCCATTCAACACATCTTCCTCCTATTTAAATTTTGGTTTTCCTTTCTTTCGAATTCATAACGGTCACCAGTAAAAATGTTTCCTTTACTGGCTTGCTCTCACCCATTCGGCAAAGATGTGCCAGCCATATCTGTTATGTGATTTGCAGAGGTATTATTATTAATTAAATTGTTAATTTCAAATTACACTGAAGATCTAGGTACCATCGGTGTTCTTTACTAGCCCATAGATTCGTCTCTAATTTTCTTAAAAAAATTAACAAACTTTGCATCACATATTCTTTCATTGGCAGTGTGCACATGTTACCACCGGTCAAATAACTGCTTGGTATTATCTTAGTTTTACTCTCTTTTCGATAAAAGTCTGAATATTGCCTAATATGTGAAATTTGCTCTATTTTCTGTTATTTTCTTTCTCTAATTTCTTCGCTTATTGTGTCTGTTCCGTTTATCTTCGAGCCACAGTCGGGAAAGTTCTCTAGACAGTATTTTGACGTATTCTATTTTTTAGCCTCACTTTTTAGCGTCCTTAGGACCTTCGGGGAGAGAGAAATAAAGTATTATTTCTGTCTGAAGACATAAACCATCAATCCACAATAATTTCGATCTGTCCCAGCAATACATATCTTCTTGTAAAATTCACAAAGGATCGAGTCATTTAAAAACTACAGAATATAAATTGTATTTTAATGGTTCAAACAAAACGTTTGAATATCTTGATAGAAAAAATATCATTTCGTAATTCATTCTTTACTCAATTTTTCGACAAACAAAAAGCAATCTAAAAGCAAAGCAATCTTAGTGCGATGTCAGTGCCCTCTGTTCATAATAGCGTCATAAATAAGCAATGCCCCTTTAGTAGCAATAACAAAATATTACTCAGTTTATAGTTCATAGCACTCAATATTTTGAAACAAGCAGCGAAGTACACATTATCAAGGTCAATGTAATAGATCGGAAATTGTAGAGCGTAAGTCATGTAAAACAGGGTCCGAAACGTATGGAAACAAAATATTGAAACATTTCCAGTACAAATACAAGGCCAATAAAAATACACAAGCTATTTTATAACCAACATGAAGTAGAAAACTGAAGAAATGAAAATTAGATTTGTTGAAAACGTTTAAGTTAAATGTTAAAAAGCGTCAACAGTGATCCTTGTTATTTTTTGAAAAAATAATTTAATTAAAACTTTCAGGTATTCTTGAACAAGTAGCAATGCCATTATTATACAAGTATACGCTATACTTGTATCCCACTATTTTGTACTAATGACATTATTTTGTCGCAAAAAATAGGCAGTAATGTTAAATCACGTTTCTTAGTAAATATGAAGCAGTTCCTTTGGTTATTAACACGTTTCGAAATTCTAGCCTTAACATTATAAAGCATATGCCATTTCCAGCATCGCTGCTGCCTCTGTAGCGACTCTCATCGGAAGGAGCTAGGATTCGAGTCCCAACATCGGCGGATTTTCCACAGCTATATAGCGAGGTGGAATTCAGTCACTATTTGGAGGAGAATTGTAGCGGTCGTCTGCTACAAATCTGCTTTTTCTCCGATTAACACCAGGCGAATGCCGGTGCACTTCCCTAACAGACGGGCCACGGGCCGAGCGCGATCTTTTCTTACTCTTCCTTGTTTTATC
This sequence comes from Teleogryllus occipitalis, assembly GCA_011170035.1. Lineage (NCBI taxonomy): Eukaryota > Metazoa > Arthropoda > Insecta > Orthoptera > Gryllidae > Teleogryllus > Teleogryllus occipitalis. The sequence continues at coordinate 517,944 of BLKR01000047.1, read as the reverse complement.
ACCCCTTCCTTGCACATACACTTGCAAGCACTACACTACCACACATGTCAGGACATCAGTTGGCAGCTTCGAGCTCATACCGGTGGTGGTGGTGTCCTGCTGGGAGAGGAAAACCCCAGGCACGCCGACGTGAATGTCGGCGCCAATCTCACCATCTTGCGGGAGAAGAATCACAGACACCTCCCGGAATAAAGCATTCACTACACTTACGACACAGTAGTTGACGGGCTGAGAAACATCTATCAATCGCACTTATGCCAATACGTTGGATTTGAAGATGAGCGCTCATGGGTCGAACAATCAAGTCGAAGTGGGCAGAGCAAACCCCACACTGCGCGTCGCGGAGGTGGACTGTCAGAGAGCTCCCTTAAAGGCAGGGGATCGGCCTTTGCGTGGCCTTCTCCTCGCCCGCGTCTCCCCACGGGCCAATGCCACGCCCCTATGGCGGCCGTGCCTCCCTGCTGTCTCATCGCCGATGGCTCAGGCACCGCAGACGGGCGGTCGCGTACAGGGCCACTGTGCCTTTCCAGTCGCCATTCTCTCGCACTGGCCAACCATGGCTTGACGTCGTTCTACCTGCTACCAATCATTCTCAACATCTTTCTTATTCAGTAGCCATCTCCGCATTAGAAGCTGTTCCCTAATCACGAAATCATCCCTTTATCCAAAGAATACACATTTTGTGTATTGCATGCAATTTCCTATTGATTATTCCATTTCAGTATTATTTTTCTTAATTTGTAATTGTTTATGTTATGTTTCACTTAGTTGCCTTTTTAACAAAGAATTTATCTATGGTCTATACCGTGTTCTTTTGCTTAATCAAGCCTAATTTCGGAAGCTTATTACACTTGCAGAAAACTATTATTTCTTCGTATTTCTAATACCTATTCACTTTGTTCACGACGAAATTACGAGTAGTATGTGCGTAGGTCCTACGAATTCAACCCAGCAATCTCACGAATCTGGCGCGTTCTTGTGCTCAGAGCCCTATCCTTAATTCCCTATCTTCAGCCCTATTTCTACCAACGCACCGGCGCCGCCCTACGTTGCCCTACAGAGGGCCCTTTTGGTGCCAGCATCCGGCCAAGCCTCATCACATATCTCGAGGCCCCACCCCGCCTCCACCCCCGCCGGCGCTGAACCTCCGCAAAGTTCCGCAGGGCGACACCGACGCCTTCGCTCGGTGCTAAGACCTCGACGATCTCAGCACATGCCGCCCCCGCCCCTGCCCCGCCCCCACTCCCAAAATGCCTCTCGCATTCCACCTCTTCGCTGCGGTGCCCGTAAAATTCTGTCTAATTCGTTTCACGTTTCGCCCCCAGAAACTTTTCGACGAGAGCTCGCCCCAGACGACGCTAAGGACTGGCATGAGGGGGGGGGGGGCGAGAGGAGGAGGAAAGGGAGGCAGAGGTCGACCGAGGAGCCGGAGGGAGGTGACCTACGAGGCTGGAAACACAGAGGAGAGAAAAGAGAAAAAGAGAGATAGAAGGAAAGCAGTGTTAGAGCCCAAAAGGAAGGTAAATAACAAGGAAACTTTAGAGCGAGAAAATGTACGACGAAGTGATAAATGCTATTTAAACAAGAAATTGAATTAGATTGAAATATATCACTCTGATTAAAATACTTGTCTTAAACAAGCCAAACTCTGAACTTACGTATTCTATAATTTGTTTTAGTTTCCTCTCAATTCATAGAACAGTGAAAAACTTATGCAATTCCCACTTATTCATCAAACGTATGAGACAATGCAAATGTTAAATATTTTTTTATTTTGGTTCTGTAAAGAAAAAAATTCATTTTACAATATTTTGCTTCACCCCCTGTTATATACGCACTCGTCCATTAGATTGTTAAGTAAAAATCCGAACCAGAATGTTGGTAACATTGTCATGCAAATATATGTATCACAACTCCAAAAAACACAATTTTCCTGCAAACGTTTGCGACAGGAGCCTTCACACAATGCTTACGCGATCTCGAAACGTCGCCGCAGCTGAAACCGAGCGGAGAGACGAGATGCGTGTTACATTTCATTTGAGGTTTCACTCGCATCACCGAGACGCGGCGCGGTTGACAAATGAAATGAAGGTCTCTCTGCGAGTGCGCTTGATAAGAGTCCAGCGCAATGAACGCGTCCGCCAGCAGCCTCTCGCAGAGCGGCGGCGTTTGTGAAAAGTAAAAAAAGCGCAGACATTTTCAAGTATCTCTAAGAATTTACAGATTCCACGTCATCGGAAGAACCTCTGCAACATCAACTTTGCGAATTCTATGTTAATTAGAACGTTTGCTTAAACGAATTACGAAAGTCATTACTGAAAATCATTACAATGCTAAAAAATTTATGTTTGTACATTTTTTTGCGTATCAGCTATTACTAAACTGAATTTGAAAAGAAATCGACTATTTTCAAGACTAAATGAAAATACATTCGGAATACGAAATGGAGAGTTTCTTGAAATTCCAATGATACGACATTCATCCTTCATGATTTGCAATGACTACTACGGCGATTAACATCATATGCAATGACAACTATGGTGCTGTATTATTACGTGCCTCTCATTTTCACATTGTAAACTACTTGTAATGGAATCGTGGAAGCAATTTACCAAACCAAAACAATAGTGAATGATGTGGTTGTGAATATGGTAACATTCTTGGCAATGGTTTCTGGCAGATAATGTTGATGTGTACTGTGCTGACGGAGATTGTCGCAGCGTATGCAACGAGAGTTTCAGTGGAATCGGGTGCCAGTGCAAAGCGTAGAGTGAGGCGGGGTAAGGCGGGGCAGGAGGTGCAAAGCGGGGTGAGGCGTGGAAGGGTAAGGCGGGGAGAGGCGGGGCGAGGCGAAGAGAGGAGAGTCGAGGTAGAGCGAGGACAGGTGAGGCGGGGAGAGGCGAGGCGAGGCGAGGCGAGGAGGGGAAAGGAGAGGCGAGGCGGGGTCAGATGAGCGAGGCGGGGCGAGGAGAGGTGGGGCGGGGCGAGGCGAAGCGGGGAGGCGCGTGCCGGGGCGAGATGAGGCAAGGGGAGGTGAGGCAGGACCGAAGGCGCCTATGGTACCGGTGGCGCCGTATGGGAACCGGCAGCGGCGGCAGCGGCGGCAGCGGCGGCTCGACCACAACCGCAGGTACAGAGGCGACGCAGCGCGGCGTTGCGTGGCGTGGCGAGGCGAGGCGAGGCGCTGCGCGGCGCCGTCAATGCGCTGAATAGCGCCGTGAGCGCCATCCGGCGCCCGGGCGGGCGTATGGGGAGGAGGGTGAGGCGCGGGCGTGAGCACGGAGGTGGGCGCGGGCGTGGGCGTGGGCGAGAGGTTTATGCGCGGCGCTGATTTGCGCTGTGAAGCCGTGGTGGCCGCCGGGCGATACGCCGCTATTGAGGCGCCCGCCGCGTTCGCAGCCCCGGCCCAGCGCTGGGCTTACGGCGGAGCGCGCCTCGCCCCTCCCCTCCCCTCCCCTCAGGCAGCCACAGGCCAGAATGTCTGCTTTATGGGGACAACCCCAAACATAAAGTAGTTCAATATACATGTTTAAAGTTTTACTGGTTTTGAAAGACGGGGGTCACACACTTGAAAATAAATGAATTAAGTAGTTAGCATTATGAAAGGATTCATAAGAGTTCCGTTCACAATAGTTATTATAAAGTAATGGCTTTCTCTCAAAATTCGTATTTTTTCAGTTGAGCTTGTTTTGTAGCTTATGAATAATACACTGACATCGAGTAACAGAGTTAATCTCTCATTTTTTTTAAGAAAACTATAGAAACACACTAAATGAACTACATTTATTAGAATTTACACTTTAAGTCCTAACCAAAACGACTTGCAAAGAACATTCGTGGACAATGTTCCCATGAGACAGACTGGTGTTCCACAAGGCGGAAACTAGCGTTAGACAGGAAAGAAATTAAATAAACTTGGGGCGAACTTAAATATATATCCAGAACGCGTCAGGAACGTGAAGCCCTTGCATGTACTCGTACGAATTAACGAGGCTCGAAATTTATGGGCCGAATCTAGTTTGGAAGCTATGAAGATGACGAGCGACATATACTGTCCAATCGATTTGCTCTGGGGAAGGGCGCAAGCAGCCGCCGGTGGCTGGTCGTAGGGCGATGAATGCCCCAACACCGGAGGGCGCCCGGGAGAGGCTTCGCCGCGCCGGGCGGGCCGGGCGGGCGGGCCGGGCGGCGCGTCCAGGAGGCCCCGGGCGGAAGCGGCGCGTGGCGTCGGGGTCAAACGGGGCAATGTGCGCGCGGGCGAGGAGGTGGCGCCGGAGGGGGCGGTGTTTGTCGCTGGGCGGGGACGGCTGCGGTGGCAGAGAGAGGCTGCGAAAGGTGACTGTGGCAGCCGGTGGGTAAGGGTGTGCGGCGGTAAGGTGTGACCAGCGGTGGCGGCGGTGGGCGCGCTGCTCAATGCCAGGCAGGAGACCGCACAACGGGGGCGGCGGCGGCGGCGGTGAGGCCTGTCATGGGCGAAGAGCCAATGGGCGGTGGTCCGACGGGCGATCAGATTGCCGAACACGAGGGCGACTCGAAGGTCGACCCGGAGATCGAAGGGGGAACATATCGAACTCTACACACCGCCGTGATTGGACCGGAGTTCTGACAGTGGGTCAGAGAGTACCTCGAACGGATGAGGAAGGGTGAATGACGGGAGGGTTATTTGGTGAGAGAATGTTAAGGGGAATGAAGGAAAATCTCCATAAGAAATGAGAAGACAAGTATGACGATGTTATGAGACCAGGCTATGACGCCACATCTAATTCGACCAAAAATTAAAACGTTTTTAATAAAGAGAATGATGAGAATGTTTTTTCTAATCATAAGAAAAATCATTTGCTTATCTCAATGTGATAAAAGTACACAAAATACCATACTAAAAAGCGAATAGTTTCAAGATTTTGTACAAAAACAGCGGAAGAGGAAAATACCGAACGTAAATGCTGCTGCACGAATTAAAAAAACACTCCACGCCAGCGGAAGAGCGCAGGGCTGGCGAAAGACAATCGGCGGGAGGGGAAGAGATGGGGAGGGGGAGAGGGCGAGGGGAGAGAGAGCGCAGGGTGAGCTCAGGACAGGCAGGCGACGACCGGACAGCAGGCGCAGGGTGGGAGGAAGGGGAATACGAAAGAGGAGAGGTGACGGGCAGCGAGCGCGCAGATGATGAGCAGAGGATGGGAAGAGAGCGGGTGGAGGATGGGAAGAAAGCATGTCGAAGCGGGCAAGAAGGCGAGAGAGGACGGATAGAGGACGGGAAGAGAGCCGGTGATAGTCGGGAAGAGAGCGGGTGAAGGACGACGAGAGGGCGGGTGGAGGACGGGAAGAGGGCGGGTGGAGGGCGGGAAGAGGGCGGGTGGAGGGCGGGAAGAGGGCGGGTGGAGGGCGGGAAGAGGGCGGGTGGAGGGCGGGAAGAGGGCGGGAAGAGGGCGGGTGGAGGGTGGGTTGCCCTATCGATTCGCTGTCCGCGCCGCGCCGCAGCGCAGGAGGTGTCGCGGGTAAACGCGCAGGCGACGCGCCGCGTCGGACAGCGCGCGCACACGCGGTGGGCGCGGTCGGAGGCGGCGGCGGCAACGTGTGGGCGGGGCGGCAGGTAGCGGGGCTGACTGATGTGCGAGACTGCCCGGGGGGGTGAGGGCAGCAGGGGGCGCGGGGATTGGCCATGCGTGGAGTTTAGAAGCAAGCGATAGTAACAAAGTGGCAAGCGACGTATGTGGCGTGCGGGGTTGGGTGGATGGAGGCGTTGTAGTTGGGCGTGACGCTAAGCGGGGAGAAGGGGCAGGGACGGAGCGAAGCAGAGTGGTCTGTTCACGAGCCAAGCGACGGGACCACGTCAAAGCATTCGTTTAGAAGGACACTTGGCAAATGAACTCTATTGGAGGTGGCCGAGCACTGAAGCAGATCGTGGAAAGGGAAACAGCACAGATGGGGAGAAGGCAGAGTGAAAACGTGCGATACGTCACCCACAATAGAGATAACGCAATCCATTCCTTAATGGAGACACATTTTTATTAAGACTGATATTATAAACAAACGACTAATATAAATACTAATACACCTCGTATTAAGTCGTATATGTTACAACATATATTCAAAATACTGTCAACATTTGAAATACACACAACCAAATTATTATTTGGCAAAAAGGTATGTTGAAGACGAGGAGGCCTTGAGGAGAAACACATGGAACGTGACAGGAAAAGAAAGATCAGAATCAAAAATTTAAAGAATAGGCATCACGGGGGAAGGACCAGAGACAACACATGCCGCACGGCTTCTCCGCCTCGCCCCCCTTCTCCACTACGCGCGACGCGGCGCCAGGAACTTCGCGGTGACGACCAACTCGACTTTCCTTCCGCGGGAGGCCGCCCTTCCCGCCCCCTCACCCCGCAGAACGGGAGAAAAAACTAAAATAAAAATAAAAAAGTTCCGAAATGACAAACCGACAAAAAGTACACCTCCATCTCATCTGCAAGGGGCCAGCTGGGTGCCGAGCAAACTGGCATAAGAGGGCGGCGCCCTGCCGCGGAAGACAGGGCAGGGGAAGCATCGAGAGTGGGAAAGGGTGGGGGAGGGGAAGCAGAGGTTGGATTCCGTGAGCGAGAGCGCCAGCCGGGTCGGCACGTGGCAGGCAGCGTGTACTACTACCGACTTGGAGCAAGATTTTTTTGCTACCTCCACGTTAAAGATAATACGACAGAAAATCCCTACGAAATCATAAACGTGCACATGGTATATAATACAAAGCAAGATAGAAAGATTCCATTCAACGATTGTAATTTCTACTGGAATACACGACGGCATCATATATTAAAATTTATTAATGTATTATTTAATAGTCATTATTTAACAATAATTTAACGGTTGTAATAATTAATAATGCATTCCCTAATACCACATTAACGACAAGGAAATTTCACAATTTTTCACGCGACGTTCAGATAAATTAAACACAAAATTATGTACGTAGATAAAAGAAATTTAATCATCATTTATCTTCCCTTGAAAGCTCACTAAAAAGCTTGCAACACCAGTTAAAAATTTAAAGTAAATTAGATACGTAATTGTTTTCTCACTACAGTTAATAATGTGTTAATTCATGAATGAAATATACCCATAGTTTTTTCTAATGCATCAACATTAAATTTCAAAATAAAATAATCCTCTCGTGTCGCAAAACACGAAGACATTTTCTGCTCGTCATAACGCTTCGGTTAAACAAATACCTCAAACTTCCACAACTCACCCGCGCAACGAGCGTCGATGTCGAATTGGCTTCCTCGTTTCCACGTCTCCTTTCTCTCGCGAATCGCAGAGGAAAGATCGCGCCCGATAAAGGAGCTGCCGTTCGCGCGTGTGGATGTTTCGTGAACGGGTCTCCTTGATTATACAAACGAAGCTTCCCGCGAGCGTTGCGAAAAAGTGGGAGCGAGGGCGGGGGAAGGAGCGGTCGGATTTACCGGTGGAGAAAGCGTTATTGAATTCGCCTCAACTCACGCGCCCCGCCGCCACGCCCTCCGCGACGCGCGGGCGAGCGACGTGAAGGATTGTAAAACGCCCCGAGAGGCTGCTCCCAAGGAGGAAGGGAAATGAAAAGGAAACAGAAACGATCTTTTCAAGGGGGCGGTTCCACCTTTTACTGGATAACGATGGAACAGATCCCGTTTAATCTCCTGCGAAGCCCTGCCATGAATCAGCATAATTTCACGCTAGCCGTAATAATTAAGGAGAATTTAAAAGCTAATTGGAACGATAGATGCGTTGATACGAAAAAAGAAACGTAAGGTGATGCAGAAAGAAAATATCCTAAGAGGCCGTAAAAGAGATGTGCTCTCGGGCGGTGAGAAGCCGTCGAATCGCAGATGAGGGAAATTAACTGGAGGGGCTCGGAGATGAGGGTGAGGGGTCTGCAAGAAATGAGATTGGGGAAGAAGATGAAGGAGACGAAATGACGGGGAGAAACTTTCAAGAGGGTGAGAAAGGTCAATGAACAACAATGGACTGCGGCACGGAGAAACATTCAATGAAGACAGTAATCACAGGCACCGAAAAAATTATTGGCAATACAAAAAAAATCAGAACTGGAAGGAGGTCGAAGGACATGCCAGTAACAAAAGGAAGTGAGCTATAGTGGGGGAGAAGCATTGAGACCGTTTACTCGACAGTGAGCAAAGTGTAGACCGAGCTGTGGAGAATCCAAGGGTTTACGTTCCCTGAGAAGAGGAAGGGTACGGCTGAGGCCGTAGGCTTCGAGAATGCGAAGTGGCAGGCAAGTTAGACCCACCAACTCCCAATGTTTTCGACAAAGCATCCTTCAGCTTTATTTCACATACAATTCACACAGGTTAAACGGCATTGTTTGTGTTTGTGGTCAAGAGATATCTGATCACTATTCATAAATGTCACTTAACGACGGATAATTCACCAGCTAACTAAATGTTTTAACACAAGCGCTCAAGAACATATCTGTCCGTGATGTAGCACACTCTTGCCAAGAAGACGCTAATTGATTTGTCGCTAAAAAATGTTTAAAAAATTTCTAATAACAATAAAACCATTCCAACTGGGATTCACCGTCAAAATCTGGTTGGGAGACACTTCTCCTCCACTCATAGCGATCACAACAATCCAGGGTCTTTTTACTGCCGTGCAAACTGGTGTAAACATTTACACTGGCGCGCTCTTCTTTGACAGACAGACTGCTCACGTCAGTGAGACGGCGACTGAGCACACGGGCGTGCCTGATGCTAATGTTCGAGTGTTATACACCCACGGTTTCTTCAGACACATATCATTATAAATATTTTATTCCCTCGTTACATGATGTTTAATACATATCATGCAAAGTTGGCGAATGTTACATAATGCAGCACCAGGAAATACTGGCGCCCATTTAGTTTCACACTGTCATTTTGTTCACAGTTCCAATAAGCAGTTGATAGGTCCTGCAAGAGCAAGGCGGCCCCGGTGTTGCTTTTTACGGCTGTAGCCACAAGCTGCGTGGACTACGGGTTCGAATCTCGCGTGGGCATGGATGTTTGCTTTAGTGTTTGATATTTCGGCTTAACTCATGCAGCATGTGTCACCTTCAATACCCCTCTCCTTGCCAGACCCCTCCCAATGCGAATGGTGTGTGAATGTGACAGATGAAAGTGACTGCCAGCGTGCCAAGGGGAGAATGCTCCGCAATGGGCTTAAGGGTCACAACGTGAGCGCCACCAAACCTCCCTACCCGTAAACGGATTCAAGCGCTGCCATAGGCTTATGAGCCACAAGAGAAGAGAGTAAGTGCTCGGCCGCAATGGGCTTACGCACCACCGGGGAGTTTGGCAGTGGAGGCTAGAGTCAAGGGACTCTACGGTCCCAACAGGCAGTGGTATTAACTGAGAGCACCAACTGATAACCGAAAGATTCAGCTGACGTAAAACGCCCAATAATGTTGATGGCGCTTGACTTTGCAACGTACTGCGTAGGCGCACCACAGGACCGCTGACCTCCCCAGCGGGGGCGGAGGGAGAGCGCGTGAGAAAGCGTTCGCCGCGCGGGAGGAAGGCGGCGGGTGTCGAGACAAACGGCGCGCGCGCCCCGCAGCGACGGCGGAGGCGGCGGCGCAAATAAAACTTTTTTCCGCGCCGCGGCAGCGGCGAGAATTACCAGAAGTAATGTTGCGCGAGCGGCGGGCGCAAGACGCATGCCGCTGCGGGGCAGGCGGCCGCCCGCCGCGCGCCCAGTGGGCCGCCGTTGCCTCCGCGGGCGAAGCTCGGACTGCAACTTTGGGTCTCACGTCTGAGACAGCGTCGAAAAATCACCACGTTTTATAACTTAGGAGATTATTTCTGAAGTGGCATATCTCTTTTTCTGTTGGTTTTCTAGTTTGGCATGTATATACTATGTTCTTAAGGCGCTTCTCTTTCACGGTGCTAAATTTTGTGAGTCAAAAACAGCGCTTCTTCTGTATTAAACGGTACCTGAAAACAGGTGAATCCAATCAGCTGAAATATAATGCTGAATGTGAATACGTTCTTTTCCTGAAAAAAGAAGTGTTTCACAGAGATTCGTCACTTTAGAAATAAGCTCATTTCGGACAAGAAAGATGTAGGCTACACCAGGCGTATTTTCACTGTAGGCTGTCAACTGTGCGCTCTACTTAGCTCTCGACTTGACGGTCCATTTATCGCGCTCTGGCCCACAACTTATTTGCGAATCAGCGGTGTCACCGCTGTTTGTTGAGTAAGCCGGACAGGAGAGGAGACGCTCATGTGCGAACGGCTCTAGTCTAATCAAAAGGAGAGAGTTGCGGACCACCGCGAAACGTCTGACCACAATTCGTGCATTTAGATAATAATAACATAAAAGGTACAGCGTTAGACTACATGCATTTGTGAGAGTCTATAACTGGATCATGTGGAAGACAAACAACATAAAGTGCTTTAGAAAAGCCCGTAACCACCGAAACCACACTCTTGCACTCAGTACTTTCATCCGGATGATCACGAAATGACAAAACAACCTGGCTTTCGCAAGAGAACCCCTTCCTAAAACCGCATTGTCTCCGTCACAACGGTTCTTTCCTTTCCCATTCGCATTGCTGGGCGAATTTCGACCTCGCACCTCCCCGCGCGCACCAACCGTGCACACGCGCGGCCCGCTCCGCCCCGCTCTGAGTGCGGAATGAACAGCGAGGCGGCGAGAGGGAGGGGGGAGAGGAGCGTAATGAGCGTGGGCCACGCTCGCGCACGTCCGGCTCCGAACCGGAGCTTTTTGAAAATGAATGTTCGCGCGACACCGGACATTGCGCGCGCGCGGACCGCATTTTCTAATTACGCGCGCTCTCCTCGCTAATACTTCATTTTCTCGCGCGCGCATGAAGGCGAGGCGCAGCGCGGGAGGCGCTCTTTGATGTATCGCTGCGGCGACGGACGACGAAGCCCGAAATTAGCGCGCCGACTACAAGTTAATTTCACGTGAAATATTAACAATGGGATAACAGGTAATGGGGAAATGGAATACCTTCACAGCACTGAATCATAATTTGGCGAGCCTTTCAAAGCCCCGTGTCCTGCCACGCGGCTTTCTTATATTAACGGAAAATGTTCAACTTTAATCGAAAACATATCTGCAATATTGTGTAGCCAATCCGCAAATGCGTCCAATTGATGTTACATGTTCTGATATGAACATGTGATTGGTTCTTTTGCAACTCTTAAACTCTACTTTCAAATACATGTTTACATATAAGTCCTGCTAATTGCTTTGTATTTAAATTTCCAAAATTATTATATTTCTACCATAGAGTACATAGGTATTTACAAAATCGATAACATTTTATGTCTTGTCATTAAAAATAATTAAATCTTTAGAATATCTCAGCATAAACATAGAGTATTTTCAGCACCTAGACTGTAAACCATTTTAAATTTATTTTCGCGTAATTCCCAATTTCCTCTCAGGCCCCGTCAATAAAGAGAGAGTATTCGTAGGAGAGATAGCAAAACATGAAATTATAATGAAAAGGTATTTTGGCCCGCACTCTACAAATATCTCTCCAAGAAACATGAGCCCGTCACAGAGAGGAAGATTCTATCACATCAACAAGCCACTGCCAGATCAATAGCCCTTCTAAGTAATCTGCTCAGACAGCACCGCAAAACCAAAACGAATCTGACCCACTTGAAGCGACCGAAAGAAAAATCCGCAGGGAAGCGTTTGTGGAGCTTGCCACTTGCGAGCGGAAAGCGCCCGTCGCAATGCATCAACGCTCTCGCCAAACCGAAGACAAACATACTATCGAGTTACCATGGCGACCGGCGCGACGTTGCCGCACTTTATGAGCCATAAAGCCGCATCACGGGCGTGCGGTGGCGCGTGTCCCCAATCACTCGTCAGCCGCGCCTGAGAAATGTGACAACGAGCGCTCCGCAGAAGCGACGCGCGCCGTCCGCGCTTCGCCCGCGCGCACAAATCCCTCGGGGCGGGCGGCGTGGACGAAGAGACAGGAAGGATGGAGGAGAGGAGTGGCAGAGAGGAAAGGGGGAGAAGTGAAGGGGGCCGGGTGAGAGAAGAGGAGTGGCGCGGCGGTGCGGAGGAGGCAAGGCGGGTGGAGGAGAGGAGAGGCGAGGAAGAAGAGAGGAAAAGAGGGGCGGGGCGGGTAGACGAAGAGACAGGAAGGATGGAGGAGAGGAGTGGCAGAGAGGAAAGGGGGAGATGAAGGAGGCCCAGTGAGAGAAGAGGAGTGGCGCGGCGGTGCGGATGGGGTAGACGAAGAGGCAGGGCGGGTGAAGGAGATGAGGAAGGAGAAGGGAAAGAGACGCGTGGCGGGGCGGGTAGGCGATGACAGGGTGTGTGGAGGAGAGCAGAGGCAGAGCGGTTGGGGTAGAGGAAGGGGCAGCCGGGTGGAGGAAAGCAGTGGGTGTGCGGGAGGGGGAGAGGAGAGGCGGAGCGGGTGGGGTAGAGGAAGGGGCGGACATGTGAGGGACAGGGGAGTGCAGCGTTGGTGGGAGAGGAGGGGGCTGGGTTGGGTGTGAAGCGGCGAGCAAAAGCCGCATCCGCTGTGCCCTTGGCTGCAGCCCCTGCTTTTCCCATTGGAGTGAAAATAGAGCACCGGAGATTCCACTATCGAGCAAGGGGGTCCTACTCCAAACATCAATAATGCATTGCGGGTATTAAGAAGAATCTGAATGATGGAAAATTCGATCCTTTTGTGGAAATATATAGTACTGAAAATCTATTGGTCATTATTTTAAATTAAAATGAACTTTTTTCATTTTGGGTTTCATGAAAGCAGTGCTAGTGTCACCGAGTGACTGGCCAATGTCTGATTGAAGAGACGTGATACATTGGTAACGATACCATAATACAACTTTTTTTATTTGATGGTCTAAATTTATTAATATTTTAAACAGAATAGGAGTAAAATAAAAAAAAGCTTGTAAACAAATGTACAGTAAAGGTGCATTTTTTTTCTGGAATGAAGTAAACTGACAAATTTAAGAAGTACATTGATACATCGGTATTTTTGACAAACACATTGCTAAGTAAATTAAATTGAGAAAAATTGAAGTTAAACTACGAAATTTTCCCATCACGAAGAGTATGATTGCGATGTAGACAATCATGATTGGTTTTCTTACTCTATCTATCAATAATACATATATAAAGAACTGCATTCTTTATTTCCATAAAAGCCCACCTCCAATAAACCGTTTATGAGTGAAAGATTTTTGAACACTAGCCAGAACTTCACTTACGTTGCATTTCTAATCGTTTCCACGGCCGAGGCGTAATAAACACAGCAATATATTCCCACGACAGCTTTATACGCAGCGGCCTATCTGTATATGGCAGCCGCCGTGCAGACGATACATATTCACTGAATAAATATTTAACATGGCGTCCAGTAGCCACCGGCCCTGAGGAGCGAAGCGGGCTCCATCGAACTCCACGCGTCGCCTTCGCAACATCCTCGCCTGGGGGCTTTTTCGGGCGGGGACGCGCGTTTTTTATAGGGCGGGCACCTCCGAAGGCGCGTCCAGGCAAGGGCGCCGGAAGTGACGTAGGCGCTGGACGCCGTCCGCCGCCGCCGCCGCGCGGGGCCCTCTGTTATTCATAGCGGGCGCTGGCGCCGCGCCGAGCGACGCCGCCCCGCCCCGCCCCGCCCCGCCCCGCACCTCCGCGGCCGCGCGTTGGTAGCGCTGGAACGTACCGCCTCCGCCCCTGCCGCCCCTCGCTCCCCCCCATATACCCCTCGTCCCCCGCACCACATGTCACTTAGGCTCCGCGTGAGGATCGGCTGCCCAACGTGCACCAACGATATGAGAGAGAGAGAGAGCAGGGAGAATAGTGCAGAGGCCAACTATTTTACATCAAAAATAAAATGTTTTGGCAATTAAGTTTCCACTTGTGCAGTTGAAAGAAATAAAAATGATAAATAATATTAAAGACATTTCCCCGTGATTTCTTTAAATAATAAATATTGGTAACACGCGATAATTTCCTAATAATGTATCCATGTACCAATAGTACTGATAAAAAAGGGATTCAAATGGAAAAATTAAAATCATGAGTTCACAACTTGGAATGAATTGGATGGAACTCATTAGAACTAAAATAGTTTTAAAAACAATAGAACATAGTGTATGAAGTTAATATAATTTTTGTCCTAATGAATATCGGGACTGATATTATTGTTATTTTTCTACTTTAATATCGGTAGGAAAAGACATAACCATTGAAATACGCCGGCAACAAATGCACAGAGAATGTCAACCAGTCAGTTAATTAAGAATTATCGTTTACGTATTATAATGCCATTATGATCAACGTATTATAATGTCATTATGATCAACGTCTTGAAATATACCTTTGAATTTATATTCATTTGTTAATTTAAGTCAATAATGATTGCTCTGAATCAAGTAAATATATGTAAAAGATTCAATAGCTAACAAATTACTCTGGATAACATTTTTAGTTACAATAAAATAATTTGCGGAAAAAATATATATGGTTCTGCAAGAAGATATGAAACTATAATCTCACTATGTCTCAAGAAGAAATATCTCTTTAAATGCCAGAGAGGAAATTTTAAATCTCCAGCGCAGTATGTAAAATAAAACGAAAATTATTCTAGACTTGTTAATTCTAGTTTAGCATTTCGTGCAAAATGTAAACGAAGTTAACAAGCTCGAGTTTCATTAAAAATTATACAAAACTTGCAGGAATGTCTTTCGCTCAATTCATAAATACCAAACGAAATAATTACGCCTCGGCTTAGAAATACAAGCTAACTGAGATAGCATTATTTAGTACATTTTTCACAGAAAAGTTATTAATGCACTGCATGACTTATGTTATCACAATTCAATTACAATTTATTAGTATCGACAGCAATTGCTTATTAGAATATAATTCATTCACTAATATTCTTTATTTACAGGATTAACAATACATCCAAAATAATTAAAAATGTAATATACATTTGTAGGAACTGAAGATAAGGTACAACATTCTCAACATATTCTAGGCTTAGTTGATATACCACGATACTCTTGATGATCCAGACGTTTATACATCATCAAATATTTCAATACCGTGAAACTAGCGAACCAGAGACTAGCAAAAACTGTTAGCCGAAATCTGAGAAGGCGGTGCAATTTGAGATTTACAGCACCATCGACAGCCAACAGTCGCGCCAGACTGCGCTTACGCCACTCCCACCACTCCACAGCCCAACCCCCTGGATTCTGCGCGCGTTTAATAATTAACAAATAAGGCCGTAAATAAATAAGGAGGGTCTACGGCCACCACGCCGTGCCTCGCCGCTGCAGGCGCAGGGGTGGGGTGGTTGGCCAAGTGGCGTACCGAGAACTAGGCCAAGAGGACGCAGCCGGCTGGCGACACTCGGGAAGGTGGGCGGCAGGGCCTTCGAGGAAGTGGGGCACAGCGCAGTTACCTCAGACGTAAGGGAATATTTAACTAGCTTGGGAGTGCAAATGTCTGTTGCTGGGTTGAATAACCTTTTAATGGAAGGTAGAAACAACTCGATTTCTTTAAACAATAAATGTTGGAAAGGCGGATAATATCTCATTTAAAAATGTTAATTAAGTACCTACTACACTTACAACTCGGGAAGCACACAATTAAAACCTAGAAAAAGGTGTGGTCGTGAAAAGAATGAACGGTATACCAAATTAAAGCATTAGAGGAATTGCTCCTTATGCACTCGCAGAATGAGAATCAAATTAAGAAACGTTGAAATTCGGATAAGCTACAAAAATACTACAATTTAATGAGTCACAAATGTAAAATAAACGGATACACAATTCAACGAAAGCTACTTCAACGAAGGGAAGCATTCTGTGAAGCTAAAAGTAGAAAACAGAAGAATGTAAAGAGAAGGAAGAAAACATAGTTAAAGATAATTCAGTATGATTGCACGCAAAGGAACTGGATCGATATGATTATTCCTGCAATAAAAATCAACAAACAGAAAAATAATTTAAAATGACAAACGTAACTCCAAAGATTTAAGGTTCAATGGAAAACGCCCCGAAGAATTATCAAGTTCAATTTTCCCTTCGCTATCTCTATTTCTTCGAAATTTAAAACTGCAGAGGATTTACCTCCACAAGAGAAGCCTGTCGTCCCTCGCGGGCGGACCGATTTCACGCGCGCATTGTCATTCACCGCGAGCGTCATACGCGCAAGCGGCAGGGCTACGCGTCTTGGCGCGCGCCTCGGCGAGCGGCCAGCGGGGGCGGGGGCGGGGGGCGGCGCCGCTCTCTCCCACGGCGCCCTGCCATTTTACGGCGCGTTACCTCTCTCGTCGATTTGTCGCCAGTCCGGCGGAGCGGCGCAGCAGGGCTGCACAGAACCTCCGCCGTGTCCGGTCCGCTCCGGGAGGAAACGCTCCAGTCCGAAATGCCGGGCTCATCTACGCGAGAATGAAATGTTCCATTCCTTTCCAATCTACGAAAGCTATCCGTTACAGTTGGCACTATCCGTTTCGTTTCCAATGTACTTGCATTATCCCTTTGCACAGTAAGGGTTCGTTCGACGCGACGGACAAGAGGTGAAACTTAATTCACGTAAATGGTGATGGTGGAGAAGATGATGATGGGGGTATTTTTATTCCTTGAAATGGTTTATGTATATCAGATTTTAAGAAGTTCGGGAAAATATCCTACTAAAGCAATTTAATATAAAAAGAGTAGTTTAAATATAGTAGAATTGTAAGGTGATCTAAGAGTGAAGTTTGAAGCCATGACCATGAACTCTCTCCTACCTCACCAGATGCCACATACAAATGTTACATAAACACAAATTTACAGATATAAAATTCCGGTGGATCGGGGCAGGGGTGAAAAGAACCTTTGCTGTGTCCCGGTCCACGTTGGAACAAAACGCACCAGTAGAAACGCAGGACTTATCTACGAGACAATGAAATATTCTATTCTTTTTCAATTGAGAAGTTGTTCTACACGATTCTTCACTTACATTCTTTTCCAATCTACTCGGGCGACCCGTCAGAGCCGTTCTTACTCAAAAATACATATTGGATTTTAATCGTGTTTTTTACTACCATAGGCATAAAAATCTCCTTTGTACTTTTAAATGACGTAATGTACCACATGTCTAATACCTCCTGTATCGTAAGGGATATGGGTGACCAATCACAAGTAACTGATGAATGGTTCATGGGGGCTATTATAAAACGATATGTAAATATGTAGTTTGCATCACCTTTCCAAGGCACAATCGCAAGGAGAAAACATCTTGCCTTATACTTGGTTCCAACCTACAACCCAGCCTATGAGACGTTGCCACAGAGGTTGCCTTCTCTATTTGAGGCGACATGACAATCTACAAACATAAATTCAAATATTTCTATAAAAATACATTTTGTAATGTTCGATGTAATAACTGTTGTTTCCTCTCAGCAAAATGATCACCAGAACTGTAAAATAATTATATTATGAACAAAAGATTCTTAACAGAACAATTGACGTTTATAGAATGAATACGAGCCAGAGCCGAATAATAATCATAACAATAACCGATCCACGTAGAGAATAACAAAAACATTATTTGGGCTTGTCACTGAGAATCCATTTTATTCATTTTTATAAATGGACGAAGCCGTAGGACGCCCTAATTTTGAAATGAAATTTTCAGACGTAATATCGGCACATGTATAATGACCTCTACCGATTACGCAATGTTTTTCATGCTACTCCAATTTTTAAGGGGGAAATAAATTGAAAACTAGATGGAGTTTTTGCACTGCTCAGTTCAACAAAATTTGTATGCAAATCCCCAATCAATTTCGTAATTTGAATTGAAAGAATAAATGTTCACTAGAGAACCGTCTATAGGTTGCTTATAAAGTCACAGAATTTTTTAAAAAATATTGTAAATACTTACAAAATAAAAATAAACGAGTAATACTTGCATATGCGAATATAAAATATGGCAATATGTATATTCTGTATCGTTGCTAAACCAAATGAAAACTCAAAACTTTTTGAAGTTTGTCTTGCATCAACAGTAAATAAGAAAGAAAAAATTCATTGAAATCGTGTAATACCCTTATGTGTTTTGTCCAGATCCCTCAAGAAGCAACAACGTACTAGTTAACTATAAAATAATTGTTTCATATTCTAGAGAAATGTGGGGTAATAAAAGAATTCACTTAATTATACTGATCATGTGGATCTATTTCAATAAGTTCTATTTGTATCATGTTTGTCAAAACACTTTTTTATATATTGACATGGTAACATACTTTCCCCCTTGCCTTGAATTGAGATATACATAGTGACAAGAAAGTCTCCTTGGATCTGAAATTTTCGACAAGTAACTTCCCCCATCTACCTACGACGCTATAGCCAAAAATTGAACCTTCGTCTGAAGAAAGCGAATTTATTGTACTATTCGTGCAACCTCTCTCATTGCTATATAAAGGGGAAGGGCCAGGTGCAGGCTGAGAGATCAAGCACACAGCTCGTTCTTAGGAAGAGGGCGAAGTCTTGTGACGGATGGAAATACCGCGCGCGGTCCACGTCCCGTTCTGAAAGGATTTGCACGAAAACAACAGAATAGAGCAGGCAACCTCAAGAGTTCTCATTAAGATCGCTTGATAGATTGTTAGTGATTCCGGGCGCGTCACCTACTAGGGTCAATAGTCGCGTAAGCGGCGGCGGGGCGGCGGCGGGGCGGCGGCGGGGTGGCGGCGGGGCGGCGGCGGGGCGGCGGCGGGGGCGGGGGCGGCGGCGAGGCGGCGGCGGCGGGGCGACGGCGGGGCGGCGGCGGTGGCGGGGCGGCGGCGGTGGCGGGGGCGGCGGCGGGGGCGACGGCGGGGCGGCGGCGGGGCGGCGGCGGGGCGCGCGCGGAGAGCAAAGTGCGGGGACGGGGACTTAGCAGCGCGTGACGGGGCAGGGCGTGATGGCTCGGAGCGGGGAGGGGCGTGGTGAAGGCGGGGGCGTCCTGAATGCCGCACACGTGTGCCAGCTGACAACCATGCGCGCCCTTCTCCGCATCTGAGTCACCGTCTGCCGTGAGCATGTGCAGCGCCCACGGCAAGGAGATAAGTGGCCTTGAGCGTTTGCATGAACGCGGCGAAGTGCTTGGAGATATACGTACAATTGTGCATGGCGATAGGCGTTGCTGTGTGCACGTCCTTAAGCTTGGCGGAGTGTATGGTGGCGGGCGTGTTGGCCAGAGAAGAGCTATTAGAATGAAATTGTTGAATGTTACAAAGCCAGTGGGATCGTCAGCTTAAGCTTAAGGAGTGTTTGTTATAGCGGCGTGTATCACGTGATGCTTATTGCTGTCGGGGCGGCAATTGCAGAGGCGGCGCTGAGGGGGGCGTGTGGAATATTTGTTGATTGATTGATTAGTTATTACGGACGCGTCAATTACTAAGGTCATTATTCCCGTAAGTGTAAGGCATGCTTTTATCGAGGGAGGTGGTGGTGATCTTCGCCCGCTGGCTGGCGAGATACAGCGTTGACGTACGTCGACATGTGTGTAAGAAAGAGGTGAGGATAAGACAAGAAAGAGGAAAGAAATATCGCACGCCGTTAGTGAACTCTTTGTTCGGTTACTACTATGGCGTCACCTGGCTTTGATCGCAGAAACCAGAGAAAAATACCGACCAGAACATCCGGCCGCTAGAATTCGAATTGCTCTGGTTGGTAGTGCTAGGGATAATTACGTCCAGACTAGATAATTGTTGGAAGACGAAGGAGCGTCAAAGCAGAGAGAGGTGAGGGCGGGTTTCAAAGAAGTCGGTAAACCGCGGCTTTGGTCGGTGAGATTCCCGAGTCTACAAAGGACGACAAAAGAAGTAGACTCACACGAAGGGTTGTGGCAGCCGAGAACGTGTGGCTTCGCCGCCGTCATTTGCTTTTAATTTAGAGAGAATTCCACGAATGACGCACAGCAGTTCTTGGACGACAAATATCATTGCCTCTCGGGTGGTGAGCGGAAAAGTACTGATACAATTTCTGACTTCTGGGAAGGGAAACAAACGTATTATTTACACATATAATATTTTTAGATTTTTCTTTAGTTTATTGAATTTAAGTTTTTTTTATTATCTTTCGAGCTCATGTAGAGAAAGACAAGCTTTACTCGTGCATAAAAAAGCTTTACTTACAAATGAAGTGCTATTTACTTTGAAATATACGCAGTGCGATATATAAGAAATGAAAAACAATTTCCCAACAAAAAGTCATTCAAACTCGCATGCGTTTATCTGAATCAAAAACTCCATGATGAACGTGAATATTTTTCTGAACAAAACAAAACATTCAAAATCAACAAGCCTCGTGAAACCCCTCCGCAGACCGTATTTTTTATACAGCAGGTTCGCTAGCGACCCTTGAGGAAATAAACACATTCATCTAGCACTCTGGCGTCACCCCGCACTACGCCGCTGTACGAACGCCATGAAGTCCCCGAAGAAGTGAATCGGGAGCCCGAAAAGAAATCAAACCCTCTGTGATCTGTGGACACCGCGCGGTGCACCGGGCACGAAGGGCAGCGGGCAGCACACGGAGGACGTTGATCGGTGGACGGCGATCAGAGGACGGTGATCGGAGGACGACGGACGGCGGTTGGAGGGCAGTGATCGGTTTATCGGAGGACGGCGATTGGAGAACGGTGATCGGTGATCGGACGACGGCGATCGGTGGACACTGATCGGCGAACAGTTGACGGAGAGCGGCAGGCGCTGGGCGGCGCGGTTGGAGGACTATTCTACTGCCTTTGCAAGCCTTGCTTCGTCCTCGTGGAATTTATCCACTACGCTTTGAAGAAGAGGCTGTGCAATGCAATGCATTTTGTGTAGCATAAGCAATGAAAAACTATCCGTAATTGCCTTCATTATTTCTACAATACAATGTGAAAGACTCAAAATTCAATGAAGACTTATTTTGAAACTTAAAAAAAAAAAACAGTCCACATGGGAATATGCGTTTACAATGAATAAGTTACGGCTCGTCATTTATAATTAATCACAAGCGAAGAAGTGCCGAGGATGTAGAAACGCCTCCATATGCCCATGTACTTAAAATGGAACCACCTCCGCAAGGGTTTCCTGCCCTGGTGCGGGGAAACGCCCTCCCGCACGGCCGCGGAACACCGCCAGGCGGTGGTAACCCCGCCAGGCGTAAATCCCACGCTGCGGCGACAGACGCGGGCGGCGGTGGAGATGGAAGCGCGGACGATGTCGCGGCTGACGAGGTCAGCGACGGACCATGTCACGGCGCGCCGTTCAACGGCCGGAATGGCGACGGGGAAGGAAGGGAAACGGGGAGAGGAATGGCAGAGAAGGATGGGAAACGGGGAGAGGAATGGCAGAGAAGGAAGGGAAACGGGGAGAGGAATGGCAGAGAAGGATAGGAAATAGGGGGAACGGCAGCGGATATGGCAGCGGGGACGGCAAGGACTGCGGCGGGTGCCTGGAGCAGAGATAGCAGTAATGGCGGGGATAGCAGCAAGGTGGTGGGGATGTTAGCAATGGGGCTGGAATGGTAAGAAGGGGCGGGGTCGGTAGCGGTGACGGGAAACAGAAGTGACAGCGACAGTGGAGGTGACATGGATGGCGAATGCGAGAGGCAAGGAAGGCATTGGGGAAAGGCGGGGACGGCGGTGGAGGGGGGGCGCAGAATGGGTTGATCGTGGCAGAAGTGGGCGGGGATGTAGTAGCAGTATCGGTGACGATGGAGGGGTTGGCGGCAGGGTGAGGAGATGTTGCTCCAGCGGCAACGGCAGCATGGCGGTGTAGCCGTGTTTCACTATGCTGTGCACGGCTTGTTCCCGCGCGGCGGCGCCCATCGGCATCTGTTTGTTCCATGCCAGTGTCGCACGCAAGCCGTGCACGAGCATGCGTTCAGCACCGGCTGACTAAAATTTGGTGACGAGTAGTGCTCTACGGAAAAGACTGGATAGAAATAAACAAAGCAAGAAAATATACACGCCTCCAAATATTATTCATATGCAAACTTGAGCAAACTTTTCTAAAAAATCTTCAAATCACAATATTCGAAACGGTGGGATTGGAAAAGGGTTTTAATTATTACAGTTTCCGAATACAATATGTCTGATTTTTTCTATTCTTAAAAGACCATTTGATAAACCAACAAAGCCATTAATATTTCTGTATTATTTCTTTAAATATTTCTGTTTTGTAACATTGCAGTATGCATCATCAATATTGTTTGCTGTTGAGATTCAAATAAAATCATATCACAACGTTTGCAACTGTGTTCGTAGGATTTAATTTTATGGAACGATAATAAGCATTAAAGAAAATTCCTCTCTTAATCATGTGGTTAAATTTAATTCATTGTACAATTTTGCAAAAGGGAGTTGATATCAAAAGTGAAACACAACCCTGTTTGAGACATTCTTGAGATATTCCAAGCGGCGCGCCTGTAAGACTACCCCACTCCGGGTCGCACACAAACGCGGGCCTGTCATTCGTCTGCCGCTCTTAGTCACCCACTACACAATGGCGTCCCTCACTCGGCATTCGCGTCGAACCCAGGTCGCGCGGATGCGCGGCGCGTCCGCCATTTGTATTCACGCGCACGTCCGCGCGTCGCGACCGCCGGCGAGTGAACGAAAGGTCGCCTCACTCGCACGTCGCGCCCGCACGCCCGGGCCCCGCCCACCGCCGCCCCAGCTCACCCTCCTCCCACCCGCTGCGTCGGCTCCCCTCGTCCTCCTCACCCAACCACGCGCTCACCCGCTCCCTCCGTGCCGGCGCCTGCCCGCCCACCGCCGCCCTTACCTCGCCCCACGCCGCCAGCCATAACCCCAGCCCACCCTGCCACCATCCGCTTGCCTGTCCGGACTCCGGCCGCTTGCCCGTCCGCTGCATCGGCTCCCCTCGTCCTCACCCAAACACCAGCCCACCCGCTCCCTCCGTGCCGGCGCCTGCTCGCTCACCCGACCGCCGCCCTCCCGCTGTTCACCCATTCGCTGGCTCGCCTCGCCCGCGGCCCCGCCCTTCTGCTCTCTCCTCACCTTGTCCCCGCCAGCTCACCCACTCACCCGCTCGCCCTTCGCACACCCGGTGCTCGACCATTCGCTGGCACGCCTCGCCCATGCCCTTCTGCTTTCTCTTCGCCCATTCGTCCCTCAGTTCACTCGCCTATGCGCTCACCCGCTCGCTGCACATCCGCGCCCTTTTTCACTACATCGCCTCTCCCGCGCCGTCCCCCTTTATTTTCCCCTCCCCCTCCCCCGCCAGCCTCCCTCCCATCACCAGCCAGATCACCCACAACCTATCATTCACTCGCTTGCTCGCTCCCCGCCGGTGGCTACCCGCAGCGTCGCAACATTTTTCCTCTCCTCTCCTCCGCCAACTCATCCTCCATCAGATCACCAACTACTCACCCACCCGCTCCCTCCGCGCTGGCGTCCACCCTCAACCCATGGCACTATCACCCTTACGGGTGGTTCGCCCCGTCCCCAAGCGCGCCCACCCACCCGCTCACCCGTCCACCCGGCGCCCGCTGGCCCGCTCGCTGCCACGCCGCTACCCTCCCGCGAAATTGGGGCGTATTACGCTAATGAACGGATGACAACTTAATTAGATGATGGCGCCGCTGTGCCGCCGCCGCCGCCCCGGTGCAGTGCGACGCGGCGCGGCGCGGCGCGGCGCGACGCGCAGCGGCCAGTGGGGCGGAAAAGCGAGACCGAACGATGGGCGGCCGCGTAGGCTGGGCCGCCGCTGGTCACGCAGGCGCAGGGTGGACGGTTGAGAGGGTGAGAGGGTACGTGAGATTGCGGGTGAGCGGGCAGGAAGTTGACCGCACGGGATGTTGAGCGGAGGGGTTGAGCAGCCGAGGGGTTCAACCAACGGGATGTTGTGAGGAAGGGCATTCAAACAGAGGATCGAGCGCAAGGGAGGTAGAGCAGACGGGAGGTTGAGGATGATAAGTTAAACGAAAGGGGGATGGAGCAGTCGGGAGACAGATAGAGCAGACAGGAGATAGACCAGCCGGGAGATAGACCAGCCGGGGGATAGACCAGCCGGGAGATAGACCAGCCGGGAGATAGACCAGCCGGGAGATCGAGCAATCGGGAAGTAGAGCAGATGCGAGGCAGAACTGACGCGAGGTAGCACAGACGGTAAGTAGAGCATATGGAAAGTTGAACGGACAGGAGGTAGTGCAGGAGGGAGGTTAAGCGGGCGGGAATTCAAGTGGACAAGAGGAAGAACGGACTGGAAGTTGAACAGACGGGAGGTAGAGCAGACGTGCGGTTAAACGGGCGGAAGTTCTCCCGGCCGGGCAGTCGAACGCGCGGGCTGGTGAGCAAAAGGGAGGAGGCCGGACGGTTGGACAGTTGGGCCGGGCAGACGGGGTGGGCGGGGCGGGGCGGGGCGGCTGGCGCTGGGCCGATCGGCATGCCCACGCGCGCGCCAGCGAGAGGGAGCGGGCGCCGGACTTCGGAATTCTTGCAATGGAATTCGCCTCGCGCGGGAGCCGCCCGGAAAAATGATCATAATGTTTACTAATCGGCCGAGATTTCATGTCGATGAAATAACACGTCCTGGCATGCCCGATGGCACGCCTGATATTTTACTGGACAATCAGGTGAAATATACACTGTTGCTTAGGATGCAATAATATGCTAACAATGAGAGCAACACTATTTGCACACGCACGTAACGCTAATGGATACTCAATGAATAAAAGCTTAATAAAATTTAGGTTATTTATTTATTAAATTAAGCTTAAATTTTGATGAAATGAAAATTTTTCAGTGACCTATTTGTCATTT
The DNA here is from genome assembly GCA_011170035.1 of Teleogryllus occipitalis. Lineage (NCBI taxonomy): Eukaryota > Metazoa > Arthropoda > Insecta > Orthoptera > Gryllidae > Teleogryllus > Teleogryllus occipitalis. The sequence goes on along the minus strand of BLKR01000047.1, from coordinate 493,149 downwards.
TCTTCTAGTAACGCATTAACGCGACATCAATATCATTACAAGTAGTCATTAACTATCAATTTTTTACATTTTTTTTACACTTTTACTTTCAAATATCGTAAGGTAAGTATTACGTCGTTTTTTCATTGATACATACATATATCAACGTAAGTACAAAACAGTTTCCAAAGTTGACAATCATTGTTGTAGCAGAAAAAACAGCTTCATAATAGAAGGAAATTCGAACAGTCAGGCCCTGAAACTATGTTACATTATACACGTTCGGTATAATGCGTTCAAAAATTTTAATATTACTTACCGACCATTTCGGTAAGTATCACAATATATAATTCTATTTAATTTTACATGGATTTGGAGATTCTTCTCTTTTCGACATTCCCTGATTCGGAGTGGGGGTATTCCAAAAAGGATATACATCCACAAATTGTTAAAAAAAAAATTTAAAAAAATAACAAAAAGGTCTCACTTGTAGATAACGCCACGATAAACACTTTTATTGTGCAGAATAGTTTCAAGTGTCTAGAAATCACCGCCTCGAGATAAAGCACGCTTGTAATGTGCGTTGAAGTGTAATGCGTGTTACGGTTTGCATTTCCGTCTGATAATTTATTTTTGACATTCTCAACAAAATTCAATATTTTTATTTGATTCTTTTAGCCTTACAGAGGTATGAATCCCTATACAACAATAACATCTTTACGAAGAGGTGTCGCAGTAGACTTAAAGGTACATAACCTTATTATTTCTAGGAAGCATTGTATTACTTTGTGAGAGGTGTTTCAAGAGAGTGCCCTTGCAGTTTAGCTCATTGGTCAGCGTGCTCGCTTTCCATAACGCGAGGCCGGGTTCCATTCCCGGTGGAGCAATATTATAACGTGCGTTTTCCTTGCAATCTTCCAGAATATGTTGCTGTGTGACGATGAGAAAACTCCCTTCTCAGGTTGAGAAGACCCCCCTTCACCCATGGCCGCGAGGCCGGGACGCTGCTGACAGGCCATGACCCGTACGCGGGCTGTCGCGCCAAGTACAGACAGAGAGTTTGAAAAGAGTATCTCTTCCGATGGTCGGGAAATGAGCTTGTCACGGGACAGACGCGTAGAGGGGTGTGAGGGAGCAACGGAAAGACCATCCCGGCGGCAGCGCTGCGCTCCGCCCTGGCGTGCCCGTTGTGCTGCAGGGGGCAGACGCAAGACCCCCCCCCCCCTGCCTGTCATCATCAGCATCAGCGCCCAAGCAAGGCACCCACCGACACACGAAATGCTGGCTCTCTTTGTTGCTCCTTAGAGGTCGAGATGGGGCAAGGAAGAACAATATGTTAATTAATTAGTGAACGAATTCTGATAAAGAAAATTTAAATTTCGTTTCTCAAAAGCCAGAGCAACCAATACTAGCGCAACTTCTATCACAATTTCCCGTCTGCCCACACAAAATCACTTTGTCAGCTGCCCAGTCGTAATGCTGTGAACTATGACCTCCGGTGATCCCGCTATCGTCTCCTCCGCCTCCGTCACCAGTGTTTGGATGTTTCATCACTCCCGTTGCCGCTGCGATACCCCTCCATCTACTCGAAGCGCCGCCGCCTTTGCCCCCAGGGGCGCGGCGAACAACGGAGCAACACGGGCGCCGGGAATAGACCGGCGGCGCGGGGGCCGGGTCGCCGACCGCCGCAGCCGCCGCCGCCGCGGAGCGCGACTCGGGCGTCAACACGGCCACGTGCGGCGTAAACAGACGAGCGGCGGCGGAGGCGGCGCCGCTGACACGGGGGCCATCCGCGCCATGAGGCCGTAGCGGCGCTAGGCCAGTCGGGCGCCGTCCTCAGCCTTGCGACAGGTGCACATGCACACGCCACTCTCGGGCGCCTGCACTTTTCTCGTTTTCTTCTGCTCCCTTTCCTAAGTTTTCTTCTCTAACTTTGTCTCGTGTAATTTGCTGTAATACTTTTAGTTCTCCTTCGGGTACATCTCTTCAATTTGAATTGCTTTTTCTTCTCCTTTTTCCTTTTAAACCGTTTTTGTCATTTCGTAGCGTTTCTCCTCTCTCTCTCTCTCTCTCTCTCTCTCTCTCTCTCTCTCTCTCTCTCTCTCTCTCTCTCTCTCTCTCTCTCTCTTCTATCTCCTGTTCCTCTTCGTGACACTGATCTGCATTGTAACTGTGGTGAGGAATTAATAATTCATAAAGGACGAATATTCAACGAAAACTGGCATTAGACGACTACTGTGCTTTTTCAGTAACTATTCAGAGCTATGGTGTTGTATGTTTATCGAGTCTTTAAATCCATGGTCTTGTTCACGTGATTTCAACTGTTTGCAGTTCGTTGTTTGATTAAAATTATTATCAATTATCCACGACAAGCACCAGTTCGTTCTTTTACTACGTCCTTGGCTACAAAAGAAATGTAATGTCTAAATAAAGTCTGCCTCGTTTTTACGCCTTGGAATTCACGAGGTAAAAAGATTATCAGATACCATTTACAGCAGAAGGCTAATCAGTAAACAAACGTAAAGCTGGGTCTTAATTTTTATTTCTAGAAGGATGGAGACGCACCCTTGCAATTGTATTCTCAAAAAATATTACTTGTTTCAGTAAAACCTTCCCCTCCAAACCGCCTACTTTTCAGAATACATAGAATAACCCGTGAAAATAGTGTTGGCGCTTTAATGAATTTCATATGCAGCACATGAACAATCGCAAATATCAAAGGAAACGAAATTCCGCGTCGCAAATATCGTCCACTCAATACTGTCTGGGAGCAGAACTCACGAAGGAGTTTACACTCTTGAATAAAAAATGCTTGGAATGCGTGTCACTAGACTTTTCTGCGAAATATGTAAACGATCTAGTGTTTTGGAAAAGAAGGTACAGTACTTTCAGGCACGTGAAATGGAAGTAAATAAGCTAAGTTGTTTACTGTAAGGAAATATTTTTACCTGTAGGAACTTGCTAGTCGCCGAAGAATTTTATAAACAGATCTATTTTAGATATTTCTTTCTCGTTCTCTAAAATACGAGATCCATAAACGTCACTCTTGTATCTTTCTGGATCTGAATTGTGTACCGTTTCCACTTCCATGTGACGCTAAAGGCGCATTCAGACTATTCTCGGCGACAACGCGAAATTCGAGCGACAAACAAGCAGGTCGAGTCGCGACAATAAAGTGCCTTAGATCTTAATACTTGTGTCTTTGTGCGGGGACGACGCGAGGCATTTGTCATAGCGGCCGCCGAGAGCGTGGTCAAGCTCCTTGTTGCAGGAAAGAGGCAGCGCATTAGCCCAAACAGCCTCTCTCCGGGAAGCAGATGTAGGCCATTACACAGGCGGGAGGGGGGGGGGTTCAAACGCTCGCTTGTGCTCTGACACAGCGGCCACTACACTCCGACAAACGCACGGGACGTGGAACAATACACAAAGCCAGGGCGGGGCGCGGGCGGGGCGCGGGCGGGGCGGGGATGGGCGCCTGCCCCAAGGCGGAGACGCGCGGATAGGGCTAATTCGGTGGCATGTGGCCCTTTGACAGGGCAGCGGTACTCCCTTTCCACCCATAAGTAATTGACTGCGCTGGTTAGACTTACGGAGGGGCTTCATTGTTTTACTGGATGAGTTCATATTTCATTACAAGTGGCTTGTTGAAATTGTTCTATTTACAAGAATGAACGTAGTAAGATGTGCACGTGAAACAGTATGCTTAATAGGTGGATATATGTTCGCTGATGTTAGTGTCATTACTTCATAACTGATTCAATAGCCAACATTTTGATTATAACGGACGTTTATTTTATCTTTCGCCGAAGATGACGAGCCGCTTGCCTCAGCGATCGATCCGTCGTTCCCCAGAGATTTGCCAACAAAGGTCCCGATCATCCGGCGCATTCGTCGTTCGGCGCGACCGACCGATACACCAGTGTCCCAAGAGCGTTCAAATGTGCATCGTGAAATTGTCTTTTAAACAAAGAATATTTATCTACGGTATGATAAGCGCATTAATAAGTCCCCGTGTGTCAGCGACTCGCTGGACGAATGAGCCCTCAACTGCCCGTGCGATGTGGCCCGAATCTTCGGCGAACGATTAAATGAACACACTGTATTTTCGAATTGAGATGGAATGGTACAAGGCAATGGAGATTTGTCGTCAAAGAAAATTGTCTATTTTATAAAAGATGAAAAGGCACCTAATTTTAAGATACATTCAAAAACGTCAGAAAATACTGTAATTTTTTTTAAACGCGGTAGAAACATTTTCGTGAGTGATTTGAAGTACACTTTTTCAGACTTACAACAACGTTCAAAAGATATGTTAACTTAAGCCCAATAACGGCTCAAGTGTCGAGAAAGAAAAGTGCTCGGATGAAATATATTTTTTAGACTTATTCACCAGCTGGTATTTGAATGTACCTCCACCGCTAATTATATAAAGAAACCGAAGCAGAAGTAACTATAACAAAGAGTAACACGTATATTTTCTATTTTCTCTCTTTTACTTCACTATTTGCTTCGAGTTATTACATCTTTGCAACTCCATTGTTTCTGTGTCTATTTCAATAGCTCAAGACAGGTTTTTCAGCGCTAAGCTTACTTGGTAATAAAAATAACTTGCACAGAGCAGGTAGAATTACATCAGTGCCGCGGGCGGAGGCGACGATTCTGGCGCGGGTGGAGGCGGCGACATGGGAGACGGGCGCCGCGTGTGTGGCGCGAGTTTGCGCGCTGAGTCACGACGAGCGGCGGCGGCGGAGGCGGGGGCGGGCAGGCGGCGGGAGCGGCTCGGGCGAGCGAGGTGCGGCTGGGACTGGGGGCGTGGGGGCGGGCGCGGGCGAGGGCGACGGAGAGAGCGAGGGCGTGGGCGTGGGGGACTGAGAGGGGGAGAGCGATGGAGGAGAGGGCGTGAACGACGGAGAGGGCGACAGCAAGGAAAAGAGCAAGAGCGAAGGCGACGGTGAGGGTGGTGGGGAGGAGGGTGGAGGATGAGAGTGAGGGCGAAATGAAAGGAGAGGGCGAAGAAGATGAGGGCGAGGGCGAGAGCAAGGGCGAGGGCGAGGGCGAGGGCGAGAGCAAGGGCGAGGGCGAGGGCGAGGGCGAGGGCGTGGGCGTGGGGGACTGAAAGGGGGAGAGCGATGGAGGAGAGGGCGTGAACGACGGAGAGGGCGACAGCAAGGAAAAGAGCAAGGGCGAAGGCGACGGTGAGGGTGGTGGGGAGGAGGGTGGAGGACGAGAGTGAGGGCGAGATGAAAGGAGAGGGCGAAGAAGATGAGGGCGAGGGCGAGGGCGACGGCGACGGCGAGGGCGAAAGCGATGGCGAGGGCAAGGACGAGGGGAAGGGCGAGGGCTTCGGTCGCGGCGGAGGCGGAGCGGGTGGCAAAAGCACTGTCGAAGGGGCGGGCCTGGTGTGGTTTTGCGTCGACGAGGGGTTGGAGGGGGGTGAGGCGGCGGGGGCGGCGGGGGCGAGAGCGGTCGCCCGGGACGCGCTCTGCGCTCGCCCTCTGCGTGCTGTCGCATGTCGTCGGTGCCGAAGCGCGCACGCGCAGAGCATGCGAGATGTCGCTATTTTTCTTGCCAACAACGGGAAAAAATAATTCACTTTTCTTTGCGACCAGGATGTCGCAGATGGTCGCGGTAAATATTTTAGTCATGCGCGTCGAAGAGTGAATGCAAAAAAGGTTAAGAGAATGCAAGCCACTCTAGAGAACGGCGCTCATTGTAATATTTAATTTAATTTTCATTTCTAAAAGTATAGTCAAATGTTGACAGGTACAGATACGAATCATATAAAAAAACAACATATTTTCAGAATTTAAATTTAATAACTGTAAAGGAGTTACGGTTCATTTTGTTTACGTTACTGCGTATTTAAGTTAGTATTTTAATAATGTTATGTGTTATATGCTATCTAGCTTTCCTAATCATTGGTGATACACTACAGAGGTTAAAATTGCCATTTTTCATTTCAGAATTAATTAAATTTTTACAGTTCAATGATAGCTTTAAATAAAATTTTATTGACAAGAATTTGAAAGGATATTTTAAAAACATCAGAGAAGGATCTAAAAAGGCAAAGATAGATTTTAATCATTACATTTATCAGGAAATCAACGGAAATATATGGAGTCGGAATCTGAAATAACTGTCACTATTTTCAGAACAATTATCTTGGGAATTTCTATTCAAAAGCAATAAAGTTTCAATTTTTTTGTGCCGAATTAACAGTACGCCGAAAACAAGAGACAACGCAAATTAGGACTTCAACTTCTTTTAGTAATATAAATACGACAATTTAGCAAAGAAGGAAAACTCAGATTTCAGTGGCTGCTGGACCGTTACAACAAACATCACCATCATCATGGCTACAGGCACAAGCGTGCGAGGTTTCGAGGTCAACGCACGAAGAGTTTTAGCAATATCAGACAACGCTGCCATCGCGGAGTCTTCACACGCTCTCTCGGCGAGGCGCACTTGGGCGATGCACACGGGCATAACATTCTAAATCAATTATTTGTTAATAGCAATTAGGCAAAATTTTGATAACAGCCTTTACTTCAGAAATAATTATATATTGTAAATTTTTTCATCTGAAAGACGTCTTCAAAGTTCGATCTTTCAGTACATTTTTTAACTTCCTGTCCAGAGGTAGTAAAAATTCATTAATGATTAATTGTTAATTGTTGGCTAATTAAGTGTTCTATTCTATAAACTATTCTACGATTGTGTACCTACTAAAATATAAGTCAAGCTTTAAAGGAGACTTACTGTCATTCATGAATTTTTTAGCCATATGTCCACAAGAGTCAAATATGGTGGATTAATACTCTAGTACACTAAGTGTTTTTAGGAGTACTGATGAATAGTGAACTCCTTACTAAATTAACAATTTTATTTCCGTTCCAATTTTGTAAAAATATTTTAATCATACTGATTACAAATGTTTACTAACTTAACTCTATAACGATATCCCATAGATCAGTACGTAAATCTCGCTGTAGTTCTCATTTTATACCTCCTGTAGTTCTCAAATATTTTCGATGTCGAAGTGCCGGGTTTCATGATCTGTACTAAGGAATTCTATCGCTATTCTTATTTGTGAATTCACCATTTTATTGTATTTTCTGGCTTATTTGTAGCCAACTATTTTTGTTTAACTGCAACTATGTCTTAATTGGACTTCCGCTGAATCACGATTGTACTATGATATTCTAACTGTTTTAATTTCTTCAATTGCGGATGATTGACCATACAATATCAATAATAACATCTTTCCTTTATACTATGAAACATCAGGGAATAAACCATTTTAGTAAACCACTAGGTCTTAATAGATATTTATTATCAAAAGTGGCGTTTCGAAGTTACTTCCATTTTCAGCCAAAAAGGCAAATTGAAAAATTATATATTCAGCTGCAACAAATACAGATATGAATTATGGTTCTTCATATAAACTACACACATAATCAGCAAGTGTGCTGATAAAATTATTGGTCGCAAATTGCACTTGCTAGTTCTGCGAGTCCTATGCGCGTCTTCGGGCCCTTTTGAACGCACTGTGGCGCGCAACGCGACGTTGGGAGGTGGGCGGCTGTTTCCCGCGGCGACGGGCAGCAGAATCGCCGGCGCTGACAATATCCACAACGGCGGAAGGTCAGCCACACAACAGAAAGCGCCGACTCACCAGGGCGTCCGCGGAGACCAGCGCTCGCTCACCCCCACCCCCACACACTCGTCCAGCGGCCCGACGACGCACGGCGCGGCAAGGCGCAGCTCGGCTCGGCGTGGGAAAGAGCTCCCCCAACAGCTTACCTGCAACACAAAGGAGCGCACGGGCAAATTAGAATTACGAAAGACGGCGGCGCAATTACAGGCAGACACACACAGGCGACGGCGGCGGGGAAGCCTCCTGTTCTTTGCTTGCGGACTTACCAGAAGCGCCTCCGCGGGGACCGTGATACAACACGGGCACGAACACAAAGTACAAAGCGGTTTTGGATGGTGATGCCTGAACATTAACGGTATTCAAAAGCTTGCAACCCATCTTTTGATGCTTAAGTGAACAACCAGACAGAACTTGAATTCGTCTTGAACAAAACGACTGTGGAAGGTAAAGAAAACTTAAATTCGACTAAAAGTTGGGAGTTAAACAAATAAAATGTCGCACAAGGCCTGTCTGAAACATATTGAAAATTAACACAAAGAAAATGTGGTGGTCGGCATGAGTAACATTTGAAATCTTATCAACGCAAAGAAGCTCCCACCCAGAAAATGTCAGGTCCTGAAAAATTCACAAATTACTCATCTTCTTTTACAGGGGATATACCTGTACTGTTTAGGTAAGCCTCAATTAAAATTAATTGATATATTTCACGTTTCTAATACTCAACTTTCCTCGAACGCTCTTACCATACAAAGCACATTTCTAAGTTAACGAAATAACATTCTAAAGAACCCTTATTCAATTTGAAGAATTGATGTAATTCAATTATGAGGGATTTCAATTCTTTTAATGTTACGTTTACATACCGCCCTTAAAAGATTGTTTACACTATTATTCTGCAACTGTTGATAAACCGCATTCATTACACCACTCCTTACACTCCAGAGAGAGAATTCACATCGGATACTCTGGGGGCGCAGAGAAAGTGATTTCACCCAAAAAGGAAAGTTGCAGAGAACGAGACTTCACAATCGTCCAGGGTGACTGTTTCGAAGCAAAGCGGGGCGGCAACCCCCCGCCCTGCCCCGCGGTCTGTCTCTTTGCGTCGCCGCTGGCGGACCTGCCCAGCCGCCAGGAAGCTGCGCGCGGCGCCCGCCAGGCTGCGCCAACTCGCAATAACAAAACAGCAGCAGCGGGCGGGAAGGTCCTCCTTCGGCGCGGAGGGGAGCGCCGGGCTACAAACTTGTTACAAAAGGAAAATTTTCATTACGCCATAATTACGAAACTTTTCGCGCTGGAGCCTTATTGGAGAGGGCGGGTGGCGACGCGGGGAGGAGAGGCGGACCGCGCCTTTGAAACAATTACAAGAATAATAGGGAGCATTAGAAGAATGCACGGAGGGGCCAATAGCAGCAACTTGATCCCGAGTTGGCGGGTGAGGCACGCGGGCCGGCGTGAGGACGACGCCGATGGCCCGGGGGGGGGGGAAGGGGAGGACTGAGGACGGGGCAGGGCGGCGGCGGCGGCGGCGGCGGCATCGCGAGACGGAACTTTTAGCGCGCGCGCGCCGAGCGTAATTAAACGGAAGGGAGAAGGGGCAGGGGGTAGGGAGGGGGAAGGAGGAGGAGGGGAAAGCGACGGCTGCGTGGGATCGCGGATCGCCATAAATGACATCGTCGTTGTCGCCATCAAAGTCAAATCGGTCCGCGCGCGCACGCTTCCACGTGGGAAAGATTGCAACTGAGCCGAGCTGCGAGCAAATGAAGGGTGACAGTGCAGACCTTCAATACTGGACAAGAAAAGAGAAATCGTAAAACTTTTATTTTTTTTTATTTTTGGGGGGTGTTTTGTCGTAATTACAGCTTTATCAGATAATCTGTTTTTTAAAACCACGTTCATACAAATAATATATCGAGAAATTCATATTAAAAATTGTTTATGACTTGTTTCCCCATTTTATATTACAGAACGTTACTAACGGAATAGAAATCAATATTACAGCTAGCATAATTAAAAGAAAACAATTTATTTTATCTTCTTTGAAATTACTTACTGACATTTGCAGCAAATCAATTATTTATTAAAAACAATTTACTTCGAATATTTGCCCGATACTCATGAAAGTTACAATGAAACAAATGTTGCTGAGTTGAATTTTTAAGCTGTCAATATAACTACGATAAGGAGAGAACAATTTTCTGCTTGGCGTCCTGACCCATCATCCGACAGAGCTGCGCGCAGTTGCACTAAACATGTCGCGCAAACAATGCGAGAGCCGTGGCACACCTTCGGTAGCGTCGGAAGTAGGTCAGCGCGCGATCGGAGATGAAAAGATAAAGACGAAGCGAAGGGATGAGTGGGCGGGGCGGGGCGGGGCGGAGGGGGGCGGCGCGCTGACCCGGAAGCGAAGTGCTCCCTCGGCCGCGGTCGCAGCGGCAGGCAAGCACAGTCCAGCGAGACTCGGGTCCTCGGCGGCTTGCGGCCTTTCTTCTCGCCCCTGACCCTCACCCCACACGCGTGCAACGGCGATGGAGGCAGCTTGTGCGGAAAGATGGCGGTAGAGGACGGGGCTTTGAGGATGGAGAGCGGAGTTCAGGTAAGGGGAAGGAAAATGGGTTGCAGAGCAAAGCGTTGGGACAGTGGAATGGAGATCGGGTCCATACGGTGGCGGGAGGGATGGTGGGATAGTGGACGGGACGGTGAGATGAGATAGAAGAAAGAACGCTGAAGGAAGAGAAAGTGACGGCAGAGAAGAGAACGGGCCCACAATTGGTAGCAGAAGACATGGGTCAGAGGACTGTACGAGGGAGAGGGCGAACTAATGTAATAAAAGGCCGATACATCGGTGAGAGTGGGAGATTGGGAGGTAGCGAGCGAAATGGGTTACAAGGCGGGTTGGCCGCGTAAAGAGCGGGGTACTGAGCTATGAGGCAGGATAGTAGGATAGAGGGCAAGAGCGCAAGACAGAGGACGAGACTGTAAGGTAAAGGGCAGATCAGTGAGTTATAAAACGGCATATCAGGTTAGAAGAAGCAATAGAGAGAAAGGAGCGGGATAGTAGGATAGAGGTCGGGAGAGTCGGATATAGGGTGGGATAGAGAAGTAGGGGGCGGGATAGTGGCTTACAGGGTGGGAGTGCCAGGTAGAGAGCGGGATAGAGACGTAGGGGATAATGGGTTAGATAGCGGGAGAGTCGGGTAGAGGGCAGGAGAGCCAAGTAGAGGGACGGATAGAGAAGTAGGGGGCAGGATAGTGTTAGAGGGGAGGAGAGCCGGGTAGAGGGGGGCGGGATAGTGGATTAGAGGGCGTGATAGAGACATAGGGGGGCGGGATAGAGAGGTAAAAGGTTGGACGCTTGCACAGACCGGGCGGCGGGGTGCAGGGCACGAGGACGCCGTCGGGGGTGGGGGCGAGTCTGGGGGCCGAGGGGCGGAGGTGGGCGAGCGATGCGCGTTATTGCGGCGCCAGCACATTTCCACGCTCCGCCGCGGAATAAAGCGGACCAGCAGCGGCGGCGGCGGCAGCAGCAGCGTCAGTCGGGAAGTTGCCTCGAGTCGGGTGATATGCGGGCGGCGGGGCGCAATCGGGGTCGCCGGCGGAGAGGACGAGGCGATGCGGCTACGTCAGCGCTGGAGGCGGCGGACGGGTGTCAAGGGGGGGGGGCGTAATGAAGTGTGGCTCGTGGTTCTGGAAGAGCCTTGGGCGACGCTACGAAGCTAGTACCAATCAAATTTGGAACAAACGCTTAGAAAACAATGAGAAAGTACTATTATTATAACAAGAAAATGTTTTTCAAAAAGTTGAAAACTGATAATTTTCTAACTCGTCGCTACATTTTTTTCTGTGCATCATTTTAGTAATAAAATATTAATATGGTGACTTTACGATGGGTGCACACGTATATTTGGGTAATGGTGCCTCAGCTCCTCAACTATCACGTTTTATATAAGGATTCCTTCTCTTGTACAGAAGGCAAATGGAAATATGGGCAATGGGAAATAAGGGGAAAAGAAAACTGGTGATGAGTACCGGGAGCCTCCAACAGCTCTATCCTCCCGTATGATAAGGAAAAAAGATGGAGATAATTTTTGAGAGAACGAAACATGGACACACGTTATCCTTGAAGTGCAGAGAAGCCGAAGAACATTACATGAGCATTTCTTCTGAAAATAGTTGTTTGGACTTGCCTGAAAAGGAAAACGAAAGATGGCATGACTCGTCTAGGGTGACGTGGGATCGAAAGCATGTGTGTCGAATGTCTTTTACAATTTTTTTACGAGCAACCTGCAAAAAATACAAAAGTTTCTTTTTCATTGCAAGGGCCATTTCGCTCAGTCTCGTTTGCCAGCAGCGAGAGGGAACTATCCCTGCCCGTCCTGCAATACAACGGGCAGGCCCTCCTTTCCAGTCTCCTTCGTTGCGAGTCTTGCGGTCACCGCCCACGTCCCTCGCTGGCAAAAATAGAGAAGGCGGAGGAGAAAGAGAAGGCGGAGGCGGAGGAAGAGAAGAAGAGGAGAGGATGAGAAAGAGAGGAGGAGCATAAAGAGGAAGAGGAGACGCAGCAAAGAAAGCGGAGGAGGAGGTGGAGGAGGAGGCGGTAGAAGATGAGGAGGTAGAGGAGGCGTCAAGGAAGAGGAGACGAAGGAGTGCGGAGGTGTCCGCGCCTCGCCGCAGTGGGTGGCTACACGCGATAGCGCCTGCGGTCATCCGTCAGCCGAGACAGGCGCCGCCTGCAGTTGCAGCGACGGCGCCCGCGGTGACGCGGCGCGAGGTTAAAGCGTCCGCGGCCCGGAACATGTCCGCAAAGCGCCGCCGCCGACGCCAGTACGACGGAGGTGTGGGCGGAGGCGACGTGGCGAGACGTCGACTATGACGGCAAAGGTGGCGGCGGCGGCGGCGGCGGCCGCCGCAGTTCTGGCGGTGAAGCTGCGCTCATTAGCGTCTAACGCCCCCGCACGTCCTCCCCCGCCCACGCCCACGCCCTCCCCCGCGGCTCTCCAGAGTTACCACCTCCGGGACCTTTCGCCCCCGGGACACTTACTTATCGCAACAGCTCGGCTTCAGTCTCGCCGGCTTCTGCGCGTCAACGTACACAGTTTCGCAAGTTACGCAATATTTCATAGCCCTGCGCTCGGGAGAGTCCACGCGATCTGAAAGTTAAATGCAGCTCCCCAGAAGCGGCGCGCCTAATAAAAATGAGAAAAAGTTGGCGCTGAACGTTGGGAGAGGTGCGCGTGAAGGAGAGCGAAAAGTTTCCTGGGGATGCAATCGCAAATTGGATTCTTGCGAATGCGTTTTCATAATTGAAAATAGTTGTTTTTCGCTTCTCATGAAAAGCGAGGTGAGAAACTGGAGCGCTTCGGAGCACGTGGTCCCTTTTTAAAATATTCATCCCCGGCCCCCGGCCGCCCTTCCCTCGAGAGGACACTGTTAAGGAAGCGCTGCGAAAGAACAGTTAAGCAAGCGCCGGCCGAAGATCCGCTGAAGCGGGCGGCCTCGCCCTTCGAAGGCGGGGAGGGGGGGGAGAAACAAATAGCACGCGCGATCTAAAAGTCAGGCGGCTGGCGCTCGCGACGCCCGAGGCGCGGGGCGGGGGGAGGGGGAGGGGCGTGGGCGGCGGAGGGTCGGAGGAGGAGGAGGAGGAGGAGGAGGAGGAGGAGGAGGAGGGGGGGGCTGTGCACCGCCGAGGAGGAGTTTAAAATATCGCGCCCTGCAGGCAAGTCACGGACAGCGTAACGGGTTTCCTTAAAGAGTTTGCGCAACTAAAATTAATGAGAGAGCTCTGATGAGCACGTCCGGGCTTTGTGGGCGCGCCGCGGAAAGGGCGGGGTGGCGGGAGGGGCGGGGAGGTAGGCGGGGCGGGGTAGGGGTGGAGCGATAGAGATGCAGGACTGCGCGGCATGGGAAATACAGTTCTGCAGACAGCACACTGAGGCAGTGGGGCACCACGCGTTGCCAGGGGTGGAGTAATCGGGGTAAGGAGATGAACGAAAGACAAGAATGTGAATACCTCATGTGGAAACAAGCAATACGTGCGAGGGGAAGCTTATTTATTTTGCATTACAAGAACTGAGATGCTAGGTTGGAAAATCATCCGACTCCTGAAATCGCGCTTCTTTAATTAGTCTGATATTCAGAAGAATGAGCAAGAATAAAACTGGCAATCAAGAGTGAAGACGCAATCTTGCACAGGTATGCGAAGTAAGGGATGAAGAGGTAACTTCTGACCAAGTAATAAGAAAGAATATGAAACCATTTACATGCTTATACGGAAATACATGTACAAATTTTCAGATAATTATGTAGTAGCATTTTCTGAGTGAAACTATAAATAATGTCGGATAGAAAGAAAAGGCAGCAATTGTCTCCAAAGAAGTTGGAGAACTTACATTGTAGAATGAAAAATACAATTCTGGAATTATAAATAATTTTCTGAAGGCAGCGGAACTAAAATCTCACGGGAACGGAAAAAGTACGCAGATTATTGCCTCTAGCTGTTGGTTCAGCCGTCCATCCATTTCCAGAATGTGAACATCAATAGTTTATCAGAACTGCCGACAACAAATGAGCGCCGAAATGCAGTCGATACTGAAATGAAGAGATGCATGTAGAACAAAATATACGAACGGTGTATTTGCAGAAGAAATGAGACGATATGGAAACACCGCTGCATAAAAAGAGCAGATATGGCACAGGAAATTGGAACAGATAAAAAGATATTGAATTTTATCTAGATTTTAAAAACCGTGCAGATTTTTGAGAACAAGAAGAGCATGCCAATACTCCACTAAATAATGTAGAAGTTTACAGCAAAAATGAAATAGTCGATGATAAAAAATGGTTTAACATACCTTATGAGCCACGAAATATAACAATGGAAATCAAACTTCCTGTATACAAAGAAATATTTCATAAAATAGTTTCACAAAGATGTAGATAAAGATGTCACACAGATTGATCATCGTAAAAGAAAAACAATATTCGGATTTTTTCATATCGAACAATTATTAATTTTAAAGGCACATTTTACTACTTAAAACTTTCGTAAAATAAACCCAGTTAGATCGACATCTACATTGATGGTTAGGGATGAGCAAATGCGGAGAGCAGAACATGACATGAAAGCTATGAAAATACACGAAAGCTACATAATACTACGTGTGGAGAACATAATTCACTTAATTCAAAGTACGCTTCCATACAAGCGTAAACATTGAATGTCGATAAAACGTCGAAAAAAGCTTTTGTTCATAGGGGAAGGAGGTATCCCGCAAATATGCATTCTGAGCGCAAAGACTTCAGCGCGTGGAGCAGGCATGTCTGTCGGGGAGAAGTGGGACAGGGCAGGGCAAGCTATTGGGTGGGATACGGTGAAGAAGGGTATGACAGGGCGGGAAATGGCAGGAGAGGGTGGACGAGAGCGGAGCAAGGCAGAGAAGGCACGGCAGGCTGAGAGGGGTCTGAGAGGGGACAGGGCGGAGAATGGCAGGAAAGAGCGAAGAAGGGCGAGGCAGAACGGACACGGGCGGGGAAGAGCGGAACAACGCGGAGAACAACGGAGAAAGGCGAAGACTGTGAAGCAAGTGAATAAAGGCGGGACAGTACGGATAAGGGCGGGGCAGAGCGGATAAGGGCGGGGCAGAGGGGATAAGGGCGGGGTAGAGGGATAAGGGCGGGGCAGAGGGGATAAGGGCGGGGAAGAACAGATAAGGGCGGGGCAGAGCAGATAAGGGCGGAGAAGAACAGATAAGGGCGGCGAAGAACAGATAAGGGCAGGGAAGAACAGACAAGGGCGGGGCAGAGCAGATAAGGGCGGGGCAGAGCGGAGAAGGGCGGGGCAAAATCGTCGACGCGTAGGGGAGGGGTGCCGGAGGAATCGTAGTGGATAGGCTGGGGTGGCATGAGTGACGACCGAGGGGAAGGGAAGGGGTCAAGACGGGCAACACGGCTGCGGTGGGGTGGGGGCGAGGGAGGGGCGAGGGGAGGGGACGCGGGGTGGGCGGGTTGCAGAGGCCCCCGGCCGGGCGACGGGACCGCCCCGACCGCGTCCCGAGGGAGCGGTCTGCTCCGATTGCCCTCCGTTGCCCTTATTAAGGGTCCTGAGGGCCGCGCGGGGAGGATCCGGTTAAGGGCAGGTCTGCACCCTTCTCCGTAGTCCTTGTGGGCGGCCTCCTCTCTGTTACAAGGGACTGGAATTTGCTCTTCCTCCTCCGCTTCCTGCACACCACGGAATTCCATTGGAGAGTGACAGGAATTGCAATGTTTCGGCGTGTCTAGTAGTTGGAAGACTGGTAACAAAATATTACTGCGAACAGTGATTTCTATTATTTTCCTGAATGCAAAAAATTGGGCTTAACGGTAAGATATATTTACTGTTGCTTTTTATTAATTTCTATTGAAAACGGAGAGAACTGAAAATGGTGCAGATGTCACCTTTGCATTAGGTACACCGATGTACACATTGAATTACGCATAGCTCGCATTTGCAACTTCTTTCCTTCTCTGGCCTCTTTATCTCTTTGCAAAACATTTCGTCGTCTCCCGCGGAGTTAGTAGATTCAGGTTCTAGTTTAATTTCGAGATTTCATTATGTTACGATCGCGTCCTCCTAACAAGAAAAGTATTTCTAAGGCATTAGCACAAAATCAACGAAACTTCCTCCTCTCGAGACTGTGACGTGTTCGAAACGTATTTGGCGCCGAGTTGTTCTCGCGTTCCGCGCCGCGTGCGTCTTACAATTCCGATTCATTCCTTTAATCCTCGCGCGGTTCCAGGGAAGCGGGTAAGAAGGCGCGGGAGGGAGTGAACTTTGCAACAAGTTGCGATACAAAATCATTTCCCGCGAGCGCCGGCAGCTGCCGCACGGCGCCGCGGCGGGCGACTAACTGGTCGTTACACACCGAGAGGAACATCAATCCTGTTCGTTAAGTAGTTGGACGAGCATCAATCAGAGCGAGAGGGATCCGGGCGAGCGGGGAGGGGCAGATCGGTTTGCGAGCGACTCGCGCAGGCGGCGCCACTTTCGTCTCCGCCGCAGGCGCAGAACAAGCGCTGGAATCCAGCCGTCTACTGCGCGGGTGGCGGGGGCGGAGGGGGTGAGGGAGGGGGAGGGGGAAGGCGACCGCCGAGCTGCACAAAGGCGCGCTCGCTAGCGACTTGTTATAAAACTTGCCTGCGCGACGCGGCCGGCGGAGCTGCAGACTTGGAACTCGTCGACGGCGCCGGAGCCGATCTGCGAATAACAAGGAAGGCGCGGCGGGGGCGGAGAGGAGGTGGACGCGGGGGTGAGCGCTGCCGGCGGAAAAGCGCTTTTGCTGCATTATTCAAAGTCTCCGGGAAACGCCACTTAGACCGCCGCCGGCGGGGGCGGGGGACTGCCACCGCCCTCAGCCTCCGCGGGAACCTGAATACGGCGCGCGCGCTGCCGCTTAAAAATTGACGATCGCGCCGCGCCGCGTCGCGCCGCGCGCGCCCCGCCGGGGTCCCCGGGCTCTGGGTCAGTCGCCCTCGAGCGGCGCTTTCTAGTCGTCTTTTCTATTTCTTCTCCTCGAACATCACTATTCTTTGCAGCTCGCATCGAATACCGTATTCAGAAAATCACGAAATATGAATCAGGTATGCGGGTACAAACGTTTGCGAGAAGCTACGCAGAAGAGTCAAATTAATACGAGAAAACGTGACGTTTATACACGAGAGACGATTATTTCATTTTATAACAATGTGACAACACACTGACAACAGATTGGTTACACTAGTGATCACAACTTTTCAGTTGAGCAAAGATGAAGAAAATATCCGTCATATCCGTCTAGTTACACGTTACTGCTGGCTCAAATTGACATAAATTATACAAGAGCTATACCCAGTTTAAGAAAAGAACTATACCCAGTTTAAGAAAAAAAAAGTAATTTTAAATGCATCCGAATTGCGTAATAATCAATCGAACTGAGCAGAGAACTTCAATACTACATTAAATAAGCTATGAATTTAAAGACCGCTGTAAGCGTTATTCGATATTTACACACAGAAACATAGGAAGGATAATTACGACCTAAACAGATCGATCGAAGAAAATTCGACGTTCTGAGTGTGAGTAAACAAGAAGGTTAAACACTCCAAACCCAGGAAGAAACCGAATAGTCATTCCTTGCCTGTTTACAACGGGAACGTTTATTTGAAACTCACTCAAACAAAGTGTAGTGTATATTTGAAAAGAAGAGAACAGAAAAACACATCCATCAAATTAACGTCGATACTACACGGCAATGTCTTAAATATCTGGAAGACGAGAAATATAATAGCAAACAAAACTGACAAGCTTGTAAAAACATACCCAAGAAGTGTATGGTTAGCTTACACATCAGCAAAATGTAAAATGCTTTAAAATACGCGTTCCAAAAAGAAATCCGCACGCCAGAGTATATTCAGAAAGAAACATTTCATTCATATGAACATACTTCATGTTATTACGCATCGACGCTGTAATTTTTTGTTTTAAAATTCCGATTGAAAACAGAGCTTAAAACACTTTTAAATACCTCCGCTGCCAACAGTTTATAGAAGATCACACTTTCCCAAACAGCGGCGGCCCTTCATGCAACAGCAAACACACACACACACACACACACACACACACACACACACACACACACACACACACACACACACACACACACACACGTGCGCGTCAACGAAAAAGCCCACATGCGTGCGGGCACACGCACACAATCCACGAAAGTGTGTGTGTGGGCGGCGCGGCGCTCGCGGTTTTCGACGCGTATATCCCGGCTCGGCGCCGGATGGCGGTTTGTGCGGGCCGCCCACGATAAGTCGATTGCGTTCGGCTATCGAAACTGATCCATCTTTCAATTAACATACGGACGCGGGCAGGGGGCTGGGAGTGAAAGCGGAGGACGGCGCGGGAGAGGATCAGCTGTGGGGTGGCGTTCGGGGTGGGGGGAGTGCAGAGCGAGGCTGGACGGTCAGGGGCAGTGAAAGCGGATGGTGTGGTGGAGGGAGGGCCGGTGGGCGGAGGGCCGGAAAGCGGGTAGGGACGGGATGGGGCGGGGCGGGGGCCGTGTGGCTCGCTGAATTGACTGCGAATCTGCGGTACGCGCTGCCGCCACGCGTTCACACTGGTGCTCGCTCGGAACGAAAAGAGATGGTATCGCGCGGACGCGCCCGGTGGGCGGGGCAGCCACACAAAGGACGGACAGATGCTTTGCTGGAGGATGCACTGTTGGAATGAAGGTCTCAGAGAGCAGCTCCTGGCGCTCAGATATTAATTTGTGGCATAACGCGGCGGACATGCGCCGGTCTGCTGGCATCTATGAACAGGGAGCAGTTATGAGGGCTTCGGCTTGCGACGATGCAATGCTCTACACTATAGACGACGATGCGATGCAAGTGAAACGAACGGGAGAAATGAATTGAGGCAGTGTCACATGATGAGTTAACCCTGATGAGGATCTGGGTTGGACAGAACACGTCAATTATGTAGTGAAAAAGGCGTGGAAGGTATTACACTTTGTAATTAGAATACTTAGAAAAGGAAGTGGAAAATCAAGGGAATTAGGGTACACGTCTCTCGTACGTCCCACATTAGAATTTGGCTCCATATGTTGGGACCCTTATCATTTAGGGCAAATAAAATCTCTCGAGAAAGTACAAAAATGTGCCGCAAAATGTGTTAGGAGAGGACGTTCAAATTCTGAATTTATATCATGGGAACCTTTGGAAAAACGCAAAGAGAAATCGTGTCTTTGTGCATTATTCAAATCAATAAGAGGGGATCGTCCGTAGGGTGAAGTACGGGCAAAACTATCAAAACCAACTTACGTCGCACGTAAGCATCATGGTTTCAACATTCGGCAAAGAAAACAGAGAACAGATGTAGGTAAATTCTCATTTGTAAACAGAACGATACAAAATTGGAACAAATTACCTGCAGCAGTGCTGGAGACTTCCTCTCAGAATGTCAAAAATTTTAAAATTAGACTCAGTAAATATGGTTAATAGATTAATTTTGCAAAATTGTATTTGGTAACATGTAAATATTTTAATGTTGTTTGATGTTTGTTTTGTGTATTTTTCGTAATTCCTTAGAAAACGCTGCCACCGGAAGTATTCTATGTGTTCCTAAGTAGTAGCAAAATAAATATTCTATTTTATTCTATGTCCTGATCAACAGCGAAGACTACATCACAACGCGAAATGTGTTCTTTCGCCAGCCATATGGGCTGAAGCGCCAGTTTTTGTGGTCTCTTTTTGAGGGAATGTATAATATGTTCCGGAATAATTTAGTTTGCTCCGGTGTCTTAAAACAATATGTATGATTTGATAAAAGTAATGTGGACAAGCATGTGAAGTATTAAACTGCAGTCTATGATAGAGGAATTAATAGTAAATACGTGAAGGTTGAAGGTAAAGAGACAGGCGTAATTTACCAACATTTAATCAAATACTTAATGTAAATACTATTTCTTTATGTAGAGTTTTAAAGCGTACTTTCACTATAGTAATTTGTTTGTTTGTGAACATTTTCGGTTGACCAGCCGCAGCACAAGTTAGCCAAAGTTGGTGAAATTAATATAAATGATTTTGTTACATTAGTGTCTGATCACGGCCCCATAATGATTTAGACAAACGAGTGCGAAAACAATAGATCTCCTTTGATGAGATGGGCATGCAGCAGGTGTAAGGCAGGTGTTACGCTGGTGAGACGCAGACAGGAGAGCCAAAGGAGAATGCAGGAGGAAGGCGGGAGGCGGGCGTCTAGCGGGGTGAATCGGGCGTGAGGCCGGGCGGGCGGACGACCGAGAGAGGGCAGAAGGCGGCGGGAGTGGGAGGAAGGAGATGTCGTGAGGTGGGCGGGCGGGAGAAAGGATGTCCGGCCAGGGAGGTGAGGCAGGCGGTAGGCGGGCAGATGGGAGGGACGGTGGGAGTGAAGGGGCGGGAGGGAGGGGGCAGGCTGGGGGGAGGAAGGGAGTACGAGGCTTCGGGTGGTGGGCGGCCGGAAGGGGCGGGCATGCGGGCTGGTGGCAAGAGAGGGGGTGGGGGCGGGGAGAGGCAGAGGATGCAGCTGAGACGAGAGCGACGTGCGGAGAGAAGGGAGGGGGTGCGGTTGGCGACGGCCGAGAATGGAGTGCATGCGGCGTCGAGAGGACGACGACCGCTACAAAGCGAGAAATATTTCAAAGTATCGGGAACATTCCTCCAATTGCTATCGGTATTGGTATTACGCCGAAACTGGACACGTCCGGCTCCGCAGTCCTCGACTCTCCACCCCCTCCCCAGGGCACCCACCCTTGCCCTCTTCGGTCGCTTGCAACCCTTTGGCGAACACTCGCAACTCCATCGGGGAAAGGGAGCTGCGGACGGCCCTAAGGGCCAGAAGCAGACCCTTTGCAGTGTGCTTTAGCGTCGAATTCTTTTGCGTCCTTTTTTTTAAGGGAAACGAGAACGAAGTGGAGTGTGTTCGTGTGGTCGAAGCACATTTCCATCCCGTCTATGGACGCAGTTCATTACTTACAGATACTTTTAAAGTCTCCGCACAGGATGTACCCAAGTGAAATTAGGTACGTTAACGGGAAATTATATTAGCTCTCTTGTTTGCAGGTTCATTATATTTGCTTTCAAAGCGAACGACAGGAAGAAATAGAAAAAAGTTCCAGAGAAGAAAAGTTGCTTGATCGAAGAAGGGTCCAGAACAAAATGTCAGGAATTATTGACGTTATTTCTCTCGAAGTATTTAATTTAATGTAAAGCCAAACATTGTATTAGAAAGGCAGTCGAAAATTCACGAGATATCTCGTTTTTTATACTCCAAGCAAGAAGGAAAAGAAACAAAACAACAATGCAAACAAGAAACACGCAGCGGCAAAAATGAAAGTTCACACTAAATGCAGATCTGCCAGATATCCTTTTTCAAATCATCGTGATTATGACTATTAAGAACGAGAGAGTGAGTTTAGGGTATGTTGTAAAATCGGCAAAAAGTGAAGTTCTACTTTATTGTAGGTAGTTAGCAGTTAATTCCAAGAAAGATGTTACACGCTCTTCATCTTGTGGAAGATTCAATTACATTACCTGTCACGGCTCCTGATTCGGGAACTGTACCGCAACCCGCTTGCCGCAGAAGCGTAACCGAGCACTGTTCACTACGATGAACGAACTTACCGCCAGTTCGTAAGAGCCAAATTGAACTAAGTCATTAACGCGAGGCCCACACATGTCCAACAAGAAACACGACGACTGAAAACAACACCCACGTGACTCTCCGACCCCAAGTGAGGACACCACTAGACGAATCTTCCCCATGCAAGTTTCCCAACTATCCCTCCGAGGAAGCGATTCATGAATAACACGGACAGCCGAGTTGAGGTTCCGCTCAACGGCTCTCGTCCTATCGACAAGCAACCTTCATCAATGCAGATGGCGGCCGGCGCCGCGCCCACACCCGCACCCTCGCCCCACCGCCCCTAATTTATCGCCGCAACTTTTTGAGAGTCGCCGCCGGCGAAGGCGGATGGAGCGGGCGGGGAGGGCGAGCGTATAAAAATTTTAGAGCCCTCGGCTGCCAACTTTTTGTCGCCGCGGGCTCGAGGGCAGACGCCCAGCCACGCGCCGCGGCGACCGCACACTATTTACGGGAGAGCGCGCGGCACGAATTTTGAGCGGCTGGTAAGCGGCGGGCGGCGCCGAGGCGGTGGAGGCTGAGTGAGCGAGTGCTTAGCGTGTCCGGGCGGGACTGTTATTCTCATGAATCTCCTGAGTGAAGGCCATGTTATATGAGGGAGGTGGCGGTGTTTCTTCCCCCGATGGAACGTGAGGGGCGGAGCCGATCTACACGTCACATTGTGGGGCTTTCCCGCTCAAGGTATCTCTCTCAAGGAGCTATCGCCCCTATTCGGGACACGCTATGGACTCTCCAAAGGTTTCCTAGAGATTTCCTACACTATGCTAGTGTAGTACATGCAAGTGCCCGAGTGTGTGTGTGTGTGTGTGTGTGCATAAGATAAGTGTGCATAAGGGTAGAAGAGGGAATAATGATGAACGAACAATCGCGCGATATTCGTACTGCTGCGGCATTCGGCTATTATTGATCGGAAAAATCGCGGAAAACTATCGATCAGAGCAGCCGAGTGTTTATCCAAGTAGCGGCTGAATTCTACCAAACTACGTAGTCAGTGTCGAAAAATCCTCCAAACTCACCTCACAGCCGATCTCACCTTCCTTCTACTCCCTTCCACGAAGATTCCCTTGTAATGTGCAGTGGTACTGACATTTCATCTTCGATTTACCTACATTTTGGCATCTTGATGACTCAGGTCGTGAAGCGTCAAGTCCACAATAATGAAAATACGCTTCGTTTTAAAACCCAATTCGTAACTTGTTCGGTTTTAAAATACAACTTTATCAACAAAGCGTCATACTTCTCAAAGACATTGCACACAAAATAATACAAGATGGAGATGCACGTGTACGACCGCTTCCAAGTATTTGTCAGCGGGGCACCGTCCCAACCGCGACAAATACTAAGCTCTCGACTGGGTGCTTTCCCAGCATGTGTTGTAGAGTAGTGTGTATAAGTGTAAGTTTGTGTTTGGAAGAGGAGAAGACAAGGACGGGGAAGGAAGAAATTGGGAGCTGTCCGTGGCCCAAATCTTAAGACCCTGTTTCTGCATTCGAGATATTGATTGGAGAAACCACGGAAAACTACAGACAGGAGCAGTCAGTTGCTAGAATTATCCTCCAGACAGCGGATGAATTCGACCTCGCTATAAGGCTAATCCGCCACAGCCGGGTCTCGAACCTAAAGGCCTCCGAGTCACACTACAGTGGCCATCGTTGTTCCCCTGCACCATCTCAGCCGCTCTTTCGGCCTCCACCCGCTCCCCGCCCTCATCGGCTAACGTCCCTTCCGGCCGAGACTCCGTAGCGGTCACGCTCCTAATTTTGCGGTCGCCCCAGCTGCCGGCCTCCACGGCGGCGATGTGGACAGTGGCGATGGACTGGGGAAGAGGGAGGACGAAGAAGGGGGAGATGACGGCGAAGACAAAGAGATAAAGGAGGTGGTGAGGGCCTCTGGAATGGAGAGGGCTTGAAGATGGCGTTTATGTTGGCATGAAATTAACTAGAGGCAACAATTCCCGTAGTGACATTGGGGGCATAGGAAACCAAGTGAAAATGGTAGTAGCTGCGGAAAATGGTAGTAGCAGAGGATGCAACGGCTGTGACATTACTGAATGTAGGATTGAAGGTTGCGTAGGCAGTTGAAGCAGCGGTTGTGATATGACAGTTACGACTGGGGCTAGGTCAGTGGCAGCAACGGTTGAGGACGCTGTGATATGGCTACGATGAAGGCTGTGGCGGTGGCAGTGGCAAAAGCAATGGTGGAGTTTCAGGCGATGGTAGTGACTATGGCAGAAGCAGCGGCGATGACAGAGGCGATGTCTGCGTCAGAGGTAATGGCGATGAGGATGGTAGAAACAATGCCGGAAGCAAAAGAAACGTTGTTCGATACTGGTGGTAGTGGTGGCGGTGGTGGTGGTGGTGGTGACGCCGTCGCCAGAGTCGCGCCCACCTGCCCTGACATCGTTGAGCGCCCTAAATCCGTCCCCTGGCGCCCCGGCCGACCGACGTTCGGGCCCTCGTCTCCGGTTTTCTGCGTCGGTTGCTTTTTATAATGGGAAATTGTCGTCCAAGGAAAACACTGCGCTCCTGCGAGGCCCACGACCTCGTGAATTATCCACTCAACTGGCGCAGAAGACGTGGGCGCTCCAAAATAGCAAGTTAAATAATGAGCTCCTTACAACACAAATGTCAACCCCTGGAACCAGTATGACTCGTCATAAATTCATTATAAAACTGAAATAATTCCTTAAATTAAATAAAAGTGTAACTGAAAAAAGTTTGCAAAGTTCTAAAATTGTTCATGCTTTTTACTCATTTCAAGCTGTTTAATTTATATACACCGAATGTAAATACATATTAAGTCGACAACCTGACAAATACACGATACGAGACTAGAGAAAACAAACTGATTACATGTGTGAATTTACCTGCGAAGGCTGACGTTCCTGCTTCAACCCGTCGACAAATGTTGGCTGAGGAGACGAGCCCTCCTGCCGCAGCACCCACCAGTCGTACGACGGAGGCAAATACAACTCACGTAACCTAGCCGAGCTGCGAGGCGAGGCGGGGAGGGTGGTAAGGGTTGCAGTGACACAGGGGTCGACGAAGAGAGGCGGATTGATGTGCAGGAAACGGAGCCGGACGGAGGGACGGGAGAAGGGTAAGAAAATGAGAGGAGAAAAGTAGGGCAAGACGCAATGTAAAAAGGAAGGAAAGGGGCAGGGCGCATTGAGGTTTGAAAGGATAAGAGGGTTGCTGGAAGGGTGGTGGATAAGACAGAGGGGAGAGGTCTGGGACGTGGGTGGGAATGAGGCATGGTAGATAAGGGAGCGCCTACGGCGGGAGCACGGAGATCGGATAGGGCGCGGCCTGTAGGCGGGGCAGGTAGAGGCGGGGTGAGGCGCGGCGCGGCGCGCAGCACTCGCACGGGAATGCCACGGCGCGTGGATGCGCTCTCCGCGAAGTTTCACTGGCGCCGCCGCCGCCCGCTCCGCAGCTTTAGCCGCGCAAGTTGATGCCTGGAGAAACTAATTAGGCGCGGAGTGGCGGCTGCTGGGCCACTGGAGGCCGCGCGGGCGAGTGGGCGAGTGGGTGGGCAGGCGGGTGGCCGGACGCTCCGCGGAGGGGCGGGGCGACGAGGAGAGCCACCGCGAGACGAAAGTGGTCTTCGCGTGCCAAAGGCAGACGACTGACATTCTGGCGCGCTGTAGCACGTGCTCAAATAGAAGGAAATACCTCGCCGGTGTAACACTTGATAGTCTACCTTCATCACCACTCGTCTAAAATGAAAGGGATATCATGATGATGCATTGAGGGTTATGACGGCAGCAATGGAGATACTGTAAAACCTTGTTAGCACGTACTCGCGTAAAACGAATTTTGCAGTATCACGAACAATAATTGGATTCCGACAAGGAAACATAGTAATGCAGTAGTGTATGCTGTATATATACATACACAATCGAATAAAAAGAATATTTATAATACAAACACCGATTATTTTGGTTCTTTGAACCCGTGTTAACAAACATTTACTGTATATTCTGTTGTGGTTCACAAAAACTTCTTTTATTCATACATGGCGAATTGAAACAGCACATTCTCACTGTTTTCAGTTAGAATCTTCGCCTATGAGCAAATTGTAGTTTGTGTGAGCGTCCGCTATGTGCTAGCCAGACTGTCAGCGTCTACTTCGGGTTACCAGGCTTTAAGACCCAGCTGAATCATGTGGAACTGTGGAGGATAAAGCGGATTCAAAACAAGTTTTCTCAGGATTCTTCTATTTTCTCTCCCTCTATTTTCACCATTTGAATCATATCATCACCAACCATCTTCGAAACTATTCTTCTTCTTCTTCTTCTTCTTCACATATGACTACAGATGCCAGGGATCAAGGCTCGTAATAATGATTTAAAAATAATCAGAGAAAATAATTTTAATTTTTCTCTTAGGATACGAGGAGACTATTGATACCGTCTGCTGTAACCGGACTGCTTAGTTAAATTCCATCAAATCACCCAGGTCAAGCAGGTACAGGTTTTAGAGGTGTTCGGACGGCTGAATGTTTGAAAATCCCGGGGAGGGAAGAAAGTAAAAAAAAATTAAAAAAAGAAATAGAAACCGAACTAATGAAATAATGATCACGAACATTTATCAGCTTGTCTATCTGTTCGTTGCATCCGCAATAATAACTAAAAAAGAAATTCATAAATACGTGTGTTTTGAGCGTTTCTCCGCCAGGAGTGCTCCAACTGAGACGACCCCGAGGAGGGCCAAGGAGGCGCACGCGTTCTCTGGCGGCGAGAGCGGAGAGCGCGGAGGCGAGCGCGCGAGGGCCGTCGAGAGAGCGCTCGGTAGCGCAGCGGCCCTGCGAAGCCCTCGGAGGTCGCGCGGGCGCCGCGCCAGAGGGCGCGCGCGGCGCTGCCAGGCGGTCGTGTTCCTCCGCCCCGCCCCGCACCACCCCTCCCCTCACACCACCCCTCCCCCACCCGACCCGCCACCGGGCTACTTAGCCACGCTCCTCACCCCTTCCCTCGCCCCGCCCCCGCCATTAGGCACCCCCGCGTAGGTACTCCCCTCCTCTCGCCCCGCCTCTCCTTTTGCCCGTCGCCCCGTCGAACAACTAACTTAGTACTCCGCGGTCTAAGTTAGCCTCGGGTGGTGAAGACGGTGGCGGCGGGGGAGGAGGAGGAGGAGGAGGAGGAGGAGGAGGAGGAGGAGGAGGGGCTGAGGAGGGGACGGGGAAGGGCGACACGGGAGGTGGAGGCGCCGAGAGCTGCAGCGGCGACAATAGGAAGATGGCACGAATAAGAGTGATGGTTAGGACAGGGCCGCGGGAGTTACGAAGCGCGGGCCGGCGCGGCGCGGCGCGGCGGTCGGGGAGAGCCTGCCTGGCTGGAACAAAGGCGAGGGCTGGGAGGAACGGG
Source organism: Teleogryllus occipitalis (assembly GCA_011170035.1). Lineage (NCBI taxonomy): Eukaryota > Metazoa > Arthropoda > Insecta > Orthoptera > Gryllidae > Teleogryllus > Teleogryllus occipitalis. The sequence goes on along the minus strand of BLKR01000047.1, from coordinate 465,954 downwards.
CGAAATATGCCTCAGCGTGCGCCGGCGTCGCGACGTGTCGCGGGGAGAGGGCGCGAAGGAGGCCCAAAATGCGGGAACAAGAGACCAGGGCGGAGGTGCAACGAGTGGCTGTGGAGGTTTGAAGAAAGGTACAGGAGGGATTGTGATACCGTTCAGGCGGCTACTGTGTCTCAAAAGCGGCGAATAAGCAATTGTACTGTCAAGTAAGTAAAGATGCTACGAATGCAGAATAAATGAACTAAAAGGGGCAATTAGAAAGCGTTCATAGCTGCTCTAGGACTAGAAAGTGGCCATTTCGTGAGCGGATAAATTTAAAAAAAAAGTGTTTTTAGCCTAGCTCTCAGAAAGTTTCAGCGTATCAATGGGAGGTGTAAATTGCAGATAGTTTGAAATAGTATGGGACGAGAAATGCAGGAAATAGCAACAGAATAAAAGAGGAATACGCGCGAAAAGACACATAAAGAATGTATGAAAGGGGGATCTGGCGGTTGCGAGCAAAGAAGCAGAACTGGATCGAGAGGGGAGGGTTCGCTAGCTGCAGAGCCGGAGCTCAAGTCCGGGGCTGCGATAGCAACCGCAGTGCCGGCTCCTCTGCTGCCCCCACCTTCGCCATCGCCTCCGTCCCCGCCCTCCACCTCCACTCGTTCCTCCCACCACCACCACCACTGCAATTCCTCCCCCGCCCCCACCTCCATACCGCCCTTGCCTCCCGTCGCCCCGCCCACACCGCCACCGCCGCTCGCTGGCCTGTTTAATATGAGAGGCGTGCAGCCGTCTCCATTACCTGCGCGCCAGTGGCTGGGGTTAGAAGGGGAGGGGGGGCCCCGCGAGTACGGCAGCACCGTCCGGGGGCGGAGAAGGGGGCGGGGCAGGCTCGGGTCGGAACTTGCGCACTAGTCCTGCGTTATGCCGCAACCTCAGAAGCGAGGATATCCATTTGACGGAACACGCGGTTTCTTGAACTCCTGTGCTGCAAACTTCAGATTTTCTGCCTGGCGCAATCGTAGGGGGGTGGGGGGAGGGAACGGGCAGAACCCGTAGACTGATTGCTGCGACGGAAAGCGTATGGCGTTCGTTAATAGACAAGAAATGCCATGTTACTCGTTTCTGACTTATGTTTCGCAGGTAAACGCGGTGTACACACTGTTAATGTGAGAAACTCACGTCATTCTCCCATTAAGAAACGACGCTAACAGTTGAGGGACCTCTGGCAACAACTTACAATGAGCTCCTAATGTTAAAGTTCAATTTATACCTTCATTTCTTCATTTATCGTGAGCACATTGATTACTATCGTGAATGTAAAAATCGAGGAAGGCCATCATTTTATAGTGCTTTTTAGAGTTTTTATTGTCGCGTGTATACTTCTTGGATTGAAGTAGACAATTTACATGAAACAATTAACTGCTATTTTCTTCTATTTGAAAATCTCTGTTTAAAGATGTATCAAGTGATTGTTTATTAACGAGTTTCATGAAAACAAAACTCGTTACGGATGAGCTCATAAGTGTAAAAGGCGTTGTCATCTCTGTGAGTGAATATTAGCAAGAAAATTGATAAAAGATAATAAATAAGTTAAGTAATTAATGATTCGCCATATGAATAAACAGCAGTATTTTTCTACTAGTATGTTTATTTATTTCATATTTTATTGGCGCAGCAGATACAATGAAACTGCAAAACACAATCACTGTCTCTGTTGTAAAAACGTTGCTCGTCGAATACATCCGCCCACACTCTCATTTGCGAACTGTAAAAGTTGCATGTCGCCTGTCGACATTGTCGGTCTCGGGCTTATTACCAACTGAGGTCGCTACTTCTTGAAAGGCGTACAATTGTCCCAGAATTTTCACTGCAAGGGAGCGACCAATGCACGGCTTCCTTTACACTTACGCGACAGCGGCATAAATAGAATCGCAGTCCCAGCGCTTGCAGCTTCCAGGGAAATGCTCTTGGAACCCGTATCAAGCGGCAGATAGAACCCTCATAATTGTGCGGATGAAGCATGGGAGCTGCGGTGAACTGAAGCTGTTGAATTAGTTCTCTTCCACTCTCCTCTCCCTCAAGCGTATTTTTATGAATTTCACTTCTCGCATAAAAATGATGCTCGTCTCCTCAACCTCTCACCAGACCGGTCACCAATCTACTAGCCATTCCATCAGTTCAGTCTTGACAACTTGTGATAGCTGTCAAGGCCGCTAGTCTTGACAACAGATTATTACCCTTCGCACAATCTCATCAACTTTCAAATGCTCAGCTGCTCTCTTTCCTGTACACCAGCCCAATCACCCTCTCACCAGTCCACTCACCGGTCCACTCACCGATCTACTCGCCCGTCTACACATCGGTTTACACACCGGCCCGCCCACCCACTCACTCACCAGCCCACCCACCCGCCCACCCACTCACTCACTCACCCGCCCACCCACTCACTCACCCGCCCACCCACTCACTCACCCGCCCACCCACTCACTCACCCGCCCACCCACTCACTCACCCGCCCACCCACTCACTCACCCGCCCACCCACTCACTCTCCCACCCACCCACTCTCACCCGCCCACCCACTCACCACCCACTCACCCTGCCCACCCACCTCCACTCACCACCACCGCCCACCCACTCACCCGCCCACCCACTCACCCGCCCACCCACTCACCCGCCCACCCACTCACCAGCCCACCCACTCACCAGTCCACCCACTCACCAGCCCACCCACTCACCAGTCCACCCACTCACCAGCCCACCCACTCACCAGCCCTCCCACTCACTAGCCCACCCACTCACCAGCCCACCCACTCACCTGCCCACTCACCCGCTCACTTACTCATCATCCCACTTACCTGCCCACCAACCCACTCATCAGCCCCCTTATTCATTCATCAGCCTCCTCACTCGCTCACCATCTCTCTCACCCACTCACCAGACCCCTCACTCGCTCTCTTGTCCTCTCGCCTACTCACCAGCCCATTCACACGCTCACCTGCCCTCTCACATGCTCACCCGCCCTCTCACTCACTCTCTTGCCCTCTCGCCTGCTCACCAGCCCACTCACTGCTCCGTTACCTGCCCTCCAACCTCCGTCACTTGCTCACGAGCGCTCTCACCCGCGCACCATCTGACTCTCCCGCTCACCAGCCCCTCGCCACGGACGAAAGGCGCATTCATTCCTCGATGCACTTACTGCCCGCCTTCCCATTTGTCCGTGGCGTCGCCCGCCACCGCACCGCGCCGTGCCTCAATGCGCATTATGAGCCCGTCAGGCGCAGACGCCACTATTAGCGATCTTTTGTGTCGCCGCCGCCAGCGCTCCCTGCCGCCCTTTTAACATAATCTCGCGAACGCCGCGCCCACGGTTCCTTGCCAGCTCTGCACTCTGATTGGTACGCTTCCGTAACTTCTGACAGAAGCATCCCGGAAATGCACACAATACGAGACCAGGAGAATATGAATAAACCCGAACGACTTACTCCCACTTACCGAAATTTATAAGCAATGAAATTACTTATGTAATTAAAATTAATGTCGACATGAATTAAAATTAAAGAGAAATTTCGACATTATATAACATTAATGTCGAAAAACTGTATACAATATTACCAAAATTCTCGACACTAAATCATCTAGTTCTTTTCTAGTCATCTATTTCAATTCGCTAAATATGCGACAGAATATGTTGAGCTGAACGATTGTTGGTGGGGATTATTCAATTCAGATTTCTCCAAAAGTGCCGTGAAAGGTTTGCGGTGTAATCGGAACGCACAACTTCCGAACTGCACAGGATATTACACATGTCTGGCTAGTAACATAGGCCTCGGAACATGTCTGCCTAACACCTGTCATGAAACAGAATGTTCGTTCCACCCCAATTCTTCATTCTTGGGCTTCAGCTATGTTAACTTATTATTATCATTATTATTATTATTATTATTATTATTATTATTATTATTATTATTATTATTATTATTTCCACTTTTAAATAACAAAGCAGGTAAAATCAAATATGTTTCTATTACCGTGTATATTCTATTGAATTACGAGTATTGAAATGAGATTTGGAAATGATTTCCGTCAGTTTTATTTTATTTCCTTTGTTTAGTTTAGTGCATGCTAACTAGTGCTTTTTCCAGTTTCATTAGCTTTGCGTTTCCCCACAGCACTGCACCGAAAATGCAAACGCATAGCGTTTTGTAATTGAATATGCCCGCTCCCAATATCATGTATCGGAATGCAAATTATATACAAAAATTTCGAATCTCGCATTCTAAATATTATGAATTGAAACTATGTGTTATACAAATAATATCAATAATACATGTGCTAAATTAAAATTCATAAAAATTCAAGAAATGTACGTTTCTCTTCTAAATAGCAAATACAAATCCAGCGGTAATATTTTTTGAAATAAAATCCATAATAATGTCCATTACTGCGAAAAAAAACCCTTCAAAGTTTGTCATAATATACTGATGTGTTGCCCTACTTGAAATATCTGCTTTTTTTCTCTGAACGTAAAGCAAATCAACAAATGTTAATGTCACCACACCACCCAAACAATAACAACAACAACACAACTAAATCTACCAAATGATTTGCGGCAAATATTTGTACAAATACTGCTAAAATAAATGCACATAAAAGTAAACTACTCTTCCCTTAACGTGTTTCAAAATATTTAAAATATTATAAATGGTATAAATAAGCACAAGATCAGGTCTGAGGATCTGGGCCTTGCAACATTTAACAAAGAAATTTATTAGCCTATTATTATTACTACTATTATTATTACTATTATTATTATTACTATTATTATTATTATTACTATTATTATTATTACTATTATTATTATTACTATTATTATCTATTATTATCATCACTATTATTATCATCACTATTATTATTATCACTATTATTATTATCACTATTATTATTATCACTATTATTATTATTACTATTATTATTACAACTTTACAGGATCAATTGATATCTTCAAAAGACAACAAGATCTGCCATTTGTGAGCGTATGCATTTCAAAGCACACGCACACACGCGCAGGCACACGCACGCGCACGCATGCACGCGTGCGCGCACACCCACATCCACACCCACACACAATCGCTCCCATCCACCCAGCAGCACCGGACCCGAGCGGCGAGTCCCAATCGCGCGCCGCGGGCAAAGGGCTGAAGGCGCGGGAGGCAATCGGCCGAAGGGCGCTCAAAGGGTCGCGCTGGGGCTGCCCTTGGGGCAGTGTTAACGGGCGCGGGGGCTCCTTACGGATGGGCCCTGAAGGGACAAAGGGCGCTCGCGGAACACGCGCGGCGCCGCCGCCTCCGCCGCCGCCTGCGAGTTTTAATTAACTTTTTTTTTGCAACATAATGAACATTAACCTTAAGCGGATTACGTCGAGTTTCATTTGCGGGGAGTTTTCCTTCTTCTCCCCCTGCGCCTGTCGCTCCGATCCTCGGGCGAGACCGTGCGTTCAGACGCTCTCCCTTCGGCGCTTTGTTCGCTCTTGCTCCAGCTGCAGGCCATATTCTCCAAAATGGCCCCTTTTATTAAACAAATATTTTGTAAATTGTGAGGAGAGTAATCGGCGTTACGTCTATTATTTGCAAGAAGCGTTTCTTTTAAAAACATTCAGGCATAGCCATATAATCCTATATTTGGTGCAGTATGATACAGTCATTTAATTCTTCAGATAAAATGTAACATTACATTTTATCTGAATAAAATCTTAAGAAATGAAAGATGAATATGTGCATTGGTCTATACAAAGCATCCCATAAACTATTGGGGTTAATTTTTTATTCTAAACGTCTTACTCGGTCTATTTGACGCTGTATTTCAGTTACTGCCAAGTAGTCGATCCACGTAAGCATGCAAGTGGAATCTCAGCTCAGAGTCTGTCCGTCAAAGCTTTGTTGGTAAATTTAGGCGAGCTACATATCATGTCATTTCCAAGAAAGTTAACTATAAACAACTGTACAGCAGCATATTCATCTTTCATCAGCACATGTTCTGCATTTTGCTTCACTTTATTATAATTATGTAAAATAAACATTCTTTGTATTCTACTTCACTACATACACGGAATAAGTTCAAATAAAACTTTATATATTCAACACATCTTGAGGAAAAGATAACTGAAATCTAAATTATGTAATACTCCATTCAAACTAAAACAGAATAAACAGGGGTTATATAAGAATGAAAGAAGATGAGTAGCGAATAACTTCCCTACCCAATAATAAATTAATATGCTTCATCATCGTTAGTAACACTTGTACACATCATTACAGCATTAATGAAGTCCGTTAAAAGTTTTGAAGTAAAATGCTTTTTTAATATCTACAATTCTTATTAACCTCGCGTAATGTCTTAAAACTACAAATTCCGTAGGAAGCAAACTAATTAATTTTCTAAGTCAACCGAGTTGCTTGGTTGGGTGCTCAATAATGATCAAAGTTGATTTTTTCCTGATAATCTCAACAAATGTTATTCACTCGTTATTTTTACACTTCCGTTCTGTATGATTTAATAATTTGACAGACACGTTTCGCATTTTAGGTTTATAAAACACAGACAAATCTCCATTGCACACCCTGCTGACATAATCGTTTCGCACACAATACCTGCACATTAGTCACCTGTTATCTTCTCGTCCCCCGGCCCGCTTTCTCTGACGCCTTTCCGCTCTATTCACGGCTGCCCCAATCGCCTTCTGAGACCCTAGGTCTCGCTCAATTCCCTCACTCTATCGCGATTGTGACGCAGGATATTACTCCGCTCTTCCAAGCACTTGCGCTCACTCCTTACGCCCCATCACGATGCCGGCGACACTATGGGAGCTTAGTCGCTCTCGCCCTGAATTGTTTGGCGTAATCTAGCGGGCGCACGGAGGAGAATGGCCCCACAGAAGCAGCTGGTCTTCCCCCGAAGCACCTCGTCGATCCTTCAATGGAGGTCGACAGCTCGTGTGATTTGCACGTGAGATGAAGAAGGGGTAAGACAGGGCTTTAGCGCATTCACTTGTCTCATAGCTAGCACAGAATGTAATCTCTATTGTCAGAAACAGGTGGAGATCTGATTCGCATTGATATACAGAAATCCATGTTGCTTTAGAATGTCTCTGAAGTCATACACAGAATATTTAATAATAAATGTTACAAACTTCTAGGGCAAGAAAGGGGTCGAGAATGATCACATTTTGCCGACGAATATTTGGAAAAACGTCATGCATCGCATTTATACAAAATAATCGGTAATTATTCGCAAAGTAGTAATTCTGATAAATGTTCCAAAATTTTCACGGGTAAGAAGAATTTGATTCGAAATGCGGAAGTCACGTGCCCGCTACTTAATATTACACTAACATGCACACATTGTTATTTAAAAACATACAGGTTCTTCCGAAAATACTCCTATTATAAATGAATGAATAATATACCCAGAATTCGGATTTTATCGTTCCACAATGTATTCTTTGGAAAGACAAGTCGCTGAAATAAGTCCACGAAAGTCCTTCTCGCTGGTCGTGAGTCGTTCGACCACCTGCAAGAGGAAGTGCCCAGCTGCTGCCCGCCCCTCTCATCTGCCCCCCCCGTCGCTACGCCCCCTGCTGTCCGCGGCGACCGCAAGGCGCTGTAGTGGCGGCGGCAGCAGACGTGACACACAATAACCGCACGGCGGAACTAAGTGGGAGCGATTTGCGCCAGGGCCACCGACGCAGGCGGCGGAGGCGGCGGTGACGAGAGCGGAACGCGAGCGGCGGCGATGGTCAGGTGAGGACGATATGAAGGAGGGCAAGAGGGAAGAGGTATACAAGAAATGACATAGCAGGAGGTTGGGAAGAAGTGAGAAAGGGGAGGTGGCATCGTGAAGAAGTAAGAAAATGCGACGTAAAGAGTGGGGAGAACAGACAAAGGCGAGCTCAATAAGTGGTAGAGAAGCCCCAAGAAGGTCCAGTACGAGGTAGGATGTAAAGAAAGCTTTAAAGAAATCAGAAGAGAACGACAGATAAATAGGGCTAAGGAATTCTGAAAAGGGTGGAAATGTCAAGGTGGAGTGAAAAAGATAAAGAGATGTCAGGCAGATGATGATGTGTAAAGAAGGAGAGAAGCTGGGAAGAAATATAGGTATCAAAAGTGGTTGTAAGGTTAACAAGAAAAAAAGTGCCCAGCAAAATGTCATGAAATTAAAACCAAATATATTAGGAGGGAGGGAGGGAGAGCAAAAGTGAGAGAGAGGGGGAGAGAGGTGGAGGGAGTGGGAGAAAGAGGCGAAGAGGTAGAGGGGAAGACAGGAAGGGCGGGAGACGGAGACAGAAAGGTGAGGAAGAGGTCACTCACAGAAACGTCTGATTACGAGAGAAAGTGGTGGATAGAAGTTGATCAGACCTGGTGCGGTGACAGTGGCAGACGCGGTGTACTGGCAGCCACATGCACCACTGCTGCGCATGCCGCCTATGGGGTAGTAGCAGCCCCCATGCCACCGGCCAGTATTTGTAAGGCGGGACGGCGGCTGCTTTTCGAGGCTGCCGCCGCCGATTACGACTTCCCCCACGACTGCGCGGTGGCAATGACCAGGTGCGCGCGGCAGCGGCCTCTGGCGAGGTCCTCCGCCCCCCGCCGCCCCCGGCGCACGCGGCGCGGCGCGGGATCGCGCTCGCCCTACGCCGCAAACAGATCCTCCGCTGAAAGACGACGCAGCAATTTACGAATTTCATGTAAAATGGAAAGCTCGTGAATTTGCCTTGTTAGAGCTCGAATAAAAGGAAAATAAATAGGGTACACCGGCAAATGTAAGGACGAGAACGCCGTTTAAAGGAAAATAAACCTCAAGTGTGTCGTGGTTCGTAGAAAAGACACATGAGAAGTACGAGTAATGTCGGGGCATCACAGAACAACAATTTGTCTCTTGCGGCTTCCCAGCCTTCATTGTGGACTGCATCAAACCAGTCGCTAAATAATACGTTGGTTACAGATTTTTCTAACATTGAATTTACGACGTAACTGAAATTAAAAATGGGAATAGTTTATAAGGAATTGAATAGTGATATACTTATATATATACACAACAATAAACACTAAATTAGGTACTGGTGTTTCTTTGGTGTATGATTACCTGAAAACCCATTGGTTACAGTTTTCACTGAATTTGCTATTAGACAATTATCTTGGTACAATAACCAGGTTAGTGTATAATTGCTAAACCCGCAAAGGAAGAAAGACAGGCGAGAAGGAAACGCAGCCGGTCTAGGAAGGATCAGCGTGAGAGACCGAAGCAAGATTTCAATTAGGGAAGATAATTCAGCGCCAGCTAGATAGCGCGCCCCACGAGACCCCCTCCCCCCCCCCAGCGGCTCCGACTTGGCGCGCCACTGACCTAGAGCGCGCTCCAGTTGGCCCGCGGGCGGGGGCGGGGCGGGCGAGGTGCTCCGGTCGGCCGCCCGCGGCTCCCAAGGGAGCACCCGGGGCCAGGGCCCGCCCCCGCGCCCTTATCGCCCTCCGCATGGGCGTGCGCATTCAAGGGTTGCATGCGAGGGACGCCCCCGGCCACGGGCACTCACGCGCCTCCTCCGCCTTCGACCCCCGACCGAACCTCCAGGTAGCCACCCACCCACGCCTGGTTACAACCGCTTGTCCCACTACGACAACACTCTCGCAATCCTATTGCGACACCAAGACTCGTTCGATGGGCTTAGCCACGTTGTTCTTTTCCGTTAGGCAAATCCATTACATCCCGACGAAATCTGGCCAACAACTACCAGTCACTCCTTTCATGTCCCTCCCCAATCGTCATATTCCTATTTCTCACACAGACACGAAACTTACCAGCGAGCAGGGGCACATTCCAATTTTTCACTACTTCCGCTCCCAAAAACGCAAACATTCCTTTCGCCCGAAGCTCCCTCTCTTGAGTGTGGCGTTCGACTGTGTCGGAGCAACCCTCCTCTGCCCGAGTCTGCGAGGACGCCGTTGTCGTGCTCTCACCCATCGCGGCGGCGCCTTCCCTTCGCCCTCCCTATTTAATGCGCCTATTGGCGCGCCGCAGCAATTAAGCGCTAAACAGCGCCTGTAATGCCCGGCGGCGACCTGCACGCTCGCACGCGCCCCGCCCCCGCCTCTGCAGATAGCATCGCGAAGGACGCGGAGGCGCAGATGAAGCGGGAGAATAGAGGGAGGTCAGGGGTAGTGGGGATGCTAGAAGTAGTGGTTCAGGGGGTGGCAGCGATGATGATGGAAGTGGTAGTGATGGTGGGAGTGGTAGTGATGGTGGCAGTAGTAGTGATGGTGGTGGTGGTTGTAGTGATGGTGGTAGTAGTAACGATGGTGGTGGTGGTGGTGGTGGTGGTGGTGGCGGCAGCGGCAGTGGTATTGGTAATCACGACAATAGGAGTCGGTGACCGTGACATTGTTGGAGATGCATGAATGAATGGTGTAGGTGATTGAAGTGTGGTAAGAGTAAACATGCGATAGAAGTTGTGACTAGTTGAACTAGTGGGAGGTGTTGGTGTTGCAATTGCGGATGATGAGGCACCAATCTATCTCCACGATTGCTGTAGAGGTGGCAGAGAAGGCGGTAGCAAGAATAATAGAAAGAAGCATATGAGAAGGTGCAAATAATAAAATTGCAAAGAATTCGACTGATTCACGAATTATGTAGTTGCCATCAATTAAAGTGAATTTGAGTCATCTATCATTACTAACATAATACAAGCGATTATTATTATTATTATTATTATTATTATTATTATTATTATTATTATATTTATTATTATTATATTTATTATTATACATTTTTACGCACTGGGCTTTCCCAATGTTCAGTTTTCCTATTTATGAATACACTTATCTTCCTTCAAAGCCTTGTAGCTGAAATTTCTAATTACAAATAAAAACGTGGATACTTTTGGAATATTACTATCCACTAAACGAAATCTCATTATCGAGCACTTTCATTCTCTCAAACTCATTTTTATCAAACGATGTAGCAGATCCAATGCAATGTTACCACATGCTCATAATTACTTCACTTCTGCAGCATTGATCAGTGCGACAGTGGCGCGGCCCTCGAGCGGCGACGCAGCGACCGCCATCTGCCCCCGCGCAGAGCCGCCGCAACGTTTGCCGCGTATCTTCACGCGCGCCAAGGCGGCAAAAAACGGCGCGAGCGATCGCACAGGCTCTTGATGAGCCAATCGGCTCTGAATTACGCATCGATTGGAAACAATTCAGGCGCTTTCAAATAATTACGCGCCACCCCCGCGACGTAAATGCGGCAATCATCGCGTTAATAGCGGCATTTGCCACAATCTATATAATTCATGCATGCAAATAGGCGATAGCTTAACCCCAGACGCCTCGACTCGCGCGCACTCGCGCGGCAGCGTTCGGAAGTTTACAACTGGCCGCTAGTAATTTTCGTCGCAGCTGGCGCGACATGCGGAGATAGCCGCACGCGGCGCCCCGCCCGCGCGAGACTGACGGCGGTCGCGGAGTCGCAGTCGTGATCGATACTCGCAATAATCGAAATTGCGGACGCGAAATTACGGGAACCAATTTGATCAGAGTTTGAAATATCATCATGTGATGAATAGCTCCATGTAACATTGTAATGCAGAGTGATGTTTGAGAGTTATCTTCGGTAAAGAAACTAGAATATGTAAACACCTTACAGGGAAACTCCCGTATGCAAAAGGGTGAGTTCAGTAAGTAAAATTCACATAATTCTTCAAATTATGTCAGGAACTCTACTTATACGGAATCCTAGTTAATTAATATAACTATTTCAGTTCAAAGTTTCAATTCAAATCTATTGAAATACAACACTTTAGTACCGTTTGGATACGATCGTCGAGAACATCTTTTAACAAAGTGAATCTAGAAAAAAATAATTTACTAATTTCCTATTTCACATTACAAGAGAGATTTCACATGTAAAATACCTCCTGAAAATTAACGATATGTTGATAGAATAAATGCTGAAATTATACATGTCTCATCCTTGCTCAAACATCAACAATTTAAGATAGAGGATAATATTTGTCCCTTTAAAAATTAAAAATCACGCCGATTTCAACCATCAAGTTATAGAAAACCCTTTTAAAGTAGATTTATATTGCCTGCTGTATTTTTGTGAATTAAACACAAACGTAGTTTCTTCTTTCATTTGCTACATTTAACGATCTGGCAAGCACTTTTACTTTGATCTTCACTTCAAAATGAGAAACAAACTGATAACATCCACCCACAAATTCTGCTGTCGCAACGAAGCCGCGTAAAGCAAACTCTTATTTCATCAAACTCACCCGATCGTCTCAATTGAGGAAACTCTGCAGCTTCTTCTTCTTCTTCAAAGTTATCCTTTCTCCCGTGTATCTGCTTATCTCTCCTTTCGCTGTCTTCTGACACAACATGCGAATCGGATCGGATCGCATCGTTCTCGGAGGTCACCAATCCGCAGAGCCATTTCACCCCGCCTAACCTCCGCCCCCCCGCAATTCCACCAAGCCCTGTTTGGAAAACCGCCTCTCCCTACCACGCATCCCCCCCCCCATTTCACCAACAGCACTTCCCGCAAGCGCACTTCTTCTTCTTCTTCTTTTGGTATACGAGCTTCCTCGCGTTACCCAACTCCGGATAATATGGTCTTTAAGTCACATAGGTATTCATAAGGAACGGCTTGTATCAATTTCCAATGGTGCCATCACCCACTCCATACCTACAAATCGCTTCAAGGATTAATATTTCCTTGTCTATGTGCCTTTATTAGTGATTTTTGTACATTGCTCTTATATTTGAGGCCTTTTTTTTTGTATTTCCTACGGTAACTTTTTTGATTCATTATTTTCTAAATCACTGCTGCCTACTCACCAACTAGAATTCACAGAAAGTTTACATGTGGTTAATGAAGAGGGAAATCGTCTCTACTCCGAATAAATGAAAAAATGATTTGAGCAGCTGTAAAACAATGCAAATTATTATACGCAAGGCAAACGTTTACATTGTTGACAAAGGGGTCATTGAAGGAGATGTCAGTTACTCGACTTTCACCTTCTATTTGCATCCACCCAGAAACGTAAAGATTATTGAATGCAAGCTGTAATAGCAGACGCCGGTTGAAATCGGCTAGAAATAGCAGACGACATCATTATCAACATTGCAGGAAACACGGCAAGGGAAAGTGACATACTATATTCCGATGCCTGATTAACATGTGTATGTTTATCCCACACCTGCTGGCGCGCAAAGTTCACTTCAACAGTTTGCACGGCCAGTCGAAGCTGTGACGTAGCCAGAGCCATCCTCTCCCCGCCCACACCACCACTTCGCAATATTAAGAAAATTTGCGCGTACAGTACTCGTCCCCCTCCCCGCACTCTCACCGCATGTGTCTCCTTCGACCTACTCTTTCGTCTCCGTTCCCTCTCACGTGCCTCGCGCCCCGATCTTATCCTCCTCTGCACGCGCCTATTTCGTTCCCCCACCCTCCGTCCAGGCGCACACCAATGTGTCAGGACGGCCTCCACTCTGCCACGTCTCGTCCAACCACCTGCCCGTATCTCCCCGAACTGAGCCCGCTTGGCTTATAATTCCAGCGGGCCAATATCCCCGCACCGTCGCTGTCACAGCCGCTCCCCTTCCCTCCGCCACGCGTCGATCACCAAAACCGACCCCCCACCCCACCCCCACCCGCCTCGTTCTTCTCCAGCGTCGAAGCTGGGCTGGCGCTTGCTCAGCTGCTTGCTGCCGCCGCCCGGATCTGCACACGCCGGGGTTGTTCATTTGCATAAAAATCTGTTGGCCCGGCTCGGCGTCTGTCTGCGCGGCCCCCGCCTTCGCTCTCGCTGCGCCGCGATTTGTTGGGCGCTCGACGGCGGGGGCGGCGGGGGCGGGGCGGGCCGGCGCCGAGGCACCGCATCAGTCTTCAGCCTGATTCGCCACTCCCACCCCCGCGCCGCCTGCACAGTGGACGACTCTGCTTATCCAGGCGGAAGCATTCCATCATTCGCCCATGGTTTGGCAATTCTGCTCATTTTACACACAGTAGTGGCTAATGAATAGGTATCGCACAGCACAAATTGCGTGCGGTACGTGTAAAATGCTAAAATTTTAACTTGAGCACGATTGCCGATATTCGAACTTGCATTTTACGATGCCATAACGCAAGTGGTTGTCTTTGCTACCACAATTATGTATTTTAATGATTATAGCACCCACTATACCAATGTACCAGTGTACACTTGGTTAGATTGCCTCGAATACAAATTTTCCGAACTTTTTATTAAATAATACTCTTAATTATCGAAAAACCCTCAGAATTGGGAATCGAATACTCAGTCCTAAAATATTGATGTCACAACTCAAATTTAAAAAAAGAGCCAAGAAAACGTGACCATCCGAACTACGTTGCTCCCAACTGTGCACCAGGCCATCAAATGGGAGCGAGTTCGACGCGAGGAGTGGCGCCCGCCGATACCAACAGGCATCGCCTCCACCGCTCTCAGTACTTCCCGAACTGCAGTCGTCGCCGTTGCCGCCGCCGACTTCTCAGCCTACGCCCGCAGCGCCAGCGGCTCCTCATGGACGCAATCGGAACCTGCGCTGTGGGCGTCGACTAAATGAAGGGCCGGAGAGATGCAAGAGGACGAATGACTTAAGGGAACGCTCACCGATAAACAAGCAGCGAAAACCATTCTTGAGATTGATTGATTAACCATTTCGTGTTTCCGAGTGCGTCAACTGCTATGATCATTAGCCCCGTAAGTGTAGTGCATGCTTTATCAAGGGAGGTGGCGGTGTTGGCATTGGATAGTGACATCGGGCGCCAACATACACGTCGTGTAGAGGGCTTTCCCCAACCAGGTATTCCATCCAGGGACACGGCCCGATCCGGGACAAGCTCTGAGCTTCCGACTGATCTCCCTACATGTGTGGTAGCGACGTGCTTGTAAGCGTAAGTGGATGGAAGTGAGAGGGTGAGAATAGGACAAAGAAAAGGAAGGACAAATAGTGCGTAGTTGTAGGTCCTCTAAAAAGCGGGTGACTTAGTCCTAGCTATCTAGCTAGAGGCTAAAATCCTGCGACCGTCGGGAGCCTAATCTTAGAACCTCCCGATCAGAGGCACTGCAGTGACATCAACTCATGCTCAATCTCCTAATCTTGTACACTATTCAAATAAACATTAAAGACTCCGAGATAACTGAAAAATAAATTAAAAATGATTGTTTATGTGAACACACATCTAATTTGCTTAGACAAACACTTCTTTGACAGCTAGAATTGAAGCAATTGCATTAGAAAATGTTATCCTGAATACATAATTATTCTGGTAATGAATTAAATAGTAATTTAATTAGCATAATTTATTTTTATATAAGTTACAACTGAATGTACTATTATGTGTCCGCATTAAAAAATCTTAGAAATTTGCCGTAGATATGTAGAACACGTACGTCAGTGAACATACATACGTTATGCATATCTATAAAGTCCACTGGAAAACTGTTTTGAAAGTCAATCAGTTATCTAGTAAGTTTTTAAAAGGAAAATGGTATTTAACATATTTTCAAACCCAACAAATAATTCGCAAATCATATATTTATCTCCATGTCATGAAAGCTTAACTTTCCCCTCAGTTGGTAGCAATTGAGGTATCCGAATTTCCAATCCGTCAAAATAGATGTTACCTTTTTTCGTCCATTAGATCCTCGCCAGAAGTTCCCCGCCCCTTCATTGCATCAACCCTGACGTCCAGCTGCATTTCCACACGTCCTCGCTCTATTCACCGACGATCTGGCCTTCGCGCCGCCCCGCCCACAGCAGGAGCGTGACATCGCGTCCCCGTGGTAACGAGTATGTCGCCCAGGCCATCTTTATTTATTTCGCCGCCAGATTTGCGTCATTTGGGCGGGGGTTGGGCTGGGCGACGGGGCGATGCATATGCATCGGCGGGCGATTGACTGACGCGGACGCGGCGCGGGCGGACGCCACCGATCGCCCGCCGCTCGTCCACTGTTTTGTCCGGCGGCCGGCCAATAGGTCACGTGCTTCCCGGGGACTCCCGCACGCCGAAGAGACGCGACTGTGTGCGTGCGCCGGTGGGGCGGTGTATATGCGCTGGCACGTAGCTGGCAGGTGATTTGCTGGGGCTGGAGTGATGCGTTCTTTAGGGCGCTTCAGCTACTGCTGCTGCTGCTGTGGCGGAGAGTGGGGTTGTGGGGAACGGGGGGGGGCAGGAATAGGGACAGGAGCAGCATTGGAGCGACCGAGGCAAATGCGGAACACAGCAGAGTCGATGACGAGAGGGTAGCAAGAACATGTGCGGCCTGTTAACCCGATAACAGGCTGTTACGTGAGCGTTCGCGAAAGTAATGTACTTAACTGTCGGGGTACTGCGTCGTTGCAAAAACGCTTTTTCGACTGTTTTCCGCATACGCCGGGAATGGAATTCTGAAGAAATTTGATTTGTCATACAGGGAGAAAGAGAGAGAGGCATTATTTAAAATTGTATTTGTAACAGTATTGAACAAATGATAATCTCACATTCAGTAGTAGATAATCATTCAAAATTCTAAAGTGATTATGCCTTTTGCTTAATCAGATAATTTTGATGTGATCCGGCACAAAATACTCCTTTTGCAGTATGTAAAGCGGGTTATTGCCTTTCATACATACGATTTTGGTGTCCAATGGCAGAAAATTAATGATTAATCACTCATTCATGATTCAGTGAAATTGCGCTCCCTTCATAATATACGAAACTTAGTCCTAAAAGTTGAACTTGATGTTGCTAACTACCATACGAATAGTCATAACACGCGGTCAGAATGCTATTTTCTAAATTTGTACACAAAATCACCCAAACAACGAAGAGAAATACGAAAAGTTAGGTTGTGCAATTTGGGCATACGACCAGTGCGTGTCTTGCCGCTAAGTCGACAGGCGCGTGAGGGGAGACGCGTGCACAACGCTGCCTGCGTGATGCCGGGGAGCACGAGCCGGACTGGAGGCGACGGTGCTGCGGGTGGCGGTGGTGGGGCGCGGAAGCAACAGCGGTAAGGGCGACGCAGAGATGCAAGCGTCGATTGAGGGCAGCTGCAGGGAAGGGAGGAGGAGGCAGAATCAGCGACATGGCCGGACAATGGCGGCAGCACTAGGTTCTCATCACCTATTCCCGCCGTCTGGCGCTACGAGCACAGTGCCTAGGGCGCGACAAAACAAACCCCCACCAACGGATCTCCTCATTAACACCTGTCTCATTTTGCTGCTTGGCGGCCTCTCTCCTCTCCATCTCCTTTGCTGCATGCGCACGTCTATATATGCCTCATTCCTGTTGCCTCCTTCATCTACTCCCCTTTGCTTTTCATTCCATCGGCGTTCGTCAGTCCAGCTTCAGCTGCTGCAGCTGCCGACCGCATTCATCCCCTTCACACTGCAGTCCTATCCCACCGCAACGCCCTCCACCGGCGCTTGAAGTCATCGCTCGGGCAGCCGACCAGACTCCCGCCGTTCGCAGCAGCCCGCCTCGCGGTGCGTCGCGCCCACGGCAGTATTTTTAGCCAGAGCGGAGAGGCAGGAGGCGGCGGGCAGTGACAGGCGCTGACTACGCAACACGCGCAAGGATTTGTCGGGTGATGGACACACGGCAAGCGGCGCGTCCGTGCGCGTCGCATTAGCCGATTGCCGGCGCCTCGCCCGCCCGCCCCGCCGCGTCCCCGCGCGCGCCGCGTGCGATCGCCCAAACGCCCCGCTCCCGCCTTCCCACCCGCTCTTTCGCTCGCCGGCACGCCCGTTCCGTGGCCCGCCACCCTCAACCCAGCATCCGCTCCCACACTCTTTGTCCGGCTCCATCACTCTTTCGCCTGTTCGTCCACCCTTTCGACCGCCCGCTCCCTCACCTTCTCACCCGCTCGACCACCCCTACTTCATCCTCTCACTCATCCCCCACTCTCTACCCCATCGTCTCACCCGTTACCTCTCTCCCTTACCCGTTACCTCGCGTTTTCGACCACTCCCTCGCTCATTTTTGCCTTCTTTCTCGCTCGCTTGCTGGCATTGTATGGGATCGCCTACATTTATAGTGCTGTTACCGTTCAAGGCGTGGTTTCTCTTTTTAGCCGACGGCGTCGTTTCAACCTACCTGTGCTTCAAGACAGAAATTATTTTGCAATAATAATAATAATAATAATAATAATAATAATAATAATAATAAGAAGAAGAAGAAGAAGAAGAAGAAGAAGAAGAAGAAGAATATTGAATAGATCTAATAATACTTATATTACGGTACCTCCTATTTACGCATTTGGTGAATATTGTCTAGGTCTGGGGACATACACAATTCTCAGAAACTAGAGCAGCATACGAAAAGTAAAGCAGCTCATGAAGTTGGGTAGATACCTGTCGTATGATTTTGAAGAGAAGCCGTAGAAATCCATGGCAAATGACCAACTCATACATTCGATGCGCAACATTTGCAGTCTTTACGCTCTGCCACTGGAACAAATTTTGGTGTTGGCACCGCTCTTAGCAGAATCGTCTTTACTGCGTGCTCACTGAATCTGCCAAGAAGAGCCGGGAACGAAAAGTTGCCAAGCTGTATTAAAAAGAACAACCCCGAACTGGCCTGTCCACATTAATATTATCTCATTACTTTGAAACGCACGTGAATTAAAACAAACCGGAAGTTCGCGAAAAAAAAATATCAATCTTATGTTTCAGCTCCTAAAACCATACTGCCTTTTTTCAACGAAACTATTTTTATATTTTCAAACGTTTAGCTGCACTTCGAAAAACAAACACAATCGAAAGTAAATAGTCATACATATTTTTGATAATTTAAAAGGAAACATTTACTCGTGAGAATCCACCTCGTGATGGTGGTGGCTCCCGCAGTTCACCGGAGAGGCGGAGAAGCACCGGAGTGAGCCGCCGCACCCCTCAAACGGAGTGACGTCACGGAGGGGCGCGCTGGAGTTGACGGGTTGAAGTCTCCTCTCCGCTGACCGCCGGTACAAGCGGTAGGTTTTACCTTTCATTTCGAACTTGATTTTTGGATATTGAACACTCGTATGCTTGTTTCTATGGTGATTTGTCTTGTTTATGGAGCAATAAACTGTTTTGTTAAAACCGTGTCGAGGTACTGCATATCTTTTCCTTACACCTTATTTCACATTCACTGCACAATCATTTCCCTTATTCCCCGTTCATTGGCAGTTCTATATGTAAGCGGATCACGGGTGTGCGTTGACGATGCTTTGGGCGCGTTTTGTGTTTCTGGGCGCGTCAACTGCTATGGTCATTAGTGCTGCCAGTGACGTACTTGTTTTAATCCCAGGGTGTGGCAGTGTTTCTTCCCGCTGGTGGGATCCGGCGCGACCTACACGCCGACTTGGGCGGAGGATTTCCTCCTCCTGATATCACCCTCAGTGCAGCACCCCACTAGCTGGAACAAGCACTAAGCTCCCGATATGTGAAGTAGTGTAGCGCATGTAAATTGTGTGTAAAGGGAGAGGTGCGAACAAGGTCGACGAAAGAAAGATCGCGCGCGGTACGTTGGCCGTTTGTGAGAATACTGCTCTGGCATTTGTCTGGTATCGCAGAAACCTTGGGAAAACTACCGATCAGAGCATCTGGGCACTGAATTTCTTCCCTAGACAGCGACAACATTCCACCTAGCTATTTAGCAAGTATCGAATATCATCCACCCTAAAACCTCCCGGTCAGAGTCTCCACAAAGAAAACGGTCATGTTGCCTGTGAGATAACTCCAGCGTTTGGGGAGCGGGGTATTCGCTGCGGGACAAAACGCGGCGAGCGGCGGCGGCGGCGGCGGCGCATCGCTGCGAAAACGCGGGTTTTAGCGCTGCGCACCGCCGCACCGCACCGCGTCGCGTCGCGTCGCGTCGTGTCTCCGGGGCGGCTTTGGGAATACAAGTGAAACACAGCCTGTCCGGCGATAACTCCATTATTCCGCAATACTGAAATACTGTCGCGCGTCGTTCGCCACGTCAAAGCGAGATTCATCGCCGAGCGCCGACGGGGCTGCCCTCCCCCGCCTCGTCGCACGCTGCCGCCATCGACGCGCGCGCCACTCCGCCTCCGACCCCGTTCGGTCCTGCCCGCAACGCGCGCCGGCGATTTTTTCTTCTTTTTCTTCTGCAGCGCGTGTCCGCTCACCGTACGCTCGTGCGACTATGAGGTAAATACACAGGAGGCGCACTCGGTTGTACCACTCACGGCATTAATCCAATTTCGTATGTACAAAGTGTATGTAAATGTAAAACAAAGAAAGGAAGAAAGAAAGTGAATTTATTTTTCACATGAAATCAGCTAAAAACTTTCTATTTTGATTGAAGTGATATTTCAGTTTTGAATTTTATTACTAGTGTTCTACAAATCTATTTTTAAACATTTTTTTGTGCTTTACAACAAAGAAGTGTGTGGAGATACACATAATATATTGTGTGGAATACATTATGTGTATTTACAATGAAGCCAAGTAACCTAAATGGAAGGCGAGAAAAATTACCTACTGTTAACTAAAAGATCTGAAGCCATTTCTAGTTTTGATATACAGAACTGTCATGAACTTGGAATAGCAGATTATATGATAATTAATAAAGTTACAGTTGAATTTATTTTCTTTAGATCTGAGACATTGTGACAATAGAAGAAAAGATACAGAAACGTCTTCAAACGTCTTCGCAGTTTAACTCTGCGTGGAAAGGAAATCAATGAAACCAAAATAATATATTTTGAGACATGAGCAAAAACGACACAAGCGACACACTGTGCTCTGCTTTTCCACTTGTTGCTGTTGTTCATAAACGTATTACCGCCAGTTCTGCACAGCTCCTCCAGCAAACTTCTTGCACCAAACTAATGTTGCTATCTTCCTTTCATCTACACATTTCAACTTCGTTTATCGTTTCCGAGATCGATTAGCTGCCTCTAATGAAGAGCTGGCGTAAAAGCGATTCCACTATCACATTTCGAGATCTCCTTTACCGTTTAGATCTTGTAAAGCAATTCCGTGTTCCGATTTCCAGTTCCCATTTCCATTACGTGTTTCGGCTCACACGGGAAACTGCTTTGAATGGATCCAGGCAATCTATTCCATTATCACGCACATAGGCCTCTAATCTATATCGCAATAATGATATCATATCATGCGTAAATAAGCAGATGCATGTTTGGTCATCTGGAAGCTAAGGTTGGGATTCAAATCATTCACACTGCTAATTGCTGTTTGAAAGTTTATACATTGAAAAGGTTGAAATAAGGATAGCATAAACTAAATAGCAAACTACTTTATTGAGATTGTTAATATATCAAAATAATATTAGGGGGGAAAACGAGAAAACTCGTCACCATTATGTTGTAGCAGCGCATTGTTTCACCAAATCCTCGAGTCAAACATTTCGGAGCAAAATCTGTTAGTGAATATCAGTGATTCATTTTTCATGTCACATGACTCAATATCTCGGTCAGCAGAAAATTTGAACATGATGCACATGAAACATTTTAAAAGCTTTCCATAGTAAAGAACAGAAAATCTACCAACTAAAAACACAAGTTTGTGCAATTAAGGGCACGCATGTGATGTCGTCAATCTTTGTTGGTGGAAGAACCATATAGAATTTGTTAAAAACAACGGACAGTTGAATGAGACTTTTGGCATAAAGTTGATTTGCTTAAAATCTCATTCCCACCTGGCAGGGAGTGAAAACGTGATTTAGTGTAGTTTTTTTTTTAGTTGATTGGCAGCAACTTCTTTAGTAGTGGAAGAAAATGAAAATGCACAAAATTTTTCACATGTGAGGCTTGTCACGACAACTTTGAATCTCACACGCGGCAAAATAATTAAAACAACAGCAAATTTAACCGTTCAACTCATTACCATTCTCCAAAAATTCATCGCAATTCCACTCTATCCGCCGCCCCACCGCCGGGGCCACGCCCCCTCCCACCCTACGCCGACGACAGCCCTACGCGCCCTCCGAAATAAAGCCGCCTAACGCATTTAAACGCCAATCGGATCGCGAGGCCGGCTTTTTTACGCGCAAGAATTAATCATGCGCGTCCGACGAGGGCACCCCAGAGCCGCCCGCGCCCCGCCCGCGCCCCGCCCGCGCCCCGCCCGCGCCCCGCCCGCGCCATAGCATGCTCGGCGGGCGACTGTCAATAGCAGAGCACGCTTCCGGACGGAACCTGCATCACGCACGCATGCACGTACGCATCTGCTCCAACCAGCCAACCCGGGCCCGTCCCGCCCCCTAAGCAGCTTCAAAGTAAATCATTAAAATGCATCTGCCCGGCCCACGCAGGCTCGCGCTCCGCCTCAGTGTGTTGGCGTGTGCGTGCTTCTGTGAGCTGACGTGCGTATGCGTTTGTGTGTGAGAGGGGGAAGGGGCACTCTGCCACGGCCTCTCGCGTGATGCGAGGCTTTATTAATTTCGCCCAATAGAGTTTAACCCGTGGATTGGATCGCGGCACCAAAGGTTACTGGGAATCGCCGTAATCTATTCAATACGGCGCACATTCAACTTCCTTTTGTTCGGAATAAGTTCTTTTATGGGGCACGAATCCTCTGGACTTACCAAAGTAACTGAAAGAACCGACTTTAATAATGGAAATATGCCACTGTGAATAATCGTTAACAGAATGGGTAATGATTTACGATTGAATAAATAATCTGTCAGTGTATTGTTTCTTAAAAGTCTAATTTTATCATTAAATTTGATAACCGAATAAGTCAATTAAATATAATTATGTGAACATATAATCCACGCAATAGCGAAATTGGTAAAATGAAGTTGAATTTTACATTAATTTTGCATGTCATGTCATTTCTTTCTTATTATGAATAGTCTTATCCTGATGAAATGAGGGAATCTTACTTTTATACGCTAGTATTAGACAGTAATACTTTTTTTTAAAAAAAAGAAAGTTTTTTTCTAAAAATAGATTTTAATACACAATATTGTGTCACATTTTTACCCAGCATTTGATGTGCGTCAATGGCACATTCATGCAGGTTGCATTATGACAGGGGAGCAACGCCACGTCAAGAGGAGCTTCAACCCCAACAGCTCCCGGAAGCTCGGTCACTCTAAATGACTAAATTTAACACAGAGTGAAAAATGTTGTTCCCATGTACGAGCCCATTGCCAACGCCAGACCCGTCCAAAAAGTTCCTACTCTCCCTGATAGAGCGCATAAACAGTATTAATGACGTTTAAAATTGGCCCGCTGTATCAATTATCAAATTGTGATAGCGCCATATTTTATCTATACGAATCGCCGGCGTCATCGGCCCGCGCAGGGAGGGAGCAGTGGGAACCAACATTCGGGGAACTCGACGCGAGCCGCGGCGCGCACCTCGACAGGCGCGAAACAAAACAAACACACAAATGCGATCGTAAATACACAAACAGAAAGCAAAACGAATTATCGGATATTCTTCCCGCCTCGCTCAAAATAATAAGCTCGTTGATACAAATTTACATTTGGAAAGGATATGTGAAGCTTGGCGTTAGCAGGAAATTCCTCGCAATGATGTTTGTAGAAATTATTGAATAAATAAGGATACGATATAAATACCGTGTAATACGAAAATTGAATCTTGGAAACGTCAAAAGACCTCAACACGTATTATTGAAACAAATACTTTACGGCAATTCTTTCAATCGTTTTTACTCTGATTTTCTGAATCTTGATACAGATGTAACAACCCAATTGATGAAGTACAAGAGAGAAAGACAAAGTTCATTTTGATTCCAGCTGTTGACACACACAAGAGAGAATGATCAATGATTTGCTTACAAGAAAACAGAATAAAACTAAATTAAATTTTATAATAATTTACGCTTATCACCAATCAGGAATGGAAATGGTACGGATTAGTGAAAGCGCTGTAAAGAATTGATGATATAAAGATCTAGAGGCACCCAAATTATAGTCCCGTATTTTTTCGGTATTCCCGTCATGAGTTGCGATGGGAAACGGGAGGGGCGAAGAGAGAGGGAGAGGCAGGGAGAAGCAAAGAAGAGGAGAGAGGCGGGAGAAGCAGAGAGAAGCGGGGAGAGATGAGAAGAAGCAGGGAGAGGCGGCGTGATGGCGGGTGGCAGGGATGGGGGGGGGGCTAGGGCGCATCCCAAGTGTGAGCCGGGGGGGAGGGGAGAAGGCTAATTTATGCGCGCCGGTGCGCTCGTAGCCGCGCGATGGATTTTTAATGCGAAATCTGACGAGCGAGCGGCGAGCACTGAGTTTGTCAGATTTGATTTGCATCTCTGCCGAGACCACGCCTGGTTGCGGAGGCCGCGAGGGGAGGCGGGCAGCGTAAGGTGAAGCGAGAGGAAGAGGAGAGCGGGAAAGGAGGCGCTGGAGTGATACCAGAGGACAGGAGTGGCACAGACGAAGACTGAAGGTGCTCGAAAGTGAGACGCTCCAGATTATGCAGATTGATTACACCCTCACAAAAGGATGACTTTCAAATAAATGTTACTTGTCAATAGGAATTTAGACCTGTGACGAAAATAAAAGGGTGATTCTTAAGTTCAGTTTTCATTCACTCTAGAATAACTTTTTGAAAACGAGAATATAAAGAAGCACAATATTCATATTTTATACTAAATATATATGATAAAACATATAAAATCTATTGTTATTACCATTAACATTTTAAAGTGAAAATAAATATTTTTCAATAACATATCCAATATTTTCTCTGTATTTTTCTAAGTATTAGCATAGGTAAAATCTACTTGAAAAAAGAAATATAATATAAATAACTTTATTTCTTCCTACAAAATAATAGTCTCTAATAAGAGATGTATCACCAGCGAAGATTAGTTTACAATAAAATCATAATTTGTATAATGAAAATAATGTTCATATTGACTTTAATCCCTTAGACATGTTCATCTGCCTCAAGCAGATAAAGAAAGATTCACAAACAGGCGTTTGAAAACAATGCTAAAAAACTAACTTTCAACGAATGTTTCAGGGTAACACTCTAATTTCAATATTAGAGTTGTGACTGCAAAACTCATTTTTAAATAATGTTATTGAACTGAACGTTTTAGTTAATTGAAATTGTTTCAATTCGAAGCCGCAACATATTTTTTTCTGACATCTATCACCAACAATATTCACTAATGGATGTGACAATATGAAAAAACTTTCCTCAAATTTTAACTTAATAAATACAACATATGTAACACATTTACATACCATAAACGGCCAACAATAGCTGGTATTATTTCTTCCCTACCGCAAGAAGCCTTAAAACTTCTTATCGTATAAAAAACGCTCTGCCTTTGAACGATATATCCTAGCAATGTAGGAATTAGGAAACACGTGTAGTATCTGCGTGCCCATGGAACTTCAAAGCAAATGAATACAAAGTTTGAGCGTCTTCCTAAACATCTACTACCAACCAAATTCTAGGTCTTGTCGACCGTACCCGATAGCCCGTGCACGAGAATGGGGAAAAGGAGGTGAGAAAGGATGAGGGGATGGGCAGGGGAGGGGAGGGGAGAGGCGGAGCGGCGCTCGTTCGCCGCCAGCCACTCAATTAGAGTCGGTCGCTAACGAGTAAGTGATGGCTGCGGCCGCCGTCGAGGGCCGCGGGAGGCGCTGGCGACACAGGCACAAGCTCCTGAGCAGGCGCAGGGAGGCCAAGAATGTGCACCCTCCCCTCCGCCGTGCTCTCGAGAAGATACATTCACTACAACAATAGGATATAAGCCTCGAGCAATGCATTTAAAATCATGGATTCAAAGAAATATATATTGTTCTCTCTGTGAAGTAATTTTCGCGATTATATAAAAATTAAAGTCGATGTATCTGATACAGTTCACAATTTTAATGTGCTGAACTACATAATCTTTCATAATATCCCTAGCAATCCACATTATTCCATTACATGTTTAATGATATGAAACGTATTTAACACTTATTATGTTTGGTGCCTAATTATTCAATTCATTTCAATGTTTTTCAGTTAAAATAATCATACAAGTAACGTAAGGCATGTAAGTATAGTGCATATTTTATCACATTTTTTACAAATACTCACAAAGGTATAACAAAATTGTTTTCAAATATTTCATTGAAATACTAAATCAATGAAAGAATTCCTGCCAGAAAATGCTAAATATGCAAAGGATTTCATTCTGTTTCCGAATTTTAATCAACATAAATAAATTTCCATTCGATGATTGTTAAATTTGATATTGTAATGTTACGATTTCATAATGATACTTTTTGCGAATAAAAAGATAATAATTCCTACTACCTTATCATATGATAAAATGGAATCAGATTATTCCATTTTACAAACCTTATTCACAAGAAATTACAAAATGATGTGAATTTCTCGGTTTTTCGTATATTAATCTCATCACCGAGGATAAGGGAAATAAAAATCAAACGTTTATACTTGGATTTTTCTAACGTGGCAGTTGACGCCAAATGAGCTGTTGACGGTTTCGTCCAATCGAGAGCTTAAACGTCAAAGTGACGTCACAGTGACGACGTTTTAGCTCTCGATTGGATGACACCGTAACAGCTGATTTACGTCAACTGTCATGTTAGAAAAATTCAAGTATATATTATTCAAAAATGTTACTGGAGTTCTCCAACATACAACAAATGCCGAAGATAATTTCGATGCATTCAGAATCACGTATTTTAAGATCAGAGACCACCCGACTGCAGTCCGCTAGAACCACCTCTGCGAAGCAGTCATTGGAAAATAAAGGAAACGAACGTCATCGCCCGACTTCTTTTAACAGCTCCCCATTCGCGATTCGCAAAGACAGCGCGGCGCTCCGGGAAGAAAACGAAAGCAGCCGGTAATAAAGTTGGGCGAACTCCATGGGCCGCCCGAGCCGGGACATCGTCCTTCCCTCGTCCTGGGTCCCCCCTCCGGACGACCTCTACCGCTCCGCCACCGGCCCGCACCCATCCTCCGCCCTCCGAGCGCTCTCCAGGCGCGAATTCCCCACCCCCGCCCCGCTGTCCCGGACCTGGATTTGAAGCGGAGCCCGCGGAATGGGGGCGCGGTTCGCTGTCCGGGCGAACTAGTTGATATTTTTCTCAATTCCCGCAGCGTCCGCCCCGCCCCCACCCCCCGGCCCGTGGCGCCCAGAGTCCCGGGAGCGGAGCGGGGGGAGGGGGGGAGGGGAGGGGAGGGGGAGAGTGACGCCGTTCCCCGGAGGTTCGGCCGAGGAAGCGAGAAGTTGGCAAGTATTGAACCGGAGACGGCGGGGATCGGGGGGAGGTAGGTGCGGCAACGTTGGAAATGGTTGGGCGGGGTAGGGGGGATTTGCTGATGAGAATTTAGATTCACTGCTGGCTGTGATTTCGACAAAGGAATAGGCGCTATGTCATCCTAATGGGTGGTGGCGATGGAAACAAGCGCTTTTAATACAAGCAATAGACCGAACAGAAAGGGAGAAAGTAAAGAATAATGGACGCGGGGTTTGTGTTTGAAAAGTGTGAACGACCTTAAAATTCAACTATGTCGTAAGTTAAAGAGTTCGTGCGTTTGATATCTGCAAGAATACGTCAAACAGAGGGGAACCCTTGAATACAAAAACTAACAAAACCTCACAGTTCCTTTAAGATCACGTCAACGACCCTATTTGTTGCCACCGAGCAAAATAGTCGCCCTCAACTGTATAAAAAAATATTTCCATAATATTAATGAATTGATCATGAATGTTAATGCAAAAAAATATCACCTTTTCATTTTTAGTACATTATAAAATCAGTTTCAAAGAAAAAATTGTAAAACAATTCGTGAACAGTTTCTTTCCTATTTTTACCTTCATTAATTTGAAGCCTGTTTTCAGGCCAGTTTATGAGCTAGAAAATTAATATCGGCATTTAATACGGAAACATACAGAGCACGTAGATGGAAATTCACACGCAAACCTCCACATGCTTTAAGCAAACTCAGTCCCACTCGTCGTCTGGAAGTCCAACTCGGAGA
Organism: Teleogryllus occipitalis; assembly: GCA_011170035.1. Taxonomy (NCBI): domain Eukaryota; kingdom Metazoa; phylum Arthropoda; class Insecta; order Orthoptera; family Gryllidae; genus Teleogryllus; species Teleogryllus occipitalis. The sequence continues at coordinate 437,948 of BLKR01000047.1, read as the reverse complement.
GCTCACTCATTTGCTAACTGAACTCCCCGCTCCGCTGGCCCCGCCCCGCATACCTACTCCGGGGCCTCACGTACCTCGCTGCAATTAACGTTAAGCTATTCCTACCTGCTGACCTCTCGAAATTACAGCACGCACGCAAACGCATTAAAAGCGAAAGTAGTCCAGCGGACGAATTCAATTCGGAGGAGCGCGTTGCGTTGCACCTGCCACTTGAAGGCGCGTTTAGTTCCGGCCTCGCACATGGCGAATTATCTCCTCGACGTGTGCTTAGGTGCGCTGTCTGCACGGCGAATGCACGCTAACGACTAGCTGGGCGTGTAATTCAAGGATACAGATCTGAAAGATTAGCAATTGCGCTTTAGAACTTTTCTCATGAAATGCGTATGATAATATACTTTCACTTTTATTCTCCATCGTGGAATATCATCTCAAATTATTGAAGTTTAAAATATGATTACCAAGTAAGTAGAAAATATGATAAAAATATATAAAAATGTTTCAATCCTATATTGGTATGGTAATATTTCACCAACACAAAAGAAAAGTTCTTTAAGCTTTACACAAGGTTACCTAAAATTTCGAGACAATGACATGTGAGTATAAGCATAAAACTTAGTAATAAGCAAATTCTCACTAATGTCCATTGAAAAAAGTGATTATTTTCTACTCTTCTACAAGGTCTAGAAGTTTGTAACCTTTATTCTGAAACATTCTGTAGATTCTTCCATTTAACATTTCTAAACGGCACTCATGTCGGGCTGATCCTATTCCTGACTCCTCGGAGCGCGGACTCCGCATAGCCACGGCTAGTCCTGCGCGTTGGGCCGGCGTGGCGTGGCGTGGCGTGGCGTGACGCGGAGCTGTCTCGATTTTTGCGGGACGGGCGGCGGCGCGGGCTGACAGCGCGTGGGCGGGGGGCGGGGGGGGGGGCGTGCCACGCGCCGTCGGACGCTGTCAAAGCGCCCGCCACTTGCGGCCACGTTCTCCACCGCTGCTGCTGCGTCCCGCGACCACCAAGCTTCCGCATCCGCTCGCCCCCTCCACTGCCCTCTCCGCCTCGCCTCTCGGCTCTCGCAATCCTCCCGCGCGCTGCTCCCAAATTCCCCATCGCCGATGCCTCACTTTCGTGTTCTCTCGCACTCCTTCCGGTTTTCAAATTCGCGCAACAAGGCGTGATGTTTCTGGTTTCCTTTCTTCACGGTATCGTTCTTTCTCTACCATTCCTTTCCCCGCGCATTGTCCTGCTCTCTTGACTATTACGTCCAAATCGTTTTCCACACGCTGTCGCTACAAGTATTATTCTCTTATTTTCCGGACTCAACACACCGCTCCTTAGCATTTCCATCTGAACCTTCTCCACGTTATTCGTTACTTGCGCTCAAATAGTCCATTCATGGATTTCCCCAGATTTTCTCTTTCCAAGTAACTCCTGTCACCTTTTGCTGCTCTCTAGGTCTCCTGGAACCGGCAAAACATTCCTACACACAGATTACACACGCTACTCTCCCTGATCTTTCCCCCGTATTTACCGCACAATAACCTCAATTATTCACTCGATCCTCTCTCATCATAGGGCATTTGCCTGAGATCTGTACTATTCCCACAGAAGCCTCAATATATCACCTACAATCCCGATGGCCGGTGCCAGTTCCGGGACATTTCAACTTCCATATAAAGTGGCGGCGACGCGTAATGGTGCACTCTGCTCTTGCGCGTTCATGCGGGAACTAAACGGCGGTCTGCTGCCAATGTTACTGAAAAGTCGCGTGGACTGACACGGCAGAACACGCACGCCCAACCTCACTCACTCACACACACACACACACGCGCGCGCGCGCGCCTGGTGCCGACCTCAACATCTGTCTGGATGGTTTTCCCTCTCCAAGTATCTAAGCTCCCGACTGGCTCCTCCCGACATCTGCGGTAGTGTAGTGCGTCTAAGCCACTGTGAGAAACCGAAGAGGGGCTAATAATGAGGAAAAAAATCCCGCGCGGTCCCAGGCCCGTCTCTCACAGTATTCCGGATTCGCCTGGTAAGGCTAGGAGAAAAATAAAGATCAGAGCAGTCGGGCACTAGAGTTCAGACCCAGGCTGCCGCAGAATTTCTCCTATTTATTGGTAATATCGAAAATCCCACCGTCCGAATTGGAACCCCAGGTGTCTGGGTAAGAGCTGCGCCCTCGGAGCTGCGCCTCAGGAAATCCTCCATCCGTTCTGCGCCTGAGCCTGAGCGCCGGGCGAGTTTTGAGCGCTCGTTAATGCTTCCGGGCCACCGAGCGTGGTTAGAAGATCCGTCCGACAGTCGGCGAATGGAAAATTGGATTCACTCGTGAGTTGGCCTGTCACGCCGCTGTGCGCTCGTTTGTCCCGCCGTTCGTCTGTTTGTTCTGCCGCTTTCTGAAGTCTCAGCTTTCGGTGTGTCAAAGCGAATGACAACGAGTATTTCCTCCCCATTAAATTTTTACAAATGCGAATTCAAGAGCTCTTCAACACATGGATATCTTTTGTATTATAACCACGAGCTCAAATAAATATGTAGGAAAGCATAACGCTAACATTCATATGTTTACACAAAATGTCTTCCCATTATTACGTACAGAAACATTTTCTTACATTAAAATTGTTGATGTTTATAGCAAAAATGCAGCTGTATCTATCATCCCATATGAGTACAAAACTGGTGGGAGGGCATTATTGTAAATTCTTCATGATGGCTTTTCCATCTAGCGTGGAGTATGTAAGACGCATGGAAGTTTCCACGTTTCATAGAACACGCAGAGCATTACAACCAGCTCGCGTATTTCACCCTCAAAATGCAGAGCCTCTTCGGATACCATATTCCGCAGCGCCGGTCCACGCTCGACTTTCCTTAAAAGCCGCCGCCGCCGCCGCCGCCGCCGCCCCGCTCTATTCCGCGGCCCGGAGCCCCCGCGCTATTTGAGCGCTGAGCTCCGCGTATCGAATTAAATAGGCAATTTACCCCAGCAACGCTGAGCGGAGGCACTCGCCTCGGTACATTTAGCGCAGCCGTAAATAGTGGAGATGCGACTTCTCCACCCCCCGCCCTCGCCGCCGCGTGCCTCACTCCTCATGCCCCGCGCCCCGCCCCCTCGCTGGCTTCCAAATGCTCCAAGACGGTCACGCCGGGTTCCAGTTCAAGCCACCGCCACGGCGTGGTTTCACTACGCACTTGCCGCACGACAAGCATCTCTTTTTTTTTCTTTATTAGGAAATCTGAAGGATGAAAAATGAGAGATTACTCTCGTATAAAACCATCGAAAGCACAGATGATCATCGCCACTGTGATGTTGAAATTATCTAGATAATGAAAAAAAAACTTATTCTGATAATCGAAAGATTTCTAACGTAGATTATTAATAATAAATGAATTTAAAAATACTGTATTCTAGGTGAAAAAAAAACAGTATTTAATGCTCACAACTCACAATTTTATGACGCAGTTTACATTTTACCCTTTCGTACATTTTATCATGTATAGCGAGCTTACTCAGTAATGATATTAATGTAGTCTAGAGATAGGCATGAATACCACGCCCCGCTGTGCTAATACTATCGTCCGAGTTAGTATAAACGTTGAAAATTGTATGACTAAACATGCTGGTATTCAGTTCCACTTCATTTAGTAGACTCCATTCGACTAGCGCTTACATCCTGTAGCAAAGTTTGTAAACGATTAATCATTCCATTCCTCTTGTATACAGATTTGCTCATGTATACAGTATAACTGGACCCGCTCGCACGAATCATTTTCAAAATGTGATCTCTGTTTTGAGGGAACTAGATTAATTTTAATGCGGATTAATTTTTTAGCATACTACAAAGGACATCATTTCTCTCACCTTTATAATTCAATGTTCAATGCTTGCTATTGAGAGCAATTTTCCGGCAGAAGCGAATATGAAACGGCCTAAGAGGATCTTTCCAGATCGTTCAGGTCTGTGTCACCTCTATCACTGTCGGGTAATGACATTGCCATGGGCATACATGTACAACAGTAATCATCAACACATTTTTCACCTGTCGAGCCAGTCTCTATCACATTCGCTATAGAGCTATCTGCACCTTTCTAGGCAGCACGCACAGTGAGTACACTCGCCTCTGTCCCCGCCCCCATCTCCCTGAGCACACTCCCACCGCCTGCACCACCACGGTCGTCACCGCCGCCAGCGCCGCCACCACCGGCACCACCGCCACCTCCCCCGCCGTCTCCGCGGAGACGCGAGATAAGTTTGTTGCAACTTGTGCGCAACTTGCCATTATCTGCGCGTGGGAGCAGTCGCCGTGAGAAGGCGTCGCTGGAAATAGCCTCATTAGGTGCCGCGAGCGGGCGGGCGCCAGAGCTTCGCCCCCACCCTCACCCCCACCCCCGAGAGTTCGCTTCTTCTGCCCCAGATCGCCCAGTCCGTCACGCGCCTGCGCGGCCGCAGCCGTCTGCGCCACAACGCAACTATCCCCGCCTCCGCTGCGCTCGTTTCAGATTGGAGTTGTAGCGTAGCAACGGGGCGAAGTTGCTGAGTACCCTGTCGCTGTGGGAGTCATACCGAGATAGCGGTTGTAAGAGTAAAAAGTTAGTAAGTTGCGGCAAAGAATGTGAAACTTGTCAACCTGACGGGAAATTATGGGGGCGGAATAGAGGATATCTGCGCAGGAAGGTGAGGTTTGAGAGAGATGGGAAAATATAGGTGAGGGAGGAACGAATTGAGAGCCCGAAAATGTGTGTCGAGAGGTAGTGGCCGTGGAAGAACCGCGCACAAACAGACGATTTCAAGAGGGGGGGAAAGCGGGAAGATAGAGGGGAGGGCAAGGGTGAGACGCCGCGCCTCGAGGTGAAGAGGAACCGCAGCGGCGGGAGGAGGAGGAGGAGAAGGAGGAGGAAGAAAGCGGAAGGCGGGGGAGGCGGCGCGGCAGCGCGCTTTGTGTGGCCGGGCCGCGCTTTATCTGCGAAGCGCCGCGCCTCGCTTTACGACTTCCACCAGACGCCGGCGGCTGCGGCTGTGGGGCGGGAGGAGGAGGACTGGGGTGGAAGTGGAGGAGGGAGAAGGAGGAGGAGATGGAGTAGAGGGCACATAAGATGGAGGAGTCGGAGCGAAGGAGGGGGCAGAGGCAACCCTGACGATAGAGTACGGCGCAAGGCGGCGGGTCCAAGCGAGTCTCCGCTAAGAAGCAGGGTCACGAGACAGTGGGGAGGGCGACATCGGCGGTGAGGCAGCGGCGATGAACACGGGGATGTGCGAGACGGGCCTTGGCGGAAGTCGGGACGAAGAAGCGGCGGTGGGAGGTGGTAGCGGAGCAGGGGCCTGGGCAATGGTAGGGGGCGCTACGCGGGTTAATTTCGCCTCCTCCGCCGCTCTACCCCCCTTTCCCCCACCCCCGGGCCACGGGACTGCGGCGGCCGAAGCAGCCGAGTCGAAAGAGCAGAGAGGAATGTTCTTCACGGAGACTTCAGACTGCGTGAAAGAGGATCTCTTTTCTCCCGTTCGGAAGTTACTATGTTCTACTTTATCTTTTCGCTCATGATCGTGGTTTAGGGCCCAGCTAAGAGCACTCCACTGTATTATGCAGTAAACTAGTTCTTTCTTCCTACATAATTTCATGAAGTAACTAGTTTCATTAGCACTGATTCAACTTCGAATTTTGCTCTACGTACGCCTGAGAGCAGTTAATACAGATTTAGATGAAACGAACACTCTCTGCAAGTACAATGTAACACAAAGGGTTTTTTATGGTAACACAACATTAAAGTAGCTGTGTAACAAAACACTGGCCTCTCTCTTATTCTACAAAATCAGATAAACAATATTTATATCCGGGTAATTATAAAATAAGTAAGTACATCAAATTAGTAAAATATAAATAATAATTTAATAATATTAACAAATTTTAAGCTTGTTTTCTCATAAATAGCAACTCTTCAATCAATTATATACACATAGGTACAAATCACAGTTTTTTGTAAATTTTGTCAATTAATTTAGTAATTAACCTAGATAATGTACTACTGTAACTTTATTAATAATATCTCAAACGTCACTTATGAAGCGTCACATTTGAAGTAATTATTTTGATTAGAGTACAAAGTAGAAACATACATCTTTCTATCACTTTCACACAACACCATGTACCCATTCGTCCAAATAAAGCAAAACCTGACGTAAATGTAACCCAGTCATGTCGTAATCCCAGCAAGCGCCGAGGTGACCTCAGTTCTACTCCATTTGTTTCCAACGCGGAACGTGCTGATTTCAAACCCAAACGAGGACCCAGTGAAGTACAATAAATCGCAGCACCAGTAATATGCACGTGCGCCAGCGGACCAGGGTGCATGGCAGTGTGGGAGCAGTGAACGTGAGTGATGGACCGCCAGATAAAGCCGATACGACAGCGGGAGGAAGTTATCTGGTTTGGTATTTGCCCTTACGGCAACAGATGACCAGAAGAAGTTATGCAAATGCAACGACACACACACACACACACACACACACACACACACACACACACACACAGAGAGAGAGAGAGAGAGAGAGAGAGAGAGAGAGAGCGAGAGAGAGCGAAGAACATAAAAATAATGAATATGGATGTGACTGTATTACTTGGCTGTTTTCCTTTTAAGTGTTAACTAATGCAAACATACTATCTTGCCCTGCAATAGAGAGCAAAGCCAGACTCGTCGTCAGAAATGGTGCAATAGCCAATCAGGACGAAATCGTCGACGTCAGAAACAAAAGTCTAATAAGAATGGATGGCGATAACATGTCATACATGTATTTCTTGAATGCTATGTATGTCGTGTAAGAATGACAAGAAATCAAAAATTATGAAGATGGATCGTAAAAAATGTTCAATTTTGTTCTACAAAAGCAAACAATTGTGCCTCAGCACAGGACGTAGAAGATGCACCAGGGAACCAGAAACGAAGGCTGAGGCGTCACGCCCTGCTTAAGGCATGTAAACTTTCACATGATTGTGTTGTGTTTGGTTTTAAATGCCACCACCTATCTCATCAAAATGTCTCAAGATTCACACTTATCATTACCATCCAATGGAAATTGGAAATGGAATCGCAAACCGCCACTGTGATAATCTGACTAGGAAAAGGGAAAAGATAAGAAAAAAATGCATACGATTCCTCCCTCGTCTGGAATTGGAGAATTATTAAAGCATTTTTTTTATTTCGGCATTTTATGACTTGCTCTCTTTGACTATTGAACCAATAATACGAAACGGCTCTACCATGTTCATCTGAATCAGAACTTTGGATTATTATATACGTCAAGGGTGCCAAATAAAAGGCAGCCGCGCTGTCTTCCGCGACCTCTTCTCTTGCTAAGTTCGAATCTCGGCCCCCTGGCACCGCGGACGCCACCGGGCCGGCAATTTCAGGAGGCGCAGTTGGGAGCACCAGATGGACACGAGGGGCAACATCACTCTCACCTTCAAAACTTGGAGACACGATACCCGCTAGAAGACGGTAAGGCAGACATGGATTTTGTACATTGATATCACACTTTACAAACTTCCTTTCCCTTACAAAAAATTTTCTCCAAACTCGATTGCTTCCTATTCGGCGCTCTTTCAGTTACTTTTTCTCAAGAAAGCATCAAAAAATTTCAATCATTAACATCCCAGTTTACAGAAACATAAAAACGTTTCGAAAATTTAAACCAGTAAACGGTTGCAGTACGATAGCACTACAATTCCAAACATACACAAAGACGATTCAACTGAATTGCTTTTAAAAGGAGTTTCATGAAGTAATTGCGTGTAAGAACTTTATATTTCTACTGTGTGTCACTTCTCAACGTTCACAATTTCAACTTTGGATTTTTGTGCACTCCACAAGCCTAACCGGCCATTTTCAATAGACGACGATATACGAGTATTTCAATTCTAAGACTTGTATCATACTTGTTATTTTCTCTGCAATATGAAGAACCTACAAACGTTTCTCCTCCTCTTTCTGTTGTAGAAACTATAGAGAGTTTATGCACGTCATAGTGGACCACACTATCTTTTGCGCATGCGCAGATCCACAAAAGTGACGCGAAACTTGAACTGCGCATGCGCAAAAGATCAATACTGCGTTAAGTTTTGCGGGTGCAGAAACTTTTTACTAAAATAATTCTACTTTAATCGCGCGTAGAGCTTCTAGTTGCTCTCATGGTCCTGCGAGCGGTCTCACAGCGACGCCGTCGAGGGCAGTGAACGAAGGGTAACAAGTCGCAGAGGCCCGAAATGAGCCACGATAACGACCCGCTAATGACAACTGGCGGCGTATGAAATGTACTGCGGGCGGCGCCGGCTCCCACGGCTGCCGCGCTCTTCCGGCAGGCGACCTGCGAGCAGGAAGAGCGCAGGAAGTGCACCGGAAGAGGGGGTCGCGAGGGCGTCGCCGCCACGCCCCCGCCGCTTCCTCCTCTGCTTTCTCCCTTTTCTTCTCATCTTTACATTTTCATACTTCATATTCTCCTCGTTCTCATCTTCGTTCTATTTGTTCACCGTTTTTTCCTTTTGCTCCTCATCACTACTTCCTTCTCATTCTATTCCCCGAATTTTTCTTTCATCTTCCTCAACGTTCTTTTTCTTTTCATCCTTCAGCTCCTCTGCATTCTCTTTCACCTCCCTCAGCCATACCCTCCTTTTCTCATTTTATTGTCAGTTTTCTTCCTCTTACTTCTCTTCTATCTCTTTTCCTTCTCTTCTTCCTATTTTCTTCCTTTGCTATTTCCTATTTTCTCCGCCTCCCCTCCCCTCCGACTTTTTCTTTTCTCCTACTTTTCATTCTCATTTCTCTCCTCTACTTAACCTTTTCTTTCTTGATTTCTCCCTCATCTTCATTTTTTTCACCATTTTTCGTCCCTTTATTATCCTGTCCTCACCTATCTTCTCACCCTCTTCCTCGTCTGCTGCTTCCTTCCGTCTCATTTTCACCTTTTCCTTTCCTTCTTACCCTTTTTCTCATCTTCTTCATTCTTTTCACTTGTTCTTTCTCCTCTCCTACATTGATCTTCCTTCTACTCACTTTGCTTTGTCGTTTTCGCCTTTTTCTTTCGTGATTGGCCCACTCAGGTAAATCGGCATGGCGATTTTGAAAGTATAGGAAGCGATAGCACGAAATATGACGAGCGCAATGCCCCCCAACCCCTTATTTTCAAACTATTTCAAAAAGCTCTAGAATGACATGATCTCCCTGTCAATCAACTTGCCCACAAATAGGTTGAACTTCCTAAACCTGTCTGCCACTGAGACTTCAAAATAGGGATCACCATCTCACAAATCTACAGTACGCAAAAAATATATTGACGAACAAGCAGTCTCCAAATCTAAATTAGAAAATCTAAATTTTATATTCGAATTTCTACATTCACTTTAACATTTCGTCAATATAACCACAAATACGACATATTTTTGAAATTTACGATCTTTGTTTTACAAATCTCCTTCTAGGCAGAGCTACGTCACACATGCTAACAAACACATTAAGAAATATAATACCATCAGAGGTAACCTAAGCAAGACGAAACCCCAGCTCCCCTTAGTCACCATTACTGGTTCCGCCATTAGCCGCCGCGTGGGAAGCAGGAAACGCCCAGGGCCCGGTGTCAATGACTAGCGCCCGCACTCTCAGACGACGACTAGCGACCGCCCGGCCGCCTAATTGAGTCGGCACGGAGCCCGGGATAACGATCGCTCATTGTCGCCCCCCCCTCCCCCTCGATTCGCTCTCCGGCATGCGAACCGCGCCCGACCGCGGGCCACCGCGGCTCCTCATTTGCGCCATGCAGGGCACAGCGACCAGTGCTCGCATGCCGAGCTGTAACTTCAGGCAGGTCGCATGACTTTCGCCTGAGACAACACAAGAAAGTGAGTTTCATGTTGACGGGCGTTTGATTTTGACAAAATAAACCCATTTCACCGCTGGAAATAGTCACAAGTACTAACCATGCATCCAACTTAAAGACCTCTATAAATCGAAATTCAAAATAAACTACTAAAAATTTCAATAACCCAAATTTTGAACAAAATAAAAAAAGTAATTTATTAACTTGTTAAATAGTATTACAAGATCTCCCATTACTACAATTTACTCTACTTCAAAATAAAAATAAGTCTACAGGTGATGGAAATTAACAACCACCTACAACCACCTACAACCACCAGTTTGCATTGTAGGAAACACCTTTGAAAACTCGGAAAATATGTTTTCGGGATTGTCAAAGTTAAATCTCTTCGCTTATTTTTGTCTAATAGGTGCGTTTCATTACCTTAAACAAGTAAAAAGAAACAGTTGATGTACTATTTACTTTTCAACAATGTCACTCCTTATTTATATTGAACTCGCGTACCCGTGCAAAACCTCTCGTGTGTTGAACCCAACCTCTTCCTTATTGTTCTATTTACATATTAAGCCTGTAACATACTCTTTTTCGTCAAGACTCTTTTATCCTCCGTCATTTGTTCTATGTTTTCTTGTAATTGATATTAATACAATACACTCTTGTCAATACAAACTATTCTTATTTAACGTTATTACTGAGCAGAGAGGTACACCCGTGTAAATCAATTGCATAGAATACTAAATATTTAGTTTAATTGCAGATTTAAATGCAGATTCTACAGGCTTTGAACAGTTACAAAAATGTAGTAGAATATTAAAGAAGGTCTCATCCTGCATATTAGGCTGGAAGGAACGTTTCTTTGAGGCCTCTGCCTCAAAACTTAGTTTTTAAATGCCTTAAAATGCTTTGTTTAGGAGTTATTTAAAGATATAGATTAAAAAATACGGCCGAGTGTTGCGGGTTGCATTTGGCATGATAATTTAAATTAGTTTTTTAACAAATCCTCTATATTTATAAAGCCAAAGTGCAATTCATCACGTCACCTTGAAATTATATTTATTTAGAGACCTCATTTATAAAGATTGGTTGCCTGCGAGAGCCGCAAAAGGTTGTATTCTACTGAAATAGGAGACGATAGGAACATATGCAGTATGTAAATTTTGTTTTTGACCTCAAATTTTACTTCTACCAATTACCATCACTGTTGTTATATAAAACTAATTTATATAAATTTACGCTCATACATGAAATGTCTCCGTCAACTTTACATGATCACAGCTACGGCAAGAAGCATAAATATTTACGATGATGTATGAACATGCTTTATACAGAGCGAGATGAGCTTTTTATGTTGTTAAGTAACATCCCAACAATATGAACAAACTCTACATTCGCCTTGATTACGAGTTTCCCAACGTTCACAGCACTAAAAAGTTTTAATGTGAAAGACAACGAATTCAGCTGAAATGACGTGAACCTCATAACAATACAAACTGTTTTCATTTGTGAAATAATACTTATGAGGTCGAGCTTTTCTTGCAGACGTAATTGTACATAATTACCGAATTTTTCTCAAGATATAAATACCAACACTTTATTACAAATTGAACCAAATATATAATTTATATTTCTTTAAAAAAGAGCACTTAACGCGAGAAAAGAGGAACAGACGCAATAAGAAACCAGCACAAAATTAAGTGATGAAACGTTTTCCCCTAAAATCTCCCGCCAAATCCTACTTTGAAGGCCGGTCTCCTCGCAGCTCATAGGCCTCTATCATCCACTCTTGCGTTGCTCGTCGCATTCGCCTGGCTGCTCGACGTGTCAGTGCCCTCCCCACCCTCGCCGCCCGGCCCCGCCACGCCCCCACGCTCCCAGTCGCCTTCGTCGCCGCGCAGCAGACGCTCTCGGGGCGTAATTGGGTTAGGCCGCAATTAGCTAATGACGGCGTAATGAGGCCGCGCGCGCCGCCGCGACGAAAGTGAGTCGCGAATGAGCGCGGGAGGTGGAGACGGAGCTGGAGGGGGAGGCGATGTGTCGTCGAGCTGTTCGGAGGGCGCGTGCGGGGCTGGGCGAGGCAGGTCGGCCTGTGTGAGTCGGGGTAAAGCGGGACGGGGCAGAGGTGGGTAGAGATGGGCAGGGCGAGGAAGGGCGGGGTTTGAGAGAAACAGAACAGCGCGGTGGGATCGTCGGGAAGGGTGGGTGGTGGAGCGGCAGACTGGCGGAGCGGGAAGAAAGTGGGCGAGACAAATGTGGAAGGTGACAGAGAGACAGGGAAGCAGAGTGGAGGATGGCGGAGTGGCTGAGAGGCGGGGAGGTGGGGGAGGCTGGGTGCTGGGTTAGAGAGGGGCGGTTACCAGGAGCACATGGAACAGGAGGGTGAATGAGAAGGAGCAGCGGGGAAGAGGCGTGCTGGGCCGGGACGGGGATGGCGTGCAAAAAGAGACCGTGAATAGAGCTCTATGTCAAGAGAATGGGACGCAACAAATGGAGAGATTCTGGCGAGAAGACTGAAGCGCCACTCAAGGGCTTGGCGCGGGCGGCGAGACGGTTGCTATGAACTAACGATCGGTACGTGCCCGAAATATTAATGGAACGTCGTTTCTGTACGGCCTCAAGAGCGGAGGAGAGAATGTTTCAGTGCGGTGCCGATCGATCACCAACCGTTAGAATTAAACAGCACAGTGAATACCGTGCAGTATAATTTAAAAATATACATTTTCAGAGTGGTTTTGTGCATAGTAAATTACCTTTACCTAGAAAAAATATTTTTAAATATTTACACATTGTTCCAGAGTGTAGACTAAATCAAGGATGATGTTATATTTATGCAGTAAAATGTTGCATAAAAATGTAACTAACAAAATTTGTAAATAATTCGTGTGTAATAAATATTTTGTTGCAAATATTAAATGACAACAAAGAGAAAATATACAAAATTAATGAAATCATAAACGAATAAATATCTAATGTAGGAAAAAGCATTCTGGAAAAATTTAAATAGTAATTTGTTCTCCGCTAACTTTAAAAGTTGACATTAATTCGTTTTTCAAATGTACTTTAAAATTTCCATCGACCACACATCCCAGTAAACATATTATTTGTGATTGTTAAATTAAAATCTCGCATATCAAATGCCCATCTAATCTCAATATTCCGAACTATTTCTCAGTAAATCGTTACTCCTTAAATTTTAGCCTTCCTGGTACCTTATCTACAATCCGTGTCTCTCAAGACCTTTGATGTGCTTTCCTATGAATAAATAGCATGAAAGTTTCAAAAAATGTAGCTTCCAGCCATTTTATGTTATCCAACATGTGGCGGCAGCGCATTTAACAGGAGAAGTCAATCTCGGGAGTGTGACTTGAAAGTGTGCTCTAGGGATATGAGAGCGAAGCCGATGTTTTTAAACATCAATGTTTTGTGTTTGATGTTTTGTTTGTGTAATACCCCTTCTCCCGCCGTAACATTAGTACATGCAACGCCTATTACAGCACTAGTGAGGTGTCGTGTCAACCACACGAATCGCCGCTGTGACGCGCAGCTCACTTAGCTCCAGATGGTGAATCTACGCTGACCACCCTTCACCTCCTCATCTTCAGCTTACGCTGACTCTCCACAGCCCGTGGACATCACTCTCGGCTGTGCTCTGTGCTCTCGCCTCAGTCACCGCAACGTCGGTCGAAGTCAACTTATTGTAAAGTCCTGAATTGCCTGTACTTACCACTGAAGGAGCAGACGAGCTCCACATTTGTTTTCCGAAACTTCAATTACTAAATACCCCAATCTTGTACAGATTTGAAACGAAAAATTCCCATATTCGCATTTTTTAAAGTTAAAATATGAAATAACAGATGCTGCCTCTATGTTTGTGTCGGACCAAACGAACGCAGTTTGCCCTAGCTTTACAATGCAGGCTATCTCTCGCTCGACATGACCCCTAAGCCCTGGTATTTCCTACGTCTTTCCTCGTTCTTTGCACATAGAGAAGAGGTCAACGCATGCGCCGGGGAAGCCCCTCATTCCCGTACTTCGGCGAACTGAGGACTGACCGTTTGACACAACCCTAGACGCTCAGACTCTCAGATTCAGCTGTTTGTCCATTGTTCTTACTACTTTTAACGTTGTTTTTGATTAAAGATTAATTATAAATTAATAAACAAGCCACTGTTTAAAAACTATCATGCTTTATGGTGGATATTATATTTACACGATTGTTTTGAATATAAATGTTTCTTAAGATCAATGTTGGTTATTGATCGCAACACTACTGTACTACTGTGTGCGACCCTTTACCGTAAGCATATCCCTACAAAATCAGATGGATCGAACGGAGGCCGACGCGAGGCTGCACCGCAGAGGGAGTCCGCTGGTTCCAAGGAATGTCATCCCCACGCGAACACCTTCCCGTCGCCTCAGCAGTTGTCCTCCGTGTCTCGGGGATTGGTGGCGGTCTGCACGAGCAGCAAACGCACTTCCGCCAACGACAGCGTTTCCGAAGACGCGATATCAAACAATTAAATTAGTTCTCCCAGTAACAGTTTTGCGAAGAAACAAATAATGGAAAATCTTATGCCTGCGCGCAAACTGCTCGAAATGCATTTAGCAGTTTAATTCTCACGTGCCACGGTTGTTGGAGTTAATTGAGATAAGAGAGTAACATTTTTTTTGAAAGATGAATACCCCTTTTATAGTTTTTAACTCTTGAATCAACTTCATAGAGATGAACAAAATTAAAATGTATTGTTGATTTCGTGTCGTAATACTTCTATTAAAGAGCGAGTCTTGAGCAGTAAGACTGTGGAAGCAGTACATCACCCAACATAAGTTACTCATCTAATTTCAGAACACGTTTCATATACATGCTTATTGTTTGAAATAAAAACATACTAAAACCCATGGGAAATAGTTTTAAAGAAATACTTATCCACTCTATTTAGTCTACAAATTTCAAACTTTAAAATTACGACGAAAAGAATCTTGCACTTCAGAACACGTCATTTTCAAGAAATGCAGTGAAAGTATTACGTAAATTGTCTATATACAGGGCGCACTTTCTCTTTGCGTGATAACGCCTTACATTTTCTGCTGAATGCAAGACCTTTCAATCCATGTCAGATCATTACCCCGCAACCCCATTATCATAACCACCATCACCCCGCACCAGTCCCAAGTTTTCTGTCGGACGCAAGATCTCTCGATGTGTCAGATCATCATCCCGCGACCCCATTCCCATGGGCACCCCCCCCCCGCAGCGCCTGCTCGGGCGCGGGGCCTCGTCGCTCCGTTACGTCGGCGCGCGGCGCGACGCGCGTTTGTCGCCGCGATGTTTAGCAGCGGCTCCGACGCAGCGCCCGCGAAAGGAGCGAGGGCGGGGCGGGGCGGGCGCGCGGAAGAGTTTTTGCGAGACGCACTTTGCGCTCGCGGGCAGCTGTTCTACACCGGGCGGGTGGGCGGCGGAGGGGGGGGGGGGAGTGTCACCGCGACGGATGGCGCGGGAGGCGCTGCCTAGGCTCCGCGCCGCCAGAGCGCGTACTCGCAAAAACCGCCAGGAAATGTTCATGGTGGGCGTCTGGTACCCGTAGCGCGGGAGCGTTGGTCATTTGACTTGACTCATATCCTGCAGGCCCCACAACGCAACCATATTACAGGAAATACTTTCTTGGAAACAAGCAAAAAAAGATAAACGGCGCGAAAATTTCGCACTTTCAGTAACAATGTAAAACATGTTGCTTATTGGATGAAATGAAAAATTATTCCGTTTAACTCTAGGGTTCTTGCAAATGTACATGAGAACTATGATAAGCCGCGCAATTTCCATGTAGTGTGCTTCGATAACATTATAAATTTCCACGATTCCTTGCCGGAGGAAGAACTGAACACAACTTTCCGTTTATCCACGTCTAAGCAGTTTGCTGAATAAATTTACGTTTGAAGTCAAAATTTAAATCCTAATTAGTAGTTTCGACTCCAGAAAGTTTCTAATACCTGTCAACTCAAAAATACTTTGACCACTTTTTCCAAATCAGTATCAATGTAATTAATACTTAAAACACTGAAAAGTGTAGAAAATCTATTTAACTAAGACAAATGTACATTGTTCGGTCTATTTAAAAAAGGTTAGAGTTAGGTCTATTTAAGAAATAATTTGCTCTGCGTAGTAGGCCACATTTTATTAAACCGAATTTCATGTAGCAACATGTTAGATCTTCATATACAAATGCGAACTCTCTCTCCTCCAGGCGACTCCAATAAAGAGGAAATGCGAGTGCAATTCTGGAGAAGAGAAATCCTCCGCATGAACGAACCGCTCACGGTAATTTGTGAGTCCACCTGATGCTGCGGAACGCAAGTATTGAGTCCGTCTAGGGTCGTCGGCTGGAAACCTCCATTTCCCTTCGCTTCATGAGTCGCCATTGTCTCGCTTCCTCCAGCCCAGCAGCCCGCGCCGGAAGTGGAACCGGAGCCCCGGAAAACGGGAACCTTTCGGGGCCGCACACGTGCGTGCATTGTTGCGTGCAGCAGCCTCAGGAGCCATGCAGCAAAGGCAGCGTAAAAGAAATACTAGGAACATTTCTTAGTGAATGTAACAAAATAATTGCAATATTACAGACATCCAGGAAAACTGGTCCTTGCGGTGAGTTTAATGTAGCACACTAACTTAAAACAAAGATCGCTTGTTCAGAATCGGCTGGCATTTTTTCAACGGCAGAAAACTCTCCCGCGTTCCATGGAAATGCAACAACAAACCGTCTATTAGAAACATCATCATCATCGTTAGTAGAAGTGAGCTGTAAATTATTTCACTGTTATAATTTACAAAGTTACCCAAGATCGCTAAATAGAATTGTCAATTGTGCATTTGGATTGTCTAACCGCTTGAAAGTTATACTTGTACAGCTTCTAATACGAATATATTCTGACATATTTTTTCTAAATTGAAAATTCTGCATTAAAACTAAAGATCAGTAATGAAAACGAATACTCAATAGAAGTTATAAAATTCAATTCCTGCTGGAAATCGTAGAAATCATGTGGTAAATACGCAAGATAAACAGGAATTGTGACGTTAATTTTTGGATTTTCATTTAATTATGAAATTAAAGTGAGTAAATTGATACTTTTCAAAAAAGTTGAGCGAAAGCATATGCTTATTGCGCCAAGCACGATCCTCGGCAACAACATACCTCAGCCGCGCCCCTGCGGACTTTTTGCCCGCACTACACTTTGGTACACCGGGTTGCCTAGGCGCAGGGGCGCCGTGGATCGGAGCTGAGTTCGGGAAAGCGCGTCATTCTGCAGACAGAGCTACTTACAACGTAGGTCACTTCGACCCTTGACGGCCAGGAATGCCATCAGCCACAAGATAAACGTATCAGAATATGAAGAACGTACAGTTTAGGTGAACAAAAACGCATTAAGTGAGACACTTTACTGATGGGGTGTTTTGACTCCTATGTGTTTACCGGAATGTTAGGAGAACTGATACAAATCGTGTCGAAAATTATGAGTTTTAAGAAATTATGAATAATACGAATGTTTATAAAGAAACTGAAAGTGAGAACATGCACTATAGGAAGCTGACACTCACAGAATATGGAAGAGACAGCGTTCTTTACTTTCAACGCGCTCTTAACTATATTCCCCAAATAATAATTCTTTCAAGAGAAAGTTTGAAGTTCGATTTCTATTCTATAAATTCTACCTAAATAAATACATTAGTTTCAGGCGAACGTTCATAAGTTGGTGACAAGACAAAAATTATAAGTACACTAGCTTCGGCACAAGATTGTTAATGTTTGTGAAATGAATCACAATCATTTCTAAAGAATACACACCTACGTCTCATCAATATCCTTGACACTAAACAAGTGTCAAAATAATTGTTGAAATAGCCTGAACGGATATAGAGTTGCAACTGTACGTTGCTCTCAATGTATAGAAAAAATGAAGTCGAAAACCGATTTTTCAAAGACTCCTTACCCCCCAGATGCAGGGGGAGGAGGAATGGGGCCTTGCTCCCCATCCAAACGGCCTAAAGATTGCGTTTGTACCTTTCCTTTGTTAAACAAAGTTTATTTATGTTACACTTATCTAATTATTTAAAAATATTGTATAGTACCATATCTACACTAGAAAAATAATACACAATATAATTAATATGTTTATTATTTATCAAAAGTCTGCGATCCCCCCCTCTCCAAATGATTGGCTGGATCCGCCCCTAGCTTACCTACTGGATAAAGCAGAATGCTACGCACTTCTCGTATCGTGTTGCGTCTCTTGGCGGGCGAAGCGCCTTGCATTCGAAGAGCTGCCGGGCGTCGGAAGAATCGTGTAGCGGCTTTGTGGCCTCCGCGAGATTTGCGTCCTCCCCGCCGCGCACGCACGCACGCACGCACGCACACGCACACACACGCACACACACACACACACACACACGCCGCCTGGCGGACGCCCCCGAGGCGTGCCGCGCCCGGAATGTGAGAGCGGAAGGAATATGGCGGCAGCTGTTCTTCGCGCGACGTGTTTGTGAATGTCTCAGACGGTGAGGTCGTATATACCGATAAAAGATTACTTAGACCGGAGCTGCTCAAATGGAAGAAATTGGCGCCACACTGTCCGCGTTGGTCCACTGCAATGGCCCGCGTGCCACTCGCCATTCGCTTGACTAGAGCTGAACGACCTGAAGCGCCGGCTTTCCCCTCCCGTGGGGATGAGTCAACAATCGGAGGGCCGCAGGTACGCGCTGACCCAGGGCACGGCCAGTGGGCCACCCTCGTGACGAACTCTGATTTAGGAGCTTGTGTCAAATAGTTATATTGACTGAGTCTTTTGTACATTGGTCAAAATATATTCTAAAGGTTTCTAATAAAATATATCAAATCTGGTATTTTCATTCTATTACGATTATTCTCACGACAAAAAATATTAAATTTTATTTTTGCTCATTTTCGTGGCACCTGTGGTTAAAAGATCATACGTCCATACATCCCTATATTTCGTGTTTGCAGGCGCGTCAACGACTGCCATTAGTGCCGTAATTGAAGTGCATGTTTTTATTTCGAGAAGAGGCGGTGTACTTCCTCCGCTGAGATCTGGTGCGGACGTACACGCCATAATGCGAGGTTTTCCACATCTATCTTTAAACACGAGAGAACCGTTCCACACGGAACAAGCTCTAACGTTCAACTTGTCTCCCTATATGTATGATACTGTAGTACAAGTAGATGTAAATGAGAAAGAAGGGATGAAGTAAGAAGAAAGTGGATGGAAAGATCCAGCGCAGATCGTGACCCGTTTGTTAGGGTACTTCTCCGGCATTTGCCTGGTTTGTTCGATAAAACCAAGGAAAACTAGCAATAAGAATAGCTGGATTTTAGAATTCTTCTCCAGAGAGCCGCTGAATTCAACCTAGCTGACAAGCTAGTCGTGACGCGAAGCCTAGAACTATCACGTCACTATACTTTATACATAGCATATAGACGTTAACCATTCCAAACTGCAATATATTTACATCGAACAACGATCCGCATGCCAAGTAATCCCCCATCCCTGTCCGCAAGCAGCACCGTTCGAGCAGCGCGCCGCCCGCCCGCCTGCCCACCCGCCATCCGCGCGCTCCGGCGAAACCTCTTCGCGTCGCAGATGGCGCAGCGCTGTGCCGAGCCGAGCCGGAAACGCCATCTGGTGGAGGCGGGCGCGCTGGACGGCGTCCGGCGCCGGCGGCACAAGGCGACGGGACGCGACGCGAAGCGGCCCCGCGACCGCCAGTCACGCTCGCACCGCTGCGCAGGCGCTCCCAACCGGCCCCGTGCCACACACTTCTCAGCACAGAACGCCCTTCGTTTAGAAGCCACTCATCAGGATTATCGTTCAAAGTTCAAACAAAAAATTTTATTGCTTTAAAATGTATTTATATATAGGGCCAGAAACCCCCTTGCCCACTCTTATATACAACGCAATATTTTTGTAACATTTTTCGTAATTTTCGGTATACTTGGGTGAGAATGCTGGACGACACGTGACTCGGACAGTGAGTAAAATGGCTTCATAGAACTTTGATAGTCGGCAAAGTTTCATGGCCGAGCTCACCACTTCCTGCAAAATATTCTAAATAACAGGTATCCGCCACATATAGAGTTAATTACATTAAAAAATATGAAAGACATTCTCAACGATGCCCCGCGGTTTTATTAACATAATCGCAAGGAATTTATTTTTTTTAACCTTTCTATGGTAGTTTTTATCACTCCTACATTGTTTTTATTCTCTTTCCATCAAAATAAGTTATCTGTTCCAACAGTTATAAGAGCAAGAAAAAACTTGTCAAGATCACGGGGAAAAACATAATTTTCGTCAATCAGTCACAAGAAAAGATGAAAATAGTAAGATAGATGCTAAAAATGATTGGTAAATTTGTTTGAGGAAATAAAATAACCTGTAATCATTTTTTCCTCAATTTAAAGTTATCTCGAAAAATTCACCAAAATAATATTCTATCAAAATGAGACTGAATATTGTATACAATTTCAAAAAGCCGTGAGCTAAAGTAACTCCAAACAGTACAACAACGCCAGTGAAATGGAATGTAGTCAATATGGGAATCATTTACCTGTTCAATAAATTCAGTATTGCGCGTGAAAAAGTCTATTCAAGCGTATCATAGACATTACCTAAAAAATTAAATATTTAATACTTTTATTAACTAGAAATGTGATTTATAAATACATATCCAAAACGTTCATTTTGGAACACAAAACACGGAAAGCAACTCAAAAAGCAGTATGTAAAAATGTATGAAGTGCAGTATGACGGTCCTCGGTTGTGACGTTGTTTCGTTTCTAAAACCTGCCTTTTTTGTACATACACAAAACACGCCAGGAGTTTTCGCTGAATCTCACCAGAGCAGCTGTGCAGAGTGCGGCAAACTGGTGATGGAAAGCGAAGTAACTCACCTGGAACAAACAGAAACAACCGTTAGCTTGCAGCTACTGAGTTCTTTCAAGACTCGCTCGCTTTAAATGGTGGCGGGTGCAATGACATCAAAGAAACCCTTAATCGTGGCGACTTAAGAAATGAACTCCATTTTATAATGAGCGATACGAATAAGAACTAAGAACGATGTTCATTAAAGGAAAACATCAAAGGCAGACGAAGGATATTTAGAGCATTAAATCACTCGAAAACGGAAATACAAAATTATGTACTGATCTCTTGTTTCTTATATTCTTTTAATTCTAAAAGCATTAGCTGTTTAATTAATTACCTTTATAACACATTAAACTGAACGTGAACCAAATTTATTTCCAACATTCTCCTAACGGAGATACTATTGAGTTAACGGGCTTTAACTTCTCCGCATACAACTCTGTTCTCATGACATTCAGATAAAGTTTTTCTGAATAAATATTCGTAGAGATTCACATTAGAGCATATTCATTCAGGAATGAATACTCACTAACTCTAGCGTTTGTGAGAATTGATATCTGAATGTAACTGTAAGCATAATTAAACGTTCCTTTATGAATTATAAACATTAAAGAACAAACAAAGATAAAAATACATTAGTAAACTCACAGGTATACTTATTAAATTTCTACCTATGCAAGCACATTTTCTACTCATGATGCTCGTCATGGAATTTCCAACAGCATGCAACCTACGCACAAGGCACCCGCACTGGGCGCCCGGGCCGCCGAGGGCAAGTGCGGTGTGATGCCCCTCGTGTGTGTTTTCCGAGGCGACCTGCGAGGCTGACAGAGCGGAAGCGACAGACAAAACAGAGCGATTCCCAGAAGACGGTCAAGCTCCGTTCTCGGTTGGCGGCATATGTGACAGGGGAGGGCGGGGGTGTTCCGTGACGAGAAACGCGGAGAAAGAGAAAGGAGAGCTTGTATACGACGGAAGAGGACAGAGATACATGCAGGGAACAGTGCAAGTGGCAGGTTGTAGTTGAGGCGAGTAGGAACAGATGTGATGGCCCCGATCATCGAATGAGAAATGAGGATAGAATGCAAAGAGAGCGGACTAGTTTTATTCCGTACCATTAGCAAAACAGCAATACAATAGGATGAACACAGACAAATTAACATAGAAACATCAGAAGAGTCAATTGATAACATTCATCACTAGTTCATCTCTTCGTCACGTTTTAATCTGCACAATAAATCACTTTCCCATGTCTTTAAACAATTTAGAGTACTTTTAACTTTGTAACTATTAACATGAATACTGAATGATAATTTAATAGGACGATAACAGAATTGCATGGCTGAAGTGGAAAGCTGCAATTAATGAGAGACATTTGCCGGCAAGAGCCACGATAAACAATTTCGCGTTTTTCACGAAACCAATCCTGTTTGTATGAACTGATATTTCTATGAACGTGCTCTAATAAGGTATACTGAAGAACTCTAGTCATAAGTCAGCATTCGTTTATGAATTACCGCAGTAATACTCGACAGAGTGGCAGAACGATATTGAAGATACATACCACGAAAAGCAAAGACGATTTCCCAGAATGAAACGGAAGGATTTCGGACCCCGCGAAGGGAAGAGCGCGCAGCACGGGAGCGCCCTCGCAGAGAGGAATCTCGAGTCTGGAGCCGAGTCGCCGGGAGGGAGGTGGGGGCGAGAAAGGGCGGGGCGCGCTGACCTAAGAAACATTTTTAATGGCTCCCAATAAAAGGAGCTGCGCGGAGTGGCGCGTGGCGAGGCGTGGCGAGGCGTGGCGCGGAGGCGCGGGTGACGGCTGAAGCGGCGCGGAAGCGAGCTCCGAGGCGACAGATCGCACGGGGAAGCGCTCCTGGTGGAGACTTCCGGAAATCCTTCAGCCCTGCCGCTGTCCGCCCCGTCATCACACACAGTTCTTCTACGATTTCTCTTACAACGGATTTTTAATTTGTGTTAGATTCTAGAAGAGAATGAATAATTTTGTACAGATTATGAAATAAAGAGTTTATATAAAAAGTGTATTACGTTTCTTTGCCGTCACTCTATTCTCGAGTTTAGATACCAAAATATTTGCCATCTTCTTACACCTGAAGCAGGAGAACACGTAGGAAGCACGAAAGCAAGGCTCATATGACCCTTTTGGACCGAGAAGTTGAGTCTGTACAAGCTATAACCACCTCGATTATCAGTAAGCTTCTAAAGCGTACACGTTTTAAAAGCGTTTATTATACTGTCGTTGACACAGAAAGTCAAAGTCTGTGGGGAAAGCGAAATACTAATAAACTTTCACTCTCCCTACAGGTAGATGGTCAATTTAAAAGCCAGAGGGAAGAGGTGGCCTATCGCCCAAGGTATAAGTTTCAGGTAAACCGTCCGAGAGCGACTGAGATGGAGAACGTTGCTCGCGGCGGAAGTGGGGCAGAGCGGAAAAGGAACAGGGCGGGGAGGAGCTTGTAGAAGTGGGAGAGATCAGGGTGGGAGGAAGAGGGGCGAAGGGGGTGTGAAAGTACAACAGAGGATGAGGGGGGGGGGCGATACGGAACGGCAAAGATATGGGGCTGAGACGAGCAGGGTAGGTCGGAGAAGCCTGCAGAGAGAAAAGGGATGCGTGGAAGAGCGAGATGAGCGGAGAGAAGCGAGAGGTGGTGAGCGGAGAGGATCGCAACGGGTCGCAGGGCGGGAAGGGGGGCTCGGAGTGTACGGTGGAACGTCGCGGGGCATGTAGGAACGGAGGGTAAAAGCAAATGGAACGAGAGAACGTTTCATTGATTATTTCCGTCGCGTCTCCTGCTCTGATAAATAGTCCCTTTAGTGTAGTGAATGTATTATTTCTGGAGGAAGTGGTGTTCTGTCCCTGCTGGATGGAGAGACTACACGTCGGTTTAAGGTGGATTTCCCTCTCCAGCTATCTCTCCCATCGTTGAACCGCCCAACCCGAGACAAGCGTTAAACTCCCGAAAGGTCTACCGAGATGTGTGAGAGTAGTGCATGTAAGTGTATGTGAGTATGGGGAAAGTATAGGACTAGGAAGAGGCAGGGAGGCAGGAAATACCGCTCGTCATTCATAGGCAGTTTGTTAGGGTGCGGCTCCGGCATTCGCTGGTGTTGATCATAGAGACATCGGAAAACTACGGAACAGATCAACCAACTGGTAGAGTTTTCCTCCGAACAGCAGCTGAAATTTATCTAGTATCTAGCTAGGGATGGAAATCCGACACCGTCGGGTTTCGAATCGGACAGGGTCATTACAGAGATAGTGGCAATGGTTGCTGAGAGCCGGTGCGGGAAAGGGAGTAACGTTGCGTAGGATGAACGGGGTGTAGCGGGGAGGCGCGCGGCGGCGGGGGGCGTGGTGGAGCGGAGCGGGACGGGGCTGGGCTGAGCTGGGCTGGGCGGAGGGGCGCGGAGCGGCACGGGGCGGGGCGTGGGAGCGGGCAGGTGGCAGCGCTGCAACGCCCGCGCAAGTGGATCGGAACCGCCGGCCCGCTCGCCGCCGCCGGCCGCTGCCGCCGGCAGGCAGGCAGGCAGGCAGGCAGGCGGCGCGCACTCGCTCGCACACGCACGGGCGGGCGACCGGCGGCGGCAGCTGTGACCGACTCCGCCGCAGGTGCGCCCGCGGCGCCGGACGCTTTTCCGGAGCTGCCCGCGTCCTCCACGCGCTCTGCGGGCACCAGAGACCCTGCAAATGATGCCCACGGCTCTGGAAAGACCCGACCGAGCCGTGCGCTGTCTTGTATCAATACAACAACATAGTTTTCAAAATTAAGCGTGAAACTTTCACAGGATCAAGAGAATTACTGTTTGAAATCTTCGGTATCCTTCGATTCTGTGGTTGTAGGAAGGAAAATTCTTCGAGCTGACACGTGTGAATACGTGCGCTTAAGGTTCTTCTTGTTTTTGCAGCTTTTCGTTAATATTGCTTTTGTTATCAGGTATTCGAGTCAATTCATGCCTAGATGGTACTATAAAGAATTATAACCCGATACGTATTTTTCTATTTTCAGGAGTTCCCTCTGGAACTTTGTTTAGGCTTCTTTTAAAATATTGTATTTAATTTATTATAAAACGTTTGTAATATTTGTACGTTAATATTTTACATTTATAATTAATATTGTACTTAAAATATTATTAAACGTCTCTTAAGTTTGTGGTTTGATTATTTTATCTTAATTTATTGTGAATTGCCCGATTTATTGTGTAAAACTTATTCCCAATATTTCTTCTGCCATCACTGAATTAAAGTACTTTGACTGTGGCAGCTTCTTTTTCACCATTACCTTCACCTTCGCCTTCGCCTCCACCTTCAAGCGAACCATATTACACTCCTTTCCAAACCAGTCTTATTTTCCGTGCGCCACTACGCCACTTGGCCTGTGGCCGCTCTCGTTCCCAGTGGCGTTCCTTCACTTCCACATCCGCTCCACCTGGGCTGCTGCAGGTCACTCCCGCGTCACCTCCGCCACCGACTCCGACTCCGCTTCCGCCCGCCCCTCCCCTCCCCGCCCCACCTCGCCATGCCAAACCCCAGCAAACCTTTTTCGCCTACTATGCCCTCTCACCCACTCCTGAGCAGTCTCCACTTCTGCCCGCCCATTTCACTCACTCCGCCCGCCTGCCTAACACAGAGGAGCCACCGCTTCCTCCCGCCAATCCGTTTGTCCGTCTACCCGCCCCCATCTAACACGCACATGCACCCATCCCCACCCAATCCACTCACCCCGTCTGCACCGCCTACCTCCAAGCAGCCACCCCTTCCGCTTGTCAATCCGTCCGTCCGTCCCCTCTAGCACATCCACCCATCCCCGTCCACACCATCCCTTCCCTTCGTTCCGCCCACCCATCCCCGCCTTTAGCCCCACCCACTCCGTCCGCGCCGAGCAGCCCCGCTACTCCGCCGTGACACATCCGGCCCGGGCCGCGTGTCCGCCGGGCGACGGCGGCGGCGGCGGCGGAGGCGGGGCCCGGGGACGGGCCGTGGGCGGCGGCGCGCTCACGCGTAAGTCCCGACCGCGGAGGCGGCGTCCAGACGAACGCTCCGGGACAAAGGCCCTGCGATCTCCCGAGAGCTGCTGCCTGGCCTGTCGTCGACGCGCCCCCACCCCCGCGCTGGCGACGCCTCCGCTGCTCTCTTCGCCTGCCTACGTCACCGCTGGAGTAGCATCACCACCACGACTCAACTGGCTTCTAATCAAGATTTTGCTGTACAACGCACACACTTGGGAATTGTTTCTTGAAGCCTGATTGGTACAACATCAGAAGTATGATTCAAGAAATACTTGTATATAAGAAGTTCTGTTTTTTTTTCAACCTCTGCTGATCCTTTGCTAATGAACTATATATCAGAAAGAAATTTTTAAAAAATGATGGCAATTTTTGAAGATCTGAAATCGTCTCTTGTATTCTACCCGCATTGCCGTTATCGGCGACGTGGAGTAGGACATTGATCATTTCTGCAAGGACACATCCGGAGGCGAATCTAACAACAAAAAACCGCCAATAACCTCAATAGTCCGCAGCTGCGTCGCGTCACCACTTTCGTCCAGACCGCATTCATCGCTCCGTTCCCCGGCGCCAGCGCCTTCGCCGCAGCTCCCCGGGGGCGCTGCTCCCATTGATTTCCCGTCGCGCGCGTCGCCCCGAGCGAGGAAGCGGCGACTGCCGTGAGCGGGGGCGCTGCAGCCGTGCACCACGCGACACCGCGGCCCAAACGCACACATCACCCAACTTCTGTCATTTATTTTAACGCGTAAGGAAACATAAAGTGTTTGTATCAAGGTCACGGGATTGGGCAACTAGGAACAATGAAACAAATAGTTCGCCCACTTTTTGAGGGATTTTTTAAAAATTCCTTTATCAGGGCTTACTAATATATTATACCATTGGCGAATTTACGACCGTTAATAAGTTGTGGGATATGGATCACGGGATCGGCCAATTAATAAAACACATTAGTTTGCCAATGTTTCGGAATATGTAATTCCTTCCTCAGGGCTTACTAATATACAAAATGGTCAAACTTCATGTCTGCCTACAGACCATAATATATTATAAGGTGAAGCCTCGTTCCCAGCCTCCAAACTCCCTCCAACATAGAGTTGTCGCGGGAAGTACCTATGTGCTGCAGCGAGTCTGAATCCGGCTGCGGCCAGAACGCAAATGGTTTGGGAAATCCATTGATTGATGGATTCGTTATTCCGAGAGCGACGACTGCTAAGGTTTTCAGTCGCGTAAGTGTAGTGTGTGATTTTATTGCGGAAATGGCGGTGATCATCTTCCGTTAGATGGCGGAATCCGGCGCCAACCAATATATCGGCTTGCGGGGAAGTTCAGTCGTTTTTTTTAGTTTCTGACGACAAATCTTGATGCTTTCTATACACAATTCTGTATTTCTGTTAGCATGTTTGTACAGCTTTTGGATTTTAATATTAGATTTGATGGGTAAGATCTTTACTTCGGACATGTGAATTCAAGATCGTTCTTATGATGCCTATCCCTTTCATGACATTCGAAAATTTCTTGAACATTTGTAAATTTAACACATCATTTGGTTCAAAATTATTTTCGCATTGAAGATACAGTTTTTAGGTAGGATCGTATGGAATAAGGTTAAAGACAGTAGACCCTTAAAAATAAAATATGTATATTCGCAAAGACTTTTTTGTTTTTATAGATATAAACAATTTGTTTTGCAATGTAAAAACCCATTAGTTAATTATACGGGTTAAATTTAACAAGAGAGCTCATTAACATTTGTGGAACCGACATAAATTAATAAAGACAATCAAGAAGCTGAAGAATTTGGAATTTCTCCGAACACGGAATTAAGAAAAAATGCGAAATAAATGGGAGAAGGATGAATGGAAAATTTTGAAAGTTAAGAATGAGAAGAAATAGGGATGCAAGAGGTATAAGAATACAGGTAGAAAAATACTTGGTTCTGTTAAGTTTCACGTTAAAGTATAGCACCGAATAGAGAAAAGAAAAAAATATAAAAGACTATCTAATATTATTCGTCTTACAACTGCTGCTAACATTGATTCCAGGATGGGATACGTGGCAAAAGCACAGTTCGCAGGCGAGGAATGAGTTCTCCGAAGGAGGAGGCACGATCGCAGAATCCGAGCTAGACAGAACCGCATTATCCACAATGCAGGGAGAAACGGATATGGCTCGCGATTGTAGTTCGCGGCAATAGCACGATTGTGTTGGGTGAGAGGCTATTGGGAGCGGTGTTAATCACTCCAAGTTCTGTTCACTTCGGGTTAGCAATCAGAGGTAGTGCTAGCTAGTGCCCTACTCCAAGAGAAGGTTCGCATAAAGGACGTACGAACCTGTCGCGCTGCCCTATTCTGAAACTAGGCACCACTAAATCCCTGAAAACTACGCAGGAGAGCGTAATTGAGAAACTAAAAATGCCAAATGTCTCCTAGTTTTGCTAGCTATTCAAACTTTCTTTCAGTAATTCGTTTATGTCACATCCGCAATTCCTGCTTTCTCCACCAATTAAAATTGTATACATTAATATATTAAAAATATTATAATAAATTGTTTTCGAGCCACATTTTACCAATGCTTTAATTAGCATGCAATTTTGTATCGCAAAACTACTTTTTAATAAGGTGGTAAGACCACCAGAATAAGTACCTTTCAAATATATCATTATGTAAAGTAAATTACACAATTATACAAGTATATTGGAAATAGAATATACAATTTTAAAACGAAACACAAAGATGTTTAGCATTTACGCAGAAATTCATAATGAAGAAATTAATTAATATAACCTTCCCAAAAGAAAGATTAACCTAATTGTATTTAGAAATAAAGAACATGGGGGCAACTCATGTTCACTCTACATTATGTTCTTTCAATTGCAGTACTTAGAATAAAGGTAAATTAATTCCGAATTGTGTATGTTTAAAAAAATGTGTGTTTGTGAGGAACGTCGAGTCACTCATCGGAATTAGTATCCCAAGGATTCGCACTTTATACATTTGAGTCGCATTCCAGATAAGCAAGCGAGCAATCTGTAGGTTCAGCTTCTCCTTAATAATCGCACTTAGCTGCAGGAAGACCGCATTACACGGTCGTGTTGCTCGGCCAGGAGGTTGCCAGGCCTCTCTCTGTCTCCGTCGGCGAAGCACATCCGGTGAGCCTGAAACCCTTCAATTGCGCGAACGGACGAGTCTGCCTTTGATAGGACTCAACCGCCCCTCCCTAGAACCAGGATGCGCCAGGGATGGTGAAGCAAGAATCGCCATTTCAATTCTATTCAATGATGCCTATTTTACGTGACGAGACTCAGATCATTAGGACAGCTCAGTTCATATGAATTTCGCCCCCTTTCGCCGAGAAAGGTTGTATAACTCAGGAGACCAAACAGGCGAATTGAATTTACCTCGGAGGCTTTTTTTAGACCTGAGGATCTTTTATGCAGTAAATCTACAGCATAGGACAGTCGGATTTACTTTCCCTAAAAAAGGAAGGCGTAGGAAGAATTTTTTCACCTTTAAAATCCACGGCTTCGATCATATTTGAAACCACAAACTTGGGTATAACATCCCGATACGCTGTTATACCACCGAAGCCGCCAATTTCATGTGAACAGAGAAATCTGCGATTCAAACTTACACTCGACTACTTTCACGTACGTGATTTTTGCTTATTTTTTAAACATATCTTGTGTGCACTATGTATGTTCCTAACTTAGCAAACGTAAGATCGTAATTAATAAATGTGGGCTTTTAGAATGGAATGAATAAACCAATCGTAATTATAATTTCAGGATATCAGAAGCATCGACCACAAGTAGTACACAATATAAATTTTCTAAGCAGAAAATTCCGCCATACACATGTCTCGGGAATTTTTTC
Source organism: Teleogryllus occipitalis (assembly GCA_011170035.1). Taxonomy (NCBI): domain Eukaryota; kingdom Metazoa; phylum Arthropoda; class Insecta; order Orthoptera; family Gryllidae; genus Teleogryllus; species Teleogryllus occipitalis. Next base: position 408,262 of record BLKR01000047.1, on the reverse strand, counting down.
CTATCATCAGTGGCTCTATAATATTAAAATTGAATTAACAAATTGGCATACGAATAACTAGTTCATAGAAAGAAATACAGAATAAGAATGAATATTAAATTATTTAAATAGAGTACTTACCCAAATAACATAGATTAAACACCACATTAAGTAAACATAGTGATACGTGCTAGGATAGCGCCATTTTGTGTTTCGTACGAGGTACGGAAACAGACAGGGATGATTGTAGAGCCACTGATGTTGGAAAAAAAACTCCGAAACACGTGGCTGACACTCGGCTGAATTTTCTGCATAGTAAATTTATATTGTCTACTACTTGTGGTTCTGATATCCTGAAATTATAATCATGGAGTACTATAATATATCTGCTGCAACAACAGAATTTAATCGAAATTGTTTAAAAACAGAGCAATCAGTCGAAAATCAGGAGCCATTCCGCATAGTCAGATAATTAATCCAGCGTTAGTAGTGGCAGTTGCCAACGTCAGTGTACAATTTCTTGAACTGACAGGCTACGACTCTTCTTCGTAAAAATAAACACAATGCAAGAACTCTCCATCAGAAATGTTAGTGGCCCTTCTTCTACGAATCACGGATTAGGACACAGTCTTGACATACGTGTACATCGTTACTTCGCCAAATGTGCTCCAAAATATCACCACCAACGAGAACCCTTAAATAGTAAATCCAAGCAAATGTGTAAAATACATATAACGAAACCCACACGGTGAACAATCAAACTCCTCCTGGAAATTTGGAGAAATAAAGGTGAGATAAAGACACTTATGTGGTACTACGCAAAGAACAGTCAGTTAAGCACTTTTTCTTGATATTCGGGATCACAAATGTGCTCAGCACACGACCAGACATGTAGTAGAACATTTTTATAAACGGGTAATGCTGAGACAGGCCAAGCCGAGCGCCAGGAGCAAGTGCCCAACTAGTAATTTAGTGCTGTCAAAGCAGCGAGAAGATGTGAAACAAAACCCACAAATCCCTAATAACGGTATTTCGTCCCGCAATAAAACAATACGACAATATTCTACTTTATAACCTTACATCTCCAAAGAAAATAATAAAAGAAAAAAGCCATTTGGGTTCGAAACATGACGAAACAGAACCAAATTCTGAAGATAAAACTCGAAGAAATAGAAAAGAATGTCGTTTCGTTACGGAACGAAAAGAAAACGATGTTTTGGTTGCGTTTCATTTCACGTCCGAGCAGCGAGCGAGCAAGCGAGCGAGCAAGTGAGCGAGCACGCAAGCAGCCAGTCGCTCGCTGGCTCGCGCGCTGCACGGAGTAACCCACTGGGCGGCGCCCAGTCGCGTTTTTGCAGACCGCCAAACGGTACACGCAGAAAGACGCAACCTCACACGTGTGTGGGCAAGAAAAAATTTTTCAAACCATTCGCTCCATTGCCCTACTCAGCCACCGTAATTTTCTAAAAGGTTTCGTAATCGACCCGCGTAATGTTTTAAATAAAGAATAATAATTTTATTACAGAAATATCGGCTTGGTCTTCCTATAAGAATAGTTTATTACAAAAAAGTTTTTTCGGTCGCATTACGTCATATTCAGTGTACACATTAGGCTCTCTGCCACCAGTAAAGTAATGAGGCGTTTATTGTTATGCACAATTATTTTGATAGTATTGGAAATGTTTATTTTAACTTAAACGAACAAAAATAAAATTCCTTTTCTAACGTTAAAAACTCCATAACTTTTTAAGATTTTTATAATAGACTCGACGAAATTTAGGAATTATATTATAAATAAATAAATAATTATTTATATGACACAACAAAATGCATTTCACTATTTTTCAAATTACAATTTTGACAGCGTTGTATCTGCTTTCATAGGGAAACACTACAGACGAAACGTGAGTACAATGAGAATAAAATTCATGACTCATCCACATACATCCAATCTTCTACTCGGGAGCAAACACGATGCATTATTTTTCCGCCCGAGGGAGCCTGGATGTTCCGGCCTTTCCGTTTGAATACAATATTCAATTAATACCGCCCGGAACACGCAATCCCCACCTTTCTACACTGGGGTCCTCAACGCCCCTTCGCAGGGCGGGCGGAGCGGCAAGTGGCAATTGCGACGCGGACGCGAATGAGGACGAGGACCGTCGGCGGAGGAAGCGACGAGGCGAGGCGGTGGGGGGCGGGGGCGGGGCCGGAATTAGCGGGCGACGCACTGCGGCGAGGGGCAGCTGAGTCGCGTAGCAACGCACGCACGCACGCACGCACGCCCACGTGGCACGCGGGGAAGACAAGTGCGCGCTCTTCCACGCTCGCCCCTTCTTCCTTTGTGTTCGGAAATTCGCAATTAAAAAATGATTTGTTTCGTGCGTCATTAAAGATCCTCGTCGCAGCTACTGGAACTCGCAATTCTATTCATCCACGGGCGTTTGAAATTTAATAGAAGTGAATGGTGTCTTTCATTTCGGAAAGGAGGGTAAACCATCAATCAGCCGTTTCAGTGGCAGACGGTAGGCGAATTCTAGTTCCCAGATGGCCGATCTAAACCTTCTAGAGCTAATTTCCAAAGTGACGTATCTCCGAGAAATACATCCTTTAGGAAGGGAAATTAAACCTTACGGCACAAGATAGAATTCAACGGTTTTTGGACACCGTTTAACGCGCCAGAAAAACACTTTCAACCATAATATTGTGGAACATGTTGAAAAATGTCTTAACAATATATTGTTGCATAAAACTTAAACCAAACGAAAACGGAGATATTTCAATTTGAAATAATATCTTCAATTATGGACAGACATCGAAAGCTATTAATCATTTAAATAAAAACTTTGGTAAAGCAAACACATTGTATTTCTACTCGCAAATTTTCATTTTTGTTATCAATATTGTCACCCTATCTCCAGATCCACATTTTCGAGTAATTAACCCTTCCTTGGAGGGCAGCAAACTTCTCCTTCTCCCCATTTCATACCCGATCCTGCCGACCTCTCCCTTCCTCTTAGTCTTGCTTCAGCCCCGTCGCGCCTCACTTTGATGTCTCATCCCGCTTCGCCTCAATGTTACGATTTTCCACGTATTGCGATTCCAAGAATGCCATCTGCGTGTGTCCTATCCGCTTCTGTGGTAATCAAGTTACGGTTGTCTTACCGATTCCGAAATGCAGTTCTGGAAAATAGATGTGACAAATTATGAAACGACCGAGCACAAACTAGTTTATTAATGCTTCACAAGGTTTACTTCAGTGCTTTAAATCGCATATTCTATTAATACTGTTGGAAGTCATGTACTATATTTACAACGTAAGCAAGTGTAATATTTCATTATAAATAGAGAGCTGATCATTCTCGTACCACGAGTTGATGCTCCTGAACACCTTACATTCCCAGTATTACATGTCGCGTATGTTATACCATGAGTGATGTAAGAGAACTTGATTCAATCGCACCCAAAACATGTTATTCTACTCCTCATTTCACGATACACGAAACACGCGTATCTGCAGGCCGGGTGTGTGAAATGTTCGCACCGCTACACCTCGAAGCCGATCGCACGGGCCTCGCCGGGGCTCCTGCATTGAGTTTCTCCAGACATCCAAAACTGTGGGTAATTTAAAGATCCGAGCTTCCCAGTAAGACGATCCGGGCGCGCTAGAAGCGGCCGGTCCAGTCGGGGTGTCCGGCGTGGAAGTTGGCAGGCCTGGAGGCCGCGGCCGGAGGCGCCGCCGCAGCGTCGCGTCGCCGGCAACGCAGCCGCCGCCATCTCCTCCGCCATCGCCGCCGGAAGCGGACTCGCCCCGGGGCGCCCGCGATGGCAGCGGAGGCGGTGGTGGTTGGAGGCAGCGGTCGCGTTGGAGGCGGAGGAGGAGGCGGCTGCCGTTACGCAACGGCCGCACCGGGCGCCCTTCGCCGCCTCCATTGCCACCGCTCCCCGCCACAGCCACAGCAACGCCACCCACCGGATTCACGAATCGGACACAACACCCTGCTCCCACCAACTTACGCTCCACAGCAACAAAATGCTAATATGAGTGTAAACGAAAACTAGTGGGGCTACAACACTACATATTTTCACGCACTTTATAGTGGTTACGTAATATTAGTCGGACTAGTGTTTCCATATTAGTGTTTACGATACTAGTTGAACTAGTTTTCCAACCCCCAAACGTATTTGACCGGACTCGGATTCGAACCCAGCCACATACGTTCCGTATGCAATAAACTTACACACAAGATGTCTGCTGGCGTCCGAACCACGTACACGATACATAAAAAAAGTTGAATTTTCGCAATTATCGAAATATAAGACGATTCAATGGAAATGGGACGTATGTAATTTTATTTCTCTATTCCTTTCGAACAAAAAAATTAACAAAATATTTGGGCATTTATAAAACTCTTAACACTTTTATAAAGTGTCACAATGTCACTCAAAATTCAGCAAAACTAAACAATTATTTTTTTAATGTATATGACATTATTTAAAGTCTTAATATTGAAGAACGGGTTTCATTAAAAATGAAACATTTATCTTCAATAATGTACGTGTAGAAAGTCTTTTGTAAGTTTCGACTATTCAGATGTTTTACTGAAAAACTAATAGACATAAACTTCCTTCATGACCATGTGTCCAGATTCTTGGGGCTTAATCCTGCTGCTCGCATAACACCAAACAGATGCGACATCGTCAGTGCTTATCACGATGAAGCAAACAATAAGTGCTCCGTCAAGCCTCTGCGTCGCTCAACTTTCAAGCAGTGCCATAATCTGCATCAGTGCTACAAACTCACGGAAATTATTACATAAGCAAATGTTCTAAGTGGCCTTCAGCCATATATAAAATAATGTCAGCAACATTTAGTAAGGAAAAGAAACCTTTGTAGCTTGAAAAATGTCAACAATCCGAAGGCATAAACCATGATAATTACAAAACATTGACGGATATGGCAACAAAATAGAAATACTAACAACTACGAGTGGTGAGGTTAAAATAAAAAACATTTAAAGCAAGCGGCAACTGTAACCAAACAATTCAAGCGAAAAGAATATACAAAATGTGGAGACATAATGGGAACAATGACATCGTAATCAGTAATTAAATTCTACAAAAAAACTGAAATATTAATAATAATAACATTCACGTGGTGTTAATTTATTTTCCAGCTATTCAGATCATTTAGCGTCATGTGTGATAATGAGTAAATGAGAGCGATATTGGCAAAGGTGAAGTGAACGATGAGGGAACAATGCTGGAATGAGTGGTAGAGAAAATTTAAGAATCCCTAAAAAACATCCCGAGTACTCACCTTGTCCATCATAAATTCCATATCTATTGACCAGGGATCGAATATCTGATATTTCTCAAACTACCCTCTCTTATCAACTTGACATTTAATATCCAATATTGAACATTCCTCGAAAAGAGTTTCGCAGTTTGTGGACTCAGATGACCTCGGAGCACGATCTTAGAAGTGATTTAGTGTACGGCTCATAAATAATACCTGCCAGCACTGCCCCGGCTAATTTTGTCATTTGGCTGATAAAATCTTATTAATTTTAATATTCTTCCCTCTTCTTTAACCCCCTAACAAGACGAAGATATTTCAATTTTTTTTTTCTTCACGAATGTTGCATTCGTTAAGAACTGCCATGTGTCCCGCTTTTTTGAGTGAATTATGCAAAACACAGTCTTTTTTTCAAAAACAAATGCCTGAACTACCATCCGCACGTGCCTGATTTCAGAACAGCGCGACTGCAAGAGACGCTTCAAAACAGAATAAACTTTTTTTCATTTCCAGCGTTATATTTTTATTTAATTTTCCTTGGGATGTAGCAGCGCATTGAATCTGGTCATGCTGGCAAACTCTGAGGTTTACCTCCGGCTCCGGGTCGTTGCTTTGCTTCCTCTGGGACCTTTCATGGATCCCGCATGCTGCTACGCGTGTCTGTGAGCGCGTCGCGACCAGCCCATCCCGTCACGGCCCTCGCTCCGAAGCTTTCATTCGATACAACCTGGTAATCGATCCCTCCTTTCCTGCTTTGATATCGCCAGCGTCGTATTAGTACACAAAAGAAGAAGAAGAAAAAAGATCCGATCTCGTTGAGGTAGAAAGAGTTCGCAAGTGCGCCTTCGGATGGGAAAAAGATAGGACACGCGTTCACGAGCAGCAGGTGGAGTGGGGCGGCAACGAGCTCAAAGTGGATTCAGAGCTTACCCTGCAGCGAAGCAAGGGGAGTGAACTCAGTGAATTTGCCAATGAAGGTGATACTGTTTTATGGATGCTGTTTTAGGAACGTGCTTTTCTCTTAGATTCAACATAAAAGGTAAATTTACAGCTGAATGTCTTATTAACTATTCTTTCGGGTATAATATTTGTATAATTGAGTGCTGTAATAACACAAACCATTTGTTTCCTTATTTTAATCAATCAACTACAATTAAAGAACGCAACACTACAAGTTGAAACTATAATTGAGTGCTGTAATAACACAAACCATTTGTTTCCTCATTTTAATCAATCAACTACAATTAAAGAACGCAACACTACAAGTTGAAACTATAATTGAGTGCTGTAATAACACAAACCATTTGTTTCCTCATTTTAATCAATCAACTACAATTAAAGAACGCAACACTACAAGTTTGATAACGAGTTGACTTAAGGGATTCACATCCTCGAGGAAGGTAAAAGCAAGAAATATCATTCGCGGAATACCAGCCCCACCTGACTAGGGGACCGTAATAGGAAACGCCAAGAGATTCCGCGTAGTGCGAATCGACATTCTCGCATAAAGGCGAACGGAATTCGCGTCGCGGTATGGAGGTTGCCGGGGCGTGCTTGAACATCGACCGCGCACTCAGATCAACGAAAATGAAGTTCCGCGGGAACTATTCAAACTAGTTGCCAAGTTTGATGAGGCGGATGCTTTGATGAGAGAAGCCGAGCCTGCGTTCTACAAGGGAGATATCGGGCACCTGCTATGCGCGCGTCACAGCGTGATGTTCTCGACAAAGCTCCGACGGCGGAGAGATTATGACATCATTCGTGCCTCCACAATACTGAGAACGTTTTCAAGAGGCGGACCTCGTTATCTGATTCAGTGTTTTGAGTTTACGTGGAGCTTCTAAGAGGACATGCAAAAGAGGATCCATATTTTACAGAAAAATCTATGAACCTGTTGAAACTCGGGAATGACAAAAGTAAGATGAACGAGCATGTATGTAAATGAGTGTATTCTCTTACCACACCGCGACCTTTTCGAGACACGAAGCGTAGCGCTGGGAAACGGAGAGGCAGCCATGAGACACATGAGTAGAAGGCGCAGTATTACAGTCATTAAAACCAGGACGACTACCATCAATCAAGTGTGCACAAAAATAGCTCGATAATTCAGCAGCAATTCGCACGAAATAACACCCATGTGGAAGTACTTACGTAATTAATTTCGCGCAAGTTGAGGGGGGGGAATTCAACTTCTTATAATAAATTAACAACACAATTTCAAAGAAAAGAAACTTCCGGATGTATTAATTAAGCGGATTCGTTAGGCCGACATTAAAGAGTCCAGCATTCGTTCTGAAACGTGTTTGAAATCTGTGCAGTAATTCGGAAGTTATTTACAGGGGGAGGCGGGCTGACTGGTGAACCCCCAGCGAAAATACGGGTTGCATAAGCCTCCTTTTTTCGCTTTTCGCGCCGCCCATCCGGTTCCCATTGATTCTCCTCGGTCGAGCGCGCCCGGGCAGGGCGGGGCGGGGCGGGGCGGGGCGGCGACCGAGGGTGCTGCGCTTGGGCTTCTGCTGCTCCTGCTGGAGCTGATGCTGGGAACGCGCGTCCACCGCCGGCCGGCCGACCGGGCCGGAGCAGCCGGATCGCGGGCTCGTCCGACCAGTTCGGTGGTATCAATATTACAGGTGGCGGCCGCCAGCGGCTGCAGCGGCAAAAAACCGGCCGGGCGTAGTAAGCGCGAGGACGGTGGGGATGGTGAGAACGCGCGCGGCCGTGGCCCCGCACCGCCGCCGCCGCCGCCACAACCGGCCAGCCGGCCCGACCTCTTCCTCAATGGACCCCAAACGCCCGGGGCACTGCTCCCCTCCACCTCTGCCTCCGCCGCGTCCTCCCCACCTCCGCCCGCTCCACACAAATCCGGCCGCCGCGTCCCGGCGTCTCCACCTGCACCTGTTCGGCGGCGGCCGCCGCGCCGCGGGGAAAGGCCGGCGACTCCACAAAAACACATCCGGCCGCGCGAAGAACCTCCGTGGCCCCGGCGCAGCGCCGCGGCCGCCGTCTCCGTCGCGCCACGCGCTCTCCCTCGCTCGCAGAGGCGCGCGGCCACAGAGCAGCCCAAGCGATGGGCAGTGACATTGTCTGCGACATTGCCAGTGGAAGTGGTGACTTGGTCGGCGGTGGCAGTATTGCTGGCAATGAAGGCATTGTTGCCAGTGGCGATATTGTTGACGGCGGCATTGTTGGCGGTGGTGGCTTTGGTGGTGCCACTGGTGACGGTTGTTGGTGGAGGTGGTGGTAGCAGGGCTGCGCCCGGAGGCTGGCGCGGCGGACCCGCTCGACCGGTGGGCGGGGCGGGCGCCGGGCGCCGGGCGCCGGGGGGTGAGGGCGGGTGCGGAGGAAAATGAGGCTCGGCGGGCGAGCGGTCGGGTGGGAGGGTGAGGAGGGGAGAGGGCCGGGCGCCATTGATGAGAACAAGGAGGAGGGGGGAGCGGGAGCGGGAGCGGGAGCGGGAGCGGAGCGGAGTGTACGCGGCCACGCGTCCGCGGCGAGAGGCGCGCGCCGGTCGAGGCAGCGGCAGAGGGCAGCAGCTTGTGGCGCCCGCTGCGGCCATGAGCACCGGACGGGCACAGCCACTGCGCGACTGCCTCTCGCCCGTCCTCTTTCCAATCTCTGGAGCTTATGTCTTGGGATTCACTGGCAAAAGTATTTCTTTAACACCTATACCCAGGGTCACAATCATTGTGCAAATCGTTCTCAGAGGAAATTATTAATTCATTTAAAATTACGAGTTCAAAAAAGTAATTGAAGGTATGTAAGCACTGCGGAAAACAAAATGTTTTATTCATAGGTAATAAGATGTAAATGAACTTAAGACGTAGATTTATTTTCCAAATTCTAAAATCTTTAAAGACATGCAGGAGTAAACTACAAATATCCAGGTTGAAAAAGGGAGAGAATGATTTAGTTTTCATTAAATTTAAGCTTTAGAGTTAAGCCCAACCAAACCTCCTGGTCACTAATTTTATTGACACCACATTGGACTGCGATGTGAATTTTAATAAATTCATATAAAGCAAGAGTTTCCACTACGTTCTCTAGTAAGGGAGTTGATAAAAAGTTTGCACTGAACCGCTTATGTGTCACAAGAGGACCGACATCCGCTTCCACTTATATGTATTCTCAGCCCTATCAAGAACGTGGCTCCCACTTGTCAAAACACTTGGATGGAATGAACGCGCAATGTCCTGTTTCCAAGCCAAGATAGTTGTCTGATGGAACGCGCATTTGCTCCATTACTACATAACCCTCTCCACGCAAATGTTCAGATCATTTCAGTTTCACCTGCAATGGAAATTACACTGGCAAGATGTTACAGGACACAAAAACCATCAGAAAGATGGTCAATTGTATGGCAGCACTGATAAAAGCAGAGCAAATAGCATTAGTGGAATCGTCACTATTTCTTAAGCTGGTACAATCACCAGCAGTAGAAAAAATGTGCCGAAGAAGTACCAAAAAATGATAATGTGCAGAAGGTGATGAATGATACAAACAAGAAAACACAAGAGATGGAGAGCGGACTACGGGGAAGCAAGAAGCAATGTGTGTTTGAAGCAGCTAAGAAAACGTTGCAGATGTTAACTAAAAAAAAAGGAGAAGCATTCAGGTTGAAGGGGCAAGGAAGTTTTGCCATCGGCAACGGCAGCACTGATATCATGTTGGCAGAAGTGGTTTCACCGTGTACCACAGTATTATCCAAGCACGTTTTCTTGAGCCCTCGCGCCGCTCCTTGCGCGAGGATTGGGGAGTTTGATAATTTTGACAAGGAATTTTATATCAAAGTTGTAGTTCGTTTTTCGATGCAAAGTAGTTTCTATTGCATGGAAGCGAACGTTTCTGGTTATCACAATTTGTTCACAATGCTCGTTGCTATTATTTATTCTCGAAACAACTAAAACTAGTGAAGGAGTGGGGGTAGTTATTCTCTCAAGGGGCTCAAGGAAGCGTGTGCGTATAATACGGAGCAGTGCCCGACGGCTGGCGCCAGCGCGTGCCGACGCATTTGCGCCGCGGCGGAGGAGCCAGCAACTCCTCGACGCCGAGTGTGTCGCCGCAGCTGCTGGCAGGCGCTGGAGACGCGAAACTCAAAACAGCAGCGTCCTCCTGCGCGCCGCGCCCGGCGGAGCGGGGGAGGGGGGAGCTCAATCTGTGCTGCGGGGCGGGGGCGGGGGCGGGGACGGGGGCGGCGGATTCGCTCATTCGGCGCGCCTCGCCTCGCCTCGCCTCGCCTCGCGGAGGAAAACACGCTGGAGCAAAAACAAGCGCCGTTGCATCGCCTGCCGTGCGGCGCAGACAGCCAGCGGCAGGAGGGCTCCCCGCCCGGCGACACTACAATCCGGATTTTCAAATAAATGGCCACTCGTTATTTACATAACTAGTGAAGAGAGCAAGTCTTTAGAGCGAGACTGATACAACAATGGGGAATGAAATGAGTTAACAAAATATACAATACTTACTTACGATTTGCATGCATCAGTTTTTAATATGAATTCGTGTAAACCTACAAATACATGCTGTTAGGATCTTTCTCAATATTTTTTGTTTTATTTAATAGGTACTTATAACGCACATAAATAAAATAACTTGATACTGTGTGTCTAGACAGAAAGCCTTTAAACTATTAAAATACATCCTACAGCATTCTATCATTTCGAATTCTGGTATTCAACCCAAACTCATTCTCAATATGCGATACGGCTGCCGTGTTGACGAATATTACGTCCGTTTAAAGTAAAGCAGTCTTGATGTGTTGATGAATATTACATCCGTTTGAAGTAAAGCGAAATGCAACTTTCCAATCAATAAGAAGTAAATGGAAGTAACGGTTTCCAGCAAGACTGTTGAAAAATATTCTTGATTAAAACGAAATTCTCAAACATCTTTGCTATACAAGTTTTACGGGGACAAGATAGAAAGAGTTCTAGAATCGATCTACAACGGTTGAAGCCGACATATTGACATGTAAACTATAAATTACCGACAGATTCTACGAGCGAGTCGTAACGGAAGCAGATCTTCAACTCCAGCATAATTGTTGCATTCAGCTGTGATGAAAATGAAATTTTTATGTTGGCGTATTTGAACGGATGTGAGGTTTTACACGTCACCCGACTGCACCACTGCCACCTCCGCCGCTTCGTCCCTGAGCCACCACCGGCCGCGGCACCTTGCATGTAATGCCATAGTATTTTAAACTAACAAGCAGCAGTCATCAACTTGTATGCTCGCAAAACTAATTTCCAGACGTGAAGCACATCTTTGCAAGGTTAAAGAGAGAGCAATATTCACGAGGTGACATTCAAATAATTCTTAAACCATCTTCAGACAAATGTGTCGGGCTTTTTACAACCAATTTGAATACACTAATATAAATGTTGGATGAATCAAAATGGGATTGAGCAAAACAATTTTACAGAGTAGCTAAAGTGACACAAAAAAGAATAGTTCATTTCGTTAAAACCAATAACGTTAAAACAGAAGCTTGCATCATTGATACATTTATTCGAAAACTTACGTTTATAGCCAACATTTTATTTTGTATTTTATTATTCTTCTGCTCTAAGGTTTTCTTCACAGCGTTCGTTAATACGACAGAATTCAATCTTTTCCTAACAGGTGATGCATTTATTTTTCACATGATTCAGCTTTATACTACTTCAGTCTCATAAATGTTTTTGCTGAAAGTGTCATTAATGATTCTTTATCCCGAAGAACACATATTTCGATCCATCTGCTTCCGCTTTTCTCTTTTTCTTGCCTTTTTCACTTTTCTACTACCATCAAAATTTTATAGTTTGCTCCGAACTTGTTATCCCCAATTATTTTTCCTCCGCGCGGTTCTCAACATTTTTCCATCTTTTTTCTTTCTTTTTTTGCCTCTGGAATTCCCTGGCAAGTTAATCATACCCATTCCTCGACCGACCTAAAGTAATTTATGATCCTCTCAACTTAAGACGACCTTCCTAATATTTCGCACGTTCGCCGTAATACGCCAAAACGCAACAGCTGTACCACGCGAGCCCGAGCGAGCAAGCGCAGGCCACGTAATCCTGTGTCGAAGATACAGCCGGGGCGCTGCTGCAAGGAAATCCGGCTCCGGGGCGCGAGGTCCGGAGTCCGGGATCTGCAGGCTCCGGGCTGCGCGGTCCGCCATTCGAATCACGGAGCAGTAAGCCTTCGCTGTAACTTAATCCCCAGACAGGATCTGCGCGATATTCTAAAATACTTTGCTTCTCGTCGACTCTTCAGGGGGGGGGGGCGGTGATAATGGAGAAAGCATTTACAACGGAGACGCGACGATAGTGGAGATGTTCAAGAGACTCTGACGGTAATGTGTTGGTGATGAAGGAAACTTATCCCGAGAACGATAATTAGTGTAATGGCGGACCATCAAGTGAGGTGCATAAAACCATGCCTGTAAAGCCTGACCTTAAAGGATAGGCAAACGGTGGCTAAAGAGGGATATTTGAAAAGGTGATGGGTAATTGAATTTGAAGGAGCTGCTGGGAAGCGGGGAGGGGTAAGAGACAGGGCGCTAAGCGAGCGGAGGGATTGAGGCAGGTAGAGGGCGGCGGAGGACGTGTGGCGCAGGCGACGAGGGACGCGGAGGGTATGTGGCGCGGGGAAGGGGCTGCAGAGCAACGCGTCGGGGCTCGGTAAGGAAGGAGGGGGGGAGATGCTGGGAGAGGGAAGGGGGAGGCGCCGGAGGAGGCGATGATCTAACAATCGGAGTACACGCAGCGAAAAAACCGGCGACGTGACTGGAAACCGAAACCGCAGAGAGCGGCGAAGCGGCGACGGCGACTGGGCGCCGAGGGGAGCGGCGCGGGACGGGGCGGGGCGGGGCGGGGCGGGACGGGGCCGGCAGGAGAGCAGCGAGAGGGAGTTAAGAGAGCAGCCACCCACTGGACAGGAGAATGAACGCGAAAGCGTCGTCGTCGGCTGCGGCGGCTGTGGCGGCGAATCGCCAGTTGCTTCGAAGCGTCACACACAGGAGATGTGGATTACTCACGTTTCGTTACTAGTGATTCCGGGCGCGTAAACAGCTAAGATCATTAGTCCCGTAAGTGTAGTTCTTGTTTGCTCCGAAGGTGGCAGTGAGTTTCCCCCGCTGGATGCCGATATCCGGCGCCGACCTACCGCCGTCTAACGAGGTTTCCCTAACCAGGTACTCCCACTGGCGACCCACTCCCGACCCAGCTGGGACACGTTCATGTTCCCAACCGTTCTCCCGACGTGTGTGTTAGTATAATGCATGTAAGTGTGTGTAAAGGGTAGAACAGGACAAGGGATGAGAAAGATCGCGCGCTGCACATGGCCCATTTGGTAGAGTACTTCTCTGGTATTCGTTGGGAGTTGATTGTAGAAATCACGGAAAACTACCGATCAGAGCAGCTGGCCGTTAGAATTCTCCTCCAGATAGCGATAGGATTCGACGCAGCTGTCCGGTTAGCGGGAGATGTTGATGAAAACCCACGGAGAGGCAGACGGCGATCTAGGTACTGCTAAGAAAGTGGTGGAACAGGTGTGGTTGTTAGGAACGTCGGCAGGCGGAATCTGATGAGGCCTAGAGTTGCGAGATGGAGTTGAATGGAGTCTTCGGCAGATACTGTCTTGGCAGAGGAAGCGGATGAAGTAGAGTAGATCGGCACGTTCGATCGCTGGGTGGGAACGCGGCCAGGCGCGACGTTAGTCGATGTCTTATTCGCGGTGTTTCCGTAGAGAAAAGCGTTTGCAATTCTCTTCATCGTCTTACTTCACCGTGGAGTGCACACGGTTTACCTGTTACCGTGAGGACAAACGAGAGCAAACATTTGCATTGAACATAATGAATAACACGTATTCGATGACTGCCACAACCAATGGGAAATGTGACCATTTCAAATGGGGGCATGCCAGAAGCAGACATCAACTACTTGAACTCTTGACGAGAAGACATCAGCCTCGTCCCTTTAGGGCGCTTCCATCACCATTTGGCACACGATGAACGCGGTACCGTCAGGAAAAACAAATGTGAACATCTCCTCTGAACATCACGAACGACACGAATTCGATTGTAACTACAAGTGAGATGTGGCCATTTCAAATGGGCACGTGACAAACAAAAATCCACTTCTTCGACCCATGGTGAACTCCCTTCGAGTGCTTCCGTCAATGTGAACGCGGTACCCTCAGGACAAACGAATGTGAACATTTCCAATGAACATTACTAATCAGAGGTATTAGATTATGACTGCCACAACTGTGATGTCGCCATTTCAAATGGGAACGTGCCAAAAGCAAACGTCAACTCCTTCAACTTCTGGCGAAGTTCCTTCAAGTGCTTCCGCCAACGTGTCATGCACACGGTGAACGCAGTACCGACAACACAAACGAATGTGAAATTTGTCCACTGAACATCGCGAATTCTACATCTTCGGTTGTGGCCAGTTTAAATGGAAGCGTGCCTCCCTCAAGCGTGCTAAGCAAACATCAACCACTCCTACCCCCTGGTGAACTCCCTTCGAGCGCTTCCGTCAACGTGTAGCTCACACGGTGCACGCTGTACGGACAGGACAAACGGTAAGATTTCCACTAAACACTACAAATTACATGTTTTCGGCTGTGACCGTTTCAAATGGAAGCGCGCTAAAAGAAAGACCAATTGCTCCATCTCCCGGCGACCCCCTCGGAGTGCTTCCGTCAACGTGTAGCGAAAAACAAATGTGAAAAGTTCCACTGAACATTATGATGTACAGGTATTCGATTGTGACCATTTCAAATGGAGGCGTGCCAAACTCAAACATCAACCCCTTCCCCCCCCCCGACCAGCCCCGCCCCTTCCGGGTGCTTGCGCCGCGTAGCGCCCAGGGCGAGCGCGGGGGCGATCGTGTCGGGGCGGGCACGGCGTTCCCGCGCGCTCCTTCCCCCGGGCGAGCGCGGCGCGGGGGCGGCGCGCGCAAAAAGGCCCATTAGACACCGGAAGTGCGGCGGGCGGGCGGGCGGCGGGGCGGGTGGCGGGGAGTGTATCCGGCGCACGTGGGAAGAAGCGCGCGCGTGAGAAGAGGCCGGGTATCGCGCGTCATCTCGCAGGGCGCGCTGGCTAATGGCGGCGGGCGCAGGAGCAGACGAACAGGTGGGCTCTTCTCTCCAGCGCCGCCTCACGTGCTCCACGAGAGTGTTTTGTTTACGAGCGGACTGCTTGGCGGTCTGAGAAGGACGCGTCCAGCTCCGATGAAGAGGCCGAAGATACTCTCGCACTGAGGCCACGCTCTCCGCAGCGGACGGGTGATGCCAGGCGATGCGTTGTTGTGCTGCACTCCCATTCTCTCACCCAGACATCGTTCGCCACAGAGTACGAGTTGAAGACAGTTGTAGATCTGCGAGGGTGGAGCCTTGTAGTGTTGCGCTGCAGGATCTCCAGGTCACGTTTGCTTCAGAGTGTCTGGATCTATTAGAGAAGTAATGCCCCCGTTGATAAGTATAAATAAAAGTTGTCTTTATCAACACTGCAGTGAGTATCGACTTCAAATCTTCAGACTTTTCCATAATAAAATTATTCAAATACTATGGTACACCGAAAGGAAGGTAACTGAATTGTAATGGTGTTGATAAGGTATTGTAAAAAACGAAGTATACCAAACACATATTAAAATATTTAGATGAAGATTTCAAGGCAATTGAAGTTGTTAGTAAACGAGAAACTTTGTTGGTTAGAGGAGAAAAACAATTACGACACAATTGCCTATCAAGAACGTGATATGACTAAGAGTTTTGTAGAAGACACGGTTAATTTTCTACTAATTATAAAAAAGAAAATACTAGATTAACACCAGAAAAGTAAAGACATTAAAAAATACTAAAGGACTTGAAAATGACGTCCTGTAGAAAAGTCAATATTACCTTGTTAATGAATGATGAAAAAAAAGGGAATAATGTAAATAGGAAAACGGTCTTGTACGAACACAATTAAATAAAAAGGGGAAAAGAATTGATATTTCTCAAAAACGTACGTGTGAAAAAGCATTATTATAAAAATTAGCATGAAGAAACAATAACATTACAACAGACGGTACACAAAGAAATGAAATCCAACTAGTAGGAAAAAAGAGAGAAAAGTAAAATTCTAGATAAAATAGTGTGTGAAACGAAAAACAGGATATCTCGGGAAGCGTTGCCAAGGGTGACAGACGTCCTGAAAGGCGCACTTTATAGGCACTGCAGCGTTTCCGGTAAGAGCAGAGTGCTTTGTGCTTGAGCAGGAAGCGTGTGCGTTTTTCTCGGCTTCGGATGAATTGCAGAACGGAGGCCCGTGTGAGTGAGTGTACAGCACGGCCGACGCCGGAAGCAGGATATTTTAAATCTTTCGCTTTTTTGTTTCCTTTTTTAACGCTCTTCCAAGAAATATAAGAAATAAGTATTTACTGTATCTGCTACTTAGATGATTCTCAAGGGTTTGCGAACTAACGATATCCTCACAGCAATTATTTCACTCTCTGAACCATGTACATGTCACACAGTCCCTACTTTATATTAATACCATGCAAATAAAACACTACAGGAATTTTGACGTCGTCTGTGAACAGTCCATAGAAATGTAGCCAAGTTTCTCGGAACATTTCAAAAGGTATTACGCTTATCGCTATTTCAAACGAAATACCTTCGAATTTAGCATTATTAATTAGTAAAAAGGCTCGTCAAGACCTCTACATTTCTGATGTGTATTAATAGAGACGCACACATAAAAGCGCGCGTGCGCAAATGAGCGCAAACACACACACACACACACACACACACACACACACACACACACACACACACGGGCGCGCACATACGTGCGGTGAACCAGTTTCGAAGAAGAGCATTACCCTCAAAACGACCTGATGGACCCCAGGTCAATACGATAAAGCAATAAAGTGACTTACGATGATTCCGAACACACGTACGACCGTTCACAACTCGCACGAGCAATAATTTTATTGTCGATCTTATTTCACAAAATCAATTCCCTTTCATTTATTTAGGGAGAGGTTTTAAGGGAGAGGTGGCGTCATGTTTATCACGCAAACCGGTCGAAGGAGCAGCCAACACGACCGCCCGCCTGCTCCCGCGCCGGCGCCCGACGGCGGCCCCGGGGCTCGAAACCGGACCTCCGCAGCCGGAACCAACGCGCGGAGCGGGCGGAGAGCTGGCGGCGGCGGCGGCGGCAGCAACCTTCGCCCTGGGGCGGCCCGCCAAGGCCAGCAGGCCGGTTCGCAACCCCCGCCCTCCCGCCCCTCGCCGGCGCCTCTCCGCAAAGTGTATCGGCCGACGAGCGACGCCCCCCTCCAGGCCGCTCGCCGCTCGCCGGGCTCGCCGACGGGGCGGCGCGGGGCGGCGCGGGGCGGCGCGGGGCGGCGCGGGGCGGCGCGGGGCGGCGCGGGGCGGCGCGGGGCGGCGCGGGGCGGCGCGGGGCGGCGCGGGGCGGCGCGGGGCGGCGCGGGGCGGCGCGGGGCGCGCGGGGCGGCGCGGGGCGGCGCGGGGCGGCGCGGGGCGGCGCGGGGCGGCGCGGGGCGGCGCGGGGCGGCGCGGGGCGGCGCGGGGCGGCGCGGGGCGGCGCGGGGCGGCGCGGGGCGGCGCGGGATTGGACTGGACTGGACGAGGACGGATAAGGCTTGATTGAGGAGGGGGCTTCAGTCTTGGAACATGGGTCACACTGATTCGTCACGTAGTAAGAGATTTTCATTTTTTATATTTTCTATTTTTTTAATAACAGGCGACAATTTTGCATTGTTTCATCGGATATACGCTTTCTTTCGAAGAACGGTTCTTGCGATTTACCGAACGCTCCCTAGGTAGTGTTTTCTGGAACTCCGTGGCCCTGACTTGATTTCCTAATGCTGAATTCTTTATTTTCTTTAACCAAATTCTTATAGGAATAGTTTCTTTAAAGTCGTCTGATATCGCTATTTGCTCCTTAACTCATTATTCTCTCAGCTTTAATATTTTCTTCCTCTCTTTAACCCTTTCTTGTACTTGCAGTACTACAAACATACTGCTTAACTACGTCATCCATAACTTAAAACCGAATGGCTTCTGGGCGCAGTCGACTATCAGTAACAGTAACTCTCTCTTCTCCGTTCATACTCGCTCACTAACATCAAGAAAAACAAAATATTGTCGGTCGTATCTGCGAAACTGCTGTAAGTTACAGAACTTTGTCTTAGGTCCAAACAATACTTCATGCTAAGTTTAATGGAACTGGGAACTATTTCCTCCGAGGTTCATGCAATATTCAGACTCGAAGATACAGGGCTACAGAAGGCGAGGGTGTAAGTATGTATGAGTGAATGAATGCAAGTGCATGCACGTATGTGATACAGGAATGGAAGCAAGGGGAAGGAAGTTGCAATGGAACTGGGTTCTCGACTTAACTTCGCGACTGCCAGGCTTTCACTTGGGCGCATCGCGAATACAAACGCAATCGCGGCGCGGTCGATGCTCCACGCAAACTTCCTCGAGGAAGCGCGAGGCTGTTCGCATTTCGATCTCCGGGCTCATCGAAGTGACGAGCAGCCCGGAGACAAAACAACGGCTCGGCGTGGAGATTGAAGGAGCCTCGGAATACAAATGAAAGCGGAGCAAAGGGTGCTGGGCTAGCTCAGACATTCTCTCAGTATTTCGTGGAGCTCCGGCTAGACAGCGATGCGTCTGGAATTTCCGCGATGTTATTAGTTTCCCTCAAGCTCGTTGGGCATGCAGGTGGGATTAGGACGAGGATACATGGAAGGGCGCCGGAAAAGGGGACACGATCGATTACGTACAGAGTGTGAGAAAACGACAGATACAGAGAGGTTCTTTCTACGATACGTGAACACATGTATACTGTGGAAGTAGTAGCACGAGATCAGCAAAAACTGCAGAATATCGTGATTTTATGAGGTACCAAAGTTCAATTGTACACGATGTTATCAACACATGGGAGGGATGCTTCGAATGTTTTTTAACGAACACAAAATTAAATATACGAACATGAACAACAACCAAGATAGCAGAGAAGGCAATTATGAACTAAAAGAAATTCTCTGGAGAATGAAAAGACAAAACAGTCTTCAGAATTAGGTGTTTGATTGCAACGAGAAATGACTATTGGACTATGACTATCAATGGAGTGTTGAAACAATTTTTGAACATTAATACCACTAAATCTCTTTAATTGATACTTTATCACATAGGACCCTTATCTGAATCCTCATTAAATTCTAAAACCCGCTTACGTTTTCCTTTTGGACAACCTCAAAAACATTTTACACACACGAAATGATTAGAAGGACGGAAGTCATCAACTGTACATTACGGAAAGAGAACACATGAAACGCATTTATAAGGAACCAAGGCACCAACGTCGACGTGTACGACAGGGAAATGACGTCATCGGCAGCGACGCAGGTAGAACAGCACTCGGCCAGAGACGACGCGGCGGCAGCAGCAGCGACGGAGAATTTCGAAAACAGACTAATGAGTGCGCTGCGTCCAAGCGAGAGAACGCGACTACAATGGCAGACAGCGTCCTCGGCGGGTCTTCACTGAACTAATTAACGTCCTCGCCCCTCCTCCCCTCCTCGCGGGGCGGAAGGCGACGGCTCCGCACCAGGCGTCAATCGAGACCGGAAAACAACCGGGAGAGGGAAAACACACCGACCGAAATGAGTAACTTCTCACTCAAAAGGTAAGGTTATTAAATCGAAGAGAATATAATGACAAGGAGACTCGTCCGCACTTCACCAGACTAATAATCGTACAATCAAGTTTAATTTCGAGGAAGTTAATAATGTTTGAGGGAATACCGTTTCATTTGTTTGATTATTAAGCAGGTAAAATAAGCTAATTTACTCGGAATTGTATAGAACTGTTTTCAAGCAGGCATTTATTTCTGTAGCTTTCTGATCATAGAAGACAAGTAGTGCCAAAGTCCAAACGCTCAGAAACATTTCAAATATATTATTAACGTTTTCAGCGCTAATTGGCAATGGTCAAACGGCCATGAAAAAACTCTACGTAGTCACATATTTAGTGAAGTGCAAATTGAATTAATACCAAATAGTGAGAAGTTTGTATTAAATAATTCAAAACAAATTCAACTTTCACGCTTTTGTTGAAATGTATTATGAAACATTACAGTTTATAAAATACTCTTCAAACACGAATGTAATACGTGTGTGTGTGTGTGTGTGTGTGTGTGTGTGTGTGTGTGTGTGTGTGTGTGTGTGAACGTTATGTTCTGAAAAATACAACTATAAAATAATTCTCAATTCTTTTCTGGTAGTAATTCAGAAATGGGTTAAACACAATAAAAACATATTAACACTTGAAATAGCGGAAAATTGAAGTACGCAGACAAAGAGTTTGAACAAAATCTACCGTACAAAGGCTGCTCGCCATCGCTCTTGCGTCACATCCCGAAGCACCGTGCTGCGTATCCAGTTGCTCGCTCGATCCCCAGGGGGCCTTCCAGCCGCTCCTCCCACGCGGCGCCAGAGTTCGTCCCCAGCCACAACCACGCGTTGTCGCCGCGGCCGAGGCCTGCGCTCTTGACGACCGTCTCGGCATAAACACCCCGCGCACTCACATGTGCATCGGCTGTTTACGCTTGGCATTCATTGTGTTCGGCTGCCTAGTGAAGTAAGCTGTCACACAGCAGTACATTATGCTGTGACTGCCGTGGTAATCATCAAGGCTATTATTTGAATGGGATTATTCCTGGATGGGATTTATTTAATTATTTCATTGAACGCAATGATATGAGCGATTCCAATGATCACAATATATAGATTGTGTTGCGTCAAGAGCGCTTATTTGCAAAGCAAATAGAGCTCTTATTTGCTTTGTAATTTTCTAGCTTTTTTGCTTAATTAATGTTATTAACTCGTTCTGCTTTACCTACAATTCAGAGACATCATTTCGTTTCTAAGAAAAAAGCATAAGCAGGACCTCAAACAAACAATTCCCAAAAGAAGAGCTTAAAAAGTATCAAGGAAAACATTCTCAGTATCTAATATTTTTTTTCAACTTCCCAAAAAACGTTATCTTTATTGCATCGTTGAATCCAACACAAATAATGACATACCTACACACGCGTCCCGTACTTCGCCGACCAGTCCCAAACCACTCCGCGCCGCCCACGCGCCGTCCTCGTGCGCCACCTCCCGCCCCTTGCCACCCCCGCGTCGCACCATCCCCTCCCTGTTCCCCTTGCCCCCCGCGCCGCCCCCCAGCCTCCCGGCTCCGCCGCGGCTACGCGGCGGCTCCAGCAGCGGCGGCCGGGCGGCGGCACGGGCGCGCGGCGCTGTTTTCCATTAGGCAAATTGCGAGAAAGCGCGCCAATTAATTAAGGGACGCCGCCGATGCGCTTCGGGCGGTGGCGACGAGGCAGTTTCTCGCCCACCGCAAAAACGCCCCCCCCCCGCCCACTCGCCAGCCTCCGCCCCCGCAATCACCGATTCCCACTCGCACTCAACAGGACAGCGTCGCGATACGAGGGAACGCGGAGCCACCCCGATTGTCCGGACGTACCTTCTGGATCTACCTGGATTGCTGGGAGAGACACTGCATTCTTTCACATCTGGACGAGTCGAATGCAATTTATAGAGGATAATAAGGCGATATATTGCAGTCGTTAATTGCTTAACTGACAGATTTCTTTCGGCCATTTTCAATGACTTTGGAAGCAGATACGACCAGACTGTGATATCTCGACTATATCATTTCATATGACTAGTTTTTCAATTTACATATTTTTTTATTAAAACTATATTCAGTGATTGTCGAGTCCACTTCAATATACGTTAACTGTATTTTCATGAACTGAGCTGTTCGTTAAGTGTTTCAGCCGAGAAAACACGGATGATGAATAATATTATGAATAACATTCCTCAAAAAGTGTCAGCTGAACACAACAAAATTGCTATTTTATTTTCATGGTGAATATTGAGGTTTGTTTCTTTAGGTTCTCTCTTTACCACTTCGTTTTACAATTCTACAAATACCGGGGAGGGGCGCCCGTGAGGGGTGATTCTACAAATTTAGCTCTTCAGACACACTTACTTCAGTTTCAGTTCTCTAAATTTGCAGTTTTTGTAGTACACGTAAAAAATACTTCTCGCTGATACATTCTTAAGCACACATGATCCTCTCCTCAAAACTTCTTCCAGCCACATTTCTTTGTCGATTTTATTTCCTGTACAGCGTTTGCTGTACGTTACTCTTCACCCAACTCATTCACCTTCTACAGTTCCGCGCCGCCTTGGTCCTTGTCGTCGACGCTTCTGTTGCTCAGCGGAATCCAATGAACATTCATAATTCACTCAGTGCCAAGGCACAGCTCCTCTCGCGTCTGTTAGCGACGCGTCGCAGTCGCCGTCGCCACTGCCACGGCCAGCGGTCCCGACCCCACCATGAAGTATTCGTAGAGAAGAGTCGCTCACGATTTCCCGATCCCGTCACATATGAAATATTTCTCAGAAAGATGTTTATGACGATGCCTTGCTAAGCGTATATAAAGAGGACACGATGGCTTACCTCATTGATTTCTCTTTCCCTGCCAGCCGATGTCTGGAAAAGAATTCTAGCAACACGTTGCTCCTTGTAATTTCCCTGGGTTTCTCCTATTAATAGCGGGTGAATGCCGGAGCAGAACCCTAACAAATGGACCATGGACCGCGCGCGATCGTTCCTTCCTCTCCCTCGTCCGATCCCCTTACAGTTACATACAAGACAGTACCACAGATATTGGGAAACCAGTCAGGAGCATAAAGATTCACCTGGGCAAGGCGGTGGTCCCTTCGGGGGGAGGTACCTGGAGGAGGAAATCCCCCGCGTGCTAACGAGTCGGTGGGCACCGGAACTCAGGGCACGGTATCACAGCCACCTCCCGGGATAAAACATTCACAAACACTTACGCGACTAACGACCAGAGTAGTTGACGTATCCAGACACATCACTCAATCGATCAATCGAATTCCTTATTTGGAATCCGTATGCTTTGCGATGCGAGTGTGTGTTTGCTTTTGAGATATTTTTTTCCCCGGCTTGCAGCGAGTGCGTCACAGCCCGGCGGGCGCATGGGCACAGCGCAGCGGTGCGATCGGCCGCGTGGACGGGCTCACGCCCACGAGGCGACGGCGGCCGCCCGCTCCCGATGCATAACGGGCGGGGCAGGAGGGACAGCGCCGCGGACGATGGAGTGACGAGCGGGAAAGAAACGAGGAGCCGTGAGGGGGCTGAGAAAGAGGATGGAAATGAAGGAAGGGAAAAGGAGGCTGAATAAACGCGAAACGAGATGGGAATGAGAGCCCGACACGAGAAAGGACCAGACATGAGCGGAATAGGGGTGCCGCAAAGAAGAAACGCAAAGGAAGCTAGGACTACGGGAGACCGCGAGAGGAAAAAAAAGCGTTTGAACTGTGGGCATACAGAGTGCGGGCAGCGGGGCAGCGATGGCTGAGTCAAGTGGTAGCAACCGTGCCTGCAGAGGGTCGCCGGGATGGGGTCCCGCGTTTTCCACAGGCGCGGGGAGAGAGCCTCGATATGGCTGCGCTGAGCTGTGACGGGCGAACAGTGGGTGGGCGGATGTTGTGATGAACGGGTGAAGGGAGAGGGCTGATGGGCGAGAGACAGGCGGGTGATAGGAGAGTAATGAACGGGTAATGGGGGTGATGGGAGGATGATGTCCAAGCGGTGGACGAGCAGTGGAGGAGCAATGGCACAGGGGTGGGCGAGCTGTGGGCAAGCGGTTGGCGAGCGGTGGGCGAGCGGTGAGTGAGCGGTGGGCGAGCGGTGGGCGAGCCGCGGGAGAGCGGTGGGTGAGCCGCGGGAGAGCGGTGAGCGATCGGTGGACGAGTGGTGGGCGAGTGTTGGGCGGGTGTTGGGGGCGAGTGTAGGGCGAGCGTCGGGCGAGCGGTGAGCTGGCAGCGGACAGGCGGAGGGCGGGGCGCTCGACCGCGCGGCCAGGTCGGCGTCCTTTGAGCGCGCATTTGAATTTAACGCGCTTGGGCGGCGGCGGCGGCGTTCGCGCGGGCGACGCATGCATTTTTACAGCGGCGCTGAAAGCCCCGCTCTCCACAGCGCGCCGCGGACGCCCTCTGCAGGCGGCGGCGATTGCGGCGATACACACAACCCGCTCCGCTTTGACCTTTCTGCGCGCCGGCGATTTGCGGACGGAGAAGCAGCGGGTTCGTTTGCTCTCGCGCCCTCTCCTCTGTTGTCGATTCATCATATCGAAACGCGAAAGTCGATCCCAACAGCTCCATCGCAATGCACGTTTGATGGACAATGGAGCGTGTCATTAAATTCCTCTTTCTAGCTGAACTCGTGTAACTATTGGCGATACGTGTGTAGATTGCTCATCGAGATCAACATTGTAGTATGTAATCGCATTAATTATCAAAAATAAAAAAAGACTGATTTGCATAAGTATACTGGAGATGGGGTAACTAAGAGTTAATAATTCGGCGCAAAGCAAAGGTCGTGTGTATCCTTCTGAAACACTCATTAGACTCACTTAAAACAGAATATATACTTTCTTTACGAATTGCGCTATAAAGTGTCAAAAAGCACGGAAACAGGATTTAGAACTATAATATTACTGAGATATTGCAATTGGACATGTAAAACAAAATCCGACAAAATAACAAATAAATATATAAGAATAGAATAAATTTTGGAACAAAAACATATTGTAGCGTTCTCTAATCTGGATTTCATTACAGCGAGTACTTGGGACGGGGTAGATAATGATTACTGAAGCGAGATAATGCCCAGTATTTGAGAGCGAGTGCCTGTGGGCGGAGATCCCCCCGGGACGGCCTTAATGTTTGGAGCAGATCGATTGCACTTTGCCGGGGCCTTTTAGAGGCTACGATCGCCTCAAAGCCGCCGCAAGAGGCCTTGCCTTGCCCGAGGCGAGCCCCGCCCCCGCCCCCGCCCCCGCCCGCGCCCAGGGCCCGAGGCGAGCGGTGGGGCAGGTGCGGAAAGTGAGGGCTCCGCAAGGGATAAAGCGACAGGCCCAGCGGACGTTGCCCACTCTCAAGGTGAGGCGAAGATGCAACATGCAGCGCGGCAGCCCAGGACCGGAGACGCTCGTTGGGAACAGACAAGTGCCGGTTATTCTAAAAAATGACGAGAACACGAGACGCGCCCCGAACACAATGTTGCATTGGTTACTTACTATTCATGCAAATATTATTTACAATTATTAGGAAAAACATTTCTCTAAAACTTAGCGATGCAACGAGTTTTTGTTAAAGTCGTCATTATCCAAACACTTGTTAGTTCCCGCCATTCGTTTATTTCAATCATCGAATTCCAGACTATTGCATAGTAGCTGCTCTTGTACTTGGGGACAGCATGAGTAGCGGAGCGAATTTATTGTTTTGTGAAGATTTTAAATCAGCGCAGCCGTTCTCAAGAGTTGCGCAAACTACATAGCAATGCAAAAATTGGGAGGGACGTGCTAGAATGACAGTTAAAGCAGTATAACCAACTTTTGCCATGAGTAATAAATATTACTTCTAAAAGGGTTCTAGCATTCCAGACACATTTTAAATATCAAAAATTGCAGTTTTATTGATCGATTTGCAGAGGAAAATTACAAAATGTAATAATGATTTTGTACATAGAAATGGCAAAGGGGAGGTCAGTGATACAGGAAGAGTTATAGAGGCAATGATTACAGTATTTTATAACTGTGGAAATATTGAGAAATCGTGGATCAAAGAAGGATTTGGATAAGATACGACAGAGTCAGAGCGAGATCGTTGAGAGGAGCAAAGAGATAACAACAAACTCTGCATGTGGAGGGGGGAGGAAGGGATCGGAACGGCACAGGGACCGAGCGAAATCGGAGAGAAGACGGAACGGTGACAGAGCGAGAACAGAGGTAGCAAGGAACGAGAATGGAGCAATAACGGAGGGACGACCGAACGAGAACGGAATGATAAAGGAGCGAGGACAGAGTGATAAAGGAGCGAAGACAGAGTGACGACGGAACAAGGGCAGAGTGACGACGGAACAAGGGCAGAGTGACGACGGAACAAGGGCAGTGACAAAGGAGCGAGGACGGAGCGACGACGGAGAAACGATGGAAAGAGGACGGAGTTCGAATGGACCGGAATCGGAAAAAGCAAGCAGGATCTATCTACTCCAATATAGGGATGGAGAAGGAACGTGCGGGAAAAGAGGAAGAGAGAGGGAAGAGAGAGGGAAGAGAGAGGGAAGAGAGAGGAAAGAGAGAGGAAAGAGAGAGGGAAGAGAGAGGGAAGAGAGAGGGAAGAGAGAGGGAAGAGAGGGGGAAGAGAGGGGGAAGAGAGGGAAGAGAGGGAAGAGAGAAGAGAGAGGAAAGAGAGGGAGAGGAAAAGAGAGGGGGAGAGAAAAGAGAGGGAGAGAGGGAAAGAGAGGGAGAGAGGGAAAGAGAGGGAGAGAGGGAAAGAGAGGGAGAGAGGGAAAGAGAGGGAGAGGGAAGGGAGAGGGGAGAGAGAGGAGAAAAAGAGAGAGAGAGAGGAAGGGAGAGAGGGAGGGGGAGGGGACGAAGCGAGTTCGCAGCGGCTTGTGTAGGCCGTGAACAGCGGGGGCGGCGCGGGGCCTCATCTCTTATGGATGGAGCCTCTGGCCCGATTCCTCGTACGCGCTGCCATCGCGCATTCCCTTTGCCGCCGCCGCCACCGCCACCGCCGTCCATCAATATTGGAGGCTGCGCGCGGGCGCCCAATCGGGCCCACGTTAGCTGTTGTGGCAGCGGCGGCGGCGGCACGGGCGACGGAACGGAGAGCGGCGCCGACAGCGACACACCATGTGGCAGCAGACTCGTCACATGTACAGAGTTATTCGCGAAGGCTGAAGGCAGGTAGTGTAATGGGAGTGGTCGGGATGAAAGTATAACAGGCGAGGAGGTCGGCTTACTGAAGCACGCGTGCATGATAGCGGCCAAGTCATCGGGTAGGAAAGAAAGAGTCCAACGAGTGAGGAGGATGGTCACGCTGAGAAGAGTGCGGCGACTAACGTGAAAGCACTTACGAGAGGTCAACGACGCATCGGAAAACTTTTCAGGAGACCGGAGGTTCCAGGAGATGCTCAACAGTCTATTATTTCAAGACTTACCGATAGATGTCCATATTTACAATACAACAGAGCAATACATGCAATCTTACCAGTGACCAACCCCAAAAAAATTATTATGGTTATATTCATTTACTCTAACTCCAAAATAATTATCTAATAAATAACTTTACTGTTTATGACTCTAAACATTAGCTAGTTAAAAAGTTAATGCATAGCCAGGTCCGCTGGATTACAAGTTACATAAATAATGCACGAGTGTGTTACAAAAGATTAACAAGTAAAACATAAATATAATAGAAATGTGCATTGTATTGGTATTTGTCTCTGGAAATAAGATGCCCAAAAAATGGAAACAGGAGGAAATGAACAGGAATAACCCCATCTCAGTGTCTGCGCGGCTTCATCCCTCGCGGAGCTGCCGTCCCCCTTCGACAGCCTTCTTCTTCTTCTTCTTCTTCTTCTTCTTCTTCAGGGCACTGCCTCCGCCCCCGCCCCCGCCCCCGCCTCCGCCTCCCCTCCGGGCGCTCCATCTGCGCCCTCCGATCGCCTCTGCCTGCGCCCCTCGAGGCCCTCGGAGCGTTAACGTAAACTCTCAAGATTTATGGAGTTTTCTCCTCGCATAATCCAGTGGGAATTACCGCAGCTAATGGAGGCCTCGGCGGGCGCGCTCTGCATACCGATCGCGGGCGCGAGCGGGGGTGGACGGGCGGCGGGCGGCGGGCGGTCTGCGGCGAGCGCGACCGATCGCCAGCCCGCCCGACCGTCAACCCCTCCGACCGCTGGCAGATCCGCCCGGCAAACCGTGATCCTCATCGGCCGCCCACGCGACCGCCGGGACGGCCTTGCTCCGACCCGTTCGTTTCGCTACGCCCACCACTTCGGTGCACTTCGCCCCACTTCGCTACGTTTGGCTCCATTTCGCCCCACTTCACCCCATTTCTCCCCCTCTTCCCCCCAGGCGGCTCTATCCAGGTTCAAACCACTTCACCCTGTCCTTGTCGCCTCCTTCCTCCGCACTTACTTTGTCTTTGCTCCTCTCCGAAACGCAGCAATCGTTCCTACTCAGCTTTCTCTCGCCCTGCTTCATTTCTTCCAGCCCTGCCTCCCACCGCCACGAACTATTTCACCCCACTCTCTTGGACCGCCCGCACTCGCTCCGCCTCACCTTGCTTCTACCCTTCTCTTCTCAGCTCCGGCTCAGCGCGTGCCATCTCGCCAAATCCACCCCGCTTCACCTCCAGCCTCACCCTCCTCCTTCGGCTCCTTCCGCCGCCTCATCGCGGGCCTGCAAAGTCGCTCTCCAGACGCAATTAAAAAGTTGCCGGCATTTTTGAACACCTGAATGGCGCGCGCGGGCAGCAGCGGCGCGCCGCTAGCCTCTGCGGCGGGCCTCGCCACCGACCCGCCGCCGCGCCCTCCCTTAGCGATTCCGCGCCGGTCGCAGCGCTGAAAGCATATAAAACGCATAAAAAGGACACTAACAAGGTTTCCCCGGGCCGCGATGCAAAGCCCGCGCCGCCCTGCGCCGCGGTGGGGGGGGAGGTGGGGCCCCTGATGATAAAAACAGATTTTTGTAAGTATGCACATTTTTATGAGTCCTTTTACAACTAAGTAATTAAAAGGATGCCCTATGTGGGAGGCGAGTCCCTGCTTTTCGCTTTAATTGAAATTCCTTTGACGGAATTTGAAATCGAGTTAGGCACGTGACGCTATTATCGGGAGCGGCGCGTTGTGTGATGATTGTTAGGCGACGTAAAAGATGTTCACAGGAAATTCGCGCCACCGACGTTCGGCATCGCAAGTAAGGGCGATTCGGATTCCGAAAAGATAAAATGTCTGTCTGCTACATTTCATAACTTTTCGGATGCGACGATGTCGTAAAAGCTGAAAATCCTGAATAACAATAGATGTAACAGTGCATTCCTTCGTAGGTATTCAGGACGGATCACATTAGCAAAGTGAAACAAAATCGTTCATATTACACTCGAAATACTAAATAAATACCTGCATTTTTTTCAACCATCTCAAAATGTTACACGATGTAATTCGGAAGATACAATTGTTTTAACGATGCTAAACATATACGAGTAACAGTAAAACTTGTACTGAAATAATATATTTGCAGAGAGAATTTTGCAACTAAAAATTACTCAATGTGCAGTACTCGCATTTTGAAGAAAACGACCAACAGTGATGTTTGGTGTGCATTCAATACATTGGCCACTCAAGGATTTTTTCCTTTATCATTCCTAAAAGCAAAACACACCATTAAATTTCCATGCACAAACGTCCTGCAAATACAAATTTCATGGTTTACTTATTACCACCCTGGAAGCATAAACATTGAGGTTTATATACCCGCCGTGACAAGATTACTGGGGGAAAGAAAAAAGGCAAAAGCTTCCAGCAAATGATGAAGATAGGCAAGTCTTCACGAAGAAGAGTGACGGGAATGGTAGTGACAATCACCAGCACGACTCCGATTACGATGTGGCGCCGAGGTGGTTGCGGAGGGTCAGATGCCAAGAGACGAGGTGAGAGAAAACATAAAGAGGAGAAAGGATGAATCTGCGAAGAGGTGAGTCGAGAGGGTGAAATAGCAAAGATATAAATAGTAAAAGAAATGAATGGGTGAAGGGGAGAACGCTAAAGGAGGAAAAGGATTAAAAGATAATACACGAAAGAATTAAGGAGCGAACGGGCGAAATATCGAAGTAATGAAAACATTAATGAACAGGAAAGGGTGAAGAGAAGTTATTAAATAGTGAAAGGGTGAAGGGATAAAGATGAGAAAAGGTGACAGGGCGAGAAGAAAGGCCGATCACTGAAGGGGCGTGGCGACAAAGGGAGCGTCCTCAAGCGATGGACTCAAGAGGTCGGGATCAGCAAATCCAGTGCACGTGGCGACTGAGAGATCGCACTCATCCACGGCCTCCTGGCCTTGCGACGCCAACGTAAAAAGGCTACAAAAGCTCTCGACCGGGCATTTTTCCAATTGACTACCAAGAAATACGATGTCCCAGAAAATATATATTTTGATATCGCCAAATTCCTTTCTGAAAAAACGAAATTTCACACGTTGAAAAATTACGAAAATGCATTTTTGATATGAAAACCAGATGAAATTCATAAAACAATGCTCAAATAATATTTTAAATTTAAAACTCATGGTCTAATATAAAAATTAGATACTTTTTTATAAGGATTTTTACACCTGAAAGTACTCTTACTAGTATGGGGTGAATATCTCACATACTTCCTACTAACACACTTGTCGACTCCTAGATTCTTCGGTCAGCAGAATGCGAGTTCTTACGCGTCAGAAATTACACGAAAGGCATGGAACACTTATCCATTACACGCGTCTCAAAACAGGATGTTACTCCAAGGCTACCCAAGACGTCTGAAAAACAGTTATTAGACTATTCTAGGCTGATGTCTGATACACACAAACACATGAACAAAAAAAGAAATTTTGGTGCTACGAACTCCCAAGTGCAACATCTGTTCATGTGAAGAGGGTCCAGCATTGAAGCTCACCGGCACCCGGCACGCAGTGGTCAAAAGAGAAGTCGGCTGCCCCCGGACAAGAAGCGTCGCGCGGGACCTTAAGTGGGAGGCCCCTCAACACCGCAGAGCCGCTTCCGACGCCGCCTCGCAGCCGCTTGGCGAGGAGGGCTTCCAAAGCCTATCAGTTGCAGCTCGCACGCCCCTCCCAGCCAGCCCACTTGCTCAGCCTCGCCGCCTACACCTTCCGTCTCCACCTACCCACGCCGCCCATCGTCTCCGCCTACGCCTGCCGTCTCCATCTACCATAGCCGTCCATCGTCGCCGCCCACCATCGTCACCTATCGTCGCTGCCCACCGTCGCCGCCTACCGTTTACACCTACCGTTACCGTCAACCGTCACTGCAAACGTCAATCGTCATTGCCTATCGTCCCCGCCACCACTTCCGTTCCGACGTTCTTCCGCAGAAACCAACTGAACAAGTGATTACCAACGCCTGCACAATTAATTACTTCCCTATCACCATTTTCAGCTAATGGGCATCATTGCCCGGATCATTTACGACAGCATTGGCTACATTACCATAGTAATGATAATAACCATACCGATAACGATGTAGCATTCAATAAAGGAGTACCGCTATCAATTAAAATTATCGACATATTTGTTGATATCAAACCGATTTGAGATTTGTCGTAAATATTGCATATCGTAGATTTCAAAATATACTGAGTTTTGTTAATGGTACCAGCTCAACTTCACTGAGTTACATGTTAACAGACATAAGAAAAAGATTGGAAGAGAAAAATGGGCAATGTGACGGAGCAGAAAACCACAGACATGAAAGTAGAATGTGCAAGTCGACGTTAAAGGAAACAACGGAAGGAAGAACAAAAGGAGGCCGAAGGCCGTCTAGAGGATGCCGCCTGAGTGTATGGGGCTTCGCTTTCCGCTCCTAACCTCCCCACCCCCCTCCACCCCTCCCTGCCTCGGCTTGTAATTTTCAATTTGTTTGCGCAAGGCTTCCAACGGTCGCAAGTGATCACGACGGCACGGGCGGCGACGGTGGCGCCGCGGACCTCCTGTGGCTTCTCCCCGCAGCCCTCGCCCACCAACCGAAATGCAATCACCGCAAATGATTTCTTAATTCCCCGCCAGCTACCCTCGGCTCGTGCAATGGCGGCGGTATCGCCATCTCTGCTACGCTGACGACACCGCGCTAACAACTAGACTTCGTCCTCGTCGTCACTGTTGTCGTTGCCCCCCCCCCCGCTGTTACCTCTGCCGTCACCCCTGCCACCACCGACTTTGGTACCATTGGGACTATGTCCTTTTTCTCTGCCATTACCACCAATGTATTCCCGCCAACACTTCCCTCACCACCCATTCCTCTTCCCCCGACGCCTCCTTGACAGCCAATGTGTCCTATTCCCCACAACTCTCCGTCATCTCCTCCTCTACCAACCTCGCCTTCTCCGACCACCCTCCTCCTCCAACAGCGACATCGACCACGTCTCCTCCTCCGACCAAGCTCCCATCCAACACCGCTTCCTCCCTCTCCGACCACGTCTCCTCCAACCCAGCCTCCTCTCCTCCGCCTCTGCCTCGCCTCCTCCTCCTCCTCCTCCTCCTCCGACACCAACTGCACGCCTGCTTTGGCCGCCCGACCCGCTCCGTCTCCGCACCGCCCCCACGCCGCCCCGCGCCGCCGAGGCTGCGGGCGTCGTTTTCGAAGACGCCCCTTTCAGCGCGCCCTCTTAAGCGCCCATCCGCCCGCCCCGCCGCATTTCGCTATTTCGCGCAGTTTCGCGGCGCTGCTTCGCTCTCTCGGTAGATCTGCGAAGCGATTTTCTCTCTTGGGCATCGCCCCCGGTAATAGAAATTGCCTTGTTTTCCTCCGGCTCCACCACAGGATTCGAGATATCTCGCTTTTACACATCGGTGGATGTCGGTAGATATTAAAAATGTGGGTTGCGATGATGTAACCTTGCAGAAATGTGTACCTGATAATGTTCAAAATACAATTTAGCAGAAGCAAGTGAATGACGAATAACAAAGCCCCGTCATTCGCAATACGCCACAAACTTGCCTTTTAATCAAACTTTCATTTTGTTGCCAAATATACATACTTGTGATCTTGAGCTGGAAATTTCGACTTTTTCTATCGACTATAAAAGTTCTAACTGGTGATACAATAATTATTTTTATGACAATCAAATTTCAAGATAAATTCCTCTAAAATTAAAATGCACAGATACGTAACCGAAATGAAATCGTACTTATTGATGTATCACTTGGAGTGTTAAGAATGACAAAGGAATGTATGCGAGATCTTTCTTCTCTCATTGAGCTTCTCATTTTTATTGCAGTTGATCTGCGCTCAAGTACGCAACAGTTCGGCACATGAAACATACAACGCAGGCAGGTGAGTCTATTTTATTAACTTCCACTACTACCTTCAGGAAAAATAGACACGTATTCAGCTAAACAATGAATGCGACCTAGCGTGCGCGCGAGGACATAAGGAGATAAAGGTGAGCATTTGCACAAGAGCTCAGCACATCTTGCTCGTAAACCCGCATCTGCCGAAACGAGCATTTCCGTCACAAATCATGGCGCGCGCCGGAGCGCCCCTGGCGGCGTGGCCGGTCTCTCACTCTTTCGGCAGCCACATTTTTTAGCATCAGCGCCGCGCCGGTGTCCGCGTCTGACGCCCGGATGCAGCGTTTGTTCGCAAAACTGCGCGGCGGCGCGGTCGCAGGAGGACATCGGTGTTTCGGCAGGTTCCTGGATTAAGCGTAGCGGGGCAGTAAATCAGTGGAATAAATCATGGCAGGACCCCCCCCCCTCCCTCTACATGCCGCCAAGCCCGTTCCCGACGCCCGCCCCCGCCGCCCCGCGCCGCCCCGCGCCGCTCAACGCCGCCCCGCCCCGCTCCCCACGACCCCACGCGACCCGTATCATCTCGGGCCGCCCGCTCCGCCCACCCCCCTCGCCCACCTCGTCCGCGCCCACCCCCCTCGCCATCATCCTGTGTCCTCCTTCCATGGTGATTCCCTCTCCTCGTTTTCTCCCCTTTCTATCACCTCCTGCTGCACCATTGCATGCTGTTTCGTCCAGAGCCATCCTCTCTCACCCATCCCCACCTACATCTGCACCTCGCCAACCGTTGCGCCCTCCTCGTGCCTTTGCTATTTCCATCCCGGACTGCCACATCACATGCGCAAACTCCTCGCGGTGACGATCCCATCGCTCCACATATGCCACACACTTAATTTGCTTTCTAACCACTCGTCTTATCACCAGTCTCATCACCCCCCTTATTCACGTCTCAACAGGTATTCCTTCCCTACCTGTAAGTCCTTTCAATCCATCTTGCCTTCGCCGTTCCCTCTACACCACATCCTAAACCCTTATTCCTAAACCAGAGTCCTCTCTCCGACCCCGATTTCGTTCTCTCTCTTCGTCCCACCCCTCTCGCCTTACCCACTCTCCGATTTATTTCTCCTCCCCGCCCAAAATGCCTTTCCGGTCCTCATCATCCCTTGTGCAACTCCGTCCTTTACCACCAGCCCACCTCAACTACCGGGTCTCTTTCGTCGCCTCATTACCTCTTCCCTCTCCTCTTAGTTGCACATCCTGTCGAGCACCTGCACGCCTCCCAGCCCCACCCCGCGCCGCCCCGCGCCGCCCCGCGCCGCCCCGCGCCGCCCCGCGCCGCCCCGCGCCGCCCCGCGCCGCCCCGCGCCGCCCCGCCCCGCCCCTCCCCGCCCCTCCCCGCCCCGCGCCGCCCCGCCCCGCTCGCCCGTCCGTCCTGATCGACGCGTGATGGATGAGCGCCGCCCACGCGGGGCGCCGCGATGCGCCCAACGCGCTCGAACACACGCTATGCGCCAACTCGGGCCACACTCGGGGAGACGCCTCGCTCGCATTTTTGGAAATATGTAAATGAGCATGCCACGTTTCAGCGATAGTTGGCGACTCTTTACCGGACAATCGCTGTCTACGGCTGCTTTGACATTTCATATCGCATGTTTTGCTCACATTGAATAACCTACGACGTATTTTAGTATTTACTCTGCTCGTTTGAATACTCTGAGTAAAATAAACGAGTGCACAAAACGCATTTTAAAACGAAACGAAATTTCTCTGAGCGAATTGTTAATAAACTGTGCATATTCAAAGAGTGAGGCACTAGAGATGTGTTAAAAAGTTATTTGATCACTTTCCACTAGAGACCAGCACCCAGACGTTTACAATGAAGAGGCGAGTTCAAAAGGTATACAATCCACTACTAACCCGAATATGAATGTTATTTCCTGAGAAAATGCATTTTAGTGGTTTTAACTTAATCTTTTTGGGCAATAAATTTGTCAAAAAATATATTTTCATTCCATTGTCCTTCACACACTTTATTTGGCGCCGTATTCTCTCCCCTCCTCTCTCTCTCTCATCTCTCTCTCTCTCTCTCTCTCTCTCTCTCTCTCTCTCTCTCTCTCTCTCTCTCTCTCTCTCTCTCGTCGTCTTCCTTATCCATTATGTAGCATTGCAATTCCCTGCCACATGCGAGGTTTATTTCATCCCATCCCCTTGGTCCATGACGAGTACATTTGGTTCATCCCGACTTAACCCTATCGCCCACTCTCCGCGCTCCGTCGGCTTTGCCACAATCCCTTAAACCTAATACCATTCACGAGATGATAGAGAGCGCAATTATTACACTTATATCATTATTATGCATTACAATGTGTGGGAAGCGCGGCGTATTGTAACGCGAGCCCTCTCACAAAAGAGACTGATGCGCTCTCTCGTGAGAACAATCTCGGCGAGATCTAATAAACGTTCCCAGGCCGCGCGCTGAGCCTCCTTTGCGTGCGGGGGTGGTGTGGGGGCCAGCTGCAACGCTTGGCGAGGGCGGGGAGGAACGGGGGCGTCTGCAATTCTCCGTGGGGCGAATGCAGGACAGGAGACGGGTGAGGGCGGGAACGACTGCACCGCTTCTCGGAACGGGAACAGGAAGGAGACGGGAGCGGTGGGGCGATGGGAGGAGGGGGCAAAGGAGGGGCAGGGGCGGGGCGAATGAAGGTGGGACGGGAAGGGGCGGGGCCGGAATGGCTGCATCGCTTCTCAGGAACGAGAATAGGAAGGAGACGGGAGCGGTGGCGATGACGAAGGCGGAACGGAAGTGTTGATGCGGGCGAGGTGACGGGGAGGTAAGGGCAAGGTGGAGTAGGCGAAGGCGGGGCAGTGATGTAGCGGGCGAAGAGGGAACGGGGTGGGGGCGGGAATGACTGTTTCTCGGAAACAGGAAGGAGACGGGAGCGGAGGCGACGACACAGGCGTTGGTAAAGGCGGGAGGTTGGAGAGGTAAGGTGAGGGCGGGGCGGAATGGGCGAAGGCGGGACGGGGGTGGGGTGGGCGAAGATGAGACGGAGCTGGGGCGGGAACGACTGCTTCTCGGGAATGGGAAAAAGATGGGAGCGGAGGTGATGACAAAGGCGGGATGAAGGCGTTGGTAAGGGCGAGGCGATGGGGAGGTAAGGGTGAGGGTGAGGCGGGATGGGCAAAGGTAGACGAAGATGGGATGGGGCAGGGTGGGTTGGGAACGGCTGCACTGCTTCTCGGGAACGGGCACAGGAAGGGGACAGGATCGGAGGCGATGTAAACGTTACAAAGACAGAGGTGACGGGGGAAGTGGGGAACAGGGTGGGGCGGAGAAAGCTACACCGCTTCTCGGACGTGGGGACGAGAGCGGTGGCGGTAGTGGGGACGAGCGGGGCTGGAGGCCTGAGAGACGGATACCCGGTCGCGTCCGGCGCTCGGCGTGGTGAATTACAGTTTTACAGCAGCCATTAATCTCGGAAAAATGAAAAGGGCGGTTTGTCGGGACGCTGGTGGTAGTGGCGGCTGCTCCGTGGAGGAAGGGCGGGAGCTCGACGGAGGCGCGATTCGGTGCATCGAGGAAAGATGGCGAGGATGGAGACAAGGAGAAGTCTGCGCTCGCAAAAACGGGCGGACGATACAAGAGATGACGAAGAGGAAATTGAAAAAAATTAAACGCTCTGAGCGAGAGAGAGTATACAGACCGAGACGAAATAGGCGACGCACATTTAGATACCGCACAAACCTCCCTAGAATGAAAAAACACGTACAGTTCAACAGAGGCCACATAACATTTCACCCTCCAACAATCTATTGAAAATCTAGAGAGTGATGTGCAATGGCTAGAAACCGGATACAATCTTGTTGAACAATACCCTCCCCTGCTACAAAAGCTAGAGAGAAAGCCATCATTAAGTGCAGGCACAACAGGAAAACACTTGACAAGCATGACGACGTCGCGGGGGTGGGCCGGGAAGGCGAGAGCGCCGAACCGGCCCGCAGCTCGCAGCGCGGAGGCAAGCAGTGTTCAAACTAGCGGCCGGGCACATTTATTGCGTATGCAAAGCAGCCGCGGGGCGTCGGGGGACGCGACGCGGCGCGCGAGGTATCGCCTCGCATCGCCCCCCCGGCTGCGCTCGCACGGTGACGACGTTGCACATTCGGCCAAGCGGACAGAAATAAAGAGAATGGGGATTCAGATGGAAAAGGAAAGAAAGCATGAAAATCGAAAAGAAAAAAAATCTCATAAAAGCAGGAGGAAAAAGGAAAAAATTAAATGGAGGGCATTATAAGATAATTTAAGAAAACGAATGGCAGGAAACGGGAGTGGTGCACGGAATGAAACCAAGAGTAAGCGAGGAGAAAAGTTACCATAGTTAAGAATAGGTAAAAGGGGAAATGGTAAAACGAAGTTTCTCACATATGTTCTACATAAATACAAGGGAAAAAATGCACTGCGAAGGCGGCTTTAGAGGTGGCATTGGCACCGACGAAGGCGTTGGAGACGGCTCGTTCCTTTCTTCCGCCATCTCCAACTCCGGCTACCCCGACAGCATTACCGACGGTCTTGGGCAACGTACCACCCCCTGGACGAGAGGGTGATGGTGTGTGCGACGTTGCCTCGTTTACCGCCGCGGCAGCTCCGACATTACATGCCCTGACTGTGCCTTCTCCTTCCCTATCCCCCCGAGTCTTCGCCTACGTAGCCATCCCCGCGAAGGCTAGGGCGATAGGGCGGGCGACAACATCTTGTATACCGTAGCCGCTGCCGTTACCCCGTCACAGCAGTCCGCGACTCCAACTTCCCCTAACAGCAAGTACACCACGATCCTCGCCGACGTAGCCAACCGGAGCATGGCGACGACGAAGGTGATGATATGGGTGGCGTCGCCTTCTGTATCTTTTCGGTGGCTGGTCACCACGGCCCCGATTCTGCCTTTTGTGTCCTCGTCACCATGTTTACCACGGTCTTCCCCACATACCACCTCCTGGCAGCGCGGGTGGCAGAAAGGGCGACAATGCTTCCGATTTCCGTCAGTGCCATCCCCGCTTCTTTCACCAAGTGCAGCACAGCCCTCGTCAACGTGGGCATCGCTTGGCGCGACGATAAAGGCAACAGTGCGGGCTACATCACCGTCTACACCGCCACCGCTACCGCTATCCTATCACCGCAATCTCGGATGCCACCTTCCCCGCCTCTTCTCCAGATAGAGGAAAGACTTCGTCAGCGTATGTGGTGTGGCATGGTGTGGTGTGACTTGGTGTGACGTGGTGTGGTGTGACCTGGTGTAGTGTGGTGTGACCTGGTGTGGTGTGGTGTGACCTGGTGTGGTGTGGTGTGACGTGGTGTGACGTGGTGTGGTGTGACCTGGTGTGGTGTGGTGTGACGTCGTGCGACACCTGGTGTGGTGTGGTGTGTGGTGTGACCGTGGTGTGTGGTGTGGGTGTGGTGTGGTGTGACGTGGTGTGACGTCGTGCGACGTGGTGTGGTGTGGTGTGACGTCGTGAGACGTAGTGTGGTGTGGTGTGGTGTGGTGTGGTGTGGTGTGGCGTGGCGTGGTATGGTGTGGCGCAGCGTGGTACGGCGCGACGTGGCGTGGCGTGACGTGACCTGGCGCGGCGTGGTGGGGGGTGGCGGAGCGGGGAGTGGCGCGGTGTGGCTTGACTTGGCTTGGCGTGGCGTGGCGCGGCGGGGTGGGGTGAGGTGGGGTGAGGTGGGGTGGGGTGGGTGGGGCAGGGCGGTGGCTATGCGGCAAGGGCGGGGCCCAGGGGGAGGCGCAGAGGCGTGGACGAGGCGCGAAAGTGGGTTTGGGGTGGGGGTGGGGGCGGGGCGCGGAGAAGGAGAAGGAGGCGGCGGGCGCGGGCGACAGCGCAGCGCGTTGCAGATTGGGTGGGCGGGTGGGCCGAATGCTAATTTTCTTGCGCGTGGTTTGCGACCGTCTCTTTTATTTTTTGCGGCGAGCAGAAACAATTTCGAGAGTGCATGATATGCGATGCGCGGCACGCGGGGGCGGGCGGGCGGGCGACGCGCCGTTCGCTTTCCTTTGCGGGAGGGGCGTGCCGGCGCGAGAAAGGGCTGTGTGGCCGTGGTCGCATTCATACGTGAGGCCGCGGCCTCTGATGGATGTACTCGTACGTTGTATGTGGTGCAACCGTTGCTTCCACATTCATGCATCTTCATTTCAGGCTCAACAAGAAATAATATGACTATACGTGTTGTAAATAGCGCCAATAAATCTTAGTTAGATGGACACATCACAAAGAATTATTTAACAGCACACGCTTATTGTAGGTGTAAATATTTAATAAATATCGCTCTGACATTAAAAATCCTATTTCAACAGCTGAACTTAATTCACTAGCGGACCAGAACATCTTTAATATGCAGAAAGCAATGATACGAACCGACGTATTTCGAAATAAGTTTCCATCTGATCTCTGAAGTTCTTGTACGTCAGTCAAAAGCAGCCAATTCATATTTCACCGGTATCAACATTTTTAGCATACTTCAGAAAAACGTAAGATGAAACAGAAGTATTATGCATATACTCAGATTAAAACGTAGGACAAATTTAATATTGATCAGCTGGGATGCGTTTATATATTCGAGAGCTTGAATATGAAATAATAACTAAAATATTAAAAATTCATAAAAAAATTGAAATGTAACGAAGCTCCGAATTGGATGAACGTGTCTCAGCAGATGGCTGTCGATTCGTCCTACGTTTTAATCGGCGAAGAGGATCCTGAAACAAGCGTCTAACGAATGTTGTCTCATCTTAGCAGCTTGTGGAGGGGAGGGGGAGGGGGAGGGGCGTGCCCTCTGCGGCAGGTCAGCTCCGAAGCGGGACGCGCGCCCCGAAATAACGCCCCGCTCCACGCCTGGCTTCGCGTGGGCCTCCAGCTGCGCCCGCCGCCAGGGGCAGGGCGGTGGGCACGCGTCGCGTTCGTCAAGGCGCTTAAAATTAGCGGCCTCGCGCTCGCGCTCGCGCGCCTGGCAGCCGCGGTCCGTCTCCTTCCCCCTCCGCCCCCGCCCCCGCCCCCGCACGCGGTCGGCGACATCCGCACAGCGCAGCGGCGCCGTTTGCCACTACAACAAGCGTCGCGGGAAGCGGCGAGTTTTGACATTGAATATTTTTAGGTTCCTTCTTAACAATTTTGTCGTATAGCGACCGTTGTGATTGTTTCAACTGTAGGGGCAACTGTAGGAAGAACCCATAAGGACAACACGAGAACACACAAATATCCATGCCCGAGGCGGGATGCGAACCCGTGACCCTTCAAGCCGAGGCAGCTACGGCCCTTCAGCCTTAGCGATCTCTGCTATCCACGCCGGTATAAGTTTCGTAATTTTCTGAGTGAATGAATATTTCGTAACTCCAGGAACATCAAATTCTTTGGTCATTAGTCTTTGTGAGTGTGATGCGTGTTAAAGCCGGGAGGTGGCGGTATTCCTCTCCCGGCGCAACGTCAGATCCGGCGCCGCCTACAAGAAGAAACCACGAAAAGTTATTAATCAGAGAATCATGCAATTAGGACAGTGGCAAATTCTCCGACACACCGTGTATACCCCAGTATATATTTCGTAAGTTTGGTAATTCTCTAAAAGGTTATTGAAATTTTGAAAGCTTTAAAACTGATGCGAAAAAATAACTCGTTTTGCTACCGAGAGCCAGTCAGTTTTCCGCTTTCGTAAGCGCTATGAAGTGCGATAGAGTGAGAAGTTTCGAACAATACTTAATGCTGTCCAGAGAATTCACTAGCGCAGGCGGAAGAACCGCATGCCAACCGCGATAACCTAGGGCTCCTCATGTTTCAAGGGCGGGGGAGGGGAGGATGCGCGTCTGGACGGTCGGGAGGCACCGCAAAATACTGCGGTGAACAGTCCTCTGATCGTTCGTAAGTTACGCTTCACTCAACTTTTTGTAAAAATGGTGTTAATGATCCAGAAGTTAGTGGTTTGCATAATTGTCTTATAGAAACAATTATTAAAGACAGAATTTTATAGTATCGGAATTTCAAAAAAAACTTAAAATGAAGGACAACGGTAGAGGTAGCTTCCATAAAGTGCTGTAAATAATATTGAGGATTCGCCACTGATTTAGAATCATCCTCCAAACTAGTGGTTAAATTAGATCTCGCTATTTAGTCAGTGTCGAATATTCTCCATCGTCGTGACTTGAACCCGTAGACCTCCTGGTCAGGGTCGCTGCAGCGGCAATGGTTATTTTGACTGATCCATATCAGCAAGTTGTAATTTTATCTTTCAAATTATAGAACATCTTTAACCAGGAAAGTGAGCAGGTTAAAAGATAAAAAATAGAAATGTGTAGAACGTAGAAGTACCATTAGAAAAATCACAAAATTCGGCGATCTCTAATATTTAGGAAGGTTGAAATTAAGGTGAAAAAGGTAGTGAGATGTTTAATATCTGCACGTCTCCCACTACCAATGTACTACGAATATCAACGCAAAGCCCATACAAAACAAAGGCAACTTACCGTAACGGCAAATCTCAACCGCTCGTTCTTCGCAGAACTTGCAGGAGGTCTGCCACGAAGCACGCAATGTGTTGCCACAGCCCCCTGCCTTACGCCCCCGCCAACTCCACGCCCCTCCTCCTCCCTCCCGCCCCGCTCCCCTCACGCCGGATTCCAGCGGCCCCACGCGGCTCCGACGATTTACAGCGGCTTCGGCCCGCTTTTAGACGCTGCTGCTGCTGCTGCTGCTTACAAACAAAAGTTACGCACCGCGCCGCGGGAGGCGCGGCGAACGGCGGCGACGGCGGTGGCGGCCTAGGGAAGGCCCAAACAGCATTAACCAGCTGCGCGAAAACCTGTAGTTGCCCTGTTTTTGTGCCAAGTTGTGCAAGCATTAATTCGCTGTACACGGTTCATTGGAAATCTGAAAATAGTTGCCGTACTTTGCGAGGAGTTCGTGAATTCGGAGCGGCTTAAAGAGCAACCGTCCACGTTCGTTGGAAACGTTGCACCCAGTTTGCGTGGTGTCGAAAACTAGCAGAAGTTGGGGTGATATTTATATAGAAAGCAATGGGAAGGCGGAATGATAAACCTCATTCTCCGGAAACATTAGAAAAAGTGGCAAAAATATTGGTTGAATACCATTAAAGAATGTACATATGCAACAGTAAATAAACAGAAAGACTTTCCTTTCGAAAGCAACACTGCATTAAAAAAATAATTTCAAGTTCACAAAATTTGTAAATATCAAATTACACACGTTGTTTACATGTAGATTGTCTAACAGACCTTACGTCATAAATAAAGATTTCTATTGAATTACAAAACGAAACTCATAACTCGACCAACTGTATAGGTGTCGAGTGCTGGCAGGGATGTCAATTTCGTCGCCTAAAAATTCACAACGTCGCCCAGCTTGCCGCGACGCGAACTTCCGCACGGCTCCGCTTCCAATCTTTCCGCCCGCGCCGTTCCGTGGCGTACGTTGTCCCGGGGACACGATTAGGAGCAGGAGAGCGAGCGAGCGGGAGGGAGGAAGTGCGCACCCGCGCCGCCCTTCCGTTGCCTGAGGGCGCCTCGCGCGCCGGAAACCTCTCGGCGCTTCACGCTCTCACCCTGCCCCGCGCTTCAAGTTCAAGCTCCAACCCCACCGTCTCCTCCCCTTCGCTGCGCCGGCCACGCCCCACAGTCCCTCCTCATCCGTCCCTCCTCATCCGTCCCTCCTCATCCGTCCCTCCTCATCCGTCCCTCCTCATCCGTCCCTCCTCATCCGTCCCTCCTCATCCGTCCCTCCTTCCTCTCCCTCCTTATTCACACTTCCTCCCGCCTATCTTTCTGCGCCTACTATACCCCGTCCATTTTCTGAGGCTTCTCGCCCTCTCTACCTTTCCCTTTCCGGTGCGGTGAGGCGCGGCGCGGCGTCCGTCGTAGCCCTGGGGCTCGCGGCGCTGCTAACGTATCAGAGCTACATTGTGTCACGTCCCGAGCCGCGAGTTTCGCTGAGAGCAGCGTCGCTAGGGCGCTCTCGGAGCAGCGACACGCTGGGCACCAGGCCGGGCAACCCACACGCAAACTTTCAGGGGAAATACAGGTCGCCTATTCGAGGGGGGAGGCGTTCCCAGAATTGGTTTCATAAATTCTTTTAAAAAAACTCTGACAAGCACTCGTGAAGGGTTAGATAACGGGATGAAATGCTTGTTCGTGTTAATGCGGTAACTTACGGTAAGAATAAATATCAACTTTTGCAACATCTTTGATCGCACCTTTACGGTATACTGATGACATTATGTCGTGTATAAGATCTGTGAAAATACTTTTACACCTCAAAATGGAAAGCATTACTGACACGATAAAACATAAATGCATTCTATTATCTGTACTTTGTTGAGATATGGCATGGAAAATTAAATGTACAATACGTAGCTGTACAAAAATGTGAATCATGAACGAACATGATTGGAGGGGGAAAAATTGTTTCTAAAATGAGGATGATTCTCTGTTATTTCTCTCAGCCAATCCTTTGTTATGATATAACACTAGCAATATTTTAGTAAAAATTTTAAATACAAGGTACGAGTATAAAATTTTGCATTGTGACCATCTCTAAATATAAGTAGACATAAACATTAATGAACGCATTCATTCAATACTGTCGATAATTCGATGGGTGCATCATTTAACATAAAATTTTGTATAACAGAAAGTCAGAGTAGTGAATACCACTTTAGAAACCATAGAAACTGCCAAAAACTGCACACAACAATAATGCAGATCTCCATTAGGTAATTCGTGCTGTTGGCTCAGTTGTGGAGAAAAGCGCAAAGTACAGTTAGAAAATTTCGGATTCGTTTGTTTCTATACACATTCTGCATTGATTTGCTCCGTGCTTTGGCCCGGAAATTTATAGTCGAGTGTCCCGGTGAAGTAATTAAAACCGGCGAGAGCCCCTCGAGCCAAATGGAATCGGTCCACAGGGTTCTCTCTTCGGCTTGGACGAGAAAACAATGAGTGTTCTCATTAACAGTTCGCCCGAGATGCTTGTAGCCGGAATTCGGCAGAATTCTCCGGACCGAGTCTGGTTCAAATTGCACCAGTTGTTTGTGCGTTTCAAAATTATTCCGAAAGCCGCGACCAAATCAACAATATTTTCCTCGTGTCGGAAATCAAATGTTTTTACCTAATTTTCATTCATGAAAATATAGCTTGTCTC
Source organism: Teleogryllus occipitalis (assembly GCA_011170035.1). Lineage (NCBI taxonomy): Eukaryota > Metazoa > Arthropoda > Insecta > Orthoptera > Gryllidae > Teleogryllus > Teleogryllus occipitalis. The sequence continues at coordinate 363,827 of BLKR01000047.1, read as the reverse complement.
GAAACAGATTTTGTTTATCGTGCGTTCTTCATGTCAATAACATCAAGCTCATTTCACGAGAATTGAGTTTGCATTATTTGTTTGCTATTCCCCTATTTTGATTTTGGCCTGAGTAATTATGCACGAAAATAATGTTCTTGCCGCGCGATATTTGCTGACGGGAGCCTCTGTCAGTGACGGGTTACAAGTTGACCGTATCGAAACATCAGATTGATTGAAACGTGCAGCATCGTAATGAACGCCAAACTGCAATCTTTATAATCAACGCTGTATTTCATATGCATCCAATGAAACGACCCGTAAACCAAATGAGATCCGAGCTCCATCTTTTGATGTTCATAATAATGAGTCGCGCAAACGCCAACTGCGATGAATGAAGGGGAGGTGACGGCGACGCGACAACAAGCGAAAGGGAGACAGTTCGGAGCGGAACATGAACAAGAGGAAGAAGGATGAGAGGCGAAAAGAATGGGTGGGAGGGAAAGTTTCCGGCCGCAATTCCCAGCGGCCTCCTTGCGGACTGAAGGGCGAGGGAGGAGAAAGGAAAGAGAGAGAGAGAGAGAGAGAGAGAGAGAGAGAGAGAGAGAGAGAGAGAGAGAGAGAGAGAGAGAGAGAGAGCTCTGAAGAGGAGGAAGGGAAGGCGGGAAGAGGAGGCGTATAATTCACGCATCACGCTAGGTAGCATCAGAAAGGGAAACGTATTTCCCTTTCAAATTAGAGATAATTATGAATAGGAGCAAAATTGCCCTATTTCTGGCGAATAACAGCGCGTCGGAGCCTGAAACGTCGACGAGTATTATCGCGGCGCAGAGGGTTGGGGAATGGAGAGGGAAGTTATGGGAAGGGGAGGGTGGCCCAGATTTCTTTGCGGTGCCCGCCGTTTACAAGTACCGCGAGGCCTGAAAGAGCTCATGAAGCATCGAGTCGCAGCTTGGCTACATCTGAAGCGAAAGAAAACTACCGATATCCTTCACTCTGTTACAGGATTAAGTATGAAATAAAATTACCGTGTAGTAAATAAAAGTTTGTAATGTGCAAAAACAATTACAAACAATTTAACAATAATGAACAAGGTGTAAAATGAATATAAAATGTAAAATGAAATATAAAAGTAGCACTAAAAATATAATAAAATGTTGACATTTTTAATGGAGTGATATGATAGAAGAAACATAATTTAGCAATAATATCATCTTATTTCGTCTTCTCACGAACTCAATTATTTTCCCTTTATTCATAAGAAATATATATCAAATATTAAGTTAAGAAATGGAAAAAATGAAATGATGAAATAACATTCATAGAACCTATTTCCAGAACAGATCTCTCAGAGTAAAATAAGGAGGAAGCCCAAGACTGGGGTCTGCGATGAGGGCATTTTGCATCGGCTGGAGAGAGGAAAGAGGAGAGATAAAGGTCGAGGCGCTAGCGATTGCATGCCGGCGCTCATGTCGCAAGTTATGCATCGGTCAACAGCCGCGTCACAAAGCATCGGCCAGGACAAAGGGGCAGAGTAAAGCGGTAGAGGGGGGGCGAGGGCGGACTGGGCGTGGACCGAGGCAGAAGCGGCGGAGGTGAAGGCGAAGTGGCAGAGGTGAGGCGGCGGCGGCGGCCGCGTCGGAGGAGACGAAGGCGGTGAGCGGGCGGAAGCGTCGAAGCCCCAGCGGTGGCAGAGGCGAGGCAAGGCGAGGCGGCGCCCGCTAGGGGCCCGAGGTGCTAATTGGGCCTGAAGCCGACTTTTCGATGCGGCGCAGAACCCCTTGGGGCGCGTGGTTATCGCTGGGCCGCAGGGGCCGCTCTGCCGAAGGGTGGAATGGGGCGGGAACACTGGAGGCACATGTGACGCTTCGACTTACAACCTGTGCCCGCTCTGGCGGAGAGGATAGGAGCGGAGTGGGGTGGGACGGAGCGAGGAGGGGCGGGGAGAAGCGAAACAGAGCTGGGAGGGGGGGGCGTGGGGCGGGGTGGTGCCACGAGAGGCACAAGTGATGCTTAGACCCATACCCAGTGCTCGCTCTGGCGGAGAGGAAAGAGGCGGAGCGGGGAGGGGCAGAGCAGAGTGGGGCGGAGCAGGGATGGAAGGAGGGGGAACGGGACAGGGAGGGGTGGACGTGGGGGGAGGGGTGGACCCGAGAGGCACATATGCCGCTTCGGTTCACACCCAGTGCCCGCTCTGACAGAGAGAAAAGTAGCGGAGCGAGGTGGGACAGTGCGAGGCGGAGTAGAGCGTGGCGGGGTGAGGCGGGGAAGGAAGGGGTGGGTGTGGGGTGGAGCATGAAGGAGTGGGGCGAGCTGGTGGTACGAAGGGGAACAAGTGATGCTTGGACCCATACCCAGAGCCCGCTCTGGGGGTTTCGGGGTGGGGTGGGGAAGGCCAGGGGGGAGGCTTTAGAGGCACATGTGAAGCGACGAGGTGTCACTTCCAACCTCTCGCACCCCAGGGATAGAGGCCCTCTCGCCGAAGCCTTTGCCGATAGCCGCTGTCACGGTAAGGTGAAATTTCATAAATGTTATCCATTTGAGCAGATGAATAATGTTCATTTGTTTGTAGTCCTATTTGTGAAGTAAGTTACGAAAATAGAACCCGGAATTTCGACACTTTGTTTTCTTTTTCACATGAAGTTTCAAGAAAGAAGATAAATAAAATTGAATAGAAAAAAATGACAAGGCGATTTTGACATTACTAAGAATTGATAGAAAAAGAATTACCGAAAAATTAGTCAATAAAGACAAGTCATAATAGTTTAAGCAGAAGGTTGTGCAAGAGCGGGCGGTCATCTAAGAGAAATAGTCGTTTCAGACACTAATTTCCACGATACCATTTCTGAGAAGTTTCCACTGCACTCGTGTGTTATTGAGAATTTTTATGCTTCCTTGAACAGAAGTTAAAAGCTTTATAAAAAGCTTAAAAAAATCAACTTCCTATTTTAATATGAAATTTGTGGGTAAGATTATCATGTTTTTAGTAAACGAGATTTGGAGAGAAAGAACCAAGTCCTTTTTTCGTAGTACATAGAGATTCGACAAACTTCTAAACAGGACGTTGATGGACGATGCTTCTTACAATAACAGAAACTTAATGAACGTATCAACAATCGACGGATATATTACACAGTATCAGTAGTGAACTCTGCTTGAACTCGGCAGATTTCCACTGAAGTACCGCTTTTGCAATCCGCCACTGCTAAATCAACACGCCACATGATATAGATGTAATACCACGAAAAGGAAAATAGATGATTCAATTTAATTCTTTGACAAGAAAAAAATCTTGTATGCATGCTTCAATATTTCTTTAATGAAAAACTGCGTTATAAAAACTGTGCTCACTCTAACGTTCTAGGAAACCAATACATTACTCGCAAGCGCGATAAACGTATCTTTTTCTAGTTCATAGAACATAGAAAACCAAAGTTGAACAAATATCATGTGCACTACGTCTTTAAAAGGTCTCTCCGCGCGCATCGCATTGGCAATGTCCCGAGCGGTTTCAGCGCAGCAACCTTGCTAATTCAAAGACCGCGATCCCCCGGCAAGTGGAGCAGCAGGCAGACGGATCAAGAAGAGCGCCAACGCGACCCGCTCTCCACACAGAGAAAAGCTCGCAAACATCAGCGGTCGCTCGGCAAGCGGCGGGGCTTAGGACGGAAGGGTGGCGCGGGGCGGGGACAGGCGAGGAGGGGCGAGGCGGGGAGGGGTGAGGTTGGGCTGGAAGCGAGCTCGCGTGCGAGGGCGGGAAAGCAACCCGGGGAATAGAAGTGGTGGGCATTGGTGAAAAATCAGACAACAAAAACGTTAGGTGTTTGTGACGAGAGACTTCAGTCCTATCTGTGACACAGACGTGACTATGTGCTGAACGAGACTGATCGTACTTGCGAAAATAGTGGCAGTGATGGTGTAGCGGTTGAAGTAACAGAGCAACGAGAATAAGAAACAGAAAATCAATAATGCTAGAAGAATACATAGATGGTGGGACACTGCCATGTCTTGGTGAGGTTCAAGCTTCGTCAAGATTTGTAATTCGCCTCTAAAGGCGACGGTGTCAATGCGGGATGGTGAGTCCGGTGAGGGCAGAAGGTAAGGGGGTATGTGGTCAGGGCGGGGCGGGGCGGGGCGGCTGGCCGGGCGATCGCAGGTGCAAGGCCGGGCTAGCGGTGCTGGGGTCGAAGAGCAACCATTAATAAACGCTCCTGGAAACAGTCCGATGCAGCGCTCAAAGGGACGTGCGGGCGCAGGGGGCCCGCCGTGGCGCTGCTCCGGATATTGGAAGAGCGGAGGCGGCGGCGACGGAGGCGGTGGCCGAGAGGGTGGAAATGGCGGGCGGAGCGCGTGGGGGCCGTGAGGGGCGCCGGGCTCCGGGTGGCGGCGTAGGCGGAAGTGTGGGCGGGTGGCTGGCGACAGTGCACGTCGTGAGGCAGTGTTGGCACGGAAGGGAAATGCAGAGCGCCGTGCACGGCGGGTCCTGCAACGGAAGCGGGGGGAGGGGGGGCTGCGCGGAATCAGTCTGGTCGTAGCAAAGGAACACCAGCACTGCTTTTGACTCCCCCAGCGCTCACTTCATCTCTAGTGACCTTGTCTGTTCGGAGAAATCGAGAAACATCCTAGCATCGACCTATTTTGCTTTTATTGGTAACTACAAGACCATCATGACTACGTCAGTTCTCAAAGTTTTATTGTCACAATTGCATATATTATAGCATACTAAATATCGTTAAATAATTTTAAAGGCACAGTAAAATAGAAAGAAAAATGGCCGTGTAAAGTATCTCAGTCCTATTTATGTTGCTGGTTACTTGTGAAACGTTGAAGACGATAATTTAGTCTCTAGGGTCGATAGACAGTGCTTCATCGGAATGGGTGTATGGTGACAATGCATACCGATAGAGTTCTACGTATATCACTTATAATGATTTGAAAATACGTATTTTTACAGCTCTTGAGTGATTGAACAGAATCATCGTGTGAATTCACTCAATCATTTGAAGGTGGCGAAAAGTTAGCAGTAATAGTTATTCAGTCATTTGCGCTAGTTTCAAATCACTAAATCCACAAAACCATTTCAATCCCTCAAAACCCGAAAAAAAGCGTATTCTCAGGGTACGATGAAATGAAACCTGTAGAAGCAGAACAAAGAGCTTGACAGGCATCGATAGTTGATTGACTAGTTATTCTGGGTGCATCAACTGCTAAGGTCATTGAGCATATTTTAAATGGGAAGTGGCGGAGATCTTCCCCCGCTGACGAGGAAAAGAGTATTCTCGGGAGGCGGCGGCGATGGTGTAACGGTTAGCGTATCGGAATGTTGTACCCAAGTTTGCGGGTTCGAACCCGATCGAAGCCGTGGATTTTTAAGGGCGAAAAAATCCTTCGTACGCCTTCCTTCGGAGGGGAAGTAAAGCCGGCTGTCCAAGGTTAGTAGATTTACTGCATGTAAAAGATCCTCAAGCCTAAATGACGCCTCTGAGCTAAAATCGCCTATTTCGTCGCCCAAGTAATACCTTCTTTCTCCCATGGTTGGTGAAAGGAGTGTAACGAAATTTGCGTGGTCAGACGGAAGAGCAGGCCTCATGGCCTGAGTCTCGCCACGTAAAACAAGGCCAATTCAATTCAATTCAATTTATTCTCAGTGCAATCGTCCTCGTGCTCAAACGCGTCGCCAGAGGAGTCGTCCCGGGAGAGCTGCGATCGGACAGGCGATGGCGGCGGCGGCAGGAGCAAGGACGACTTGCGGCGAGGACGTGGGAAACCTCCCAAGCGCTGCCTGTCCCCCTTCCCGGCAGGTGGCGCTTTGATTAGGTAAAAATCTTCATTTTCGAAATGGGCTCGTGCGCGCGGCCAGCGCGCGCTCCCTGTTTGCTCTGCGCGGCGCGGCCGGCGAAAGGGACACGGAGGGAAGAGGCCCACATCCACCACCGATCGTTGGGGGGCAGAACACGGGGAGGAGGGGGATGAAGGCAGCCGTTTGGTTTCATTGGCTGCGCCGCATTGACGGACGACTGTGTTGGGCGCGGACCGATCTCACTTAGGTGCCGTGTAGACTGTCAGTGGATGTTTGCTGCGGAAACTAAATAGTATCCATGTGTGGATAGGGGATAGTTTTCGTCGCTTGATAAAGTGGTTCTGATTAGTTGGGTAATGTACAGATGGAGATGGACTGTTTACACATTTATCTCACGTTGTGACCATGTGTACTTTCCCAGACTTCACATCTGAAACAACCGCCTGTAATATAATCATTATACCAATATTTAACAAGAGTCATTCTCTTGAAGATAATAACAAATGTTTAATATTTATTACAAATATATCTGATTACAAAACTCACAACGAAGTATTAACTACATCATTGTGTTCATTGTTAAGATATTGTATGGTAATTATTTTCACACTACATTTATTTATTGTGATTGAAAACGTATGAAAAACTATTATTAATCATATTTCTCATTTCTAACTCAAAAGCCGGAGTGCGTTAGTTCTTTCTTGTGATCGCATTACAATATTTTGACAACTGAAATACAGGACAATACATTATCACTCTCACACTACATTTACTCCATCGCGCATCACAAACAAGCTTGAAAAGCGGAAAGTAGGGATAACAGACTGCATTCGTATGAACGCAAATGAAACAACACCAGCAGGGTGGCGTATCTAAAACAAACGCACAATACAAACAATAATTTGACACATCATTCAATTCTGGCGCGAAGCATCGGTTTGTAATCACTCAGTAAGAAAGAAGTGCGTGTTGTAATGGGTGATCCGATGTATTTTAAATATACAAATATCATGAATGTCATTCGTTGAGGATATCTCATTTCGGCTTCATACGACTTTTTAGATCAACTGTAGAAGCATATTATAATTCATAACTGCTTCAATTACCAACAGAAAAGGATATGAAAAACACGTACTTTTTTCTCTCAATTACGTTCATGCAAGATCGTAAACAAAATAGAGCTCTCGCAAATATAACATGCAATATGACGTGTTGAAATGATGTGATATTACTAATTCATACTACAAAAACTTAAGAAATAGATACGGGCAACTGCAATAATTACTATTTTGTATATTCCGCCTAGTTTTCAATTTAACAAGCACTGTGTTTTGTTTCCATAATACGACGTTTTCGCAAGCGTATCTCGAAAGACAACCAAACGTCGCGGCTGAGGAGCAATGCATCTCGTGGGCGAGGTGGATTGGACTGCCCTAGGGCGGCCGGCGCAGCGGTGCAACCGAGGAGGGGCGGGGGCGGGGCGCGGTGATTGCGGGGTGGCGTACCCCAGGGGCTCCGAAGCGGGACAGCGCTCCGCCCTGCACGCCACGCGCGCCCGCCGCCCGCTCCGCCGCCGGCTGCCAAGCGGCCGGCCGGCCGGCCGCAGCGGGGCGGCAACGCAGGCGGTGATGGCGACGGTCATGTTGTCGGTGGTAAGTAGTACTACGCGGCGATGTAGTGGCGGCGAGCAGAGACGGTGGTAACGTCGTCAGGGAGCTAATGATGGCGACGGTATTATTGCCGGTGACGGTGACATGCTTCAGGGCGAGCGGTAGCGATATAGCCCTGGCGAACAGAGGACGGCGTTCGAGCGCATGCGGTGTTCGGTGGGTTGTGGGTGGAGGGTGGAGGATGAAGACCGAACGTGAGGCTGACGGCGTGCAGCGGGGGCGGCGTGCAGCGGAGGCGGCGTGCAGCGGGGACGATGTGCGGGGGGGCGGCGTATAGGGCAGCGGCGCCGGCGGGGCGGCGGTGGCACAGGCGGGCCGGCTTCGCCGTGGCACAATTATCCGGGAGGAGATTCATCATCGCTGCAATTAGAGCGACGCAACGCGACGCCCGCTGCCGCGCTTCCGCGAGCGCCGCGACGCCGCCGGACGCCGCAGGCGAGGGCGACGGCCATTGTGGGGCCGCCGGCCCGGAGAGCCGCTCCATCGGGCAGCCGCCACGAGAGGGGAGTTCAGCGGCGTCGGGGACTATTACAGCTAGTGCAGTGCGAGTCAAGTGTTGCGGAATTAGAAAGGGGAAAAGTTGAACAGGTGGCGAAGTAGGGATAAGAGAGATGTAATGAACGGTACATAGAAGAGAAAGATCCTTAAAGTCTTTTAATGGAGGAAGATCAAGCGTGATGGTAGTGGTTCTTAAATTGTGCCCGTCACTCAAAGTGATATTGTTTGAAGAGAGAACGATTTGAAGAAAAAATGTCAGTTTTGTGAAAGTCATTATTGTTAGGATACTTTGAACATAGACCAAAATCGTTCGAAATTTATATTTAAATTGAAAAGAAAAAATATTTTCATTTCACTAACTGTATGTCTTTTGTGAAAAAAATACTATGTGCTGTGTGAAAGAGGACGTCGAAAAGTTGTGAACTTTCGCTGGGTCAACAAATATATTCGGTGGACACCAAGTGGACTGTGGCCCAGCGCTGATAGCTGCATCTCTTCGCTGCCGGTGCGGTGGCCGGAGCTCGGTCGCAGGCGGCGACGGCGGCGGGACCTGCTCTAACGCGATCAATCAATGGAGCGACAGGCGAAAACAATCGGCGATCGCGCGGCGGCGCCCGGGGTCCTCGCCGCCCCCGGCCAACCGCCGGCGAAGGCGGCGGCGGCGGCGGACCGTCGCTCAACGGGGCCATTCATTCATGGACTCTTTGGCGACGCGATTTCGCAACCGCCCCCGCCCGCCCGCCCGAAAAAGCTCTCCGCGCCTGCGAAGTAGAGAGCGGAAACAGTCGGTCGCGTCAGTCAAACGCCGCCGCGCCCCGCAGACGCGGTTCGTCACGAAGCCTCTTGTGGCTTCCGCTAAACATTCCGCGGGAATGTCGTAAAACGACCAGCTACCACTCAAGCGTTTCGATGTAGCATCATACATAATTTTCATTCATCTAGAAAATTTTAATTTAGAGTGGATATTTTAAAATGACATTCAATAGACATTGAGGGACTATTTTATTTTCAATTTTATGATTAAAATATGAATGCTTGCATTTAACGGTAATGAACTGCGTGTTGATTTCCAAAATCGTTGATACGTCAAATCGAATGTAGGCGTGCTCACAGAAAAATATTCTATTGACTGCCTTCACCATTTACATTTAGTGTAATGTTTTCATAATTTTCTACATTACATGCTAAAAAGAGTTAATGTTCACGTGTACTTTAAGACATCTTTTGCAACAAACACTGTTCCTAACTAGAATACAATAATATCATAAAATTACGATAAGTAGAAAATTCAAATCAACAAATAAAATTTATATTAATCTGCGTTTCAAATAATGTTCACTCCCGTAAGGTGTTTTCAGGGTTTAGTAACACCGATACGAACCAAAGCGTATGATTTGCACATAATATTCTTAATGGACACGGTAGGTCCTGAATTGGAGCGTAAATCCTCCAATCACGCAATTCACCATTACTGGGAGTGGAACGAGAAAAAACCGCGCCCGGTCGCGCGGAGCTCCAGTCGACGTCCAACTTACGTAATTTCCGAGATAAATCGTAGCGAATGCCACTGTGGAGCGCCCCGAAAATAGGCGCGTGCGTGATAGGGCGTCGGGGCATCGCCGCAGCGCGTAAAAACCGCTGTGTACCCGTCGCGGGAAATGGGTTGTATAACACTGGCGAGGAACACGGCCGGTGAGGGCGCGGGCGCAGGGGGAGGAAGGGGGGCGCCGGCGACGCTAACGCTTAATTTACGAGCGGCCGCCACTTGTGTTAACCTTAGACTGCGGCGCCGAGCGGCCGTTACGCGCAGACCTAAAAGCCCAGATCGACCGCTCGGGCCAGCCACCGGCGGCGCCACCGACGCGGTGGTGCCCGCGGCTTCCCGGCTCCCGCGGGACGGCCCTGCAAGACCGAGCCAGCGAGCGGGAGAAAGAGGGCGCGGAAACGAGGGGCGAAATCACACGGAACTGGTGCGGTTCGCGCGCGGGCAGGGACTAGGACGCGGGCGAGGGCGGGGGCGGGGACGACGGCGGGGGCGGGGCGGAAGGAAGACCGCGAGACCGTCCACGAACGGGGATTTGCAGGGTCGTCAGCGCGCGAGCGAAGGAGATCGTGTAGGTGCGTGGGTGGCAAATAAGGAAACGGAGAGGAGAGTGCGGAAGGTGGTGCAGAGGCGGTCCTAACGGGACAGTGCTGCACGCCTGAAAGAAGACGCAGAGGCGAAGGCGGGAAAAGGTGCTTGAAAAGCGCACGGCCGAATTGTACAGACCTCATGGCGCAGCTAACCTGATCAAAGTTATTTTCTCGCGTAACCTCAATTTTCTCATGACATTTACGGTAATGAACACGGTAACATACTTAATTGAAACGCAAACCTTTAACGTTTAGACTGTTTCTTTGAAGCAGTAGCAATTGACCTGGATTCTTTCTTGTTCACTCGTGTAAATATACAAAATAGAGTGCTTTCGTTTTTGGTGTGTTTCTTTAAAGCAGTACACTTCCTCGTTCGAAGAAACGGGTGCAAATTCACGCAGTTATTGGTTCCAAAACTTTTCAGCTTACAAATCGCTGTTGCGTCTTCCCTTCTAAGCAATTAAAAAGCTACAGAGGAACAAGAAATTCTCGAAGAAACGATATATAAGAACTTATTAGTTTTACAACAAAATAATATTGCAATAAAAAGTATATTCGAACGTATTCAACACTATAATATCATAAATAAAATGTCAAATTAAAAGCTCAATATGTTCGTGTACAATTATTTTGAACAAATATCCCCAAATAATCGGATAAGTGAATGAATTTTACCAAAAATACATCGTGAAATGGGAGGAACAATTCATCAAGGAGTTGAGAGAGATGATCGCGGAAAAAGCTACCGCCTCGGCTAGCTCCGACTCTAGCTATGCCCCGTCTCTCTCCACAGCGCAGAACCGATATGCAGCCATGTGCCGCTTAGATCATTTTAGATATTTAGAGTAATCATTATAGATACGTTCACCATTAGATCTTACATTTAGATTCAGTTGAGTTGCCACTGGGCAACACCACAGTTATAACCGTAAATTAATTGTTTTTGTTTTTGTATATAATGTAGGACTAGTATTAAATTCCACCAATAGTTCCTGTAGAACTAATTGTGATTAAAACAGTATTAAATATTAGAATGCGCCGCCTGTTTAGCGGAAAACATCGCGACAATCTGTCCGCGTGTGGCGTGGGCAGAGGGGGGGGCAGCCCGAGGAGTGGAGCATCCCCAAGGCGGCACCGGACCCGCCCAGCGGCGAGGTGGGCGCGGCCGCGCACGGGGCGATGAGGGCGGGCGGGGGCGATGGTGCACGGGCGGCGGCGCAACAGGTGCGAGGGGGCGGGGGCGGGGCGGCGGAGGGTGCCATTTCCGCTCACGAACGCCGGCCGTTACTCAGCAGCGTCGAGAAGTATTCAAACAAGAAGCGAGCGGGCGGGCGGGCGTCCGGCGCCGGCTCCTTGCTTCGTTACCGGCGCCCGCCGCGCCGCCCAACCCCACCCCACCCCGGCCTCATCACGCGAGCGCCCATTTAGGGGAAACGGCCCGCGCCCCACACTTCGTGCTTTGCGACAGGCACCGCGCGCCGGACTCCAACAAAGGCCCTTCGAAGTCATTCAGAGGCGTTTTCATGTCACGCCTCCGCTTAGAGAATATAACAAATGTACACATTTCTACATCAAACTTCATGCAACAAAATGTAGCTTATCTACACGAGGTGATCATTATAACATATGAGAAACTCCTGTAATTAGGGAGAAACAAAATATGTAATAGTACATCTCATATTTATTTATATTAATTAATTTACAAAAAATATATGCACAGGAAAGATGAAGATTTTGTATCGTAGTGATGTTATGCACAAAATATGGGTGGTCAGAAAAAATTAAACTGAAGTAATAGAGGCAGACTATCCCCTACGATGAAATAATAGCGACTACTTAATTTTTTGTGAAATGTTACCTACACGCAAGATTTGAATTAAATACAAATCGTCTGTGCATTCATGCTAAAAAGCAATCACTGCTATTTAAAAAAAATATAAACCTGCTAAGCACATCCTGATATTTTATTCCCATGAGTTGGAGAGTTCTTAACTACAAATCGTTTGATTTGGTATGTCACATTCACGCCGCCATTTACAATACGCTTCGATTGCAATATTCACACCATCTGCCCAGCGACGTGACTAACATCGCAAGCCACGCAAATAAATAATCATTTCGCGAAGTTGGCACACGGGCTGGCCATTCACTCCTGCCACGCCCCCTTCACTCTGCGCTCCCACCTCCGCCTCGCTCCCCACCCACGTGCCATCCCCACCCCTTTCTTTGCGCGCCGCCCCCGCGGCCCATCCTCCGCCGCACCTCGCGCGCGCAGTCATTCACGGCGCGCCCGTCGCCCCGTCGCCCCGCCCGCGCAGCATGACGTCACGCCCACCCCGGCGCGGCGCGGCGGCCGCGGTCGCCCGGCCCGCGTCCACTTGAGTCGCTTCCAACGTCACGCCCTTCCGCCCGCCCGCCCGCCGCCCATTTGTTGCGGAGGCTGCGAGCGGGCGCGACGCCTGTCGCGAGCCACTTGTCAACACGGCCGGCCCGTGAGCGCCGCTCAAGCAGCCAGCCGGCCGGTCCATCTGTGTTGTCTGCTAATTCGAGCGTGGGCGTACCCCAAAATATAGAATGAACTACACCTGTTTCGATGAAATGAAAAGGAAATATGCAAGTTTAGCTTGAACGCGTTTTCATAACAACATAACATTAAAACAGATAGGCGTCACAGAAGTTGGGGAACAATTCAAATGAATTGGAGAATGAAAATTCCGTTATCCGTTTTTCTCAGACTGCATAACAAACATACTATTAAGAATCTCATTTTTGTTTTTGTTGTTATGGTTATATCAATAATTAATATTGATATAACAGTCATATCAATAATTAATTTCATTGTTATAATATCCATCTCACACATCCTACTTTATAGCCTATCAATAATACACATGGATTTCCCGTACCGATACGCACTTCGATGAAAAACAACAACAAATATTTAAAAAATGTTTGGAAAAGAATCATTTTTATCATGCGACACAAAGCTTTGTCAAATGGGAAAGACCGCATTCCCTTAATGAGGAAGCAGATACATCCGCTTTTAAATTTAACATATTTCTACGAACGTAACACAGCACGCTTTGCAAAACGTAACGCGCTGAAAATAACAAACCTAACGCGATCCGGAAATCGCAACCATCCCACACGCAATCTAAGAAAACTGCTGAAAGCTTCGGTTCACCCTCCCCCCCCTCCCGGGGTGTCATTTGGCACCGCCACGCGCAGGGCCGCGCGGCGCGCTTCCAGGTCGCTTCAGCGGAAGGCGCGTCAGCTGCGACCAGCCCGGCGCCGCGCACGCGCCCGGCCTCTCCAAACGACGCCACGCGACGCCACGCGACGCACGCGCGCCGAAATAGACACGCGCCTGCAAACCACCGGACGCGTGAGTGTGTGTGAGCGGTCGCGTCCGTGCGCGTGTGTGAGCGGTCGTGTCCGTGCGCGTGCGGACATATGTGTGCGGACGCGTGTGATGCAGACGAGTACATGTCTGTGAGTGTGTAGACGAGTATGTGTGTGAGTGGAGGTGTATGTGAGCCAGTGTGTGTGTGTGAAGGTGCGTCCCACGCTATCGTGGAAACGACCTAGAGTCGCGCCCGCTTCGTTACGAAATCGCACAGAAATTGGATTTGTGGAAAATCCCGCGAACAGCATTCATGGGGACACTGAGCGGATGTGGGTGTCAGTCAAGTAATACACGCCTACGGCGTAGAATGCACGAAGGATTTGTAGAGACAATTCAGACAACTACTTCTTTTATCAAGCGAAGTTAATCATTTTGTTCGATCAGCGATACATCATTGGTAACACATTAAACAATAGCAACACAATGTTTTCATGTTCTCAAGAGAACTTTAAATACTTATTTCGTATTCAACGTAACTATCATTCAATGCAAAAATTTGATTTCCCACCTATAACACAATGTGCGATTCAGATGTGAAATCTCAACGTAAATTACAGAGCAAACAGTAATTTGATGTAGCCAATTTCAGAAAAAGGAAAAATTAATTGTATTCTTCGTACAACAAAAAACAAATAACACAATAATGCATCTCTTAAAACTTTCATTGTGAAACACACATTTTAATATGTTTATTATAATAATGTTATATTAGTAAACGTATAAACGTTGCAATAGCCGAGAGGTACCGAATGATGGTACCCTGAAGACGGGAACCGTCCCTCTGCCCGGGCAGTCGAAGTTTGGGAAGGTCTCCTGGAGTCACTTTTTGAGCCTAGTCAGCCAGCTTATTGATGGCACGCATTTGGCGCCCTATACATTCTCCAATAGCATCAACTGTCCACGATACTGTACGCGTGACGACATCACGTTGACCGACAAGTGGAAGTTGTCAGCTTGAGGTCTATTGATTTGAAGACAAAGGGAAATATGTGTTTTGATGAATTATATTTTAGCGCATTCGCAGGGTAAGGTTTTCTAATGAGTGGTTCGCCTTCTCTACAAAGTGTGTGTGTGTGTGTGTGTGTGTATGCGCACGCGCGCAGAGGGCGTGGGAGTGAGCGTCCCACGCGCCCGTGGAACCGGCGCCATCGCCGCCGCGTTACGAAACCTGCGAGGCCGCTGCGTACGGTGCGTGTCGAGAGCTGGCTGCGACGGCCCATTCAGAGAGACTTCGAGAGCCCTCGCTTGCCTCCTGCTGCGGCAGCCGCTTACATTTTAATCTGTGCTGTGAATACGCGCTCAATTTTGCGCTTAAGGGTTTAAGAATTACACACAACGACATACGATACAAAAAACTATACTGAACACGAGTTACATTCACTCCAACATCAGGATAATCATAATGTCCCTGACAACAAAAGAGTTTCTTACTTTTTGCCTGTACAGTTATTATAGCTTAATTATTCCACAAGCAGTGGCAATTTAATGAATAATACCCACCTAGGAATAATTCAGTAATTACGGTAATTCAAGAAACTACCAGTCTTTTTAAGAAACGCCTTTAATTTTCTTAACACTTGAGCATAAAGAACTTACATAAGTTCACACAGGGCTAACAAAACTTTCAAATTTCCCTTTCATATCGATCACAAACAGAATTAGAATATTCTAACCACAAATCTCTTAACAAAACAACCATAATAATAAGTACTGCTAATGATAAACTCGGTATTGAAGCAAAGTTTCGTGCGAAATGAGGGTGTGGCCCACGTCCTGCGCCAGAGGGGACAGCGGCGGCCGCGCCTGCGCCTGCTTGCAGTGGGCTCCAGAGCCGCTCCCGGCCACTTCGTTCTCACGCACATGCTGCCCCTCTGCCCCGGCCAGAGAGCGTGCGAGCTCGCTGCAAGACTCCCCGCGCGCGCACGCACTGCTACGCGCTTACGACCTGCGCAGATTCTGCAAACTAAGTACAACTGAAGAAGGCTCCACACATTCGGCGTTCGGCGAGATGCGAGTGACGGCTCGGCGATTCCCGAGTAGCCCAGGTGTTCGACGAACGTTCGCTGCCTTCGATCTATCCAAAGAACCGACATGCTGCGAGTAGTGCGAGGACCGAATGTTTGGCGCGTGGAAGCAACACATCCACACTATTCGTGATACGGCGAACACACTCGCAACTCGGCGATTGCTGAAAGTGTGGAGCCGCTACCAATCTTTTGATTCGTTTCGCGACCCCTCCTTCCGTCCATGTAAAGCAGACGTCGTCTACATGCCCTCACTTTTCTACTCGGACGAAGGCGGTAATCCCGCAACTTTCCAATGTGCCTCCTGTGCATTCGGATTGATTAATCGATTGATGTTTCCAGGCACGTCAACTGCTATGGTCATTATCCCGGCTGGAGTAGTGAATGCTTTGTCGTGTGAAGTAGGGATGTTTCTCATCAATGGATGGTGAGATACGGCGAAGACCTACACATTAACTTACGAGGTATTTCAGCCCTCCAGTATCTCCCCCAACGAGGCACTGCCTCAGCCGGGGCGAACTCTGAGTTCCCAACTGGTCTCTCACCATTAGTGATAGTGTCGTGCGTATAGGTGTGTGTGTGTGTGTGTGTGTGTGTGTGTGTGTGTGTGTAAGAGTAGAGGGTAGGACAAGTAAGAAGGCAAGATAGCGCGCAGTTCCATGGCCCCATTTATTAGAGCATTACTCTTGTATTTGGCTGGTTTTGATTGGAGAAACCACAGAAAATTAGCAATCACAGCATCAAGCCGGTATAATTGTCTTTCACACAGCACCTGAATTCGACCTGTGACGCCACTCGATAGTCCGTCGTCGTAAGGACTCAATCCTGGATCCTGCACGTCAGAGGTGCGTTTGGAAGAGAAGCCTGCGTCGTTTCCCCAAGCGCGCTCGCCCGGCGCGCGGCATCGCGGGCAGGAGTCGCGACTTGTGGGTCGGCGCATGCGGCAGGTAAGCGGCGTGGCGGCGGCCGCGGGGCGCGACTTGCTGGGCACCGTGTGGCTTGCGTGTGCCAGGCTCACGACCGGCAGCCTCCCGGCGGCCGCCGCGCCGCTCTCCGCCTCCCCCCCCCCCGCGCCGCCCCCACCGCCGGCCGCCGCCGACCGCTCGGGCCCGCTGCCGGTCGCGCGCCGCGCGGCCCCCCGCTCCCCGCCCGCGCTCCCCGCCGGCCCCAAACCCGCTCCCGCTCCCGCGACCCGCGCGCGCGCGAGCAGGCCTGCCAACCGAACCAGCTCGAGCCTCTGCCGCCGCCAACGCCGTCGTCGATCACTGCCCTCTCGCTCCGCACCTGCACCCGCCCGCTCGGACAAAGAAAACCTCACGCGCGGTTTTCTTCGCTCGGAAGAGAGTTTATTTCTTCGCGCGAATGCGCAATATAAAAAACAAGCAAATATTAAACAGTACGAGGATTTAGCACAAAGAAAGAAATGCATTTATTAGAAGTTTGTAACAGTAGAATTGATTCGTTCATTAACGCATTTGTCACGTTTATTTGGTTTAGTCGACCTCGATAATAGAATTGTAGCTACGTTTCGTGGAGAAAAAAGACAAAAGGCGTACTTATTGAATTTTCTTAAAGCGATAATCTATTGGTTTCAAAGTGCTTGCAGAATTGTATTCTTGTAATGAGGATATTCCGAAATGAAATTATCAGTGAAGAAATAATACAAAAGAAACTACTAAGTTGAAAATATTGAGAATGAAATATCGAGAGATAACGAGAATCTTATTAATAAATGAGGTAATTAAAACCCACCTGAGCTCACAAATGATAGCATGGAAAGTGAAAGGAGTTGTAACGTGAACGCAGTGCCACTGGAAACAAAGTGGTACAAGAGTAGAGGTAAGGAGGTAAGGCTGTGCTGCCCACCCAGTATCGCCTTTTCGGCCACTGTGGCCGGCGGCTGATGCTCCCACCTCTCCCGCCCAGCCTCATTAGCTCCTCCAAGGCTGCCAAACCTCGGGCCCTCCTCTGCGCGCCTCCTTCGGCGGCGGCGGCGGCGGGTGCGGACGAGCCGGGGCTGCCGGGCGCCGGTGGCTTTTAAAAGCGCGCCAGGTAATGGGGCGCGTAACGAAGCCCTCCGCCCCCGCCGCCCGCGCAGGCCGCCCTGCGTGGGCGCAGGCAAGGGCAGTGGCGGAAGCGGTGGCGAAGGCGAGGCGGGGGCGGGGGCGGGGACAGGAGTGAGCGCGGGCGAAGGAGGAGAACAAAGCGGTGCCGGCAGCGGCGATTGGGTGACGATGGCCCTGCTGACAGAGGTCACGACGGCAGTCGCCGCAAGTGGCCCACCGACAGTTTCACAGGGGCGGAACAGGGAAGAATGGAAGAGAAGAGAGGAAATAAATTATCGAGATTGCAACGTCAATAAAGAGACAGGAGGTATAATGCTGGCAAGTAAAATAATTTATCTGAAACGGAGGAAGGTGTAAAAAATGGAAAATTACGAAATAACTAAAAATAATTAAAAAATATTACAACAGAAAATTTATAACAAAAAACGAGAAATTATGACAAAAAACAACAAATGAATCAAAAATCAGAGAAAATATTAACACCAGAAAAAATAATAATGGAATACAAGTAAATCGAGAATGGAAATTGAATAGATGGGTGAACAAATTGAAAAGCGAAATCGTTTAAAAAAATAAGAAATAAGTCAGACATTACCAGTCCCGCATTGCACATATACATAACGAAATGAAATGAGTGAACAATTGGTAGCGGAAATAGGAAAGAAAATAATACTAGAAAAATGAGGAGCAAAGAGGGCAAAGCCTGGAGAAAGATAAAGAGGAAAGCAAAACGGTAGAAAGCATAATGAAATAATAAAAATATCTATATGGAATGAGACCGCAAAACATGGGCCACACATTATTATTCCAGATTAAGAAGTAAATAATTTTGGTGGCGGTCAAGGCAGCAGTGCCCGCACGAAACCGTGCTCAACTGACTGCGGTAGCGTAAAAAAAGCCAGATGGCCAGCGGGCGAGCGATCAGGCCATCAGCCGAGCTAGTGAAGGACCGGGCTGGCGGAAAGGCCATGCTGCAAAGGAACGCACGGGCGGCAAGTGGAGAAGAATCAGGAAGACAGGAGGGGGGAGGTTAGCGATACCAACGGGCGAATTGGTGATAGTCAATACGTGAACAGGCGATCGAGTAACAAAGTGGGGTGCTCACATGGCATGTCCTAACCCAGCGCTTATCTGCGAGCAACCGATGTAGCCCGCTACTAGACAGACTAACCGGACGGAAGGGCAGGGGAAGTGTGGGTCCAGTTCTTGCAACTGAACAGCCCTGGGCTACCCGACTGGCGACTGATCAGCGGAGGGCGAAAGGGGAAGTGGGCGACGGCGCGTCGCGCCGTCTGCGTGAACGCCCCCGGCCGCTGCTTCCAGGAACGGCGAGCGCTCACCTCACCTCACCTCGCTGCAGACGGCAGGCGCTCACCCGCCGACGCCACGCCACGCCGCTTTTTGTCACGCCTATTACTGGCGGCCCGCCAAGGGGCGTGGCCCCGGGGACCATGGGAACCGGAGCCTCCCCCCACCCCACCCCACCCCCCGCACCCACTTCGCATCTTCATTACTCCGAAATTGTTACCCGTTGCCGCAGACTGTATGCGATACGCAGAAGGTAATCCGTTTCGGGAACGCTAGCTATATATGTCGCAGATTCCAAGATTCTTCATTCGTTCGCTTCTATGGCGCTGGGTTCTCACGACATGCACATACCAACAACAGTTCGTTATTTTCAAACGTTCGTCACAAATTGACGGAAAACTCAAGAGCAATCTATGGACAGCATTTGAGAATTTGATGTATACTATGGCGAATGTGAGACGGATGTTTAGCAATAGTATTCTACATTTCACAAATAAAATTTACGTGTAGGGGAAATACCCACATTAAGTCGACTATTTATTGTTCACCACTAAAAGTGGTGATGAGGTAGTTTCACTTACTAAAAATGTGATATAACCAACAATGTAACCATAAATAAATCAATATAGTCGTCTTCATCATTATCATCATCATCATTATTATTATTATTATTATTATTATTATTATTATTATTAATGAGGATCAGGAGAGAACTGCTTGAAACAAGCCGTCTTCGCTTCCCGTTTATCCACCGGCACACGACGAATGACTAATGATGCTAATGCAAACCAAACAGCAAGCTGCGCCCGCCGCCTTTTAAATGTCCCATCGACTCGCACCAGCTCCCACGCAGCTCCCACCTCAGCCGGCGAAGGAGGCCGGGAGTGGCCACGCCCACGCCCGGGCCAGGCCTGCGGCTGTCGACGGCGGCGAGGGCGGCTGTTGCTCCAGCGACAGAAGCTGCTGGAGGGTAGCGGTCCGCGCGATAGCTTTCGCCCATTGAGCACCGGAGTTAAAATTCTTGCCTCTCAATGTGGAACTTGTTTGAATGTTTGCCCTGCATCTCCTTGTACCTTTATTCCTCCCAATGTATATCATATCAACGTCACGGTTTCTCATCAGTTTTAATTAATTCTACAATGACAATCAAAAGGATCAGGAGGATTATAAGGCTGATGAAGGTGAGAAGAACGGAAGGCAAACAAAATGTATAAAATACAAAGGAAACCATGTATTAGTAATTATATGGCGCCTTATGTGAAATATATTTGTACGTTCTGTATAAATTGTAGAACGTTAATGCAAAGAATATCAGAGAACACGCAAGGAAACCGAAGAGCGCTAATATGCGATTAAAAGCGGCGATGTATATCGTAAGAAAATTCTATTGTTGATAAAATGTTTCTAAAAATATATAAATTTCTATTGAGGAGTAGAAAAAGGAAGATGGAAAATGTTCTGCAATTGAAGAGGGTGAAGTATCTCCAAGAAATACAATTTTCCAGGAAGGGAAAATACTCCAATGTTGGCCTGTAGTTTAACATATGGTTTTAGGATACCGTTAAGAAGAGGAGAAACCCAGTTTCGAAAACAGTATTCGCTAGAATGATGAAAAAGCGCCTTAAAAATAAAATTTACGTAAAAGTAGAAAACAAACGGTCATGGAGATAAATCACTTTGTGAATAAGCTCTTCAATTAGGCAAAAGCAAGTAGAGTGGCTGCCTCGGCGGTGGTCGAAAGGTGCAACGCATCGAGCGCATCCACGACGGCAGTGGGTGGGGAGGGGGGAGTGCGAACGAAGTCGACTGCCGCGCCTTGACGTTTACGGCGGCGGGCGAGTGGCGCGCGCGGTTGCCGCAAATGCGCCGCTGCATTAGGAACAGCAACGGCAGAGCGAGGCGTGGGCGGGGTCGGGGCGATGATGGACGCGGGCGGGGCGGGGCGGGGCGGGGCGGGGCGGGGCGGGGCGGGACGGGGCGGGGCGGGGCGAGGGCCGAGGCGACGACGGGGTCGGGGCGATGATGGAGGCGGGCGGGGCGGGGCGGGGCGGGGCGGGGCGGGGCCGGGCGGGGCGGGGCGGAGCAGAGCGAGGCGTGGGCGGGGCCGAGGCGACGACGGGGTCGGGGCGATGATGGAGGCGGGCGGGCGGGGCGGGGCGGGGCGGGGCGGGGCGAGGCGGGGCGGGGCGGGACGGGGCGGAGCGAGGCGTGGGCGGGGCCGAGGCGACGACGGGGTCGGGGCGATGATGGACGCGGGCGGGGCGAGGGCCGAGGCGATGAGTTGGGCGGGTGGAACACGAACATTCAAAGGGAAGAACGTTCGCTGAAGCCAATAAATGCCCTTCAACATGGTTACTTCAACGGATCTTTTTTTTTGGGGGGGGGGAAGAAGTTCACTGCAACATTATCCCAAAACAATGTACCCGATATTTACTAAAGAGCGAAATTTTGGAAATGTAGGGGAAAACTGCTTGCATTAGGAGAGGATGAATTGAAAGTTGTCATAATGAAGGAAACGAAATTTAATGACTTTATTTCATTTTTATTGGTAGAGTCATTATGTGAAGTATTCCCACATTTTTATAAACACAAATTCAAGTCCTTTATAGTAAACGTCTATTCTGAAAAGTTTGTTAAGTTATGAAAAATTCAATTCCAAGAATTCTTTATAGAGGTTTTAAGAAAAGTTGTAATAACATGAAAAACCTTATTGCTTTTATCTGCCTGAGGCGAAACACTTTTGAGTCAACAACACTCTCCGAAATTGAAACACGCAAAAATTACGCTTTTGTAGCTTCAAGAAACATTGTAGGAGCTAATAGCGAAACGTGTTTGAGAATTCTCAGAATCACAATTTCTCCCTTCACAAAACTCGGGAGAAAATGAAAGCAATATGGAGAAGTTTAAAATATTCAGCGTAACATAAAACTGTTCCCGAATAGAGGCAGGTCAGCGGCTTTACGAGGCAAGCCGGGGGTGGAGTGAGATAGGGAGGACGAGATGGGATGCGGGCAGTGGATGATAAGCGGAGAGTTGTGGGCAGGGGGCGACTGGGAGTGGGAGGCTAGGAGTGAGAGGGGAGACAGAGGATTCAGGAGAGGAAAGGGACGGGGGAGGGGAGTGGTAGAGGAGAGAAAAGGAGAGGAGAGCTGGGAGAGGAGAGGTGCAGGTAACCTTACGTGGCATCGCAGACACTGGCGCGGGAAACGACAACGCAGATGTGAAGGCGAGAGCAAGAGGGAGGACGAAACATCAGGAGAGAAACGAGGCGACTTTTGATGAAGGGCGTGAAGTTGCAAACGCTGTAGAAATAGGACGCGCCGGTTATAACGGAGAAGCTTCTGTAAGTGAAGTCTGGGAAGTGAGCAAGGTTTATAGAAAGAAGAGGGAAAATATACAAGTTAGGCCCTGTTGGAAGGAAGCGATCATCAAAGGAGAACATGCTTGGCAGGCATAGAAGGTAGAGCGGGACGCAGTTAGGATTCGTGTAGGAAAGATAAAAATATAACTAATGGAAAGCGACGGTGTAGGAACATAAGGACTGATGATTGTTAGCGTAATGGGAAATGGAACAGCAGAAGCTTGATAAGCAAAACTTCTCTCAGTGACAGTAGAGTGTAACAGAATGCAAACTCGAGGTTTTTTAAATACGCAAAATATAAAGTCGCCGATGGAGTCTGAAATACTAGAGCCAAGTACTTGAAAGCGGAGCCCTATGAGATGAGTGGCACTGTAGAGGAGAGCGACGGAGCGGAGGCCAACAGACGCGGGAGTGCGAGGGCCGATGGGCTCCGGGCGTGGGCAGGGCCAACCTGGGCGCGGGCGCGGGCGTGGGCGCGGGGGCGGCGCGCGTCCTCGTGAAAGGCGCCCTGCAGGAGAGTTCGGATTCCGAGGAAGCGGAGCGTGGAGGGCCCTGCAGCCCGTGCGCTCAGCAGTCGAAGGCGCGCGCCCTAATCTCTCGGGGAGGAGCGGGGCGAGGCGGCACGAGGCGAAGAGCATCCGAGATAGGAGGGGCAAGGTGGTGACGGTCGCAGAAGGGTGAGACGGAGCGCTGCGAGGAGGGGCGAGAAGCGGGAGTTGACTGACCGCGGTGGGACGGGTCGAGACGGGGCGGGGCGGGGCGGGGTGGGGTGGAAAGGCGCGAGGAGGGACAAGGAGGACTGACGCAGGGAGGGTCGGAGGGAGGAGAGACAAGTAGGGACGTAGTGAAGCGAGAGGGAATGGAGCGGTGAGCGTTGGATCGGGTGGTGGCGGAGGGGAGTCGGTAGAGACAAGGATTGTCAGGGCGGGCGCGAGAGGGCGGGGCGTGGCGGGGCGAAGCGCATTGGAGCGGTGCGGGGGCGGAGAGGAGCGAGGAGGAGGAGGAGGACGGGTTCGGGGCAGGGCCGGCGGGTGCAGGGCGGCGAGCGCGTGCGGTGGCCTCCGGGCCAGCCGCCGAGGGCAGCAGGCGCTGCGCGGCGCAGCACCGTCATCTGCACCGCCCGGACTTCGCCGCTTGCTCCTGAGGGCGTCTGCGCCAGAGATCGATGGTGGGAGGGGGGCGACGCAGGAATGGGAAGGGGGAGGACCTGCAGTGGTCTACGGGAGATCTGCTCCGAGAACGAGAAGTGCAGAGAGAACACATGCAACATTCACCAGTAAAGAGGGCTGGCGTTGAGCATACGAGGGGTAAAAATACGGTACAAAATGAATAGTTAGCGATGAGTGAGATGACTTGTAGTCGATACTGACTAGATAGAAACACTGACAGATTGGACGGATTGGAACAAAACGACGATAAATAGAATGTATTGGCGCAAAATACGATAGGGATGTTGATGGTTCTGACACTCATGTTTTAGGTTGGGGTAATGATCACGAAACGCTTTGTAATAGAGTGTAAAGAAACTAAATTGACGCTCAATAATCCTCCCCTCACAAGAGGCAGACACATAACCAACCAATCGATAACACTTGGAATGATAATATAATTTTATACATCAAGACGTTCAAGTGGCACTTTTTGGATGTGATTCAGCAAACAAAGTGGGGTGAAGCAAAACGCTTCCGCGTTCTCGGCTTATGCTCCAGCTGCGAAATATTTCACGCAATCAATTATACGTTAAAATTCACCTACAGAGGCGAGTGTACAAAAACAATTAAATCCATACAATTTCGAAGAAGTGCATCGATTAAACAAATAGTAAAATTTGCCCCACCGCCGCGCAGTGACTGAGCATTAGTCGGGGTCGCCAGCTAATACAGATAGCACTGCGGTGCGCGGCTGCGGCAGATCGCGAGTGGGCGGCGGCGCGACCGTCGCTGCGTTCCCAGAAGCGATACGCGCCCCGCTCCCCCAGTCTGTTCAATACGCACCGCCCCGCACACGTCAGCAGCGGCGCACAGTCGAGGGCGCGACAGGCGGTCCAACAGCAGAACTGTGGGGGAGATTGATAAGGCGGTAGACGGGCAGTTACAGCGTACGCAATGCAAACATCTCTAGGAAGCCCACAAGTATTTCCAGGAATTCTGTCTCTTACGGTATGTCATTACCGCGATTAATTTTGTGAGAATTCATGCTATAAAGAGTACCCCCGAAATTATACACAGCTTTCTCGTAAATATTTTATACCTTCAAAGAGAACGAAGGAGGCACAAGCGGAATTGAAACGGATTCATATTGCGAGAATTTCAACAAATGCACCGTTTGCAATTACCCCCTTTGAGAAACAATGCAAACTTTGAGTAGATGCAATAATTTCTTCTCATTCCCAGATAAAGGTACTAGGAGTTATTGGAATTGGATCTATGGTAGTCATCTTTGGCCAGTGAAACACCCGCAAAGCGCCCATTTCTCTAACAAAAACCTGTTGTAAAAAAGATACTTCTTCGAAATATCGACAAATGGCAGGCTCTCGGAAACTACAGAATGGAAATATAAATCACTGAAGTATACGGTACTCAAAACGTAAGCTGAGATGTCTACGAAACAGAAGAAACCACAATTAACGTGACTCTGGATGTTTAGAGGCTACTCTTCCGCTTTTCTACAGTTACTCGCAAATGGCAGGTTTGAGATAAAAATATTTCTGCATTTTAACTTAGCAATTATCCTTTGCAGCGCCAGAGCGCGCGCGGCGGTGCCGTCGGCGTCAAAAACACACAACACGGAAGCTCCCGGGGAGGCGCCGAAGCCGTTCTTGTTTGTGTACCAGTTCAGGACCCTGCAGAACACCCACTCGTAAAACGCACATTCTACTCCGCCTCAGCTACACGAGCGATCTACTTTCTGGGAACTGCGTGTTAAACACTGAAGAACAGTACTGAAGACGTTCTTTAACATCCTCAGTAAACAATCTTTCGAAAATAACAAGGGTTAAATACATAGATTTTCTTAAAATGTACATGGAAGTGAGTAAATCAGAACCATGTATTTCTGCTTTACATTAACTCCATATATACATCAACTCCAACTCCAAACAATATAAATGTCAGACAACTAAACGTGACCGAATAAGGCATTTTTAAGCACTGAAGTTTCTCATCCAAACCTAAAGTATATTCTAAAAAACTAAATCGCTGTATTTTGAAACTAAATCTCCGATTAAATACTTTTTTCCTGTCCACTACATTGGTCAACGCTAAAACACAATTTTGTGATAGCGGCGCGTGGGAAAACACCACGGTGGCGGGGGTCGGCGGCTGGAACAGAATAAAAGCAAAAGAATAAACGCGACGCGCCACGCGTCGAATCCGCGCGACTCGCTCGGTGACAACCCGCGCCCGGGGTCGGGGTCCGCGCGCAGGCGCCGCCGGCGGCAGCGGCGGCGGCCGAGGCTTCGGAGCAAAACTCGCTCGATCGCGTCGTAAAGTGAGGCTCCTGCGGCGGGAGCGGAGGCGCGGAGGTGGGGGCGGGGCGGGGTAAGGAGGAGGAGGAGCGCGGACGTGAGAACCAGCGTGGGACCGGTTGCGCGCCCCGAGGCGCCCCCGCTGCCGCCGCCGACGCCACTTGGGGACGACGCTTCCATCAGCAGCCCGTTCCGACGCCGCCTTCGCTGTGGTTGCTCTGTCCATCGTTTTATGTCAGCATTTTCATAATAACGCCGGGAGAGGTGCCTCAGGGTATCAACTGATGTCACTGAAATGCCTCTGACCGGGAGGTCCTAGTTTCGAGTCCCGACGATGGCAGGATTTTCGACAGTAGTTTGTTAGCTAGGTCTAATTCAATCGCTGTCTGGAGGAGAATTCTAGCGGACGGCTGCTCTGATCGGTATTTTCCGTGTTTCTCCGATCAACATTAGGCGAATGCCGGACCAGTATCCTAACAAACGGGCCACGGACCGCGCGCGATCTTTCCTTCCTCTTCTTTGTCCTATCCTCACCCTTTACTTACACATACACTAACATACTACCCTACCATATGCCGGTCGGGAGCTTAGAGCTTGTCCTGGCTGGGGTTGTGGGGCTGGTGGAAGATGCTTGTTTGGGGAAAATCTCGCTAGCCCACTGCAGGTCGGCGCAGGATCTCTCCATCCAGCGGGGGAAGATCACCGCCACCTCCCGAGAACAAACATGCACCTCACTTATGGGACTAATGATCTTAGCCGTTGGAGCGCCCGGAATCATTATCAATAAATCGTTGTGGTTGTTGTGTGTATCGTTTTATGTAATGTGAGCATTTTCAAAATCGTCGCGGCATCATCATTACTGGGATCCTATAGATTGTGAAATATCAGACACGAATCACGGAGATCCTAATAATTATGAGATCGTGACAAAGAATATGAAGCCAAAGTTTTATAAATTTTGTAACATCTTTCGAAATGAATATTGACATTGGATGCCCAGCAATATCAACTGTTACAGTACTCTTGGAATCTTTACGGTTAGACACCATTGCCACACACATCAACATCGTTTGCTGTGTAACGCCATGATAACCATCTTCAAATCGTCGATGTCGTTGCAGACATTCCCTCCATCTACTGGCGTTACAGGTATCTTCATCGCGTGTTCTCTTGATCACAGCTTTCGCAGTTCCTCTTCTTGTCGAGTCTTAGTTGCATCATTAACACAAGAACTGTCACCACTGTTATTTGCATCGTCATTAGTCGTTGGCCATTCCACTACCCTTACAGTTTTCTTGTCATATCTCGCCAAGGCGAATGTTAAGATTGTTGCTGTCTAACCTGCATTCCTGGTAGCTTGTGTCGTCCAGTAACTAGTAGTATTTATGGTAATTATAGCTGCCAACAATCTCCTTAGTCTTGCCTATGTGACTAATGGCATTGCAAGGTTTTCTATAAAATGCTAACTTCACCAAGGAAATTTCATCGCAATCCTTTCAACTTGATCACTGAAATAGACGGCCAATAATAGTTGGAATAACCAGATTCAAATCAATTCTGTAGTAACCATATATGCTTATTTGCTATTGCTCATTGGTATTTCCCGTAAATGAAGTGTTGAGCAAGTGTATGTGAATAGTAGGATATGACAAATATAGTACGAAAATGGTAGGCAGTAAATGGTGTGGTAACCATCATCAACTAAAACCATTCCATTCCCCACCTCATAAAACAGTACAAGGAGTTTAAGATTTGCTCGTGAACGGTAAAGTTGCCTCCACACCCGGTAATTCTTCGTCGCCACCTTCCCCACACGTCATACGTGTCGTACAAATCTCAATTAAGGAAAAATGAAAATGTTAAAAATATGGATATATATTGCAATGTATTGAAAGACCGAAAAAAGCATAATATTTAATAAAGTACTACTTATTGATGGTATTTCGATTCACACGATTATTTATGGTATTTCGATTCACAATATTATTCAAAAGTAGAGTATTATAGAAATGGTAAACTCTTGGTTTCCAGAATTTAAAAGAAAATCTGGTGCCTAGGTCCAAGTTGAAAAGAAGAAACGAGTACTCTGAATTGAAATTAAAGAATGTTTTCAGGTTTAATTGTAATTGTGTTCTCAACTAGGCATGGGTTTCTTTAATAAATTATATTAATTAAAAGCCGGTAATATTTTTTAAAGTAATTAGTTCCAGCGAAATAAATATTCGGATGATTGAAAGAAAATGACCGGTTCTTAGAAAAGCGCGATGAATCGTTGCCATCACTACACACAGCAACAGCATTCGGAAAACGCGGAGTTCGTAGATTCAGATTAGCACAATCAACACAATGTAATCTCCTCACCCCACAGAACCGTCAGGCAGCATTCAAGAACTAAAAAGAAATTATAAAAATTGCAAGCATAATGAAGATTATTAACATTCGTTTTACATAGATTGGAAGTCCAACATAATACCACACAGTTCCAATTCTTCTGATGAACGGAACGGCATAATCGGAGGTGCAAAGGAACGCGCTACCTTCTGTATCTAGTAACTCTAGGAAGACGCTCATTACAGCGCCCTCCACCAGCAGAGTACTTAAGCTCCGCTCCGTTCCCTTCCCACGCACGGGAAGCAGACAGCGGCGGAACGGACTCCGACAGGGCGGACTCGGCGTTCGCCTCGAGCCGCTGCCGGCCCCGCACAAATACAGGCGGCCATTGGCGCGCGGAACATGCCCAGCGCGCAGCGAGATTTGTACGCTGCACCGTCTCACGTTCAGGTCCGAAAAATGTCAACTGCGTTCGCCTGCATTCGTGATCAATGTAAAATGCAGCAGGTGTGGAGAGCAAGTCTGCAAATGAACTGGTTTCGCGGATATCTTTCTTTTCACGGAAGCCCTGTTAACAAGCACATTCTCAAAACTCATGGCTAAATATACTGCAAACTTCCTGAGACAAAATTTCAAAAAATAATATTCGATAGTGCACTTTCAACTCCGCTGATTAAATTCTGTACCTTAATGGTGGATGAAGACAGTTCATTCAAGGATCTTTGATGGTAGAAAATTGGGCAAGAGGACGATCACCTCAACAAACCCTTCCTCCCCTTCTACCTCGTCTGTGGGAGTTTTCTCAACGCGATCTCCTCCCGTCTCCAGGGAGCAACCACACGCGTGAGTCACCAGCGCGACTTTCGCTCTCCTCCCCCGCACTTCCGCTGCACTCTTCGCGTCCCACCGCACTGCACGTAGCAAACGACACTCCCTCGGCGTGCTCGCACTTCGGGGTCCTTGCCTCCGCCGTTCTCGTCCTTCCGACCCGAGGTAACCACCCCCGCCACCCCAGGGAAGAAAGAGGGCAGTTGCTTGTGTAACCGCCCCCCGATGCAGCGCATATCCCAGCTCTGTGCCAAAGCCTCTGCAACCGGTATTCTCCTTCCTCCCCTCACCCCACACGCCACCTACCGGACGGAAGAACGACGCCGCAGGGACGGAGGCTGGGACGGAAACGGGAGCGGTGGTGGCAGGCATGGCAGTGAGGAAAGGAGGTGCGTGAGCATGGGGGAGAGCGGGCGCTCCATGCGAAGGGAGGGGGCGTGGTCGGGGACACGGTCGGGGACACGGTCGGGGACACGGTCGGGGACACGGTCGGGTACACGGTCGGGTACACGGTCGGGGACACGGTCGGGGACACGGTCGGGGACACGGTCGGGGACACGGTCGGGGACACGGTCGGGGACACGGTCGAGGGCGTGGTCGGGAACATGGTCGGGAGCGGGGGCGGCAGCGGGGAAAGATCGTACATGAGCCCAGGCAGTGAGGAAGCGCGGGCGCGGATGCGGGATGGAGGCGGTGGCGGGTGGGAGAGGAGCGACCGGGGCCGGAGGCGCCTCGAAGGCGTCGTCGCCGGCTGAGTTGCGGGGGCGATGAAGAGCGGAACACAAAAAGCGCGCGTCACGATCCGCGCCGCTTCACCTTGACGACAATTCGTTGCCCCCTGGAGGCGGCCAAGCGGCAGACGGCGCGCACGAAAGAGGTTGGAGAGGCGCTGGGCGGACGAAGAAGAGGACGAGGAGGAGGAGGAGCAGGAGGAAGCGGTGGACCGGAACGGAAGAAGCCACTCTGGAGGAGGCCCAGCGCTGCGCCGTGCGAATGGAGACTCCCCTTTCGCGGAACAGCCCAGTGGCGCCTCGCACTCGACGCCGCCGGACGCCAGGGACCCAGGCCGATGACTCAATGGCTGCTTCACGAGCTGCTGTCGCGATATCTCACCTAACAAAATGGCACTCCGTGGAAATGCTCATTTATGTTCTCATTTCTATCAATTGCATTCTGACACTTTGGAAATTACCCTCACTCTTCTCTAGCACTCTTTCAAATTTGCAATATCAGTATTATAATTTGAATATCAATTATTTGACAATTTTACCATGTAATATATTGTTGCATTTATTTATTATTGGCATGTATGGAAGAAAATGGAGAAATTTTACAAATGAAAGTTTCTGACATTTACTATTTGAATCAGCACAATAATTTTAATTATTCTCCCTTTAACGCCATAAAAGAACTATCTCGATTGAGGAAAATATACATTATTCAATTTAATTCTAAACACATTTATTCACGCACACTATTATATTCGGCGCGTATTACACTTTTAATATACAAAAGACATCTTGTCAAAATTGTAAAATTGAATAGGATGTAAAATATAACTAATTATGTTCAATTGCAACATACAATTTAATTTAAATTGCCCAGTTGTATTCTTCGTCACCTCATTACTTGACTAATAACACTCGCACTACTGCTTCGTGTTGCTCGTGAAAGAAGCGGCTCCTCGCCCTGGTTATTCATAGCCGTCGCCGGTTCGCGGGACTCCTCAGACCCGCTCCGCATCCTCTCTGCCGCCGCCGCCGTCGCCGCCGCCGCCGCCGCCGCCGCCCGCTTCCGCCGCCGCGGGCGCGCTCGCGAAACCGAAAGTGGCCCGACGGGCGTCGAGCGGAGCAGAGCTCAGAGGAGGATGCTGGCCACGGGCGTCGGCGGAGGAGGAGGAGGATGAGGAGAACAGGGTGGCTCGACGGGCGACGAGAGGAGCGGAGATGAGGCTGCTGGCCACAGGCGGCGGGGGCGGCGGAGGAAGAGAAGAGCGGAGTGGATTGACGGGCGTCGAGCGGAGCGGAGCAGGGAGGAAGATGCTGGCCACGGGTGGCGGAGGAAGAGAAGCGCGGGGTGGCCCGATGGGCGTGGACAGCAGAGAAGAGCGGAGGAGGAGAGCGGGGAGGCAGAGGCAGGCGGGGACGAGTGGCGCTAGCGGCGTCGCGCAGGACGAGGAGGAAGGGGCTGGGAGGCGGCAGCGGGCAGGGGGCAGGGGGAGAGGGATGTGTGTGTGTGTCGTGGCGTGTTGCGCGCTCCGCTGATCCTGCAGCGCCGGCTCATGTGCGTCCGCTCGAGTGGCCATCGACAAATCCCTCGTCCACACTCCGATTACTCTACACTTCGACTCATCTACGCGTTGTCTCCTTCGCCTATTCATTTTTGGTTCTTTTATTTATCTTCCTCTTTTCTTATTATTCTTGCCGACCATTTTATCCTCAATTTAGCGAATATTGCTCTTATCTAAATTTTTATCTATCTTCATTATTACCTCCTCCACGTTCCTCTTTACTATCTAATTCCATCTTATTCTGGCTATTGCTTTTATTTCTTCTTTCTGTAATTTTCATTATCACCTTCGGTCTATATTACCTCATCTTTCATCATTGTGGTACTCAGCAACTTTGTTTCTTCACCTATTGTAGTTTCTTCCCTTATTAAACATTATTGTTATTGCTTTCACTTGCTCTTTCTGTTTATCTTCATCACCGTCACAGGTGTATTTAACTTCTCATTCAGCCTGTGCACCCAGGATCCTGTTTTTTCAGTTCTTTCTAAATCTCGCCCATGCACAGCAAATTAACACTCAGGTTCTTCCTCAGAGAGAGTCTTAGACCCCAATTTACTTCCCGACTCACACTCACTACGTCCGTTTTGCTGCCGACGTTTTCATCCACCCCTTTCTATCTTTCCCGAGTTAGCTCTCCAACGCCGCCATTTCCTTCTTGTTCGCCATCGTCTTCGCCTGCACCTCGCCCGCAAGGAGGGCCCTCAAGACAGGGCGTCAAATTTCAACAGCCAACACTTTCTCGGGAGGCGCCGAGTGAATCTCAGAGCGACGCCCCTTGACAGCGACCAGCGCAGGCCCCGCTTGTATTACCGAAATAGAAAAGGGCGGTTGGAGCCGGCGTCAGTTTAAACTCAAAGCAGACACCGTGATCAAAATGTATTTTGAAGTACCAATGAAATAGAAAAATGATACATTTGTTAGAAGATGAACAACGCGTTGGACATTAATCAGAAGGAAAATCATCATGATTCATAAATTACCAAATGGTATGTGAATGTTCTAGGCAGTCAAAATATGTGTTATCAGAAAAACCGGGGAGTACACTAGCTGCAAATTAACTGCAAACTGGAGTAATATACAGAGATATCTGTAAGAAAATAAATATCTGTGTCAACACATTATGAGGTAATGGAATGTGCGATTTTTATATTAGATAATATCAAACTCTGAATGAGAATACCAGTACTTGAAGACTTTCACAGTCCCAATTACCGCCCAGTTTTTTTCCTATTGCGAATCGCTGACTGGATGGTTCGCATCCGCCGACTGTGCTTCTACCTTCGGAATTTTATCTCCGCATCTCTTTCAGCGTCCACTAATTTACCCTCATTTCCTACCGTCGTCGTTTACATTCCAAAGCCCAACATCCAGACGCGCGTTCTTCTACTCAGAAGCAGCTTCCTCCAAATCTTGACCTCCTTTGCGCCGATCGTGCCGCACCTTCTACCGTCCTCCTCCTCCTCCTGCCCTGCTCGCCGTCGCGTCCTCGCTCATCCCGGATGCGCAAATCTCGAGAGCGTCTTGTAGCGCCAAGCGCGACCGGATCCCTGCACCGCTGCGGCGGCGGCCGCTTGCAACAGACCCCTCGAATCCGCCACCCACTACGAGATAGATGCTGCGATGAGATTGGGCGCACAAAAAGCAATCCCGAACAAACGACGCCACTTCCATAACTTATATATAACGAAGGCTATATGCTTTACATCACGGAACTACATACCACTGAATATTTCGTTCTAAGCGAATGCCTGCGGGTAACGTTTAGAAATGAGCCTGCTAACATTGTCGATTAGCAATGACAGTCGGAGACGGTAAATCAACACTTGGAAGGTTGCAGAGAATACATAGTACAAACGTTATTCCGATGATGAAGGGGAAATGTAATCGTACAAGTTGCAGATCGTATGTAAAATTAAACTGAAGGAGAATGAAAACAGTAGTGAGATATCGACGAATTTAAGTTTATATGTTCCACAAATCGATTCCCCACTGTAGTTTTGAGCCTAAAAAGTATGGATAATCATGATTTTCCTATGGAATAATCATATAATCATCTACAAAGGTTTGCTGATTTTGTTTTGCCTTAGAAGAACGGCGTGCTTTGGATTTCGTTCCTGCCAACCGCGCACCCATCGCCCTCTAGATCCGCCCTTCGCGCCTGCCGCCGCGATCTCCCTGCAGCCGGAGCCGTGCATTTCGCGACCCAATCCCCAACATCCTGCTGGCCCCCTCTGGCGGCGCGGCGCGGCGCGGCGCGGCCCGGCCGGTCTTATTATCGGAGCCCGCGCTTCGCCCGCCCTTCGCGATGAACTCAGCGCTGGGAAGGTGCTGACGTCACGTCCGGTGGAGCGTTTCCTGCGCGCGCCGCCAGCGGCGGGGCCCGGTCCGGTTCGCGGCCCGGCGCGGTCCGCCGCCCCCGCCCCCGCCCCTTGCGAGGGCCCCTCTACCACCGCCGCCGCCGCCGCCGCTGCAGATGCTGCCGACCGAGAGGCCGGCCTCTGCCGGCGCGAGCCGTAGCATCAAAGGGAATTGCCAGCGCACGAGCCCTTTTCATGGCCCAAACACCGGGTGCCTTGAGCACGCCCACGCCAAGATCCGAGGGGCTCTGCCGGACGAAAGAGCATAAGCTACTACCCCCACAGGTGCTGTTCTATTACTTACCTATTAAGCCCCTTGAAGGTAATTCACACGCTTGCTCCGTTCCCACCCTTAAAACTCTTCTCTCAAACACTGTTATTCTCTTCTTGCGTACTCACAATGTGTTTTCATTCCTGTGAATTGAATGAATCACTCGCACAAGGTGCCACAATGAAGCTAAAGTAATTTCCTCTAAAAGGAGAACGCAATATACAAACTTCTAAAGAAGGGAAGAACAAACTTCTGCATGTGGAGCGAATGTAAACCCGGAAGATGAAAATTCCCGTAGAAAAATACAGGGTCTAGATGAAACAAAGCTGTTCCTGAACAAACGCTGAGGCGAACGCGGTAGTCTGATTCACTTCCGCCAATTTTACGCGTGCTTGTGTGCCACTTAGAGCTGCAAGGGTCGTCTAGCGGAACAATGCGGAATAAGAGGAAATGCGCAATGAGGACGACATTTGACGATTAGCGGCCACAAACATCCAGTGCGGAGGGAGGGAAATGAATGTGAAGATGAAAGTAATGAAAAACTCTCACCAGATCTGGTACGGCAGCAACACCACAGAGCGGAATCCGCTAGTTCTGGTTCATCTCTTACCTGAAACATAAATAAACATGTGGAATTACTACATGACAAGTGATGCTTAAGGAAAAGAAGAAAATTAACCATTTATTAATAAAACTGAATGATCTCTAGTTAATTGAAGTAAATAGACTTTTTATAACCTTACGCCCAGGTATACATTTAGTAATTTTATGACATTTCAAACTACCAATACTGTTGTAACTTTCTTATAGAATAACGTGCCAATAGCAGTGAAACTTCAATAGTGTCTCCTGCAATAATAACCTAATAGGGAACTGCAATAAGAGCCAAGCCTTCTATTCCAAACCAGCTTCTGCTCCATCATAAAACACAAGACGTTCCCATCTGCTTTTCCAGTCACTTTCCCACATTCCCTTCACTCTCTCCCGGATCTTCGTAAGCGCCTCCAATATTTCCAGGAGCAACTGCTACCTCCCCTCCGCTCTTCCCATCTCGCCGCCCGCCGCCCGCCGCCCGCCGCCCGCCGCCCGCCGCCCCTCGCCCGCTGTCCGTCTCCTTCGCCTCTCCACCATCGCCATCGCCTTCGCCGCCCGAATCGTCTCTGCTCCCTGCGGCGTCGGGACGCACGGCTGGGGCGGTGGGGGCGGTGGCGGCAGCTTCGGCGTGGCGCAAAGTGCCGTGCACGGGTAATAAAGCGGCCGCATACTTGCGCGCATGACGCGAATAGTTGCGTCGCGACTCGGCGTCGCCGGCGCCTCAAGCGGCTGGCGCACGTCGGGAGGGTCGAGGCGGGGGGGGGGGGGGGCTGGTCGTTATACGACGCGCGCGAAGCGAAGCCCGCCCGACGACGCCCGCGGAGCGCGCCAGCGAAGCCGAGGCCAGGCCAGGCCGGGGCCAGGTGCGACGCCATACAGGCAGACTAGCGGATCGCGAGTCTTGGCCAAAGCCGGAGAACTCCCCCGAGGAAGCTGTTGGGGCAATGTAGCGATGTTACGACCCAGGTTGAAGAGCTTCATACTACCGAGCGTGATGAACAGACCGGTAGAAGCAAAAATTATTAGTTACAACCAGTATCACGTTATCAGTAACAACAAATAACCACACGGTAATGTAAAAATATGAGGAATATATCAGTGAAGCAAATGTCCAACTAAATAACAGCGGCCACGGGCAATTAGGTTGATACAACTTTTGCGGTTGAAGTGCCTCGAAAAGGAGAGGGACATCGTAAACATGTAAGGTCACGGCAGGTGCTCCTCTCCTATCTTCTCTGAAAGTGGTGGTTGAAATCTGAACCTCCCTGTATTTACAAAGATAACGATAAGATAAAGATCCAAAAGCTGGATGAGCTAAATTGGACAAAACTACGAACAGAGATTCAAATAACGCACCAACAGAAAAAAAAACGGACGAAAGAGTTGCTGGGTGGTGGCGCCTAGCTCGCGCGGCTGCGGGGCTGGCGCATGAACCGAAAACGAAGGGCGACGGCCGCTCGGTCGCCGCGTGCGCAAACGAGGACGCCAGCGGCTGAGGCCCGAGGGAACGAGAGCAGTGGCCCGCGCTGACCGCTCCCCCCCTGCCCCCCGCCCCCGACAGAAAGAGCGCGACGCGCGGCGCAATGCAGAGGGGCGGAGGGAAAAACGGGGGCGACTAAGTACTGCGTTTTACGACGGGCGGCCGAGGGCAGCACCGGGAATGCTGTGATGAGCCGCAGGACGATGGCTCGCGCGATAGCACAGCCGCGGAGGGAGCCAAGACGCCGTTTCATTTAAACGCCGTAAAATGTGCGCTAATACAATCGTGGGAGGAAATGAAAGAAATTAAAATAGCACTACCACCGACTGCGGCCGGAACGACAATAAATAATAGTACGCTGGTTTTAATGAAAGATTTACTGCCTCAATATTACTTTATTACATTGCGGGAGGACCTTTCGAGAGAGATAATTATACGGCGAGGAATAAAAAAAAGAATATCGAGCTTTGGAAATTTCGTTGGGAGACGTAACCGCAGGGTAACATGGGCGACTTGAAGAGGCCCGCAGAGAGGACCTTGTGAAACGCCACTTCTTTCCCGCAAGCGGCCATCGGCGGTGGCGGCTTCCCGAGGCCGCGAGTCTGTCGGCTCCGTCAGCGCCTTCGCCGCCCCCACCGCCTTGTCGTCTGCCAACGTCCTCGGGGGCGACGAGGGTGCGAGGATGACGGCGGCGGCGGCGGTTCGCCGAAAGTAGAGCGTGAGGACGACGCGTCGGCGGTGGCGCGGGGCAGGCCGGCGGGGCGGGGCGGGGCGGGGCGGAGGGGCGAGCGAAGGAGCAGCGAAGTTGGCCGTAATTGAGTCGTCACAATGGAGTCGCGGGGGCTGCTGCGGCGGAGGCGGCGATCCAGGCGCAGGCGCCCGATGGCGCGCGGCGGCCCCCCTCCCGGGCGCTGCGGAGGGCGGAGCTGATGCCGGCGAAGGATAATAACGATGTCGTCAACACGGCCATAGCAATCTGTGGTGTAAAGTGTGAGAACTTCTTGCATATGATCAAAAATACTGCAACGTGATGATTTGTTCACGGGTGGCAGTAGGGGTGCATGATCAACGGGTGTGGGGATGAAGGCGCATAGTGGTGGAGATGTATGAATGATGATAGAGATGTATGGTGATGAATGTGTTTGGTCATGGAGGTATGGAGATGGATGTTTATGGCGATTGTGAGAGAGGTGGCTGGTGAGAAGTGGGTGGGAACGGAAGCGGTAGGTAATGGACTTGGGTAATGAAAGGATAAGTGTTGATGAAGATATCGATGTTTGTAATGGTACTGGAAATCGTAGAAATCCTTGAAATGATAGTGGTATAAATTGCAACGGTGACCATTCCCAGCAACTTGAGTAACGAACGCGGAAGGGAATTCCGAGTCGAAAACACCTGGAGGTAGGCAAGTTGTCCGTGGCAGTTGAAGACCGCGTTGGATGGCTGCTGCAGGGCGATGGCGATCGCGGCGGCAACAGAGACAGTGCCAACAGCGGCGAGCGGCGCGGGCGCGGCGGCGTGCGTCGGCCGAGGCGGTGGAATCAATAATTTGCTTAGCGCTCTTGGCTCCATTCCAATCGGCGCAATGGACGTGAGAAGCTTTCGTCTGCTTCTGACGTAAGGGATAACCCTCGGGCGTTCTCCGCCGCCCCGCCCAGCGCCTCGCCCAGCGCGCCGGGCCCTCGCTCGCTCGCCCGCTCCAGCTCTCCCACGCACCATTTTGTCCTGGCGCCCGTCCGTTCCTCTGCTCCTTTCCAGTTGCCTCCTATAACTTCAACACGTCCGCGGGTTTCATTCGCAGTGTATGTTCCTCTATAATATTTTAAATACACGTCTATTTATCTGATTTATTCACATTTCACTATTTCGTTTATACCATCGCCTTGGCAATCTTCTTCCAGTGTTTCTTTCATTACAGCAACGTTCCTTTAAATTTATGTCTTTATCTTCATCACTCATAGACCAATTTATATCTTAATACTATTGTTGAATGTGCTTCTTTTATTTATAGTTTCTAATTTTTATATTGTTATATTCAACAATACACTACTTTTTTTCTAGACAAAATTAGTAAAAGAACTGGAAAATTCTAAGTTTTATTTTATATTATCGTAATATTGTTTTCAGTACCTCCAATAAACGTCTTTCACTCGAACACCGCCATTTTTATTTCATTTGATAGCTTTGATTCAATTAACAACAGGAAGTATTTCAATCCAATTCATATCGCAGCCATACGTTTTCAAAACTCCCATCCTCTCCACACGTTCGCCCCTTCAGCGCTTGCACATTATTGCTCTCATTCCGCATGACTCACGGTGTTCCACAGGGTCCGTCCTTTAATGCCTTTCTCTCTCTCTCTTCCTCGCCTGCTCTCACCCTTACGCTCACCATCACTTCCGCCCGGCCCGCCCTGTCTCCGCTGCCCTTCCAAGTCTCTCACCACCACCACCATCCCGCTCACAGCCATCGCCGCCGCTCGGCGCCAGTTCGACTCCGGAGCCTTCGCGGATATTGTGACGTCTCCGCCGGCGCCGTCGAACGTCGCTCGGCTCGGCGCAGCGCGGCGCGATGCTCTTTTTGCGTCCAAAGGAAAACACTTTCCGGCGGCTGGCGTCGCGTGCTGCTTTGATCCGACGCCGGAATAAAGCGACCACCCCCGCAACCACCTCAACCACCCCCTTTTCCTCCCAACCCCGCGTTGTATCGGTTTCCCGCGTTCGCACCCCGCCCCGCCCCACCCCGTGGCGCCCCTCGACGCGTCGTCGCCTCGCCCCGCCCCGCCCCGCCCCGCCCCGCCCCGCCGTGGCTCGTCCTTCCTCTCCGGGTCGCGGGGAAAAAATTTCCTCTTCCTCGTCCGTCGCTCGCCTTTTAACCCGAGAGAGTCTGTCCGCGCGGCACTAAGGACGCCGTCCCGGCGCCGTCTCGACGCCGATATTCCGACGAGAGACTTTCGATTGTTGCCCTCGGATCGAGTTCGCCTGCTTTCTTTCCTTCTTTTATTTCTGCGGTTCCTTTGCGGTTGGTGAGAAACTAACGCATGTTTGGATGGCCAGACCTCAGTTGAAGTGTTCTACCTGTAGTATGGGTTATGGTTAGAATTCAATTGCAGAAGAAAATTCGAAATTAAACAGGAAATTAATTCAAATAATTCTCATCCGTTTTGTATGAATTAATATTATACCATTTGTCTTCTGCGAATCTTGTTAACGTTTTAGAGAGTTCAGACATCTTTGACCATAAACCA
Source organism: Teleogryllus occipitalis (assembly GCA_011170035.1). Lineage (NCBI taxonomy): Eukaryota > Metazoa > Arthropoda > Insecta > Orthoptera > Gryllidae > Teleogryllus > Teleogryllus occipitalis. The sequence continues at coordinate 324,715 of BLKR01000047.1, read as the reverse complement.
CTGCACTACCTTTACATAATAATTCATACTATCCTTTCAGAGTACAGTTTTCAGTGCTTAAGCTTGTTTGCGATCGTCCACCAATAATATACGCGTATATTTACAAACACTTCCAAGAAAATTATTCGAAACGATAGGAGTGAACAAATTTGAAAGTTTACCACAGACTGAGAAAGTTACCGCTCGACCAAGAAGAAACTGAATCTTGGCAAATAATTTCGCCGTTGCTCGTTTGAAAAGTCGACTCAAAAGTTCCTTCCAAACTGCACCGCGACTTTCTATTCGTCGACGGATAGTGTAGCAACTTGGAGCTGACACGTCAGTCCCAGGAGCCCGGAAAAGACGCGATCGGTCCCCGGATGCCGGAAGGAGGTTTCCAATAAGGGAGGGCATTTGAGCGAGTCGTATTTCCAAAGGGAGGGGCCAGCCAGAGCATCTGCGAGGAATATTCTCGACGGCGGCTCCCTGCGCTGGCTGGCCTCTCTCGGACGCCGCGGGGCGGGGCGGGGCGGGGAGCGAGCCGGAGAGAGGGCGGGGCGGGGGCGAGGGGCGGGGGCGAGTCGCAAATGAGTGGCGGGGAGCGCAGGAGAAAGGGGACGAGGCGCGGCGGAGAGCTGGGTCAACGCGGAGAGACGCGGTTCCGACTCAGCACTCCAGAGCGCGCCTCCGGCGACACGACGCTGGGCAAGAGACGACGAATGTCGACGAAGATGAGGGGGAGGTCTAGACAAATTTAACAAAATTCAGGGGAAAACGTTTAAATTTTAGTGAAAGTAAAAAAAGAAATACTGAAATCTTAGAAGGTACGACAACGAAGAGAGCAAGTATTTTAATTTGCTCTTGAAACATAAGCAGAGCTGAAAGGAATGGAAATAATTATATGCATATGTTTATTTGAGAAGCAAAAGGAAAATAAGCATTTTAATAGTATTAAAGTCTTAAAAAATATAATAAAATAAATCGATAGTTTAAAGAAAGTGATACCACGAATGAATTATAGAAACGAAAACTCAGGGAGTGTTTAGCTACATCACCAATCCAGTAACAAGTACATGTATCTGAACCCTGTGGGAAAGGAGGATAAAATAGCATTTAGTTTCACGATCGAGAAACTGTGTACGTAACTTGTGCTGAAGTACGCGTGTGTTTGTGTGTGTGCCACGTCACGATGCATCACGCCCGCGCTGAGGAGCTGTTGGTTCTCACACGAGGGAAGTGACAGCGCCCATCGCACCCAGGGTCACGCGACGCAAGCAGACGTATTTCAATCAGCGCGCGCGGCGCCACGGGGGGCGGACGGGTCCCCGCGCCCCGCGACCCCATGAATACGAGATGGCGGCACGAGCGGACCGAAGGGATTCCAAGGGCACCAACATATAGAAGCGAAAGAGTGGAAGAGACACGGGAAGCCGTTAGAGACAAGTGTTGTCGAGGTGACAGTGAAAATGTCGGGAGCAGAAACATCAAAAAATCAAAAGGAACGGACAAATGAAAATATGGGCAGAAATATCAACGAACTAATTGGAATGTAAGAAGGAACGATCGATATCAACCACAGAAAAGTCGCGACGGCGAAGCACTGCGTATTCTGACTTGTGAGACTTGGAATAAAAGGAATCTAATTGCCCTAAATGGGTTAGTGAGAAAATGGAGTTCAATATTGAGTGGCTACAGAAAACTCTATAGAAGGCATTCATTTCCACCATTAGAACGTGGCAACTGTTTTAGCAATTATTTGTCCACGAAAGAAAATCGAGTTCTTACTTAACACACCTATTTATACGAGTAATTAAAATTCTACCAAATATGCACTTGTGCTGTTAACTCCTCACTTGGTGTTCACAATTCGAAACGAAAACGGTGACGATGGATGGTATGTGTGTTGCGGGCTGCGTTTGCTCCTTGACACGTCTGTGAATGCCAACAGTAGATTGCGAACGTTCGGAAAGAATGCGTTATAACAACTAAATCATTCTGCAATTAATATATTCAGGCCGTGTTATTCAAATTACAAAAACATTACAAAAACAATATCATTTGTGAAGCTACACATGATTACACATTCAAGCCAATCGATTCCAGACACAATAATACGCATACGTGACGCAATCCAAGTATTTGGATTTGAACACGTATAAACGCAGACTGGGTGTTGCCACTCCTCGCTTTAAGACGGCCGGCGGTTTGAAGGCAGCTCGACAGGGCGCGCTGCGGAGCCGGATGGCGCGGGCAGGCCGCGGCGTGCGCGGGGGCGCGCGGGGGCGCGCGGGGGCGGGGCGGGGGACGCTACGCAAGGGCGGCCATGGATTAAACCGGTCGCGCCTCCCCGCACCCGCCCCGCGCCTCCCCGCACCCGCGAGTGATTAGCCGCCCCGTCAGCAGCAGTTGCAGCTCCCCGCTCCCCCCGCCCCGCCCCGCCCCGCCCGCGCGGAGCGTCTCGAGACGCGTGGAGGACGAGCTGAGGTGGGGAGGGGAGGGGAGCGCGCCTCCGGGTGCATTAAGTTAATTCACTCGCTAACGGAGGGGCGTGTGAGCCCTCGCGGCGAGAAGATTGCACACGCGGGGCGACGGGGAAGACTCGCGCTGACATGTGTCCTACGCGCTCACACACATAAAATTCATCCAACGCGGCTACGATCCAAACAAACATTTGCATAGGAGACTAAACATCCGAGGAAAGGTCAAATATTCGACAACTCCCGTTTCTTCTTATTTGATAAAATCAATTTAAACAAATATTTGATGAAAACCTGATGGAAATGCCCCAAGTTCACTCTCGTAACAGATTCTAGAGTAAAGCTCAAATTAAACAAGAGACAATGAAAGACTTTTGAGTTCGAAATAAATGGAAGAACAAAAATGTTGATCGGAGAAAAACAAAGCATTGGGACATATTTTGCAATACAAACAATTGATTGGTAAAAATTAGATTTATCTTCTCACTTAAAGAAAACTTATCCCTGGTTTCATTAAAATCATTTCCAAATATATGGCATTAAAAAGTTTAAATCTGAAGTTTCAATGAATATTCTCACTAAATGCAAAAATTTCATTATCCTAAACTTGCCAAATTCTGATTTATTCATGTAATAACTGATTATCCCAGGCGCTGTCTGGGATAATTTATCGCATTCATGCATTAAGCAGTCCCCCCCCCGCTTCCTTCCCGGCTTCACGTTGCGTCATTCGACAACGCCGGGAACAATGCCTCCCATAAGCATCGCGGGTACTATTAAACTAAAAAACATATTTCAAGCTAACTTTTGGAATCGTGAGCTCTACATAATGTTTTTCTAAACCATTCCAAGGCATTTGTGTACAATTCTCAACCATTCCCAAGAATTTGTGTAAAACGTGAGTGCAACTGATTTTACAGCACTGTTAATTTCTTTAACATATATACTTCTTTACTTGCATCGTATATGCATTAACTTTTTGTAATAAAACCTAAATCTAATTTATATTCTATGAATTATAGAATTAATATTCTACGAACTCCAAAAAGTAGTGTATTCCTGTCATAAAGGATCATTTAATTTGAAACCCATTGTTTTCAAAGCACGGTATTTCAATCATGATACTTAGTTAAACGAGTGATATTCAAACTTTGACTTGCGGCTTATTTTGATGAGTGCATTTCGCTTAGATTTTATTTGCAGTGATTCTATTCTCTTAAAATCACATGGATACGCCTTCCAATACTTTCTCTACCCAAACTAAGCTCAATAAACTCACTGCTGCTTTTATCATGACAATAAGCTTTTGCCTCGATAATTCCTCTACTCACGGCGAAATTTTATTATTCTACGTCGGCGACATTAGCAAAAGGAGCGGATTACAAAAGTGGAGCTATTTGCAGTACGATTTGTCTCTCTCGCGGGGTCGATACTACTAAGCACAGACAACGTCGCTTGCGCGGCCGAAAAAAGGAAGAAAAATGGGCCTGCCGCTAGCGCGCTGCAAAAAGTTCAACAGCTCGATGGCTAATGCACAGGGGAACTATCGGCGAGCGGCCGCCCGAAACGTTTGCACTGCGACGCGTCGTAACTACAGTTTCGGGCGCAAAGCGTTATCGCGCCGAATAATACCCAGATGTGGACATTTAAATTCGGAAATAAGATTTTTTCATGATTTTTCAATAACCTTAAATTTGGTAATCCGCATAACGTGTGCTACAATTTAGAAAACTCACAAACGTTTCAAAATGGATAATAATGATAATGCAGTATAACTTTGTAGAAGTAATATTAATAATTAAATATTCGAATAGCTGAAATATTTTGGTAAAATAATTTATCATTTTATAGTAAGTTACTCGTAGAAACATTTCGTTGTAATTGCGTGGTTTTTTATTTATAACTGTACCGTAGTCCAGCTAACATACAATTTTTTAGATGTTTTAACTTGTCTTCTCATTAAAACATACTAGGAGTCAGAAACTATAAATTTCCAAAGAAAAACGCCATAAAAATGACAATGAACAACGCTCTTTTATTTTTAAACAAACACCACCCTTACCATCGATGTCTCCATTTATCATAGAAATATTTTATTTGATGATGAGCACGTAACTCATTCGAAACAATGATTCACATCCAAACATTTTTACGCTGGTTTGCGTTTCACCTTATTACGTACAGTTTCTCATATGTTTGCAATATACGAGTGTCTACCAATCATACCAAAAGATAACTCAAGATAGATGATATGACTCGCTATGAAAGAGAACTTCCAACTTTAGATAAATAGCAGAGAGCGTGACATAAGAAACATCATAATCTTTAACATTCGAGTGCAAATGCCTAAGCTCGACAAGAAGTCCCTTGATATCCGCTGGGCCACGGGTCGCCATGCCGCGCGTTTGGCGGCGGGCTGAGTCGTTATGAAGTAATTTGCTATAATGAAGGTCCGAAGTGGCGTTTGCTGTCTCGAATCCCACCCTTCCATCACCGTTCCTATCACCGTTCCGTTCCCCACCCAACCAATCCCCGTCGAGCCGTCTGCATTGCGTTTCTCTGCTGTGCGGACGGGGCGGAAAGCCGGAGAGGCGGGGGTAGGCGGAGGCGACAGCAGCGACGTCGGCGGCGGCGGCGGCAGCAGCAATTTAATAATTGAAGCGTGTAATTTACTTAAACGCGCATTACTTCCCCTTGACGAGGTATCTGGGACTTAAAAAGCGAGTTATCTCAAATAGACTGCGTTATAAGAAATAAAATCAGCATAAGCCTCCTTAGATATTCCGCCCCGTCGGCGTCGGTTCGACGCCAAGGGCAAAAACGACACTCCCCTCCCTTCTCGTCTGCTCCTCGTCGAGTTGGCGCCCGCCCTCGTTCCTTCCTCCACTACCTCAGGCATGTCTGTATCTGGGGCATATTTTCTAGGGCGAAGGCCCGTCATTGAATCCACAATATTCTTCACTAGCATTTGCATTGACAGTTAAATTGAGTTAGAAAATTGAATTGACGGATGAAGAGACATTACAATCCAGTCTTTTTAACAAAATACAAAAATGCATTCACGTATGTAAATTGACAAACAGATATATCCTTTTGCTAGAGCATCTATATAAAAGAAATACAAACACACTCCATTAACTAGAATGGTGCAGCGTCCGGCTTGTAAATTATAGAGTGGAATAAATTGAAGCAGGCCCAGTGGCTGAGAGAAACACTGCACTAGAAGTAATAAAAACCACTCACTATTTTTGTGTAATTTTTCATAATAATCCATAGAGTTCGTTGACGTTTCCAAGAAACATCATGCGTTCAGAGTAGAGCAATAATTCATATTTCCATAAAAGCTTATGTTTTTAATTTTTTTCGAGCATTTTAAAAATAGATTTATAGCTAATTTCATATTGTTGTTGTAATTTTAACATTTTATCGAAGCATACCACTTAAATAAACAATAATGTTGTTATAATTAAAAAGTAACGTTTGAAGCATATTTATTTTTTTAAATTCATCCATGCCCATTTGGTTACCACAAATTTTGTTTGAAAAATGACATTTTTCATGCGCGCAATACAAAGTAAAGTCAAGCGCAGATGGAAAATTTGAATGGAATAAGCGTTTTCTTAAAGAACGTACGACGACTAAGCCTATCACATAAAAAGAGTTTGATGCTCCTAAATATTCACATGAAACGAATGAGAAATTTTGAAATATTTCCATTGAACTTCTCTGCGCTTCACATGGAAGAATTGCCTCTAGATAAACTGGTAAGCACCCAGCATTACGAGTAAGCGAGTGTGTACTTCGAGTTTCCGGGAGCGTCAATACTTTAATCATTGATTCCGTGAGTGTAATGCATGGTGTGTCCGAGGGGCCAGATTTAAGTTGATATCCGGCTCTGACCTGATTTCCGGAGGCTTTCCCTTCAGATACCTCCACCAGAGGAGCATCGCCCCCAGTCGTAATATGTTGCAAGTTCTCAACTTGTCAGTCTCCAGACATTTGTGGTATGTGAGTAACCGATTGTAACTAAAAGGTGAAGATAGAAAAAACAAGAGGAAGGAAAAGATCACATGCGGTCTGTAGCCCGTTTGTAAGGGTACTGCTCCAGGAGTCACCTGGTGTTGACCGTAGAGACGACGGAAAAGCACAAATCAGAAAGCACACGGCCGCAAGAATTCTCCTTGAAGCAGCGGCTGAATTCGACCCAGCTATCTGTGTGGAGCCTGCCATTCGGGACTCGCACATCAGACGTCCCAGCAGAGAAGCCAGTGGCGATGCATGCAACCCCCACCGCCGCGCGGCCTTCGCGAGGTCTGCGGGAGACGACAAATGAGCGCCCGGAGAAATGCGCCGCGCCGCCCGCCCCAGTTATCACGCCGCTCCTTCTTCGCCTCTCGGGCCGTCGCCCCCGCCCCCGCCCCCACCATGCGCTCCGCCACCGGTTTTTGCGCCAGACGGGCGCGTTTATTCTAAAGGGTGATGAGCCGATGGTTGGGCGGAGGGAGCTTCCGCATTGGCAGAGGCAGGCGGGAGAGACAGGCCAGCTCTAAACACCCTGATCAAACCGGCAAGAAACAAGTCGTTTCCATATACATCGTCATTATATGCAGCTTCCAGTTCAGACTGAAGGTACACGATAGATAGTTCTCATGAATTCGAGAGTTCTGTGGGAATTAGAATGTGACAATTATATTTGCAGTAATTTCCAATTGTGGGTAACGAAATGCAATAAATTACGTCGTAAAGTGGTTATTGTGACGTAAAAAAATTCATGAGTATCTCAGAAAGTATTTTGTGTTCCTAAATACACCTTTTAACAACTTGAAGCGCTTGATATGGTTGGTAAAAAGACGGTACTACGCATTGCAACAGAGCGCAACAAAAACCACGAAACATCACATGTGTGGTGAATGCAGAACCACTTATCTTCAGAAAGACAAAAACGACGTGGTCGCAATGAGCTGGAAAACGTCAGTGGCCATACAAAATGACGCTAGGGGTCCCCCGAGGAAAATAGAGTGGAAGGGCCGATGCTGTGTATATGAGGCGCAAGGCAAAGAGCGGGTAGTATATGACAGCGCCAGGAGCAAAAAAGCGAGCGAGACGGCAGCAGACAACAGTAAAATGCACCAGGCAGGCGGCGCAGCAGGGCGCGGGGCGGCGGGAGGTGATCGGTTGCAGTTGAAGTCGGAAACACGGCGCCAGACACTCATCACCCGCGGCGCGGCGCGGGCATGCTTTCGGGGCTGGGCTGAATATGGAAGGGCCGAGCGGGGAGCGGGGTGGGAGGCCGGACGTGGACTGGGTTGTGGAGCAAGGTATGGAGGAGGTGTGGCGCGGGCAGTGGAGCGGGGAACGGAGCGAAGTGTGGAGCGGGGAGTGAACGCGAGGAGTGGAGAGGTGTGTGGAGCGGTGTGTGAAACGACGTGTGGAGGTGGATGTGGAACGGGGTGTGGAGCGAGGAGTGAAGAGGGCAGCGAAGCGGGGAGCGGTGCGGGGAGTGGAGTGGGGAGTGAAGTGGGGAATGGAGCGGGGAGAGGAGCGGGACGTGAAGCGGTGCCGAAAAGCGAGGCGTGGAGCTAGGTGGGATTGGAGGCGGGGATCATGGCGGGGAGTGGAGTGGGGCGGGGATCGGGGTGGAGGCGAAAATCGGGGCTGGAGGAGGGGATCGGAGCAGGACACGGATCAGGGCTGGGGGTGGCTATCGGGGTGAGGGGCAGGAAGGGGAACGGAGCGGAGAGCGGGGCGGGGCGGGGAGCGGGGTAGGGAAAAAGGCGTAGAGCGAGGGTGTGGGTGGGAAGCGTGGCGGGGTGAGTGGTGAGGAGCAGGGCGGAATGCGCGCGAGGGCGAACCAAATGCGCCGAGAAAAAGCGGCCTTGCGCGCAGCCCCGACGCCGCCGTCCATCACGAGCGCGCTCTTCAGCGCAGAGGCCGAATCAAACCTCGCCGACCCCCTCCCCTCGCAAAACCATTCCCAACCCGTGGGGTGGAGGAGAAAGGCGTGGCTCCCAGACCGAGGTTTGGGGTGAAGGTCGAATGAGGCAGTGGGTGGGGGCATGAGGTCAAAGAGGGCGGAGAGGGTTGTAAGGACAGCAAAGACAGCAAAAAAGTACTAGATGGGGCAAACCTCAACGAACCGACGAGTAGAGTAAAATATGTCAAGGGAGGAAGGTCAGGGAAAATGCTGGAGACATATTGGGCAGTGACGACCTAGAGGACAAGGTAATAAACACGAGAAATGCGAACGTCGACGAAGACAATTCAAATGGAAAAGACTGGAGAGTTACAAAGTGATACGGTGAATAGGGTAAGTGGGAAGAAACGGGATTATATGAACCCAGGCAACCCAGCAGCTCTCAGCAGGCGAGTCGATTGCGTGACAGAAGTGATAATGACGTTGGTGGAGGGTACGTTTATGGAAATTGTGAGGTGTCGTAGGTTAATACGGATTTGACTTTAACTGTTAATCTATTTATTAACAGTTAATAGTTGTCAGAACGATGGCGGTATAGCGGCGCCTTCACTGTGACTTGAAAACTACTCGTGAGTGGGATTTTGAAGACTTAACGGATGTTTGGCGACGGCTTGACGGTGGCCTGGTGACGGCTTGACGATAGCTTGACGGCGGCTTGACGGCGGCTTGACGGCGGCTTGCCATCCGGCTGCCGCCCGCTTGACGGCCGGCCAGAGGCGGTGGTCCGCCACACGTGGGCGCCGCCGTCCCACGCGCAGGCTGGGCGGCGCGGGGCTAGCCAGAGGCCGCCGAGCAAGGAGCGGCGCCATCAATGTTGCAGGCGCGCGGGCCCGCGTTTAGTTGCGTCTGGCGCGCGGCCGGCGGCGCATGCGTATTTGATGGCGCGTGCGGATAGCGCGCCAGCGGCGCCGCGCTCCCACTCACGACTTATTCACGCTGCTTCATCCGGGACGCCATGTGCTAATGAGTTTAGAGGGGCACCAGCGGAGGTGCTTGAGAGGAAGAAGGACATGACCAAACGAGGGTAGAATTAGGAGGCAAATTGTACGTTGGAAAGATATAACAAATTGACGAAAGTATACGGAATGAGGTGAATATTTTATTGTTTTACTGGTTCTCCCGAAAAAGGAAAACATTGTGATGGACAAAATTCATTAAAGACAAAACAGAAAACAAAATTGTATTAAAGGAAACATTTAAGAAAGCTTTTCAAAATAAGTAAATAAAATTCATTTTTACTGTATATATATAAATGTATCGATCAAAAGAGAAAACTTCATGTGTCTAAGAAAGATAACGTAATCACAAGGAAAAATTGAGAAATATCGAACAGTATTGTAATTGACGTATCTCCATGCTTTACATCAAATTCATTTACGTTACCGGGGCAAAACTTTTTATTTATAATTAACTCGGCCTCGCCATCAACTCAATTTACATCCCACGCATAATTCGACACGGAATACCTCCCCCATGGAAGCCGCCCGGGACAGGAGTACTTCCGTCCGCTCTCTCCCACGTCCAAAATCGGCGCCCCCCAGACGCCTCGCGTAATGACTGAACATTCCGCGCATTATTTTAAAAGTTGGCGCGTAAGCTCCCAGCAAAGGCGGACGCGAGGGTGGGGGTGTGGGGCGGGGCTGCACGGGCCGTTTTTTCCCCTTCCGCCGCCGCCCCCCGCGCCACCAAGTTCTAACAAAGTTTGACGTTTACAGTCCGCCGAAACAACGGCGTGGAGTGTGTAATGGCATTACGTTTATTATTTTCGCGAAATGCAATAAACCGTTTATGAAAATCGTTACCGTTTCAAAGTTGTCAAATTAAATTAGTCCATCATCGGACGGCGCGGCGGCGCGGGCGGGAGGCTCAGAGGTGCTTGGGATGCGAAACCGCCGCCGCCGCCCCCGCCGCCCACGCCCCCTTAAATGCGCCGCTGCCGCCAACGCCGCCCCTTGCCGCCCACTGCCCCTGCTGCGCTCTTTGCTGCCTCTCGCTCCCAACTATTTCTGAAGCTACACTCAGCGCTTCGTCTGTTTTTCATTATTTCCACGGAATCCCTTCTTAAACCAATAGCTTTCAAGAGGAGACACGTCTATTGTTGCTTCACCATCATCTCGGTAACGGCAATCACTTTACATTTTCCTCAAAATATGTAATGAAAATATAAACAATTATTTCAGGACAGAACACATGTTATTCATAAAGAAAGGCTTAAGAGGAAAAGCTTTCAAAACTTACATTTTGACTAATAAATTAGTATAGTATAGCGTATACAATATACCAGTGTAATAAAGAGTTATTCTTGGTACAAAGTGATGCATTTGTGAAGTTATTGTTAGGAGACTCATTGATATCTGTATCCATATTTCTTGATTTAGAATTTGAAAAAATTGTGACAATTACAGAGCTCGTAACTGACATTTTGTGGTCATTACGTAGGCAACTGACATCATAAAGTCAACTGAAATAATTATATTCAATTATACACAATGTATTTCGGGCGTGGTTGATTTTGTCGAGATGACTTGTGCATGTGCATGCATGCATATGTGCATGTGCAATTCTGTGATTCGTCAGCCACAAATTCTCTCTGCCACAACTATAAATGTACTGCAATTAATGTAGCGTTTATGAAATGTGACCATAAGCAAACTCTTGCGTAAAAATAGATATATTCCGAGCACATTAATTGTAGGATTTAAAAAAGTGTTCTGCATTTGAGAGAACTTGAAATAGATATTTCTCATTCATTATCAGGGTTCAGAATCATTTGAAATGGGCAAAATAAACAACAGTGCGATTAAAACGTGGGGCGAAACGACAGCGATCAGATGGAATGCGGTTATCCAATCGGAAGCTTCGTTACAACTTAATTTTTTGATACTGAAGCTTTGGATCGGATAACCACGTCCCAGCTAATCTGGTCAATTCGCCCTACGTTTGAATTGGAATATAACGGTCAGTCTAAAGGTAAAGTCAGGGGTTTTAATGCACAATTTGCGCGCCAGCGTAGCGGAGTCGCCGTGGCTGTGGCAGCAAGGCGAGACGCCAGTGGTCTGTTTACGCAAAGCGCCTCGGCGCGGGCGCGGCGGCTGGGCGAAGTTGGCAACTCGGCTAGAAGCCTCGCGCTGTGCAAGCTGCCACGCCACTCGACCTTTCTAGCTGGTTTCCTTTCCGCTGTTGTTGCTCTATGATGGTTCGTACAACGCTCCACACTTTACCCCTAATTCCATTCCCTATTTAGCGATAATAATCCCGACAACTCCTCACAATCCTACAATTGACTCGACCTCTAAAATAAATTATCACATATTCCTACTTTAAATGAAATTATTGAAGTGTACCTTCAAAGTTTCAGAAATTAACTAGTGAAAACCCGTCAAAATTTGACGGTGAGATCTGAGATAAATGTAAAATACTGTGACCAGACTAATGTTCACAATACGTTGCATTGTTTGGATCTTCGGGGTATAACGAAGATGTTCTGTGATGTGAGTTCCCAAAATTTTGAACACGTATGGCCCATGGGCAGGTGGCAATGCAATATCGGTGCCAAATTGCACAAAAGAAAGAGCACTATTATACTGACGGATATTATTTCTAGTTTTTTGATGTGTCATCATGTCCTATATACAATTTTTATTTCTTCTGGCATATCGCCTGCAGGTAAACTTATTTTCCCAATTAAGCAACACAGAGTAAATCCTTTGCAGAATTTCTCTCACATGCGAAGTGCAAAGCAGAACAAAACTGACATTTCATAGGCAACGACCCAGCAGAAAACGAAATGACCTCACTATCACGACACTTACGCTGACTTTCTCTTTCCCTGCGTCCAGTTAATGTACGTTTGCGTCTTTTGGGACGCGTGGGCAACGATTCGGAATTCGACATAACCTGTGAACAACTTCACTTCTTCAGTACAACCGAGCAAAACACACTGTCCAAATGTTTTCTACAAAATTCACCACAAAAGAAAATACATGCAAACTGTCAACGCCACAATGCAATAACTACACTGAAACAAAACCTTGATGAATTGTAAACAAATCTCAACAATCAAAACAAAACATCAAACAGCACCACCATGAAGTGGCGCTGTCGACTCATATATCGACTCATATATCGATTTTGAAACAGCCACTCTTTGGAAGAAAACAATTGACTATTGATAAGCGTACTATTAAAGAAATATTTAATTAATTAATTTACACACTAAATGTTGGTGAATCAACACAAACAATATCTGATAACACATCTAGGGATCACATTCTTTCATTTAAAGGAAAAAATACTACAATCGGTTCAGTAGAAGCTCTAAATGAAGCCATGGCAAAATACCTTATTTTTTTAAATATATAGATAGATATAGATTATATACCTTTAAGACTCCTAAAATATTCAACCTTAAAATACTTTTAAGGTATCATTTAGGATTTTCAATGAAATAATGAGAAATGAAAAATTCTCAATAAAAGTATCTGATTTGACTGAGACAAAGCATCCAGTGACAATAATGTGAAGGAAAATGTAAATTGCCCAAATGCAGTGAGTTAATTATGAACCTACGTGTCTTAGGCTCTAGTGCACACTCCCTACCTCCCTCCTCCCACCGTCAAGATCGAACACGGTATCAATGAGATCGATTCCTTCCCTTGGGACTCAGGACAACCCTCAGCCCCCTCCCCTGCTTTCGCCTGCGCATAATCTGATTGCAGTGCGACCCTCCGGCCCTTGCGCGCCCCCTGCGACCCGGCCTGTCCTCGTGAAGGGCGTCCTCCGCCCTTGGTGGGACGCGGTCTATTCCGCTACATGAGGCCAAGCTGCCCTTCCCCACCCGTCTACCATGCCCTACCGTTCCATTCCATTGACAGCCCTCTCGTATCACCTTCTGATACATCTCGTCACGTTTGATCTCGTCACGTTTGATCTCGTCACGTTTCCCGTCACGTTTGATCTCGTTTGATCACGTTTGATCTCGTCACGTTTGATCTCGTCCCGTTTGATCTCGTCACGTTTGATCTCGTCACGTTTGATCTCGTCACGTTTGATCTCGTCACGTTTGATCTCGTCACGTTTGATCTCGTCACGTTTGATCTCGTTACGTTTGATCTTGTCTCGTTTGATCTCGACATATCTCAATGTGTCACACGTTATCGCGACAAGTAACGCTATGTCACTTCTTATCACATCCCGCTCCTCTCCCCAGCCATGAGCGACCCCCTCTCGCGCCGACTGCTATTCGATCTGCCCCCGCAACGGACCCTGTTCTCGTGGCGCCGCGCAGGCGCTTTCGGGCCATGGGGCCACGTCCGCGGTCTCGTGACACCCGCACAGAGCCGAGCGGCGCGGCGCCGCGTAATAGGTGTGAAACGCGGTTGCGGGCTAATGAACTCTCCGCCGCGCCTCAGTTGGCGCTCAACCACCCGCCGCCACTCAAGACTGCGCGCCGCCATGGAGCCAGTCACCGGCAGATGCTGCAAGGAACGGCCACGCCTCCACTGCCTGGCATTTGGGACAGGTCACTGATCTACATATCGCTCCATTAGGGAATTGTAACAGCGTATTCATCACTGGAATATCATTCATGAAAATATCTAAAGAGCCGGAGTGATGCAGAGGGAATTATTTTACACCTAAAACCCAAGATGATTAAAAGTGTCAAATCAATTGCAAAATTGTACTCTGAATAATTAATCAGAGACGTACAAACAAATTTCTTAAGAACGAAACTTCCGCGAAACAGAATACTGAGACATGAATTGAGTACCTCAGCGTCCGACGAAAACACTCATCTTTAAATGGCGAGAGTTCGCACGCATGAGAAGTACACAGCAAGAATGATGGACGGAATTGACCATCCCAAGGGGAGCGCCGGAAGGGGCGGAGGGGGCCGGAGGAGGCGCAGGGCGAAGAGGCTGCGAGAGGCGCGTGCGGGCCTCGATAAGGGAAGGCGCTCCCGAATGTTCTTTACGGCCCCGCCGCTTTGCACAACGGCGGTGGCGCCGCGCCGCGCCGCGCCGGCGCCTTCCATTCCCACCGCCCACCACACACAAACCACTCTCCGTCTCACCATTTCCTTTGGACTGGGTTCATTATTTTTGTTTGTTTGCGGTAGCTCCAACTGCTATGGTCACTACACGCGTAAGTGTAGTACATGTAATGTCCCTGGAGGTGGTAGTATTCATTCACGCTGTAACGTGAGATCCGACACCAACCTACACATCGACTTGCAGGGTTCCACCAAGAATCTCTACCAGCGGGACAACCCCACTTCGGAACCAGTTCTAACCTCCCGACTTGTCTCACAACATATGTGAACGTATGGGATGTAAATACGCGTGTGTGAAAGGGAAAAGGGGGAAAAGAATGGGGAGAGAACGATAGCGAGAGATTCTTTGCCCGTTTTTAAAATACTTCTCTATCGTTCATCTAGTATTACGTGGAAAAAACATTGAAAACTACCGATCAGCCGACTCTATGGTACAGAGCTCACGGCTCACCCCATAATATGTACTACCACTGTTCAAAACTGCCTGCTCACTGTGTTCATCGTCGTTCAATCTCGCACCCTGATTCCTGAACATGGATCCTTCCTTCAGAATGTGCCGTAATAACTCCCTACCTCTCAAGCCTACCAGTCCAGGCTGCCAATCTCCTTCCTCTCATTCCTCACCATGGTCCGTCACCATGAACTTCCAACTTCCACCCCGCCGTACATCTCCGTTCGCCGTCATCGCCCACCAACAGCTGCCTCTCCGCCGCCTCCGCAGCCCATCGCCCGGCCCGCTCCCGCTCCCGCTCCCTCCGCCTCTCCCGACGGGCGCTGGCGCTCGCAGCCTCTTTACGATACGAGCCGCATCGGCACGGCCGCTATCCACGCAACGCCGCCCCGTCGGCGCCGCCGGGCCTGCCAACTTTCGCAAGTACTCTCCCGAAAGATCCGACGCGTGATTCGCGGAAGGAATGGGCCCAACTCGCGCGATCCACCGGCGGAATCATGTGCGTGCGCCGGAGCACTACCCTTTCAGGGAGAAAAAACGCCACACAAGTTTATACGAATTTTTTCCAAACTTCTAGGGAACTTCACTTTCCACTCCTTCAGCAAGTTTGAAAATGGCGCTGTCGAATGTTGTGGAATCGCTCTGCGACCTTGAGAACACTGGAATGGATGTAATTTTTTTATCTACAATAAAAACTGTAATATCTACTGAGTACAGCATGAAAATTATAAGATATTTTGCTTTCTGGGAAATAGCCGCAGTCCGTTTGTTTGCATCACCATCGTAGTTCCACTAGTGTATTTCTCATCGTAATTTCGCAACATCTCTTTCTTCTGGCGACATAAAACAGTTCATTAAAATATGGACCATTAAGTCCCAGTAAAAGCAAAAGCCATTATAAAATTCCTGGTCAACAAAAGGAACGTCCTGAAACCGCTCGACGACCTTCCGCCGTTCCAGACGATTCCCAACGCATCGGCTAGAGGGTTGGAGGGTTGGCAAGCCTGTCACGACCCCGCTGCGGGCACCGCCCCTTCCCTCCACCACCCCCAGTCCGTCTCTCGAAGGGGGGTGGCGTCGGCGCCTGAAGGTCCCAGTCAAAAATTATGTACCCCGCTTAAATAAACATCGTAAAAAGGCGAACTAGTTGGCTGCTGCGACACGCGCCGCGCCGCCTTCGCCGCCGGCCCGCGCGGCGGAGCGGGGAAACCGGAGAAAAATCACCGTCTGCGTGTTTTTCTGTGCGCGCGCACATTCGCGTCAGGAGGCGTGAGACGAATATAAGATGAAGCCGCCGCCGCCGCCGCATCTCCGCCCGCGCTGCTGGCGCCGCGCAAAGAATCTCGGGAGAAGCGAGGAGAAATCGGAGCGCGGAGGCGAGGGCGATGTGGACGAAGATGACGCACAGGGGAGAAAAAAGTGAAAAGGACAAGAAGCCGTTTTGACACCACCGGGGAGCAGTGGGGAGGAAATAGTGGAGGGAACATCGAGCGGTGGAATTGATGAACAAGAAACATGGAAAGGAAAACTGTAGGGAAAAATCACGATAGGCGAATAATGTTACGAATACGGTGGAGGGATCGGATTTGAGGGGGAATGGTAGAGAGAAAACGGTGGATAGATAAATTGTAGAATAGAAATAAATGGAACACGGTACAGAGGAAAGTGCGACGGGGACATGGTGGAGAGAAAATAAGCGAAGGGAAATGGAGAAGAATGAGTGGAAGAATAATGGAGGAAAAGTTGGGGAGGAAACGGCGACCACGCCGATGCAAGGTATCTTGGTTTGGCGCAAGCCCCATACGGGATCAACGGCAGATACCGCGGAGTGCTTTTGGCGTTTTACTGTCGCCTGGATTCGCTCGGGGCCTTTTGATAGCGAAAGGCCCCGAAGCTGGCGCAGGCGGCGTCGGAATCGGGCGGCAGGCGAACGGGAGTAGAAAGCAGTGGGAGCTGTAATGGAAAGGGAGGGAGATGACGATACCCAAGATCAATTTACGTCGGGTCATAAAACACCGAAGAAGTGAAATTTGTTATCTGCGACGTAAAGATTAAGTGAAACGAAAGAATATCCTTAATTAAAGAAAAAAAAAACAAGGAATTTACTAACCAAAAATATCACACTACGAAGTAAAGCAATGCAAAATTTTACGAAAGTGACAAGAATTCTAGAAAGAAGGTTACGCTGATGAAAGTGACATGGCGGACGTAAAAGGAAAACGGTTGACTCCAACATTGATAGGCGTGGCATAAAAAGTCAACAAAAAATCGAGATTTGAATGTCGCCGAAATGGAATTGAAGATGAAATCATACAATTCATAAGTAAAAGGCTCGGACGCATTGTGAATGGCACTTCCAACGTGTGATGATGGATAAGGCAGTGAAAGCAAGTATTTTATATTTTGCAGGATAGGCAACATAATCACTAGAATATCGAATCAAAAGTACGAAAGAAAGATGTAACAAGAATATAGTGGAGTTAGGAAAGGGGCAAATCACAGCGCAACGCACCGACAGGGAATGGAATAGACGCACTGGTGAATCAAGGCCATCGATTGCCAGGAGCCTGCAACGGGCGACTCCAGCAAAGCGAACACTAGGTCCTATGGACGGAGGGCCCTGCATAGACAGCGTTTCACCGGCAGCGCAAGGAACAAGGGCCCCTGCAAAAGGGAAGCTGACCGTCAAGGTCGGTGGCTCCGTCAAAGAGAGGGAGAGGTCGCCACGGCACGGCCGGGCGCGCGAGACACTGCACGTCCGTACGAGGAAGGTTGATGGCGGCCGGCAGGCCAACGGGGCGGGGGTGGGGGGCGGTGGTGACCGCTTCCTGTCAGTTGTCAGGCGCGTCGCCGCCTCTACTCAGATGAGTGATGGAGCTCGATAGCAGTGGCTGCGCAGCCGCAACTACCGTCCGCCCGCCCGCCCCGCCCCCTCACCCCCGCTTCCAACCAATGTCTCCGCCGCCCGAAACAAGGTCGTGTCACTCGGGTGCCCGACCGTTGGAGAGGAGAGGGGTAGAGTGGAGAGGGATGGAGTGGGTAAGGCGGGGTGGGACAGCGTGAGTTGGGACGAAGTGAGATGGGGCAAGGCGGGACGGAACAGAACGGGGCGGGGCGGGGCGGGGCGGGGCGGGGCGGGGCGGGGCGGAGCTGGGAGGAGCGGGGCGGGGCGGGGCGGGGCGGGGCGGGATTGGATGGGGTGGGCTGGGAGGGACGGGGCGACACTCGACTCACAGCATAATTTCAGAGGGGCAACTTCACACTTTAGCCACCGGGTGCAGCGTTCTACCGAGCGCCTGCCATCCTCCGATTAATGGGGACGCGACCGCGTTCTAATTAGAAATAACAGGTTAAACAGCAATTGGAGGCTGACTGGACGCCGCTTGGGGATGGGCGTTGCGTTTCCAAGCGCCAACTTACTGACAACAGAGTCATGATTGAGAGAGATGTCGAGAAGAGTGAGAAAACTATCGAACAAGCAGTATGCAATCAGAGACAAATGTAACACAGTTTTTGAGTGAATGATCGTTATGACTCTTTGTTATACGAGCAAACGAGATCACTGTCTACGTTATTCTCATTTGGTAAGATATATTTCTCCTCATATCTCCTTTCCCTTATTGTTTCGTAAACGTTATCATTTTGGCAGAATGAATTTGTAATTTTCCATAAAAAATGATATTTGAGAGAGAAAATCATGTCATTGCCTGTAGTTCACTAATAAACATAAGAGAACTCGTGTTTTATGTCCTGTTGCTAGGCGATTTCAGTGAACTGAGATACTAAATAAATTATAGAATTTCCTCAGTATGGAGAGTAAATCGATATTCAAAACAAATTTATCAAAAAATAAAACTCAGGCTAGAGAAGTAAAAGACAGATATAAAATCCCAAGAATACATAATCAACATACAACACATATTCGTACAAAACTTAAGAAGAATATAACGGTTTTACTGGTAACGACGTTTAAAAAGGAAGAGGATTTCGACTTACGAATCAGAGGCAGACGTGAGCGAAATTAGGGAACGATCATCAATAGTTACGAGCAATAAGACGGGAATATAATTTTCCTTAAACGAAACTGTCGAGTTAAGAGTTCATAACATCCATGTTCAAGAAGGTTAAATTTTAGACGTTCACGCAAATATATTTAGAAGAAACGAGACGCTCATGTTACAAGGCGCGTTCATTAAAACGTATTGGTGAGCAATACAGAAAAGAAACCGAGCAAAGCAAGGCTAGAGACGCAGCTAACGAGGCGAATGGGCGGACGGGTGGTCGGGAGGACGGATGAACGGGGCCATGGGTAGATGGGGGACGAGTGGTCGGAGGGATGGGTGGACGGGGAGCGGGACGGCGGGACGGCGGAGTGGCGAGGTGGCGAGATCGTGGGGCGGTGGGGAGCAAGTGAGTGTCTGCAGGGTGTTGGGCTGGCAGCGGTGGGTGGGCGGGGCGTCGGGGCGGGGCGGCGCGGGCGCAGCGAGGCTGCAGCACCCGGAGCACCGCGGGGGAGGGCTCCGACGTAAACGCAAGACTGCGCGAGGGAGCGAGTCGAGCCGTGTTGGCAAAATACCTCGGCAACCGCAAGCGAACGCACGCGGTGCCGCAACGGCATTCCGCCTTGTGGGACGCCCACATTTCACGACTTTCATTACCTGCGTTTAGCAGCGTTAAATTTCGCCCCGCCCGCCCGCCCGCTCCGCCTCGAACACGCGAACAGGCGGCGGTCGCGAGCAGGAAGCGGGGGCGGGGGCGGGAACAAGGGGTGAGATAAGCATGGGACTGGGGGCGGGAACGCACGGCGGATCGCGGACGGGGTGGGATGGGACTGGGGGCGGGAGGGGGGCTGAAGTGGGATGTAATGCGAGTGCGGATCGAAGTCTGGGACGGGCAGGATGAGTTCGGAGCAGAATGGGGACGAGGAAGGAATAGGTCGACGCAAGATAAGGATGGCACATAACGGCGATGAGTACGGTACAAGATGAGGCTGAGGACGGAGCAAGATGAGGATGAGGACGGCGCAATATGAGGATGAGGACGGCGCAATATGGGGATGAAGACACCAAAATATGATGAGGACGGAGCAAGATTATGAGGATGATGACAGGGTAGGATGATGATGAGGACATGGCAGAATGAGGACGATGACGAGGCAAGATGAGGATGAGGACGGCGCAATATGAGGATGAAAACAAAATATGAGGATGAAGGCAGCAAACTATTCGGATGAGGACGGAGCAAGATTATGATGATTGTGACAGGGCAGGATGAGGACGAGGACGGGGCAAGAGAATGAGGACAGGGCAGGATGAGGATGAAGACAGGGCGCAGAGCAGTGCTGGGAGGGCGGGTGCGCCTTATGCGGGACGCGCCCGCCCGTATTCGGCGCGCGGGCGGGAGTGAAAGGGGGGCGTTAAGGCGCCGGTAAAAGGGGGCGTGTTCGGCGCCCGAAGCGCCGCGGGCTCCTTTGTGGGAGGCAGGCGAGCTGGAAAGGGGGCGCCACTGCAGCTACTTTACGCACCTTACTTCCCCCTCGGCTGTTACACGGATGGGAATGACGGCTCCTCGTGTTTTCTCCTTGACTTCCGCGACCTGACTCCGCTGCAAGATTCCTGCGCGCGCCCTCGCTACAAAGACGAGACGGCATGCCGAAACAGGGCAGCAACGCCAAGTGCAAAGGAGATGCACTTTCTCCTTGACGAGGTGATGCCACAGTCTCTACTCTATCGCTCTTCCATGTGATCACTTCTAACGTTTGGGAATTTGATAGGTTCGTTCAATTCCTTGATAAAATAAGGTCACTAGGGAGCTGAGTTTCAAAATAAATGAAATAAAATAAAAATATGAGTATCTCCATAAGTATTGAAAATTATATAAACAACCATCACATGAAAGTAACTTACAAATGTCTTATATTTGGTTTTATGAAAAGCGGGGAAAGAAAAGATGAAAATTGGATAGAAATGTAGAAGTGTTTAATCGAAATTGCGAGTTGGTGAATTGTAAAAACAAAAAGAATACCGATAACAAAGCAATAATAACATACGATATAGCAGTGAAAAAACCAAAGACCACAAACTACGCGATGACCTGTTTAAAAAGACAAACAAAAATGTTGGGAAATGCCCAATCTCGAGCGTCTACGCATACCCAATTAGTCATACTTACACCTGAAACCCGAAACGACCAACACCATCTGGACGATCATTACAACGGGCAAAGTTTGTTACAGCCGCGCTATACCCAAAGTGCACAAAGCACTAAAAACGTCAATGAAACGACGTCGCGCGGAATGTATGGGGCGCAGCGGGCGGTGGGGGGGGGAGGAACGGCGGAAAGCAAGGGGCACTGCCCGGAGGAGGCGCGGGGCGGGGCGCGGGAGCGCGGGCACGCATCTACAAATCAAGATTATGGCGCTCGCAGCCTCTAAAGCCCCGAAGCGGCGGCGGCGGTTCTTGCTGTGGCCGCGTGGTCTAATTGTGAACCTGCCATTAACAGGAGCCGCCAACGTGGCGCCGCTAAAAACACGCGTCCGAGCGCCGCGTCCGGGAGATGAACGGCCGAGTGGGATCGCGGCGCCCCTTCTCGCAGCGCGCTCTCGCCCTCGCGGTAACAAGGGCTCGCGCCGCCCGCGCCGCCCGCGCACCTGCGCCCGCCGCCGCGCCTCGCGCCTCGTCACAAATGAGCGGGGGACGTTCAACGCGACGACACCCGCGCCCGCCGACGATTAATTGGAATTCCTGTTGCGTGAGCGGGGGCGGCAGCGGCCGGGACGGGCGGGGCGTGGGCCGGGTCGCAAGTAGCGGCCGTCACTGACCTGTGGTGGCAACCTGAAAAGGGGGGGGCAGGGCAGAGCAGGGCGGCTTCCCAATACATGCGAACCCCGATGTTATGAGGATCGCCTAATTAAGAGGACATGAATTTGGAGCAGAGTTTTCTGAAGGGGGCGCCATGTTGGTGCCGGTGGGCGTTTGATGGACGGACGAGTATTGTCGAGGATCTCATGAATCTCGGAAATGCTGAACTAATAACTGCAATATACTCCCAAGGTAATGTTTCATGTACTAATGAAATCTTGCGCCTGTAATGGATGACTATTGAAGAGGTGTGGATAAATTACTTCAACGTGACAAACGTTAATGTTTGGACTATCTTACTACGAATTTGGTAGAAAAATATATCTTCTCTGTATGTTCCCCTCATTTGCCAAACGACTTAATTTCTTTGCAGAAACAACGAAAACGTAAATATTGCAGAGAATAGATAAAGTGATATTGCACATTCATCAGTTCCAAAACTGATTAAAAATATATTTATACAACTGACCACTTAACGCCTTCTTTTATAAACAGAGCAAGATCTAACATTCTAGAATAAGTACGATTACAATGTATAATTGAGATGATACGCTACTTACCAAGCAGTACACTTATACCAACATCACCACTGTGAGAACTGAAAGACAGTTTTTCAATTCAAGCCTATACCAACTTACAATGGCCCTTCACAAACTCCCATTCGTCTTCAAGAAATGACTTTTTTTCCCTAGACTCATCTATGAGTTACGGGGGCCGCGAGCATAAAGCAAGAACTTGGAAGTGGGCGGGAGAGTCGTAAGGTGGCGTCGTTGCAATGAGCCGGTCGGGCGCCGGGGCACGAACCGAGTGAAGGGAAAAGTTACGACGAGGCCGCGACGAGCTCGGCATCGACAGTTCCGATCGCTCTTTGGAACGACGGCGCGCAATTAAAAATTTGTAAGTCCACCGCCGCCTCCTCTCGCTCCGGCATTTCCCCGCGGGGCACATTGCACTTTCTTTTGAAAGTCGTCACCGCTCGAGGGACAAAGAAGATGGTACGGGAAATAGCGTGGGTGGAGGTGACGGCCACAGAAGTAGAAACGGCAGAAGGGATAGTGGGGAGGCGAGCGGAAGCTACACAGACAGATGCTCAATAGGCAGATATTGAGGCACAGCTAACGGAGGCGTTGGCGTTAGCAGGTGGCGGAGTGGCAAAGATGAAGGCAACGGTAGCGATGCCGATGGCACTGGTAATAAGAGCGTAGTCATAACAACTGCCTTCTTGGCAACGAAGGAGGCGGTGGTGGCGTTGGCTGTGGGCGGTGGCGGTAGCGTTGGCGGTGAGGGCGGTGGTGGTAGGGATTTAGTGGTGGGAGTGGTGGTGAGGGCGTTGGTGATGGGGGCGTTGGTGGTGAGGATGGTAATGGAGGCGGTGTTTAAGGGCTGTTGGTGGAAGAGCATTGGTGGTGAGGAGTAAGTCACAACGACGTAAATAGCGGTGATGGCGGCGGAGGCAGTGGGAGCGATGGGGAAGCAGATGGTGACAGTGACGGTGCCGCTGCAGCGACAGCAACAAGACTTGTGCCGAAGGGGAGTGGTCGTTGTGGCAGCGGCGGTAGCGAAGGCGGCGGAGGCAGTGGAAACGGCGGCCGGGGGCCTCTAATCAGATATGAAGTTCGATCCCTTTGTCGCTGCCTTCGTCATTACGCCGCCGCCAGCGCCGCGGGCGGAGGCAGAGGGCGCGGAAGGGCTGAGAAGGGCTCCGAAGGGCTCACAAGTTGGGTGCCTGGCGGCGCCCGTGAAATGCAAATGGCGCGCGAGGTCTGGGGTCTCAGGGAGGGTGTCAGGGCGTTATGCGCAAGGCTGTCAGAGCTCACGTGCGGGACGCGTTTACGCGCCTCAACGGATATTGGATGCACGAGGATGAAATTAGGCATTGCTTGCTCTATATTTGATTTCTCGTTTCCGAAGATCACGGGACTATTATATTTACATTAAACTCACAATTACTCTCAAAATTACGTTTAGTAGATTCGATAAAATTAGATAAAAAGTAAATATGCAAGCAAAGATCGATGGGATTATTGCCCCACAGTCAAACTAAACATTGCATTTCGTGGTATTCATACAGGTTGTTAACGCGAACGGCGAATTTCAATGACCATATTACACACATTTTTTTCCATAGCTAGTGAAAGGAATACATGTGTAAATAGTATAATAATACAAACGTTTATACTTATAAATATGGCTAAAACACATTTCACAACTTTGTATCAACCTTTACTATTTCCGACTAATATTAAACAGTTCAGAAAGTGATTGAACTACAAATGTGAAGCTGATGTCTCACAGAATCGCTGAATCTTGCGCCCTACCAGAGATGGGAGCGTACACATAGTTAACATGGATGATAATTGTCAGCACTCAGACTCTACATATGTATCTTGATCCCTGGCGTACCTGAATATTTTATCCAGTATGAAATAGGGCCTAAATAAACGATAAAAGTAACAGATTAATAACGTGGTTCTACTCATATAATATTTTCATACATGCATATTTATATTTTATTATTTTGAAAAAAAAGAGAAAATAACCGCCTCCTGATATTAATTAAAAAATCTTAACAGTGACTGATTATCTGACTATTCACAAACAGCTCTTAATTTCTTGAAATTTTAAATGGATTATCTCGGAATCATGAAACACATCAAAATTCGGCAACATCTTCAGAAAACTGATCAAACATATTAAGATACACTAACCGACGACAGTGAAAACAGAAAAATCCCGAAACTGATCGTTAAGCAATTCCAATGCAATCGTTTATAAGCAAACTCTGCTTACAGGAAGTTGTATAAATCAAAACGCGTGTATCTTCCATGATTCTCCTGGCGCTCGTCAGATGTCGCGCGTGAGATTTCGATTCAATCGGCACCGCGAATCCGTGTCTCCGCCCTTGTAACGTGCTCCATGATCGACGCGGCGCGCAGCGGCGTGGTAATCTCTGCGGAAGGCGGAGCGAGGGCGGGGGCGGGGAAGGGGGCGTGGCCGGGCGCTGTCTGAAGCCCGGCGCTTCCCGGGGTTCGACGCTACTCCCCGACAGCCCGGGCAGATCGACGGGGCTGCAGCCGTCGCTCCGGCCTCGGCGGGGCGGGGTGGGGTGGGGTGGGGTGGGGGGGCGGAAGCCGATAACCGGAACAGCTCCGCACCGAGTTCGGAAAGCCGAATATCAGGTCGCGGGCGGCAAGCACCCCGACCTCGGCGCAGGCTGACGGCGGAGCAGAGGAACAAGACGGGTGGGAGTGTCGGACGGACGAACACGGTGAGGGAGAGGTGCCAGCCACGAACACGAGCACGAGCACGCAGTTGGAGGCGGTGGCGGCACATTCTTACAAGAAAGTCGAAGAAATAACAGTTAAAAAAGAAATGTCGACAGTGTGAAAGGGGGTGGGCGTGGCCGCTGTTCCAGGAGGTGGAGGGGTCCGATGGTGGGGACGACGGGCGATACATCACAGCGATGGAGTTGTGATTTTCGGCGGCGAAGGGCGACGACGAAGGAAGGCGACGCACCCGGGACGGCGGTCGACGCGAAATCCCGGACACGACGGCGGCGGCGACGCCCGCGCTATCTGGCGCTCTGTCATCATACCACGCCATACATCATCGCGCGGCTTACGCCCGGCTTTCAGGCGACGGCGGCGGCTCCTGCCCCGACGCCACCGCGATACGCCGCCCACCCTTCTCGCCCCGCCCCGCCCCGCCCAGCCCCGCCCCCACGCGCAGGGGCTACCACTCGCCGGGCGGCGGCCCCCGCGCTCGCCCGCCTATGCCTCCGGTCTCTCCACGCTCCCGCGCCGAAGCGCCCTCCTGCAAGGTGGCGACCAGTTCCACGGACACCTATCGCTTGCGCAGGCCTGAGAAGTTACTCAGGAACTGCCAGATTGACTTTCATCGCCCTGCCACTCCAAAGTACTCCCAATCTATATTCTAAGCCGGCAGCCTGTAGAAACTGATAACGACCTTAGTGTGCAATGAGAAGCGACTATATTTTATGTGCCACCTTCCTTGTGTAATAACTGAATGAACAACAAAGTCGGTTTTGCTGACATTTCTTTGGGAGCACACCGGAAGACATTGTGAACGACCGTTCCATCGCCAGTATCGTGTTGCCGACTTATGATCTAAATACTCATAGTTTATCCAACAGATTATGGTTAATACGCTGGCACATAATAGATTGAAAATTTTATTAAAGGTGGTAAAGTAATATGTATCCATGTTTAATAGGAGACAACTGAAATAAACCTTGGTTCCAATTTCGTTCAAATGTCTAAAAGCCAATGTCCCTTCTTCCAAGTATATTTTTTCTTAACACCCAAGAAACTTATTATACTACGACTTTGAATGTCGTTAGGTAAATTAGTTTGCCATTTTACAGTCAAAACTACCGTGACTCAAAGTAAAAGTGACAAATTTAAACACACACCATATTTCCAGAAATCATAATCCACATTTTAAAACAACAGAAATAAAAATAACCTTTGCCACATATCGAAATGTACACCCACTCGCAAGTCACACATTGCGTTCCGCGTGAGAGCAGAACTCCAAAACATCGCTCACTAATAAGCATAAAAGGCTCGGAACCAAATTTGAAAAACGCTGCTTCCTTTCCAAACACGCAGGCTTTCACAGTCCGGAAGCGTGGGGTCCGCTTCAAAAAGCCAGTCGCGCGAACCGATCGAGTCAACCCACTGGGAATATAAAAGACATCTGATTTTTACACCGACGCGTACAATATGCGACGGCCCGCCCACGATCTGCCAACAAATATGAACGTCTGTGTCACCATCAGGGCATCAGCTCCCTGATATAACGTTTGTGCCGGGCCCGGCTCTGAGAGAGCGACGGTAATTTCTCAAATAAACATTACCAACCCCCTCCCTCTCTCTTTTTTTAAAACAAAAATAAACAAGCCATTCGGATTTTACATTTTCGTCCACCCTTTGACGGCGCCTGAATTGGGACGGCCGCAGTCTGCCGCCGCGCCCAGAGGACGAAGGCGGGTGGCCGTGATTGTGAGGGGAGGGACAGGTGAGCAAGAGAGCAGCCGAACGTGCGACGAGAAACGGGATATGGTGGAGAATGGGTACCTGTAGTTCCTGGTAGTAGGTGGGCAGGATAGAGGCAGCGATTGACGGGCAGTGGGTGGGAAAATGAGTAGAGGACGGGCCGGCAATGCGTGTGAGCAAAGAGTAAGCGTCGTGTGAGCATTGCGTGAGTGATGGGCGGACGATGGGAATGCATGGGTGGGTTAAGGGCGGATTGTGTCGGAAGGTGGCGGGACGGGTTGCGGGCGGGGTAGGCGGCTGGGCAGAGGCGGGCGGCGGGTAGCGACGAGGAAGTTTGGGGGCGAGGGGGTCAGCGGGGTGGGCAGTGAGGCGGGGCGAGCAGTGGGGCGGGGCGGATAGTGGGGTGGGGATGGGTGGGCGGTGGGACGGGCAGTAGAGTGGGGGGGCAGTGCAGTAGGGTGGGGCGGGGCGAGCAATGGGGTGGGGCGGGGCGGGGTTGGACGGGCGGAGGGGTGGGGTGGGGCAGAGCGGGTGGAGGGCGGGGTGGGGTGGGCGATGTGGCCGGGCGGAGCGGGCAATGGCGCGGGCGATGGGAGGGGAGGGGGCGAGCCCGTGAGATCGGCGGGGCGGGGAGGGCGGCGGAACGGGCGGCGCGCATGGAGGGGAGGTTGGGGGAGCGCCTGTCCGCCGTCGCATGGCCCGTTGTCCCCGCTAAATCAATCTTCGCGCGCCGCTTCGTTAGAAGTCCGAGGGCGCGCGGGGGCGCGTCTGTGTCTGTGGGCCGCCGCCTCCTCGTGGGGCGAGGGTGGGCTTCCTTTAATCCGATGCGGCTCGTTACCGGGGATCGAACCCGCATCCCTGGGCGCCACCGCCCTTGAAACGCACGTTTCCGCCGGCCCCTCTTTCGCTTTGCGCTGCGCCTCCCGCAGTCACTGATCACAGACACGTGTGCCAGAGGTTTTATTCAAAGGCCATCCCTTTACCGGAAGAAGCTTTGTCTCAACGGCAACGAGGTACTCGATGAACACCCTAAAATGTGATACCCGAGAATGACACACTTCTCTCCCTGGCAGATGCTCCATCGACATAATTAGTTTCGACGCAGAAATCTGTTTTAGTCTACATCTCAGGTCTGTTTTGAAATTATTATTCCAAACTTCTGAGGAGCATACGTGTGCAAGTTTTATGATTTTAATTTGAGCTTCTTGAAATGTGACAACAAAACCGGGTGTGCGCACTCGTTACTTCAATTAACATGCCGTGTGTGTCCAGTCGCACGCAGGCATCCTCTGAACGTTTAATTATTTCTCCATGATATTCGTTTCGCCAGCATTTTCTTTCAGTTATGTGATGTGCACTTCCCTTCCACCGTTAAGCCCTTCGATGGTGTGTTTGTTCCGCCACCGGCACGCGGCGAACGGCAAAGCGAGAAGGAAATAATTCCTGGCAACGAGAAGGCAGTGGATTCCAAGCGTTCCTCCTGGAGCGGCGTGGCGGGCCCGAGAGTCGGGGGAGGCGACAAAGGCAGAGGAGGAAACGAACGCAGCGCGAGCGGAGTTGACGGAGGGGCGTGGAAGGCAGGGGGCATTTAAGAGTAGCCCTGTGGCGGAGGGCGCGACACGGGGGCTGGAGACGTGAATGTGTGGCGGAGATGCGCATCAAGGTGCGTGGCGGTGGCGCGTGATGCGAATGCGTGGCAGCGACGCGTGCCGGGGTTGCACGGAGGGGAAGCCTGGCGGGCATGCATCTCAGGAACACACGACGGACTGCAGGCTGGGGGGCACGGGGTTGTGACGCGGCAAGGGGCACGGCGAGGCCGGACGAGACGAGACGACACGAGGCGGGACGGGACAGAACGGGTCGGGACGGGACGAGAAGGGACAGGACAGAACAGGACGGGACGGGACGAGATGGAACGAGACGGGACGAGATGGAACGAGATGGAACGAGATGGAACGAGACGGGACGAGATGGAACGAGACGGGACGAGATGGAACGAGACGGGACGAGATGGAACGAGACGGGACGAGATGGAACGAGACGGGACGAGATGGAACGAGACGGGACGAGACGGAACGAGACGGGACGAGATGGAACGAGACGGGACGAGATGGAACGAGACGGGACGAGATGGAACGAGACGGGACGAGATGGAACGAGACGGGACGAGATGGAACGAGACGGGACGAGATGGAACGAGACGGGGAAGACCGGGAAAGAGCGGGGCGTAGTGGGGCGGGGCGGGGCGAGTATCTAACGCGAGTCAGGACATTGGACTTGTACGTGCGATGAGAACATGGGAACGGTAGTCGAGACCGAAGTCGAGATTGAGAAAGACCTGACGAAGGATCACGCGAGCGCTATCGATTACGAAGTAACTTCCATCCGCGTATCCGCTGTTATCACATTATATTTGTTTCCGACAGCTTTGCTCGGGCGAGTTTGGTAGCGATCCAGCAACGATCCCAAGGGAGGCACGACCGGATCCCCTGACATAAATCTATTTTGGAATGTCTGTTTCTTTTTCGCTTCTCACATTTCCATAGAAATAGCGCAAATGCGAAACGCTGAGCAATCACGAGTGAAATGATATTTTACGGTCCCTGTGAATCAGCCTCTATTCATTTCACAATTGAGACAGATGGCTGATCAATTCTACATGTTAGGGTATGAAAGAGAACTGTTATTGTGGCATATTTATTAGAATATCGTATATTAAGTTCATTACAAGTTTTTCATGATTATAAGTTACCACGTGATTTGAATTTCTTTGTGAAAGATGATATTCTGAAAGTAAAATTCAAACCCAGAAACTAAAACGCCAGAGATGACACCGGTCGACAAAATTCCATGAAACACGTGTTTTTTAATCGAATATCCAATTATTTTTACACCTACTTCGAAAAATGAACAGTTCGAACTTCCCACTATTTCCATGAGAAGCAATGGAGAAAAATTTAACAAAAGAGCTTATTAGTTTTTCTCCTTTATGGGCCATCATATTTAAATCCTGCAGTGCTTACAAAATGTTTATACATTTTTACTCCAGAACCCACTACAATGCCGAAACACGAAATGTATAGCGTCTATTATGCAGTCGCCCCACGCAACAAACACAAAAAAGACTAAACCTGGGCCTTTCCATCTAAGCCTCGTTTGTTGGGGCAGCAGGCTTCTATAACGGTCGGCTACACCATCCGCAGACTGGCGAATCTGGCGAACTTTCTAGGAACGTTTCCATACCTACAGTAATTGCAGCAGATAAATATATCTTTATTAGTAAATCAGTTCTGACTCGATTTTCGAATGTAAATGTACAGGAAATATAACCAGGGACAGCACACAAGAGATCGATAGCACCAGTGCACCAAAAAGGAAACGATCTCATCACTTTTCAATTCATTTCTAACAAAATAGCCTGGCAAACTATGGATTCCCAGCAGCAAAGATACAAACTCAAATAGAGCTTGGGGTTACGGTGTATCTGGGATCGATCCCAATTGAATGATTTGACGTTCTTTGAGTCGAAGAAGGCAAAGCTCTGTCCCCTCTTGTACCATCTAAAATCAAAATATATCATCTTATAGCTTACTCGGTAATAGCGTGTGTCGGTAGCCGACATCCACCAGGGATACAATAAAAGAAGAGATAGAGGAACCAGGGGAATAAGAACGATAATGAGAAAAGAAGTAAAATGAGAAAAAGAAGCAAGAGGACAAGGTCATGAAGGACAATAGGAGAAAAAGAGGGGCAAAAAGAGAAGTGGAAGAAGAATAAGGAGAGCAAAGCTTACGTGGGCGAAGAGAAAAAACAAAACGAGAACAAAAAAAGGAAAGAAAAAAAAGAAATAAAATGAAATGAAGCAGAAGTAGCAGGTGAAAGGGTGAAAGAGGACAACAAAAAACATAAAAACGCGAGAAGTCGTAATAACCACTGATTTTATTCACGTGTTTATTAATTATTTGTTTCTGTCACGGAATGAATTTTCGTGGAGATAGCTCAATAGCTGATGTTCAAAAGCCAAAAATTTCAATGTGTGTGTCGCCAGATCTTGTCGCTATGGCAATTATGTTTAGATATGACGATAATGATGAGGACAACGAGAATACAAGTAATGAGCACGACGAAAATGATGTAACGAGCGGCAAGGGAAACAGGGAAAACCCGGACAAAACCTGCCTCAAACCCGCTTTGTTCTTCACAAATTCCAATTCGGAGGCGAATCGAATCCCGGACACAGCGATGGAAGGCGGACTGTCTGAACGATACACCGCGGGTCGTCACCACCAAAAAGAGTCATTACCATTCTTTTATTTAAATAGAGTATCTTCTGAGTTTCCATCAGCTGAACGCGGTTATCTAATTAGGAGCTTCGTTACAACTTAATGTTTTGGTATTGTAGTCGAACAACCGCGTCCGAG
Source organism: Teleogryllus occipitalis (assembly GCA_011170035.1). Lineage (NCBI taxonomy): Eukaryota > Metazoa > Arthropoda > Insecta > Orthoptera > Gryllidae > Teleogryllus > Teleogryllus occipitalis. Next base: position 293,483 of record BLKR01000047.1, on the reverse strand, counting down.
CAAATCGTCCGTCAGAAATCACTATTTAAATTGCGGAAAAACCAACGTGTCAAAACTTGAGCGATTCCCCTGCAGTGGCTGAGGCTGGGGCTGGCGCGTGTGCGGAGCAGTCGCCGGGCGCGGCCGCTAGGGGCGCAGCGGGCAGGCGGGAGCGGCTGGCGGCCGCGGCCGCGCCCGCGGCGCCCTCCTCAAAAGACGAAGTCGGCCGCCCGCGCGGGGCGGAGCAGCGGCGGCGGCGGCGGCGGGGCCGGCGCGCCGCGCACCTGCCGGGGGAGGGGCCGCCTCTGCCCCCCTGGCCTGCTCCGGTCGCTCCACGGTAATAAGACAAACACGCGGCGGCGCACTGGCCCACGAGCCGCTCTCGCCGGGCAAAAGGACCACAAGGCCACAAGGCGTGGCAACGGGGAAGGTGCGTTCACGTAGGCCCTTTAGGCTGTTGACCAACGAGTTCACATGGACTGAGATTCGTTCAGAGACAGCATTGTCCTTGCCTATGCAACGGTAAGTCTTACGGTTCGAGTTCCAACGGTCACGTATTGCCGTCGAATTCAGCCACTGTACGCAGAAGAACTCTAGTGGCCGGCTGCTCTCATCGGTAGTAATCTACGGTTTTCCCTATTCACACCAGACTATTGTTGGAGAAGACCTGGCAAACGGTCACGGACCACACGCGATCTTTCTTCCACGTCCTATTTTCACTCCTTAAACACATTCACTTGCATGCCCTACACTACCATATACATCGAGAGACGAGTCGAGAGATTACAGCTGGACGCGACTGGGACAACCGGAGGTGGAAATACACTCAAAAGCGAACTGTAGGTTGGTGCCGATCTCACCATCCAGCAAGGAAGGAACACCGCCACATTCTGGGATAAATCATTCGCTACACGTACGGGACTAATGACTACAAGCAGTTTATAAGCTCGAAAATATCAGTCAACAAGAGTTCACAACACTTCCAAACCCGAATAAATCCATCGTGTTTAGAAACGGCGTCTACTAACAGATGTTTAGATCTTGCCAACTGCCGCTTCAAACATGACCTACTCGTCCATTCATTATGATCTTTTACGCATTCCTTACCTTCATACCCCGCTCACCACCACTACCAATCCCGCCACCATTTCCCCAGGCATGCCCACACCCCTGTCCATACTACCACTAAGCCTCCTGGAGTAACGACCGTCTCCTCCAGCGCGGCCTAGGGAAGGCGGCGCGCCGGGACAGGGCGGTCTGGACGCCTCCGCGACCGTAATTATTCCTCCGACTCAAGGGGCCAGCGGCGCGTGCTGTGCTAACACGCGCGCGCACGCGTCGGCGGTCGCCAAAGCAGGCGCCGGCCGCGGCACGGCAGCGCACGCCGCGGGCCCTGCAATCCATCGCAGGCGACGCCGACAAGCAAGCAGTCCCTACTACTCGCCCCTCTCCTGTGCGTTCGCGCAATCCGTCGCAAACGGGCTCGCAAGCGACCTCTTTCTACGACGCTGCTCCTCTGCAACTTCTCTTGACAGATGGGATCGTAAGCTTTTCTACGCTAGTAATATATTTATTCGTGCAAAGAAAATAATAACGATATTAAAAAGCACGTTATGCAAAACAAAGATATTCTGAATAGCATTAAACCAATTTCTATGGAATTTGAAATAGTACAACCTGATGTTAATATTTTTTCAAGTACAAGAGGATTGAAATTACATATATGTTTAGTTTTTCTAAAGACTGAAAGGCAGAATTGGAAAGCATAAGGCTACATATATTGGAGGAAAATTAAGAAAGAAACCTGCCAAAACGTTGAATAGCTCCTCCTGTGACTATTTATGTAAGCCCACATGGGTTAATCATGACTATATGTTGAATGAAACAATAAAGTATAATTAAATGTTACGAAAGGAAGCAAAACATTGGATACAAAGTCCCTGATTACGAATGGTTACAAAATTCTGAAAATTTTAAGAAAAGAATATCACAGAGGTATGGAGCCACAAAATCCAATCAGAATACTCATAAGTAAGCAAATGCTAAAGAGTAAACATAAAATATAATAGTACAAAATATAATTTTAAATCAATTTAAAGGTGTAAGTATAGACAATGTTAGATAATTTATAAAAAGGGTAGTGAGTTTAAGAGAATAACACTGACAATAGAAAATTCAGAGAAACGAATATAGAAGTATTAATCAAGAAATATTCCAAACTCTTAGTGATCTAGTTTTTAAAAATTTTAAACCCCAGTCTTTACTTTATTACATTACGCTTAATTTTAACTTTCATTAATTGAAATTAAAACAAATCGAGAATTGTTATGCAAATTACTCACTAAGCAACATATCTGTGACTAATGAGTTATCCCAACATTGAAACATAAAAGTTACGTTCATATGCTCGTAAGGACGACCTACAAACTCATTAACACGACAGAAACGCACTACAAAATTACAAAAGTCTATCAAGATAATCGAAAAATCGGAAGCTGGGGCCATTGCGTGGTTCCACGCCGATTTAGAACAGTTACGCAAAAATAGTCGGAACTCGATGGGGCCATTTACAGGGCCAATTCTCGCCCCATGGCTGCACCCGGAAGTCGGAATGGGATATCGCAGCTGCATGAGCGGCTCGGAGGGCGGGGAGGGGGGCCCGGCGGGTGGGGTCATCACACGTGCTCCGATATCCCAATATCCCGCAACGCGGAACAGCACACCACGCCCCCTCCTCTCCACGACCGCGGCCAGCCTCCACAATTTGTGATTGTACATCTTGTTCCAGCAGTTGTGCGTTTCGTTTTACGAGTCGGAATGGGGCGGGCGGGGCCGCACCGTTTGACAAATTGTCGACACGACGTCACGCGCGTATGTGGATGGACTCGGGGGAGGGAAAAAAGAGGGTTCGGCGGAGGGGTGAGAAAGGTACGCAGGCTATTGGGGACGGTCTGCGCTGGCAGAGGAATATAAAAGTGCTGATTACGTAGTGGCTGAAGCAACGAAGGGAGGGTTCGAGGGTTGAAAGGAATCAGAAGCTGTGGAAGTTACTGGCGGTCAAACTGCTGATAGAGACCATAGAGTCCTACGAACGATACAGAAACGTCAGGACAAGAAAACTACCTACTTTAATGAACTGAATCTGGTTTCTAGCAATACACACTGTGCATTCTTGGGTTAAGAAATAGAGAAATCGTTCTGTAAATATTCTGAATTAGTGTAAACATATATTTGGATACATTGTGAAATATTTGCACATAATTACAAAAACACGGGAAGAAAGTAGAAGTTACCTCTCAATAGATTTTCTACAACGATATTCAAACAATATCTTATTATCACATACTCCTATTGCATATTACCCAGCGAGGAATAAAAAAAAGTAAGTTTGAAAAGTGAAAATCAACCGCTATTTGCAAAAGCCAAATAGCGTTGATACATTCTTTCTCTTTTGTGCAACACATTGTGGATCACTAAACATAGCCTTAATCAGAGAGTACTTTATCTGCTAGTTCTCGCTATCACTTTCAATCACATCAGCGGTGATGTTTCATCGCTATGAATTCTAAATGAAGAAGAGTGAACCAAAGTCAAAAGAAAAGTTAATATTGCATCCTCGAATGGCAAACGAAATTGTCCAGGAGAAAGAAGATTCTACAAACAAGTTATTGCACAACCGGCAGCAATGACAGCCAATCCGGAAGTACATCCGGCCAATTTCAAACAGCAAGAGGAAATTACGAAAAACAATATTTACAGGCGAAAATTAGAGGACGGTACCAGAGAAAGATTTGAAGAGCGAAAAGGTTTGCATAGGTTTTTGGAGAAGAAAGACGTTGACCGAGCAATCCTCTCAGAATAAAAGTTGAATAGAGGAAAAAAGTAACTTGCGGGCTCAAATGCGAACCGAAAACGAAATCCTATGCCAGGTGCCAAACGAAAGAGTCGAATTTCAAGACTGATAACGACCTCTCAGTGAAAAGATCCTGGAGTGAATCTCGATCTCACTGCTCACGTGTTCTCTACAGACGCTAAGACCTCCCAGCACAATGCCTAATATAACAACTTGTTTTCGTAAATTACGCAGAATTGAATCGCCTATCGAATTTCACTTGGTTATCAGATCCACTCTGGCAACCGATAACAAGGGCAAGAAGGCGAGGAGCATAATCTCAAACTGTGTGCGTCGAAAAAGAAAGAAAAAAACATTTTCTCATGTTTCATAAAAGAGTCGTAGAATAACAAACAAGAGAGGATAGTGGAACTTAATAAACACATTTCTTCATTTTCCAGGAGCTTAAAGAACAATACGTCTAGCGCAAATCACACCACTCATCCACACACTTGAAGTAAAAACCTGAAACATTGCAGACTCGATTTATTCCACAGGAAATATAAAATAATACAATTTGTCAAATAATGCCATTAACAATTGAAAATAGTTTCTGGCATGTGAAAAATATGCTTTAAAAAAAACTGTCAACCTCGAGTTCAATAGAAAAAACTCTTGTTTTCTGAATCTCAGTAACTGTGATACGAGAAAACACCTTTGTGGACCAGGAATTTCGTTACGTGAGGTGAAGAGTAGTCAGGAAAAAATATATTATTTCAATTCAAATCTGACATCTTTGAAAGCTATATTTCAGAGTTCGGATCTTGAAAAAGACTGCTCAATAATGGAACCAATAGAAATTTTCAAATGGGGATTTGTATCTTTGACATCACGCACAAAATTGAATTAACTCCATCAAAAAGAAGCTCAGCTGCAAAATCACGTAACTTCAAGTGTCCTACTATACGACGACCTTCAATAGAGAGAAAAAAATCCCCCATGTCTGACGATTGTCAAAAACCCAATTCATTTCGTACGTTCGGACAACAATCCAGCGACTGTACGTTCCAGCACAGGCTTTGCCGCCTAGTATGGCGTTCGCAGCTAACTCGACACAAAACACGGAAGACGGCGGCGGCGGCCTGGCTCTGCTCGGAGTCTGCCTCCGCTCCCGCCCACCCCCACCCCGCCCCCCGACCAGCGCTTCATATTCCCTCTCAACTCAGTTGATCAGTTCCGCTCGATCTGCGCGGGGCGTCGTTCGCTTGTTCACTGTTCGCCGGAACGGAGCGTTTCCCCCTTCCCCCACCCCGCCACCGCCCCCACCAGGCGCCGCTTTGCTCCATTTAAAGGAAATACATTTCGCTGCTTCGATTCTTAACCGTTGTGAATGTTTTGCGAAGGAGCGTTGCTTCGAGAGAGATACAAAGAGAATGAGCCTCCTCCCCAAACCCCGCACGCCGGAAAATTCGTAAAATTTCGGGGCGCCACTTGGCCGCTTCCCTGCTTCACCGCTTTACGGTTGAATGACGTCACTTCATTGAGCGGAATTCAAATCGCAAACAAAAGGATGAGTATTAACTTGTTTCGTTACAGATACGAATTAATTAAGGCACTTCGCACAAAAGGAAGATAATTATTTCTGGCGGATTTCGTAACGAATTTTTATTTCCCTTTGCGTCAATAATTATTACATCAAATCACACAACCGACTATTTCAGCTTAGTTTTGGTAATACACTCCTAGAAAGGCAAAACATTTTCGCTCTTGGAGGAACAATCTCACTACACTAACAAATTTAAATTATTATTACTGAACTAAAAAGAAAGTTAACGCAACGTATCAATAACGTTTCTGATGAATTTATCACAACACACACCTTAAATAAATAACAATTCAATATGAAAGTTAAGTACGTTTGAAACAGTTAAGTACGTCTCCAGCAAAGATGGAAGATGAGTGGATATACCAATTTATTGAGGAAAGTAATAAAACGTAGTAACTATCTACTTCACGCAGCAAGTTGAGCAAACCTGTTCGAACTACATGAAAAACTAATCCCCACGCCCCTGCAGACTCGCACACCTCCACCGGAAGGGCGGAATATCCGAGCGACTTGGACGGCACCGCGCGGGCGCGCAAAGCCAACGGAAACCGATCATTATCAAGCGGGTTTCGCGCGGGCGTTTAACGACGGCCGTAATCCGTATCTGGAAACGCATCCGCCAGCATCGCGCGTGCACCTCCCACTCCCCACGCATCTCGCGCCCCGCCCCTTTTCGCGGACGGCGCATCGTCACGAGCTGCCAACGACACACCCACGCGCCCCAAACGGCAACACTTTTTAACGGCGGCACAGTGTGTGGGTGCGAATGCGGGAGGCTGCTGATCGAGCAAACAGTCGGCGCGGCGGTCGAAATTTCAAAATTTGGCGTTAAAAGTTTAACGGCACGCCGGGAAGCGAATCGCCGCATGGGCCCCCAATGGCGCAGCCTGGCGGACAGGCGTCCATTTAAACCGTCATGCGCTTTGTGGACATCGCTTCGGCACCTGTAAAGCGATCCAACGACGTGAGCGAAACGCGCTCTAAAAATAAATTTTGAATCGGTAGCGGGATGCTGGGTGCGGCGGGATGATTGCGTTGAATGTATGTTGAATGGGGGTCCGTCAATGCGTCAGAACAAATTATTTTTCTAGATGTAAGATATATCCTGTGAATAAATAAGAGTATGGGATGTCCCAGTCGGTTGGTGGATATTTCATGCTTTAATCACGTTTATTAACCCAAATATATTTGGATCTACAGATGAAACATATACTGTATAATACCCATTCAATTTATGTACTGGTAAATCAAAAACATATTTTTCAAAAAATTAAACCTTCAACAAAGTGCATGTCACACGCAACAAATTATTTAGCTTCCTATACGGGAAGAGCTATTAAAGTAAAACCTTCAAAAGTGGACAACATACACCAAATACAATTATCAAAACAAAGAGCAAACAATTTAGATAGGCTTGAAAAATAAATTCTATGCGGCATAATTTCAAAACTACACAGTCCTAAAATTTGATACCTATTGAAAGGACCAATACCAATTGCCAAACAAAAACTTATTTTTAGTGGGTTTCGAATGAACATTTTAATTTCAATGATTAGTTTATTGTTACTATCTATTCCCTTCATACAGACTAAACTCTCAATTCCCCTTTCTCTTTAATCATTTCGCATTCCTTCACTTTTTACTTCGCTTCCTCTTTACCGCCCGTTGTAGCTCGGCCAGATTAGCCAGCGGCGTCAGATGCGGGGCCGGGCACCTGACTCAACACGTGCAGCCACGGCCAATCGGCCGAGTGGTCCGGAGCACGGCTTTAAAAATAAATGCAAACCAGGGCGCGTGGGGGATAGCGGCTGACGAATTGACAGATGACATCCGCTGGAGGGGCCAACCAACTACGATGCCTTGGACGCGAACGCTCTAACAGCACGGTTGCCAACGTAGCCACGCTCGGCGACTTCCGCAGCAGCACATTTGGTGTCAGTTCAACCACTCAACACAATGCCACTCACTAAATTTTCTTTCTGTCGATGATGATCTGTGAGAATGCAGTATTTGTTATTTTTCAGGAATCCTTTTGCGAAGCGTGATTAATCACTTGCATTTACACGCTCTTTTGAACAGCGAGTATAGTTATTCTGCGGAGCATAGTAATACTGTGCGGAGTAGGGGTAGTTGACTAGGGATAGCCATCAAGAGGCACAAGACAATCCGAACGCGGCCCGCACGTTACTCTGACCCGGTGAAGCAGGTAGTTTCTGCGGAAGAAATTTTTTTACCTTCTTCACAGAAATTTCATTTTTTTTCTTCCAATGTTGATTATCAATATTCATACTATCCTCACCGTAGCTAACAATGGCACATAAAGAAACTCTAAAAGATATGTTTCAGTAAAAAATATAGCACTTAACTGCCACACATTCACTTTGAAACTAAGCGTTTTTGTGCGCTTTTTTGGTCAAATATTGAAGTGCAAGAATGAGTCTTAACAGGAAACAGTACTTAGTCATAGTTTCTGACCGACGTGATCGCCCGATGTGTCACACCATTATTCATTTTTTGTGGATTTGATAATTGAAGAACAGTGTAATCGTCAACAATTCAAGCAATGAAACTTCGGGAACACACTATTGAGATAAATGTTCAAAATAGACAATAAGGCTTTTCTAAGTGTGAGTGACATGTTTTATATGTGAAAGAAGCTAGAAGTGCTTGGAAGTAGGTACAGCAGGGGCCGTCGTGCGGTCAGAGAGCGTGAATCGGGGTCCATCGCCCACGAGCTCAAAGAGCTGCACCCGCAGATCTTGAGTGCACATCCTGTCACTCAACTCTTTCAAGGAGTAATGAGTCATCATGAAAATCGTTCCCGAATTATCATTAAGTTAATGTCGCGCTTAAAATGACACAAGGGATTATCTTATTCCAGTGAAGAATAAGCGGATTATATAAATATGTTTAAAAAGTACCGAAAGGTTGACTTATAAGTTCCATTTGTTCCTCGCTCGAAATTTGTTATTAAGGTTTCGCAAGCACGTGATAACATAGAATCAAGACTATTTTACCCAGGCATTTCATTGTGAAAAAATTGTTCAAAATGGTTTGGATAATTAGTTTGTAGAATAACAAGAATTACCTTGAGATAATGGAATATACGGGGGTATCTTTGCAAGGTTATATAAAACATTACGAACTTGTAATAGAAATTCCTTAATGGGCAAACACTTTAATTACCGATAAAACCATTCCCTCTTGCATTACGACAGAAAGGAAGCCTAATATGTCGGGCAGTCGCGTTCCGAAAGTAGGAAACCTCGTAATGGGGGAGAGGAGCATGGGGGAAAAAAACGGAGCAACAAAAGAAGGCGGGCAGGCGGTGCGGCGGGCAGGGCAGGTTGCCCGGAACTCGCCATCCGTGTCGGCCTCCACCTTGCGGCCAGGGGGCGGGCGGCGGCAGGCAGGCGGCGGGCGGGGGCACGGTGCCCCGGCAGATGCTCGCGCCCCCGGACCTCTACCTGTGGGGAGAGGGGCGGGGCGGGGCGGCGCGGCGGCTGACACAAAGGCCGGCGGGGCGGGGGCGGCTTCTTCAGGTTTTAATGGCAAACCGCTCTAATAAAGGTCAGGGGAAAGTATATAGAGTAGCAGAATAAGAAACACGTAATTGCAACAAAGTTACATTGTGAAGAATGTACTACTACTTCAAACAATTATCATGGGAGCTGTATTGCGGTCGTTTTTGTAGGCAAAGTGAAAAGAGGAACTTGAAGGATGTACGCATGATGAAGGAATACACGGTGTACAGGTTGCGGGACTAATTTAACAAGTAGTGCCCAGCCAATTTTAACAAGCTACAATGGTTTCGTTAAACAAATTGCGGAATGAATGGAAAGAATAAGCTGTTGCCATTCTAAACTTGGTTGTGACAGCGATGCCGGTGTCGAAAGCAATGCTATCCAGGTCGAGTCAGCGGTATGAGTTATCTCGGATGGCGCGATGTTCGATGGAATGGAACTCTGGTAACATCGAAGACAGGCGCATGAGGCAGGAAGGGAACGACAGTGATAAAAATACGGAGAAAGAAGGAACTTCGGGGAAACGCTAACATTCATTGGGAGGAAAGAGGAAGCGATAGTGAGAGTGAACAGAGGAAGACTTACAAGGCAACTATGGCGTGCGGGTTGCCTTAGACAAAGAAACAGTGCTAACTTACACGACACACTAAAAGGAATCACATTTTCGAGTTATGAATATTAGGATCCCACGGTAAGACATGGGATTGGTAGATTTTATTAAGTGAAGTGAAACCCGAAGGAGACCAATAACTTTCTTCATATTATCAAGAAGCAATGAATAAGCGATTGTCACTTTTCAAATAATTGGTCCCATACGTTTTGACAGATTGTACGAAGAAACAAAGGAAGAAAATGAAAACGAAGATTTCAAAGAGTAAATTGAAAATGAAGAACAGAGTATCTGTGATAAATCAAACGTTAACGTCGAAGAGAATAAGGAAAGAGAAGGTAACGAACACAACTGGGAAGGCAAAAACGAAGACGTTGATAAGTGACTAAAACACAAATTTGGTATGACGATCAAAACAACCACGAAGTCAACGACCCAGAGGACGACGCCCACGACAATCTCGATGACATCTCAGATGGCTACAACCGAGAGAGCGACAACCAAGAGAGCGACAACCAAGAGAGCGACAACCAAGAGAGCGACAACCAAGAGAGCGACAACCAAGAGAGCGACAACCAAGAGAGCGACAACCAAGAGAGCGACAACCAAGAGAGCAACAACCAAGAGAGCGACAAGACAACTAAGAGAACGACAATGACAAGAAATAAAAAGTGCTGTTATGAACCAGGAAGCGAAAGTCGATGCGGGGAGGCGAGCTAGAGTCGTGGCGTTGAGGGGGGGGGGGGGGCTGATCGGAGGAAGAGGCGGCCGGTGCGGAGCAGGCGGGCCTTCGAGGCCACGCGCCTGCCTCCCGCCTCACGGGGGCGACAGCTGCGCGGCGCTCTTCCAAGGCCACCTGCCCCGACGCCGCCGCCGCCGCCGCCGCCGCCTCGGCCGCCTGCAGCCGCCCGAAATACGGGTTGGCCTCCCCCACGCAGCGCTGCCGGCTGCGTCGCCTGAGAAAGGCAGCTAAGCGGCCCCATGGGCGGCGGCAGCCGGAGCGGAGAGCAGCGCAGCACAGCACGGCGGCGCTTCCCACAACGACCCGTTCAAAACCAGGCTACGCACCTTCAAGTTGACTGCTAGACTAGGGTTGGGCGATTTCATTGCGATTAATACGACAAAAGGTTCTTTTACAGGATTAATCGAAAAATTAAAATCGATTATTTTTACACCGATTAATCTACGTATATGTCCATTATTTTGTCAAATTATTTAGCTCGATAATTTTAATTTAAATATTAATAATTAAGACAAAATGTAGAAATACCCCTCCAGACACAAACTCGATAAGAATTCAACGTTTGGGAATTCTGAAAGATAACATAAAAATAAGTGATTGATTTGAAGTTAGCAAAACTAATAACAGGTCATTAAGTATGTTCTGAAATTTTAGTTTTTGCACGTTTAATAACTTTTATTTGAGTCTGTTGTGATATTATATGTAAAATCTAAAATGTAGTAGTGATTTTCAACATTTCACGCATTACATATTCATGTGAAAAATAAATTCATATTTGATTAATCGATATTAATCAATTAATTCAATACGATTAATCTGTGTATATTGGTAAAAAAAGAAATTAATCGATTAGCTATCAATTATTTTTTATAATTGCCTATTCCTCTTCTAAACTTGTCTCGTGCATGTTGTAAATCTGTCTCCTTACGATGAGGCCTAAGCGCAACAATGCAGCTAGAACAAACAACAGGAGAGAGTAATGTGTGTAAATTGTAATTGAAGGTGTATGGGTCACTTTAAGGACATAATTACATAAAGTCGCTCTCGCGAGTCTGGGTTGGGCTGCTTGCATATCACGTTTGTTCGTGGGTGCTTAGTTTTAAAACGACAATGATCATAACGAAGAGCGAACGCTCGCTCCAAAGGGGGCATCAAAAAAATATAAAAAAATACATGCTATTGGGAGGAGGGAATTGGCCCATTTGATATAAAATTTTAACGTAGGGGAATAATTAATTGAAAAGATCACGTAAAATACAAAAACAAGTGTCTCATTGAAGAAATGTAGATAGAAAAGGCATAATATCATATTTTCACAGGGAAAGTACCGAACTTAGGAGTGCCCGCAGTTTATTGTCCGTTTAACCCAGGACACGATTAAACGAAGCATTTTCGACCCACTGAAAACTTTTAAATTTATTTCACACTGTGGAATAAAATTTTCGCTGCGAAACGACAAGAGATCAGCTGCTCATTGTGCAATCAAATTGAAGCTATCTTGTCCAAAGAATGCCCAAGTCGTTTGCAGCGCTTCTATACGAGAAGTGCGAGAACTAGCTTCAAAAAGTTTCAGTTTTAGACTGGGAGTAAACGCGCCTATATTTTTTACACCGTGGTTTCAAATAATATGTACTAGGTCATTTAATATTTTTTTACACAATACAAGGTATTCACAACTTTGTGAAGTAGTAGAAATGTTCGTATATCCCCGAAGTTGGAGGTAAGAAATGGAAATAGAGATTTAAAACTATAGGATTCAAAAGAAATGAATGGCGAAATAAGCTTGGATTTCCGAAAACTCAAAGCTTTTCAACATACGTTGAAAACTGGATCATGAATGCATTACATATTGTTACAACAAAAGTAATGCTCAAGTTCTGGGAGTAAGACTGGGAGTAAGACTGGGAGTAAGACTGGGAGTAAGACTGGGAGTAAGACTGGGAGTAAACGCGCCTATATTTTTTACACCGTGGTTTCAAATAATATGTACTAGGTCATTTAATATTTTTTTACACAATACAAGGTATTCACAACTTTGTGAAGTAGTAGAAATGTTCGTATATCCCCGAAGTTGGAGGTAAGAAATGGAAATAGAGATTTAAAACTATAGGATTCAAAAGAAATGAATGGCGAAATAAGCTTGGATTTCCGAAAACTCAAAGCTTTTCAACATACGTTGAAAACTGGATCATGAATGCATTACATATTGTTACAACAAAAGTAATGCTCAAGTTCTGGGCTGTACTCCCAATACACCGGTATATTATGCAGCAGTGTTATTTTCGTGCTATTTACTTTCCGTAATGATCATTTTCCCTACAGCGTATAAACAATTCCGTAACATACAAAATTAAACATTCAAATTAGAATGAATTAAAATTATATTAATCTCGGTACCAAATAACACTTTGCTTCACTTTTAGTGGCATTCGATTTTGTTTCATATATTTTTTGTTTTAAGCCAAACACATGCTTTTGAGGTTAGGGGTCATTTCCTCACGACGAAAGAAAGTATTCAAGCTTGTAATATGTTCATGGAAGCGTACGAAAGACGTAAAATAGTAAATTGATCTTCGAAAGCAGGTAGTTTTCTGGGACCGGATTGGTATCTGCTTTATTTCGTAGGACTATGTTCAGTAGCTATGGCTACATAATGAATGCGAAATAATTTGGTTCATTTCGTATGTCGCTTGAGCAACAGTAACGTAACTGGCAGTAAGATTTTTGATTCTTCAACGCCGGCGGCTACAAAGTTCTAGCATTCTTTCAGTTTACGACCTTTCCGACCGGAATGATTGCTACAGAACCCAGGTAATCCGACAAACCCAATCCTTCCACAAACTTCCAATAAAGTAGAACCGAATGTGCTTTACGGTCTCTAGCACCATCCATTTGAAATACCACACAACGTTCGAAGTAAGTCTAGAGTACAACTTGATTACCCATTAAAGCACCCCTCGCAACTGTTAAAATTTCGAGTGGTGTTTTCAAGCCTGCAACGACCCCATTCCTTTCCATTGTTGTTTTCCTCTACACTGACACTTTTGCGTATTCCCTCCAGCTTCAGTTCACAACGTGCACATTGAGGATATCGGACTTCAAATATATTTGAAACTGGGTTGAAATATGAACTGCAAAACACCAGAACCGAGATACAGAACTCGCAAGGGAGAATGATTTGATGGTACACATAACGCTTCGTAACTGAACACCCAACCCTATCAAAACACAAGAGATATCCGTACCAGTAGTTTGTGCTCGGATGTGTTTGAAACAGCACAGTACTCGCACAACAGGAGGAAATACTACTAGATACTGTTATCACAAACCCGCACCCGCACATTGAGTAAGAGACTCACACCTGTCCACTGTGTTTTAAAGTATTAAACTAATAGTTCAATCAAATTCAGTACTTAATTCGGTTAAATAAAAAATGACAGACAAGATTACACTGCGAAAAAACAAAAAAGCAAGTGCTATCTTTTAATAATAATTATGTAAGCTATTACAGCGTTTTTGAAAAAAAAAATTAAATCTAATTCCTCTTGAATTTTTTGTACTATTTCGCGTTTTGCGAGTCTTACCTATTATTTAAACTATAATTAATGGTTACACGCATTAACTATAATGGTTACACTTCATTTTACTTCTACGTATTAGTTTTAATTTTATTCGTATAAGAATGTCCAACTTTCTCACAGTAAACAGTAATCGAACCAGAGTGAGCGTTACAAATTTATGAAGTTACAAAGTTGCGTTAAATGACAATACGCACCGTTTTAATTACTCGAACCCAACTTGACAGTTTGGACAGGACACGAACATGAATCGTATCTCAACTGATATTTCAGACACACATGACGTTCCACCGACGGCAACCAGCTGGTAAACGAGAAAACTGCGAGCTAGTGTCGCTATGGCGTGGACCAGACCAAGAGCTGCGCGCCTAGAAAGCGAACACGAGTGCGAGCGTTGTATCCATTCATTTTGGACGAACATCGCTTCGGGGGCACCGGTCAATACGAACGCCACACAAAAGCACGCCGCATTGTGTTGTTCGCGGGCCTAAGTGCCACGAATTTACGCGTCTATCCATTCACATTGCCCCGATTACCGAATATATAGTGGAAATCTAATAAAGTACGGTTTGAGAGCGACACAAACGAAGATTTGCACCCGCGTTCGGACCACTCCACTCACACGATGACGTCCGAACGAAGCACAATGTTTGAACTCGCTACGCCGCTCCCGAGTGCTTCCCTCATGCACACGCGCACAGGCACAATGCACACAGAATGTATGAAGTGCGCGTAATTATACACGCTACAACACGAGTTCGCTCTAACGCGCTGATATTCTGCAGAATTAACTTATTTTAAAAGCTTTGCCCGTGGACTGCCGGGAACATGGTTCCAGTTGTTTCCTACCCCAGAAATCGGTATAATGTGTTGATACACACGTTCCAATGGCAAGAACATACAAAATAGTTGTTTTCATGTTGTTGCCGGGCGTGGTTGTAACGTTTACTGCGAATTCTCAAGAAACACAAACATTTGGACGGCTGTGTTTTGATGTCACTCATTCCACATTCTCGAAAACAACTAAAATTACTAACTAAAAAAAGACAGTTCTCTGTAAAGCAATTAGTGATATTGAAATAAAGTATTATTTTTACAAATAGTTATCATGTTTTGCGAAGGCGTTTTCCAAGATTATCACCTGGAAATGGAAATTTTGCACACATGACAGAAAAGAAAACAATGCTTATTCACCACCACTGAACACTTCGATCTGTGTAATACGAAGGTCCTCTTAACTCCAAAGCAAGAAACACTTCCCCACACGTCTCCAACAAGTGATCGGTCGCGTCCGCACCCCCAGCTAACGGGAGCGCGTCGCCTACCTGTAGATTCTCCGTACGACCTCCTCCCTCGGAGAGCATCACCGTCAGCCGACGGGCTTGAGGTATCCAAAGGATCCACGGCGTCACCGGCCCCCATCACATGTTCATCGCATTGCACAGTCACCATCAACACACACGCGAACCACCCCGCCGCCGCCAGGAGCCGCCACCGCCGTCGCAGCGGCATCGCCGCACATGCGCGCTGCACGCCCGCCATGACACTACTGAGGCCGGCGCGCGCGCCGCGCGGCGCGGCGGCCAAGGCGCGCCCGAAGGCGCCCGAAGAAAGCCGAAGCGTTTTTCTGCGCCCCGGGGCGTCATTATGCCGTTTCCGCTGCCGCGCAGCCCGGCGCGGAGCGGAGCCGCGACGCGGCGATGCCCCAGATGCTTATAGAGCTCGCTTCGCGGAAGGGTGCGCTTGACATTGAAGCCCTTTTTTAATCGTACGCCCTGCAGGTAGACGCCCAGGATTCTTTTTATCGATCGAAGAGCGACTCCTTTCACTCAAGTGTCAATATGATTGAGAGGCGATTTTGCGGGGAAGAATGTTGCGGGCGCTTTTCATATAAAATATTTAATGAGAGTAATTTCGATCTATGTTTTGTATTATTTCGCCAGTTCAATTTTTGTTATAAGCGTTAGGAACTTTAGCTAGACCAAAAAAAGAAGAAGAGTTGTTTATTTGGAATTTGTGAAAGATCTACAGAACACTCAATGCTGGGAGTTGTTTGGTATCAGAGAGAGTTGATTTCATACATGGAACACAATATACACAGTTTCAAGTTGTCTTCTCTCGATGTAGTGCGCTTGCAGTACTCTTGAAGCCCATTTATAGAAATAATTGTGAACATTTCAGATAATTTGAAACAATAAAAAATTTCCACGTTTTATGTGCACCCATTAACTTTTAATATGTAAGAAAATAACACAAGAACATATAATAGAAACTTAATAGTAATTTAATATTAACATCCAATTCACGCGCACCATTAATAATACTCTTCGCTTCTAATTGCAACTGCAGTTTTCGTATCTGTTGCAACTGCAGTTTCCGCAAAACTGAAGTTCTTTTATATGTTTGACCTAAAGTTTTGTATTTCAAACTTGTCACTTCATCGTGAATCTTAATAATAATCACTCCTGTATGACATACAGCTTCATTACAATCGCAAAATAAATGAATCACTTCTATATCAAAACGCTCAAGGAGAACCTGAAAATCAGTGGCATATATTTAATTATTATTTATATAACGAAGTATTTAAGTAAAGTTTTATTCAAGAGGGGAAAATACTAAGTCTAGGTCGCACTAGCGCGAGAGAAAATTCTTGCGGGTGAATTAAAGTCACTTAATCCCCACTCATACTTATTTTTTTAATCATTTTATTTTATTCACAAGGTTAAAGACTCTTCTTAATGGCCAGTAATATGATGCTACAGTACCTTTTTTATCACCTACTGGTAATAAAGAAATTTAAATGTACTCTCCTAGACGTTCCAGACGGTGACACACGCGCTCCTGGCGGCGGCGCAGCAAATTTTGGGTCTTTACCATAACCTAACATTATTTATTTTGTGTTTCACTAGAAACTGAACTCAAATATTACACACGACCTTACAGACTTTTTTTGTATACCAGCATTATAAACGTCATTTTCTGGGGCAAGAAATCGTTCATAAAAGGGTCTTTTACGGCACAAATGATGACGTATTAGATTTTACTGCACGAATGATTGCGTCATCACATTCAGCCAATAGTAGCGAGAGAATCGTGGGGAGGTAGAAGAAGACGGAACAGCCGACCACCGTTTTCTCGCACGGATGTCAACAATGCCATCTTGAATTTGATTTCCAGAGGGCGTTGGATGTCAAGCACCCGAGACGTCAGAAGAAAGTTGTTTCGCGAAATTAAGTTTGATTCTCTTGTAAATTTATAATGCTGTTATACAAAAAAAATAGCGTATGCAACTCGTTTATAATGTTGCTTTATTGCATTCGTACAAATTTGAAAACTCGCTCCTAACGTCGCTCGTTTTCAAAACATGTACTCATGCAATAAAGCTTAACATTATAAACTAATTGCATAAACTACTATTATCGTATTGTATAACAAGTTGCTATTTCTTTATATATTTTGCTTAGTTTCAAACTCCCTAAATGCTTATTCTTCATTTTCTGGAGACTGAAGGCGGCCTATTACATTTAGAAGGCGGATAGAAGACTGTGATAATTCCAATCAGCCGTTCTGGCTTCAGTGAGAGTACGAGTGTAAGAATTGAAGCACAGTTCTTTACCCTATGCGGTTTTCTGAAACCTTTCGACATGAAAGTACCGATTTAATTATGTCGTCAATAAAGACACACTTTAACAGAGGAGTTGTGTCGTTAACAATTATCTACCTGAATTATTTTACAGAAAATCATCATACCATTACAAAATTTCAAAAATGTATCTAATTTTTTTCCTCAAAATTTTGAGATGCACATCGTGACACCTTTTAGGATGTTACGGAAAACAACATGAGGTTCTAATTGCATTACTGCAACATTTGAAGGTGAAAATTGGGACTATCTACAGATTCGTACACCTTGCCCATACGGGCACGCGAGGCTGTTAAGGGTCAAGTCTCAATTTGTTTAAAACTTGTACAGTTTATTTAAAAAGTATATTCAAATCTGAAACACGCGCATGTAAAATGTTTAAGCTGAAAACGGTATTAAATAAAATAAAAAGTAAACTGAGCTCTCTTTGAGCGAGAGTCGATATACCTTGGTTTGCTTCGTGTTTGTATTAATGGGACGTTCTGTTCGTGAGTAGTAGAATGGAAGCAGGTCCGCAGTTTATTCGTCGTTTGCTTTCTGGCGGAGAACTACGTAAGTACCGCTCGCCATTGTTCATCGACGCCCGGCGCTCTCAGCCTTCTTTTCTTTTACTTTTCGCGAAGCAGTTCCCACGGTAGCGCGTTTCTGCCGCGAGAAAGACAGAAGGAAAAAACATGGCGAACTCCATGCAGCTAGCGCCAGAGGAATTGAAGGCCATATTTTATAGCGCCGAACTTTCTATAGAAGCTCTTGCAAGTAAATGTGCAAGTGACCTTCACCTCTCCGTGTTATAATTTAATGTAGCCTTGAAAGTACTGTTCAGTGGAGACTCATTACATTACTGTACTAAAATCCTTGGAACGAATGTAAAGAATATTCTAAAACCAAGTTAGATCTCAGCAATCTTCATTGAAAGACGGAGAAAAGGCTAGAATTATCGAGAGGACATCAGGTTTTCTTATGGTGAATATCTGTCGCTGCAGTAAGATTCTTCTGAATATAGGGCTGCATGGCTCCCAAAGTTCATTTGCAGTTTCAAGTAAACACTACTAATAAAATGTAATAATACTTTTTTCCAACTAAAATGTATACAGAGTGATGTCAATCAGCACTTTTTGAAACTTTTCATATTCATTCAAATTAGTAAGTGTGCGCACAAGGAGTACTAATATTTAAAAATTCGAATACGTTATATCGATTAAATTTGTGTGGGGATATTTTTTAAAACGTTTATTGTTCCTGTTCAACAACAGAATTTTACAGAGATTTTCAAATGTAATTTTTATATTTTGGGACGTACCTATAGTAGTGAGGTTAGTAACCTTCATCCATGTGATGTTAATAATAAAATATATTATTTAAAATTGATTGATTGATTCCTGTCGTGTCAACTGCTAGGGTCATTAGTTCCGTGAGTGTAGTACATGTTTTTATCACGGGAGGTGACGGTGATCTTCCCCTGCTGGATGGCAAGATCTCGCACTGTCCTACACGTCGGAATTAGTCGGTTGGTTGGTGATTCCGGGCGCGTCAACAGCTTAGATCATTAGTCCCGTAAGTGTAGTGCGTTTTTTACTTGCGAGATGGTGGTGTTCTTCCCCCTCTGGATGGCGAGATCCGGTGCCGACCTACCGTCGGCTAGCGGGGTTTCTCCCTAACCAAGACTCTCCCATCAGCAGGGCACCGCCCCAGCCGGGTCAAGCTCTAAGCTCCTGACCGGTCTCCCGGAATATGTGGTAGTGCAGTCGGAATTAGTCGGTATTACTAGCCCCGTATCATGTGGCTAGTCATAGGCCTTAGAGATGTTTGAAATATTTTTAGTTTTCGAGAAATTTAATCATCTTTGATATTTTAAATGTAGATTCTATTTTTCTCACTAGCAGTTGGTAGATCTTAAAAAAAGGAATACAAGTATGTATCAAATGTTAGTATATTGATAGTAATTTGAGTATAAAATTAGATATTCTTATATATTGGTGTCCCCGCAACTACGGGCCTTTCACATTACTTCTAAATGATTAATGATATCGAAATGCAATATTCGCTCCACAATGCAGAATCAGGGGGGAAGTAATATGCTGTAGAGTTATTCTTTTAAATATTTTTAGATTTCGAGAAATTTATTCATCTTTGATGTTTTAAATGGAATTATATACTTGTGTATATGTTTGTTTAAATATAATTATATATTTGTATTATGTTTGATATATAATAAAAATAAGAATGCAATGATGTAACAGATGTTAAAATTAAATTATATTTTGAATTTATAAAATTATTCTTTCTGACTCGTGATTTGAAATCAAACGTAGAATATTTCCTACAGCAGCCCTCGCGACCCTCGCCTTGGGAAGATGGCCTCGGCGGCGCCGGCACTTTTGCCAGGAGAGGGGAGAGACAGCGAAGCCATCTTCCCTAAAGGCAACAGTTGCGAGGGCTGCTAAAGGAAATATTGCACGTTTAATTTCAAATCACACATCAGAAAGTATAATTTACACCGAAATTTCTATCAAGATACTGACATATGTTACATCATTGCATTCTTCTTTTATGATCTATCAATTGCTGGCGAAGAAAATAAACAGTGCGACCATTTTATAAATGTGCCGGTCGCGTAGGGATTTGATCTCGGCGAACGAGGCCACGGATGCCGGGGAAATCGGCGATCTGTTGGAAGGTTCGCTGAAGAGTGAATATGGCCTTCCTCTACCGGAAAGTTTAAATTGTACTCACGTTATAGTAGATGCTGGAGCTGCTCACCTCTGATATATTCTTGAAATCTAAATAAGTTCTGGTTCGCTCAGTAAAGGATGTCCTGTGGTATTGCCAAGAACGGTTCCTCTATATTGGCAGTAATTCTTCCGTGTGTGTATTTGTCGCATGTACGCGATCTTGCAGATATCCCCAAAGAATGAAATCACAAGGTGTCAGATCAGGAGAGCGTGCCTGTCACAAACCAATTGTGATAATTCTGTCTTCATAAACGGTATGTAAACCCTTAAGGAAACCGAAGCAGCATGTGCGGTTGCGGACTGAAAATGACCGTAATACGCTCTTCCTTTATCAACATTTGAAAGAAAGGCCCCAGGATTCGATGCACATAACGGTTTGACACATTTTACGTATGTGTCATACACAAACACGTCTGTTTGAGAGTGAACTTCCACGAGCCATCTCAAACCGACTATTAAACAAGTCTGGAAGACATGCCTTTTGGAGAGGGAGACCTTGGAACACCGCGTTACCAGGGGAGTTACAGTAAATGCAGCCATCCCCGGCGAGTGATGGCCCGTCGGCCAAGCAGAATTTTTCACGATCGCCGCACAATAATAAAATTGTGGCACTGTATAATTTCATTAAAAAATCAAGGTTGATTAAATATTCTGAAATCTAAAAATATTTCAAACATCGATACAGCATATTACTTGTCCCAATGATTCCGCATTGTTGAGAACAATAGTACATTATGAAACGATGATGTAATGATGGGTATTAATACACGAGTGTGATATTGCGATACGAGTGAGGTTCGAGCGGGTATTGTAAACTTCATACGAGTGTATTAATACCCATTACATCGAGTTTCATACTGTACTTTTTATAGGACTTTTATAAGTTAAACTTTTACATTGAATCGTTTCGTGGCAGTTGACATGCACGATTCAGCCAAGGCCACCTAGCGGACCGCTACCCTACCTCCCGCAGAGGGCTTTGGTTTACCAGTCCTCCTGCGAGAAAATACAAAAGTTACAACAATAATTCCGAGGTCACCATTTTCGATTTTGCTCTTATTTCTGAAGGTGCCAACTCCTCCTCTGATTCACTACACATTTCAAAACAAAGAATCTTAACGTCAGTCAAATGTTCCCTCTACCCCTGCCTTTGCGCTAGTCAAATAGGATCAAAATTGAAATTACGATCCAATTTATTTTAAATTATATTCCACATAAAAATGACTAATAAGAAAAGAAATTAAAACTGATAAACATAATATAACATTAAATGCAATTTTAATGTACACAATCGAACAAAACTTTTACTAGAACGATTCTCAATGAATAATGAAGTGTCAGTACTTGGTTTGTAAACTTCTCTGTGATTGGTCAAGAACCTGTATCACAATGAGATCTAAAAACTAGATATTTTCGTTGCCGAATTATAGAAAACTTATTTGTAACATTAAATGAACGAACAGATTTGATTTTTCTGTATTGCTAGCAAAATATAAACTCACCCTAAGCTCTACTACCACTACAAGCAAAAGGAAAGCTCAACAAAACGTGCGCATAGTGAAGCTACATTTACGTCCAGAAGCAAATCAATCTCAGCATTTGCTCAATGGATCAGGGAAACTGGACAAAAACCCGATCGAGATGGGGGTCATTGACCCGGAAGCTGAAGTACATTACTTGTTACAGGCATTTAAGTCTTTTTTAAAATTATACAATGCAAATGTAAACTAATTCATTATTCTATATCTTGGTTTTGTTAAAGTAAACATTATTTTTCTTTTTGACGATCAGTATAGTCTCTAATTGTATAGAAACAGCTTTGCAGCAGAAAAGGTTTTACTTTTAACTTAAATTTATGTACCAATTTTAATTGTTTAATTGCATCTGTTAGAAACAAAAGCCTCTGAGATTAAGGTTTATTTTATTAAATTTTGTAGTTTCTGTGGTATTTGATTATTTGTCATAGATTGGTTGAAAGTAAGTTATTGTAGAATGTTTAAAGGATAAAGGGTAGCTACCGTTAAAGTTTCTACTTCAGGGTCTTCTTCAGGGTCTCGTTATTTTTAATATTTTTGTTAATTTACATTTTGTTATCAATTGTACACTGCATTTTGTCGAGTTTGTACATGCTTTTAAGTTTTTTTTATTCTGGAGCTTTTTCTATTATTGGGTTGATGATTTTGATGTGTCTGATTCTAAATCTGGAAATGTATGTTGTAGGAGGAAAACCAATAGGAATATGCAAAACAAACTTTGACAAATTCTCGTTTTTCACACGATTATTTCGAAAAGTATATTTTTATCACATTTTAGAAAGTGAAATTAATAAACACTTAAATCTGTTTGCTCGTGTGACAGGTTTTTACAGTTTTTCAGGTCTGAAAATATAAATACGATATAGTATTTGATTATAAATTTTCTTCTTTCTAATAAAATCTTTTAGTAATATCTATATTTTGGAGTTGATCCAAATTCTTTAGTCCTAACACATTCCGAAACATGCAGTTTATGATCAACTGCAGCAGGTGTTTAGATGGACTTATGATTTATGAGTGGCGGCAATGTTCTCTTAATATGGAAGGGATTTAGGGCATACGAAATTAATTCTGAGTTTAAAACATAATATTTGAGATCATATATATATATATATATATATATATATATATATATATATATATATATATATATATACACATATTCAATATACATACATACAATATATATACAAAAAAATTATCATATATATATATATATATATATATATATATGATAATTTTTTTGTCAACTCCCTCCATTTAAGAATTCGAAATATAGATGTATGTATGTTTGTATATATTAGCGTGTTTTTGTTGTTTGAAATTTGTGGTTAGTGAGGTATTTTATTAATCGCCCGAGGACAGTTACCGACCAATGTCATAGTATGTGCTCCCTAATATGTTTCCTTAATAATTTTTTTTCCACTAACTACTTCTTCTTTCTTTCCTACTAACTCCCACTAACTTCAAAACAGCAACTATTTCTACATTGTTCTGAATGAAAATACCGTGACAGGAGCAGGCGATGTACAACAGATAGATACATTAGATACAACTCGCAATACAATACACGGCGATGTATTTACCACACAACTAGCAGAGAAGAGCTCTCAACATGAGGAGAACGCCGAAGAAGACGGTGAACATGATTTCGACAACGTCACCAGAAAAACAAAATAGAAGCATTAGGATAGCCAACCTTGACACTAACGCAGCGTTCGCACAGTGGTACAGTGTTAACACCTAAAATGAAGTCATGCTAGTAGCTGCACGACCCACGATAGCATGAACGTAATTTTTATTACTTAATTTGTTAAAAGTGTGTGAAGAATCGTGAATTTTTATTCTAGTAAGATTGTTCTAGTTTAGGGTTGTCCAACTGGCGACTCGCGGGCCGCGATGCCATTTATTGTGGCCCGTAAAAGCGTAATGATAGGGGAAGTTTAGATTTAAGGATTTTTTCTAGTAATTAAGAAATTCAAAATCATACCAATGTGTTTCACCGCTCTATCGCGCATTGGGTCATTGCTCCCCCCCCATTTCAGAGCAGCTGGGGAAAGTGCCGAAATCAACAATACGGGAGATCTCAGGTTTGGATCGCTCGAGTAAAGAAAATGTGGACCGCAACCTTATTAAATGTTTTAGTTGTGACCCGTGAGTCCTTGGAAGTTGGACATCCCTGTTCTAGATGAAACATACAAGCGGAGATAAGCATGGAGTGTATAAGGTGGAGAGTATAAAATTTGTTTAAATATGCATGAGGTAATCAGGTCATTAGTGTTAGGCTTTGCCAACTACTACATTATTGATTCTGTTGTCACATTTGTCAGATTATTTCAACATCATTGGTTTGATTTTGTGTTATCAAAATAGGATCACTCATTAATTGTTAGCATATTGTATCAGCTCTAAAATAACCATCCAAATGATAGTATCCATACTTCTGAAGGTAAGATAATATTTTCAAATATAATTTAGAGTTATTTGGCTCACGTTCAACGGATGTTTTGAAGGCCTTTTCCTCCTCATTAACAGGGTAAGCCAGAGGAAGTAGCTCTGCGCTTAAGAATGTGCTTGGCGCTTTGGTCTAAGCAGAGAATCAAGGTCATATAAAAACGGAAAGCGAGATATTCAAGGGCTCGTGGAAACAGGAATTTCAAGTCTGCTAAATGCGTTCCTGGCATTAAATAGAAAATATATTCTCTTCACTCTAAAATAACAAACGTTCGGAAATTTATCAACAACCTGAATACAAGCATTAAATAGTCAAATAAACTATTATTATTATTATTATTATTATTATTATTATTATTATTATTATTATTATTATTATTGGTTCTTTCCTCTTACCGTGACGACCGTAAAGAAATTGACTCACTTCCGGGCGGGAGAACATGACGTACGATAATGAATGGCGGAATGGCGTCGTATTTACAACCTCGAACATTTAAGGCGAGTTGATGCTTCGCTAAGCGTGTCAACATCGATGGCAAGGCTCCGGCATTTGATCTACGCGATGACCATAATTGCGATTATTATTGAGCCAATCCAACGAGTAATTTCCAATGGTTTTTAGGAAAAAATAATTTCAAGCAATTAAAAGGCGTCGTTCTCATTTGTATTACGAAACAGAATTCTTTTGTTCCCGCACTTGTTCCTGACCTTCACTGATCTCGACGACGTCAATAATCGTTTTCTATTACAAAAATATTATTCACAAATTAATCTATTTTTAGACTGAAGATGGGCAAAAATCATTACCCCAAACGTAGCATTATGCAAATCTTGTAACTAATTTTATAATTTAATGATTTAAATGTGCTTATATTCATAAGCCTGTCAAGTATTGAAGGCCAAGAAGAAATAAAGTGTTATAATTAAGTCTTAATGTTACCAGAACATACTAATAACGATAAGTTATAAAACTGTTATTTCGGGTAATGATTTTTACCCATCTTACGGTTAAAAAAATAAACATTTTCTATTACAAAAGTCTGTTTTAGAGTTTAATCTGTTTTTAGGATGAAGATGAATAAAAGTCTTTACCCGAAACTCTTTTCATGTAAATCTTGTGACTAACAGTTTTTTATAATTTAATATTTTACATGTACTTAGATTCATAAACCTGTCTGTCAACCATTGAAGGCTAAGAAGAAATAAAGTGTTTTAACAGAATTGAATGACAGTCATCAATAAATTGTGCTAATACTCAATCGTTTGCACTGGAATTGGAGAACGAGGATTGGCCCCCGCACTGTCATAAGCGACTTCTCTGCAGTTTCGCTTTCGCTTGCCCCCGCCCGCGCGCTGCCTGTCTCGTCGGCGCAGCGCAGATGAGCGCCTGTTTGCCCGCGCTGTAAAGCGCCTCCGCCAGGCAGCCAAGCTCGACGATCGTTATCGTTAAACATAGCTCTAAAATTAGTAAAACATGCTTGCAGGAAAGCTGTGAAGTTCTTCGCAGGAAGTGAGATGGCGGTGATCTTTCGGATGAGAACGACTACAGATGAGGGTAATTTCCATAAACCTTTCTCACAGCTCAAATAAAGAACACAGTGACTTTTGGTGCAAATAATGCGAATACATTTTCGTTGTGTAAAATTACACAGTAATAAAAGTTACTAAAAGTTAAATGAAACTTCAATGTAACAAAACAATTTGAGTGACACGAATAAATCCTTTGATAATAGATAATGTATTGTTTACTTAAAAAGGGTCTAGGCATTTTCAAGGATGAATATTATTATACGGGTGATGGTTTATCAAATTATTATTACGATGAATTTTCTTTAAAGTTATACAAATGTGAAAGTGAATTTTAATATTTTATTAAATTGTTTGACAATATTTATGGCCGAGTGAGAAGATACTAAAGAATGCCTCGGCCTCTGCTTATTGCAGAATATGCCTCTGCTATAAAATTGATTCTATCATTGAGGAATTTATTCAAGGTCCTTAGGTTCTTCCTAGGTCACATATCATTTGAAAATACATTATTCATTCCAGTTCGCAATGTTATTAGAAATTGAAAAGGAATCATTTTTCTCTTCCATTAAAAAGTGAAAGAAGTAAAAAAGAAACCACTAAACACTTCAGAACATGCTCACGAATTTCAAATTTAAAAATGTCACATTTTTTTGCAAAAGTTGATTTTTGTTGCTCATATATGCAGTAAATTACTTTCTCAAGTAATGCAGTCAAATCCACCTGTTTATCTGTGCCAAAAGCGCCTCAAAATCATGCAGAATGTTCACTAAAATTGATATTTTCCAATTGATCTGGCTGATAACGCATCCCCTAGAGTTTGACACGGATATTTTAATTGTTGAGAGTACTTTACATGAAGCCCCTACTTCCTTATTTGAAATTTTCTCAAAGTGACTCCAATTTTTTAAAATTTTTGCCAGAATAGATGAACATTCATTAGTATATGTTCTATTGTTAAAATTTCTAAAATTTAGATAATTTTGAAAATTCAACTTTCTTTTTGTGAATCTGGAGTGTTGTTTCTACGCAAATAGCGAGTGATCCAGCAGATGGCTAGGCGTAGGGTTAAGCGTCTGGAGGTAACAGATCCATGGCTGTTCTGGAGACGCCCGAATCAAACGAATTTTCTCCCTCTCATCCAAGAATCTAGTGGATAAGTGATTTGCTCGCTGAACCAATTTCCTGCATTTAAACTCAACCCCAGCAAATATTTTTTACCGGTTAGAAATACTTTTGCGGGTTCAACTAGTTTTATAGAAGTTACTCTTTGGAAATAATCTGAGAAAATATATTCTGTTGTTGTAACACTATTTCCTATTTTTATTTTAAAAAAATATTTTGTAATCTATGGAATCCACTTGCTCTTTAATATATTTTTCGGGTTCTCAGTACGTATTGCTTCCTTAAAAGTCTAGATTGTTGTTCATTTAGTTTTTATCAAACTTAGTTTATCAAACACCAGTGTTACACTTTCATCCCTTATCGCGTCTAGCGGGACTCCCGCTTCGTGAAGAGCTTAGATCCGTGGCCCATCGCGCGTCCCCTTCTGCTTTCCTCAATCTGGGAGCAAGGCGTCGTGCGCGCTCCCCCTATCATGGCGCGTGCCCTTTTTTTCTCTTGGCCCTTGGGCGCCGCGCAGCTGCAGGGCCTGGCGCCGCGCGCGGTGAAGGGCCACGGGGGGTGGGGGGACGCCACCACTGCAGCACCTGCATCGCCGCTCGCGCCACCAACACCTGCCGCCGCCCGCCCGCCCGTCACCCTCCCAGCAGCTCCACGGCCGCTCTTCACTCTCTCTCCATCCCAGCGTCCCAGATGACACTGCAGCGCCTCTGACCGGGAGCTCCTAGGTTTGAGTCCTGACGATGGCAGGGTTTTCGACACTAGCTTTTCAGCTAGGTCAAATTCACTCGCTGTCTGGAGGAGAATTCTAGCGGCCGGCTGCTCTCATCGGTAGTTTTCCGTGGTTTCTCCGATCGACACCAGGCGAATGCCGGAGCAGTTCCCTAATAAACGAGCCACGGACCGCGCGCGATCTTTCCTTCCTCTTCCTTATCCTATCCTTTCCCTTTACACACACACTTACACTAGCATGCACTACACTACCACATAATCCGGGAGACCAGTTGACAGCTTAGAACTTGTCCCGGCTGGGGGGGTGCCTCGCTGGTGGGAGAGTCCTGGTTAGGGGCAAATCCCGCTAACCGAAGGTAGGTCGGCGTCGGATCTCGACATCCAGCGGGGGAAAATCACCGCCATCTCCCGAGGAAACATGTACTACACTTACGGGACTAACGATCTAAGCTGTTGGCACTCCCGGAATTACTAACCAACGAACTCAGCGTCCCCCTTCCCCGGTCTACATCACTTTGTCTCCCCGGCGGCCTTCCGTCTGCTGTGTAGGGTTTGTCTTCACCTTTGTTGTTCTGCTAACTTCCTACTCGCCGCCCTTGACAAATAGCTTCATAGCGACGCGCAACCTGACTCTGTACTTCTCTGTGTGCATTATTTCTCCCGATATCTCGTTGCTCTACATATGCCTTACGTCTTCGTCTCCGACTAGATCTCCACACACTTTCCACCTTAACGTTTTCCCACTTTAACCAGTCTGTAGTGTATTGCTATCTCCCCTTAGATCCCCATGGGTTTTTCATCTGCCTAACAAGTTTCGCCTTCACCCTCTCCTAGCCTGCTACTTGTCGCCATGACTGTACTCCGATTTACATGTAGTGTCCCTTCAACCGCTGAAATTCAGCCGCCGCGGCGCGCCGTTTGGGGAATTGTTGCGGCCAGGCTATGATCGGCAGTTTCCCGTGGTTTCTTTAAAAGGTTCAAGGAGAATATCGGAGCCGCACCCTAACAAACGGGTCACAGACCGTGTTCGATCTTTCATTCCTCTTCATATCCCTGTCCTCCCTCTTTACTTTCACACACACACACACACACACACACACACACACACACACACACTTACATTCACTACGCTACCACACATATCAGGAGACAGTCAGGAACTTACAGCTTGCCCCAGCTTGGATGGTGGCTTGCTGGTAGGAGATATCTGGTTGAGGAAATCTCTGCAAGACTACTTTTAGATCGGCGCCGGATCGCGCCATCCAGCGAGGACAAATCCGTCACCTCCAGTAGTAAAACCATGGACTGCATTTACGCGATTAATGACCTTAGCAGATGACGCACCCGGAAGCTCGAATTAATCAATCTGATGCCTTTGGTCGGGTCCACAGTTTTATCTACTAGGCTTCTCTCCTCTATCGACGGTTCAAGTCGTCCTTTATTCAGTATCTTCAATGCATAATGCTTTGCTTTTGACGCGCTCCTTTGTGTCGTACCTTGAGCTCTAAGCGACCTTCTCAATCCCCAAGTACTGAGAGCTCTGTTCACCCCAATATGGTTGCAAATATTTCCTGCATCTCCATCACGGTGTCCTTCCTTCTTTCAGCCATCTGCATCTCGTTGTTAGGGTTTTACCTCCTATGTGGTCTTGCATTTGCGTCATACACTCTCAACTAACTCTCATCACACTTTCACTCTCGAAGGCATCATCCACTAACTTTTGCTTCGATTCCAACAATCTTTTTCCCACCGCCACCTTCTCCATTCTGCTATTTTGAAGAAGGTTCCATTGAACTACCACCACTTACCTCGCCTCCTTATCACGATGTTGATCTTCATTCTGATCTTCCTTCAAATCCCCATCGCTCTCCAATTCTCGCATCCTACCACCTGACACCTAGAGATGTCTCGCTTCATCACTACTGCTTCAACACCAGCATCGTTGGCTTTCTGTCTCTTTTAAGCATTTTCCCCTCCATAACAATCCTCTTTAAATCTCCGACTTCCTAACCTCCTTCCTGTGAGCTACCTCCACCTCAGTATTGTGGCAGCGTTTCCTTGTTTAAGCATATCCCCTACCTGCGCACCTCGCATCATCTTCCTCCATTTTCTCCCCCTTCCAACCAGCCCCCTTGATTCCGCTTCCATCTTCCCTCTTCTCCCCCTTCTCATTTCCTTTATCCATCTTCACCTCCATTCTAGTTCCAGCCTCCTATGAGAAGCCCTCACCTCTTCGGTCTTACCTCTGCATCCCACGCGACCCCTCCCACCCCCTGGCGCCGGCGGCGGCGCTTGGGTTAACTAAATGGGCGCGTGTGGGGCGGCCCGCGTTGCGACGCGGCGCGGCGCGTCGCGTCGGCCGCCGCCGCCGCCGCCCCGCGCGCGCGGCAGGGCACTTGCTGAGATGAGGGGCACCTGCGCCCGGGGCGGCGGCAGGGGCACGCCTACAGCGTGGCTCCTGATGAGACAAATCCCGCCGGGTATCTCGGGAATGCTAATATGCAAATTACGCAGAGCAGGGCGGTGCGGAGCGGGGGGGCGGGGCGGGGCGGGGACGGGGACGGGGCGCTCTCAGCCGCGCCGACAGGCGGGCGTCCCGCCGCCGCCCCCGCCACCCCTGCCCCCCCCGGCGCGCCGCGTTGCCCCCGTGCAGGACACGTGTCGTGCCGCTCCAACATCATCAATTACCACGCGCGGGAGGGGCGCACGCCATTGGGGCCGACCCACCCCGTCCCGCCCACAGCCGAATTTTTTAACTATGGAGATGCGCAAATGAATATAATTGAAAACACTTGTTTTTGTGTCAGAAGTACTTTAAGTCAAAAGAGAAACATCAAAAGTTAACGTCTATAATCGTGATTATATTTTGAATAATAAAAAATTGCATCTCAACAGAGTTAAGGGGGTGATTAATTTTTAATGAACTGTTTTGGAGATATCGTGAATACAAAGCAGCATCATCATCACAATCCTCCAAGTATCTGTCGTAGAAGTTGCTTCTTGTGGAAAGGCTTTGAAAATATTTAAGACCCTTGTACTTTCATAATAAACAAAATATCTTGGTGCTTAATAACTTCAAAATTCCAGGTTTGAAGTTGTTAAGCGGTAAATTATTTTTTATTAGTCAGTATTGTGTATTATTAAAACGCAGGTTCAGAAGAAATCTTACGTTAGCCCTACCTGTTATTGCGCTATTAGTGCATTTCAGATAATGTTTAATTAGGTAATTTTCACTCTCCATCACTAATGCTGTTGTGAAAAATACTTAGGATCTATGTTTTACTGGCTGAGGTGGTTCAGAGCTTCAATTGATGCAGTTGTAAGACTCTGACAGGGAGGTCTTAAGGTTCGGGTTCCTAAATGGCGGATATTCGATACTGGCTGCATACCTAGGTCGAATTCAGCCTCTGTAGTAGGAGAATTAAACCTCTGTGTGTAGGAGAATACTAGCGTCGGGTCGCTCTCATCGGCAGTTTTCCTTGGTTTCTCCAATCAACACAATTAAATACCGGAGCAGTGTCCTATCAAACGGACCGCCTGTAATCTTTCCTTCCTCTTCCCAGTCCTATCTTCACCCCTTACTTTCACACACACGCACTACACTAATACACACAGAAGACCAGTCGGAAGCGTAGAGTGTGTCCCGCCTGGGGCGGTGGCCCGCTGGTTGAAGAAAACTGGGGGGGAATTCTCCGCAAGGCGGCGTATAGGTCGAGGCTGGATCTCACCATCCAGTGGGGGAAGGAAACCGCCGCCATCATCCCCCCGTGATAAAAAAGCACTATAATTACGGGACTAATGCTCATAGTGGTTTCTGTGTCCGGAAACACGAAATAATCTACGCTGCGCCAGGTCAAAGGAACGTTGTCAGAAACGCGTCACCGTCCCTACTCTGCAGAGTAGATAATGTTTTATCACCCGTAGTTGATAAAGAAGTACGTAGAAGTACATAATTGGCCATTAAAAGCGTTTTGTACCTTAGGAATGAAATGAAATTATTTGAAACTTTTTTGGGAAGAACTAAAGCAGCAGTTTTGGAATAGTTATTTGTTTGATGTGAGATAATTTTTTCCCCACCCATTAACGCCCATGATCCCCATTTTGGGAGCGCACTGTTTTGCAATGATATTGTGACGATTATCGATTGAATTACATCATCGATACCATATTGTATACTTGGGTTTTTCTTACCTGCTAGTTGACGTAAATCAGCTGTTGACGGTTTCGCCCAATCGGGAGCTTAAACGTCACCACCGTGACGTCACCATGATGACGTTCTAGCTCTCCATTGGATGACGCCGTAACAGCTGATTTACATCAACTGCCAGGTTAGAAAAACCCAAGTATAGATCAGTATTCCTCCATGTTGTGTGAGTTGCCCTGCGCGCGGTGCAGCCTGGTCTGTGTGCGTTAAAGAAATAATTGACAAATTCTGAGCAACTGCCGTGGATTTTTACTAGTCATCCAAAGATATATTCGTCATTACCTAATATATTGACGTAAGCAACCCTATATAATTTATGTGCGTAATTTGCGTGTAAATTGAACTTATATAAATGCATCGATATGTTGATATGCGAGATTAAGTTGTTTGTTGTGTGTGATATCCGCTTTACAACCTGATCTTCTTTTGGGGATCATGGGCAATAGTTTGATATATGTATTATTTGAGACATCTTCAACTGACGATTTCTCCTTCTGTATATTCTAGGCTCTAATGGAATGGAACAGATTCCTTACATTGTCGGAAGTGGTAGACATCGTCAGTAATCTCAATTCCTTTTCTGAAGAGAATGACGAGAGAGAGAGAGAGAGAGAGAGAAAGAGAGAGAGAGAGAGAGAGAGAGAAAGAAAGAGAGAGACTATTTATTTATTTATTTATTTATTTTACGTAAAAAAACAGTTAAAACTGCGTATGACGTGCTATGGGGAAACGTGAATTGTGTGCACATTTTCAAAATTCTCTGATCCTTACACTGTCATATACTACTTGAATTTCGAAAAAAAAACTCCCATGTAATAAAATCTATTTTCAAGGATAAAGAAGCAATAAATTTTGGGCTCTTATCCATGTTGTCCTTCGGAATAATACTTCCTGCCGTGACAGCATGGAAACGATAATTTGAGTAATTGTATTTCCCACTGAATTCTAGAAGACGTGCACAGAAAATGAAGTTACATTTATGTCCAGAAGCAAACTATTGATAATGTAGAGTTACCTCCTGAGAAAGTGGATTGTGAATCTGATTTGAAGGACTTTGATGATGATGATTTGGAAGACAGTTCTCCGAACAACGTTCCTGGCTCGTTAGAACTTCGAAGTCCTGCGTGTAATAATGCTGGTAATGACAACTCTGTGAAAACTCCGTGTATCAGATCAAAAAAGAAAAGAAGGGTGAATTATGATTCATCCTGTACAACATATGAACTCTTATTTCTGAATTTAAAAAATTACAAAATGAGGCAAGAGATAAGAGATCGCAAAAAATTAAAGAATAAAAAACTGCTTTCGAAGTATTTGAGCTATTTTTTGCCGAGGAAATGCGTCAAAATATCGTTAAAGAAAGTGTCACATGCGCTACACAAATGAACAATCACAATTTTGTTTTCAGTATTGATTGTTTTATAAAATTCTTAGGTATTTTCTAATTTTTTGTGGATACCATTTCTTACCATAAGACCGGTTATATTGGACAGAAGATCAAAATCTCAGTGTGCAGTTAGTACGGAAATTCTTGACAAGAAACCTCTATATAAAAATCAAGAAACACCTGCACATTAATTACATCTTGCTGCAAACCCAGCCTGTAGGATCTAGAGACAATCTATTTAAAATTCATCGGTTTCTGAATAAATTTCATGAAAATTGCATGAAATTTAGAATATTTTCAGAGAACGTGAGCATTGATGAGAAAAGGGTGAGGTATTATGAGCATCATTATTTAAAGGAGTTTATCAAAGGAAAACCAGTGCAATTTGGTTTTAAACAATGGATGATGTGCTGTGCAAATACGGGCTTCTGTTATCATACAGAGAGAAGCAAAACGAAACAATGGAGTTACATATGGATATGGAATTACATATGGGCGATGAAGTAATGAAAATGATTTCAGTTCTTCAAAATCCAGGTGATCATGAATTTTACTTTGATACTTTCTTTACTACCTTTCCTTTGTTGAAAGACTTGACATAAAGCTTATTTATCCTTGAAAATAGATTTTATTACATGGGAGTTTTTTTTCTCCCTTTCAAAATTCAAAATTTAAGTAGTATATGACTTAGTGTAGGGATCACAGAATTTTGAAAATGTGCACACAATTCACTTTTAAATAGTACGTCATAAATTTAAATGTAAATAAATAAATAAATAAATAAATAAATAAATAAATAAAGCGTCGTGCGTGCAACCGAAACCTGTAGAATGAACAAATTTCCAATAAAAGTGACAGGAAAATGTCTAAAGAAGAAAGCGGATTCTATGGTTGTCACTTTGATGCAGAAAACAAAATTATCAGCGTAACGTAGAAGGATAACAATACCGTGAAAATGTTATCTAATCATGAGCACGTCTGACTAAAGCAAGTAGGTGGTCAAGAGGGGAAAGAGTGTGAAAATATGTGATAAATCAGTCTCATTTGATTTGGCAATATAGCAATAGTAAGAGCAGGGTTGATAATTGGAATAGGATAATACCAAAATACAGAATATGAATTTGAGGGAAATGGTATGTCCCTCTTTTTACTATTTTAATGTGGCAATTACAAAGGCTCATGTTTTATATTGTTTGGTCAATTAAAAACTTTCTAATCTGCAATTCAGAAGACAAATTGTATTGTCGTATGTGTATGTTTCATCACTATCTGATCCCAAAATGTTGGGAAGACTGGATCTTACCAAATCCTCAGAAAAAAAGTTCCTATGACCTCTCGTACAACGGGAAACCAACTTTTTGCTGAGTACAGTCACAGGCAGACGGAGGAAGTGTGCTATACGTAAAAAATCATATTATTAAAGAATGAAAATTATGCGACATAGAACTCCATGTGGATTGTTTTCCTAAATGGCATGAAGCAGAATAATCTAAATAAGAAAGGTTATGATTGAAAAAATGTATTATACAAAGTATACAAAAATCTTTCCTAACCATCAACAGTAAACCTGACATCGCCCCATGTACCGTGATCCCCAAATTGGGATCAAAAGAAAAAATCTTACAAATCGTAAATACCCTACCATACCAAAAAACACTTCAAACATGTGTTCCTAGGCAGGAATATCATAGTATGAAACGAAAAAATCACAATTAAAAAGTTGGGCGTTAATGGGTTAATTTTAGTTCTTTAAAAGCGCATCTAAAACGTTTCTGTAATCTTTATTATTTTTCTATAATTTATTTAAGTACAGCGATCAAAGTGTTAAATCTTTCCTTTTCCTACATTGTCATGGTTATTGAACCATTTCGAATAACTTTTTGGCTATTTTGAAAAAAAAGCAAATCTTTTGCCTTCCTTTGTTTCTAGAACCAACGTTCCCACCTTTCATACATTGACTCCATCAATCCCACCTTTCCATACATCGACTTCGAAACGAAATGTAATGATAAATAACAAAACTGATTCTCGTAATTTTACGAGTTATGGTGTTGGGATATTCTACGCCATTTTTAAAAGCTTAACAAATTTCGCTAAATACTATCTCGTAAACGTTAATTGTCGAGCAATACATACCAAAAAGTAGGAAAGACCGGTTTTATCACAAGAGTAGAAAAATGCAATTGCGAGAATATATTGCGATTGATCAACAACGACGAGCAAACTTTTGCAATGGCTCTGCAGTTCACTGCGACGTGCGAATGCCTCCCAACGTCCATAGGACGCGGAGCTCCCGATTCCAATTACAGCGCAAATTAAAAAAATATTATTCATACGAGTCGATTCCTGTCATGACGCCTCTCTTCCCAGAGACGCGAGCAATCATTTTGCTTTTGACGGAGCCCCAATTCAGCCTTTGGCCTCGCCGCGGCGGACGCGACCGCGCCCCGCCCCCTCGCCCCGCCCGTTCACCCCCTGCCCCTTCGCCCCACCCGAACGTTCCCCCCTCCCTTCGCCTAGCCCCCTTCACCAGGCTCCTTCACCCCGCCCCTTCTTCCCATTCCTTTTCCTTGCCTCTTTGCCCCCTCCTTCGCCCCGATCGTTCACCCTGCCCCTTCACCCCGCCCCAACGCCCCCCTTCGCCTCGCCCCCTTCACCCCGCCCCTTCTTCCCACCCCTTCGCCCCGCCTCCTTGCCCCACCCCCTCTCCATGCCTCTTCGCCCCGCCCCAACGCCCCCCTTCGCCTCGCCCCCCTTCACCAGGCCCCTTCACCCCGCCCCTTCTTCCCATTCCTTTGCCTTGCCTCTTTGCCCCCTCCTTCGCCCCGACCGTTCACCCTGCCCCTTCGCCCCGCCCCAGCGCCCCTCCTTCGCCTCGCCCCCCTTCACCAGGCTCCTTCACCCCGCCCCTTCTTCCACCCCTTCGCCCCGCCCCTTCACCCCGCCTCGTCCCGCCCCATCACACCCCGCCCCTTCCTCCACTCCATCGCCTCGCCCCTTCGCCCCGCCTCTTCACCCCGCCCATCCACTCCCCCCACCCTTCGCCCTGCGCCTTTGCCCCGATCCTTCGTCCCACCCCAACGCCCCGCCCGTTCGCCTCGCCCCTTCGCCCCGCTCCCCTCCTGCTTCGCTCCATCCTCACCCGTCCCTTTCGCCCCACCCGCTACCGCCCGCCCCCTTCCCCCGTACCCGCCACAGCGTGTGCTTATTAACCAAAACAAGCAGGGGATCAGCCAGCACGGGCTAGCGATGCCAATCCCGAAAATTTCGAGTGGCTGCTTGCTTGCGGAGGAGCATCACTTGACCGTCCGGTCGAGGCAGAAGTGCTTTAATTACGGTTCATGAATGTTCGATTTGTTTGCTTGCTCCATAGGAACGGAATATTGAACAATATATTGCAGGATATATAAGTCGGAGGAAACTTGCAAATATAAATGCGCCCCATCTCTTGTTCAAGTGACGTTTTTATCTTGTTAGAAGTTTGCTTTGTGGTTTTCGAAATTCGCCTATCAATTCAATATAGGCTAGAACTGAATTAGTAAGCTTCATTATACCAATATAAAATGAAACTAATTAAAGGTATCCATCTTATATAATAATGTGACAGAACTTTTAGGCCACACATTTTTTTATCACTTTACTAAATATATATTTTTGATCACTACAGTAAGTATTATTTATTATCAGCATAGCTTTTTCACGTTTCTGAGCTTTTCTTTCCTAAGAAAGTATACTTCAAAACTTGATTTAATTTCAAAGATCTTAACATGCTCACAAGTATTTTTTTATACAATCAACATAAGTAACATTATTTCTGTCACATAATTTTGTCGAGTGGATTAATTTTGGCATGTTGCAACTTAAACAAGGTCAATAAAAAGTATTTTGATTGATATAATTCTTTTCCCCCATTATCTTGTGTTTTTCTATGGCCAGATTTGTCTTAAAAAATACTCATTAAATTAACAATCGTTTCATTCTAACCACAAAAAACAGTAGGATTAAAATGTAATGCAACACATTAACTCAAATATGTTCCGTTAGTAACTCTTAGTCATTCAGTGTAATTGCTTTGCAACAAAAACAGGAAGAAGAGAGTACTGAAAACACGGGCTGAACAATACGTGTATTGCTCATAAAAATATAACCTTGATTCTCTACTGTAAATGGAAGGACACGATGGTATGCAATACATTTAAAATATACATTTTGTTCTCGAAACAACCGGATATACTCAATATGGCATTAGTTTGCAGTGTTCAAGCAAAAGCGAAAAAAACTGATTCGCATTACGTTGTCATATTTGTATTGTATGAATTTTAATATTCTAAACTATACCAACGTAGGTAGTATAGTAGCGGCACAATTAAAGGCAAAGCTTACAGATAACCCATTCTTGCGGTACGTCGAACGTATATCTGTGATTGGGATGACGCGAGTTCGATCCCGGCAAGGCGCTAGACATTTACTTGATGTCTCATTAGTGAGTTTGTGACAGCTGTCGGAGCCGAATTCGTAGAGCGACTGCTCCTTTCGAGGCTTCCATAGTTTCCCTAATCACTTCCTGCGAAATGGCGGAGCAGCACCCTATACAACAGAACCAAGGATTATCTATCGTCCCCATCACCATTGATTAATTGACTGAGTAGTGATTCCCGGCACGTCAATTGCTATTTTGTGGCGTGTCAATTCCTATTTTTCTGCGCGTCAACGGCTAAAATAATAATTCCCCTAAGTGTAGTGTGTGTTTTTATCGCGGGAAGTGCAAAGATTTTCCCACGCTGGTCCGGCGCCGATCTACATCAACTTGTGGAGATTTTCCTCAACCAGGTATCTCCTACTAGCGTGGCACCAGCCCCAGTCGGGACAACTCCTAAGTTTCCGAATGCTCTCCCGACAAGCGTAGTAATGTAGTGCACGTTAGTATAAATGTGTGTAAGTAATGAGTGATGAAAGTATAAGGAAAGATCGTGCACGATCCGTGGTCCGTTTGTTAGGCTAGTTCTCCGGTATTTGCCTGGTGTTGATCAGAGAAACCACAGAAAACTGTTGATTAGGGCAGCTGGACGCTAGAATTCTCTTCCAAACAGCGGCTGAACCTGACCTGGCTGTCTAGCTAGTGTCAAAAATCCTGCCACAGATGGAATTCCAACCCTAGAAACTCCCAGAGAGAAGCAGTGCAGTGATCTAACCCTGACTGGAAGGCCATGGAAGGGTAAGGCTTGTCGTAACGTATCCCATTTTAATTAGGGAGGGACTTACAGTCCCTGCAATTGCGCGAGGTTTACTCTAGAAAAAAATAGCCCATTCAAAACTACAAATGAATTAACGCGTTCATTGTCCTGTGACTCATATGTGGCTCACGAACCTTTACATTTGCACGCCCCACTACTGTTCTGAGTCACATGGGGCCCACAGACATAGAACGCTGCAATGATAGTAATGTAAGTTGCATTGTAAATATAAGAACTTTAAATAAACAAAATAAGTGCGATAACGGAAATACTGGATTCAGTTGGTTACACAACTCTGGTATCGCCTCTGTTTACAAACTTGAAGCGCGTCTGTTGTTTGCTCTGTTTTGGCCTAATGAGGTTAATAAGTATTTCATGTGCTTTGTAAGCTGTAATGCACACTACTTACAGAAATGATATTATTTTGAAATATGTACGTCACTTTAATCATAGTGAATGGAAAAGGTATGTAGTAGGTTACTTTCTAATGCATATTAAAAACATATAATTCTATAATACTTTATCAAGAATGCTACATTTTTAATGTTTATTATTTAGGTCTATACAAAGTTTTGAAACATCCACTTCCATGAATCAAAGTTAAGTAAATAATTTTCATGCAATAGTCATGTATGTCTCTAAAATAAATCAACATTTTTGTAAATAGAAAATTAAACGATGTAATTAAGTCTACTTTCATTTTTGTTTCAATGAATCCTCACTATAATGATATAAATAATTAACAAATTAATTTGATTCTGAAGCGTTCTCTAATGAAGTACATTATTTCCAACTTTTCGACATTCACATGGCACCGCAGTTTCAACTCTCATTATCCGCTCCGTTTTCATATCGTGTACATCTCCCCTAGCATCCACACACACACACTGTCCCGACGCATGACAAGCAAAGAGCTCACAACAAAGCAACCCCCTGGGGGAGGTGAGACGCGGCAGCGGTGCCCGCGCCGCCCGCGCCGCCCCGCCCCCTCAGTCTATCCGGCGACGCAGTCGTCACCTACACGTTAATTAGTGACGGGCGTCTTCATTACGAGGTGCGCTGTAATCAAGGAGGGAGAGCGCGCAGCCGGTGGCGGTGCCCGCGCCCCCACCCCCTGCATCTCATCAGAGGCCGCGGGGGACGTGGCGGGCGGGGTGCGGTGAGGCTGCGTGCGGTGGGTGGTTCATGGCAGGGCGTGGAGGGGCGGGGCAGAGGCGAGGGAAGGGCCGTGGTGACAACGAACGAGACGGGATGGAAAGGACGAGCGGTGACGATGGGGACGAGCGTGACGAGGGGGACGAGTGGTGAGGAGGGGAACGAAAGGATGTGGGGAAGGAGGGGGACGAGGGGTACGAGTGGTAAGGAGGGGAACGAAAGGATGACGGGGACGAGGGGAAAGAGAGGGCGAGGGAACGAGAGGACGAGGGGGACGAGAGGGCTAGAGGGATGAAGAAGAACGAGGCGTGACGAGGCGGGGCGATGCTGAACGACGCGAGATGTGGCGTGATGAGGTGGGGCGATGCAGGACGAGTCGGGAAGGGATGAAACGATGCCGAACAAGGTGACGAGGCGGGGCGAGGCGGGGCGAGGCGGGGCGAGGCGGGGCGAGGCGGGGCGAGGCGGGGCGAGGCGGGGCGAGGCGGGGCGAGGCGGGGCGAGGCGGGGCGAGGCGGGGCGAGGCGGGGCGAGGCGGGGCGAGGCGGGGCGAGGCGGGGCGAGGCGGGGCGAGGCGGGGCGAGGCGGGGCGAGGCGGGGCGAGGCGGGGCGAGGCGCGGCGAGGCGGGGCGAGGCGGGGCGAGGCGGGGCGAGGCGGGGCGAGGCGGGGCGAGGCGGGGCGAGGCGGGGCGAGGCGGGGCGAGGCGGGGCGAGGCGGGGCGAGGCGGGGCGAGGCGGGGCGAGGCGGGGGAGGCGGGGCGAGGCGAGGCGGGGCGAGGCGGGGCGAGGCGGGGCGAGGCGGGGCGAGGCGGGGCGAGGCGGGGCGAGGCGGGGCGAGGCGGGGCGGGGCGAGGCGGGGCGAGGCGGGGCGAGGCGGGGCGAGGCGGGGCGAGGCGGGGCGAGGCGGGGCGAGGCGGGGCGAGGTGGGGCGAGGCGGGGCGAGGCGGGGCGAGGCGGGGCGAGGCGGGGCGAGGCGGGGCGAGGCGGGGCGAGGCGGGGCGAGGCGGGGCGAGGCGGGGCGAGGCGGGCGAGGCGGGGCGAGGCGGGGCGAGGCGGGGCGAGGCGGGGCGAGGCGGGGCGAGGCGGGGCGAGGCGGGGCGAGGCGGGGCGAGGCGGGGCGAGGCGGGGCGAGACAGGAGCGTCATGGGCTGGGCGGGGCTGGTGGCGTCGGGGGCGGGGGTGATGGGGTGATTCAAGGCCGGGCTGGGGAGGGCCGTGGGGCGGTGTGGGGAGGAGGCGCCCATGTGGGGAGCGCTGCGGCCTGGTGGTGACGAGGGCGCTGGGGGCGGGAGGGTGAGGGGGATGGGCCGTCGCCGCATGAGGGTGTGTGGCGGTGACGCCGAGGGGCGCAGGTGTTTGCTCTAATGGGGAAC
Organism: Teleogryllus occipitalis; assembly: GCA_011170035.1. NCBI lineage: Eukaryota > Metazoa > Arthropoda > Insecta > Orthoptera > Gryllidae > Teleogryllus > Teleogryllus occipitalis. The sequence goes on along the minus strand of BLKR01000047.1, from coordinate 252,511 downwards.
TCGCTCTCTGCGCGGCACACAGTCTTCGCTTCACTGCATAACTGAAGCTTACTCCAATACTATTGTCAGAGAATTATTCTTTATTATAACTTCAGATAAGCATGAATAGCACTAACTATTAGATTAGTTTCGGTTTCTCGCCTTCGGCGAGAAGTGGCGATTTTTCGGTACAAAAACTAGTTACAGCAACAAGTTATAATTAACAAGTTATAATTATCACAATGTGTAACATTTCTCTGATTACTTTTAAAAACAAATATCTATTCATAAAAAGTGTTATACGTTAGATGATTTTCCATTATTAAATCTTTAATTGTTTGCATTTGAAACCCCGGAGGAATAACACCAAACTGGCCGGAAGAGAAATAGAACGTAAGATTTTTGGGATGTATCACATACGTCGTTAAGCTAAAATTTCGCATTCTGATTTGGAATAAGATCGAATATGTTTATTGATTTTTCGTGTGAAAATCACGATCTAACACATGAGAATGTAATAACTCCAGAAGTGATCACATGACGAAGTTAACGGAAGATACTCTTATGAACTTTATGGTGTTTTAGAAATAAGGGCGAAAATAATACTTGTATGATGTGCTTGTGTTCTAGATAAGCTTTGGCCTAATTTCCACAAAATTGAGATAATTCTAAGAACATTCTCGCCAAACCGATTATTACATTTTATGCACTGGTTTTGGGATGCTGGTGTAACATATTACGATGTACTATAAAATATTTCTTCCTTATTTTGTGGCGAGGAATGTCGGATTGAAACCATTATCTTATTATTACGTCAGAACGAACGCGATGTTGCTTAGGACTATCTAGATTCAAGCTCCTTTGCATATTTTATCACAAACAGCATTATTGTAAGATTTCAAGCATAAAATAGAATCAAATAGAATTGGTATCGAATAGAGGTACCAAAATTGGTAAAATGTTCCTTTTTCATGCGAGATATAAAGCATATGAAAACCCGACCGCTTCTTCTCCCTCATCCGTATTAAAAGAAAAATATGAGGAACGTGTTTTATTGGAATTCGAATATCGCGCCGTTTGAATTCGAGATACTAGACACCTCCCTCTTACCACGAAATGGTGGTTTTCAGGCAAACCCTCTCCATCCAAAGTAATAGGAGATCCCGGGTGCGTGGCGTGAGCGACGGGTGCGTGGCGTGGCGTGGCGTTACGGGGTGGGGCTTCTCTTTCTAATTACAATTCTCGTAAAATGATACCTGGTAGGCTCAAATTTCTCGTTCCTTTCTAAGAAGTTATTTCGGGATTTATTCTTCTGACGTCAACAGAACTGAACTGCGAGACTAATCTCCTTTTGTTGTGGAAAGAATTTCTGACTACGTCACACAATTATTTGTGCTACAACTGCTGCTGTGTGCAATTGGACTCTACACAATGCAGTTACTCAGCCTCACTTCATTACAGACCTAACGTAGCACATTCCTTTGTTTTCTGGGCTAGACTCTGATAATGCCTGCTACTAGGGAAAGACCGTAAAACGATCACGACGATGTATTACTACTATACTCCCTGATTATTTAGGTTTGCTTTAAAACCTTTGAAATCTTGACAGTAAGAATTATACTATTTTACTTTTTAAACCTTAAAAAGTATTGTAGGTAGGGAAAATTCATTCAATTTTTTTTTTTGCTGAGTGTGACTGTTCTGGAATGTAGCAATGGCCCCACGGCACTGACGTGTTGTAACATTGGCACGCTTGATTAACTGATTATTTTGTGTTCATTAATTCCTTAAGTGTAGTGCATGTTCTATCCCGGGAGTCCCGGTGTTGCTTCCCTAATGGAAAGTAAAACCCGGCGCCGACATGCACGTCGATCTACAGGGGGCTTCTCCTTTCAGTTATCATCGCAAACAAGGCATTTCCACAGTCGGGAAAAGCTCTTAAGCTCCCGACTGGCCTCCCGACATTGTGGTAGTATTGTGGATGCAAGTGTGTCTTTGTAAAGGGAGAGAATAGGACGAGGAAGAGGAAGGAACGATCGCGCGCAGTCCGTACCCGTTAGTTAGGGTACTGCTCCGGCATTCGCCTGGTGTTGATCGGAGAAGCCATTATAGAGCACGTATAAGAGCAGCCTGCCACTAGAATTCTCCTCCAGAAAGCAGCTGATACAAGCACGGAACCACCGAAGAGTTAACGACTCTCTGGCCACACCGAGGCGTGGATCGCAAGAGCCTAGGCTGGCCGTGTGAGGGATAGGTCGGTCTGCGCGAGTAGAAGCCGTAGGGTGCTTTGATTGATTGATTCATTCATTGATTGTTTGCGATTCCGGGGCGTCAACTTCTAAGGTTAATAGTCCCGTAAATGTAGCGCATGTTTTTTCCCTCGGGAGGTAGCGGCGATCTTTCCACGCTAGATATGAGATTCAACGACGACCTGCCGTCAGCGAGCGGCATTTTCCTCAACCAAGTATACCTCTCCAGCGGGGCACCTCCTCAGCCAGGACAGCTCTAAGATATCAACTGGGCTTCCGACATTTATGGTAGCGTGTGCTTCTCAGTGTAAATGTGTGTAAGTAAGGGTTGTGGATAGGAAAACCAAGAGGAAGGAAAGATCGCGCGCGGTCCATGGCCCGTTTGTTAGGGTACTGCTCCAGCATTCAGCTAATTTTGATCAGAAAAACCATTACAGAACACACATGAGAGCAGCTGGCCGCTAGAATTCTCCTCCAGACAGCGGCTGATACAGGCACGCAACCGCCGAAGGGTTAAGAAGGATTCCCTGGCAACTCCAGGGCGTGGAGGGCGAGGGATAGGTCGGTCTGCGCGAGCAGAAGCCGTAGGGCGCGCGGCGGCGCGGGGGCGGGGGAGGAGTAGACGTATGGGCGGCGACGCGCTGTCGCGCGCGGCACGGCGCGTCCTCCGTCAGGACGAACGCCCCTATCGGCCGCCGCCGCGCCCCGCCCCCTGCCCCCGCCGACGCTGCCACGGTGCGGCGCCGCGCGACCGCCAGGCGCTCGCCCGAATAACGGCATTAATCCCGCGCCCCACGCTGCCAGGGCGCCCCTCGCGGCCGACGGCGACAACACGCCTCACGGCCGCCTGGCGCTTGCCTCTGGCGGCGCACTCCGCCGTGCATCGCCTCTAATCAGTTCTTAAAAGATACACCACATTTCTTCACGTGTCTCAGACGAATATTAAATTACAGACTTCCAAGTAAGGTAGAGGTAAATAAAAATTATGATTGAGTGGTTTATTGATTATTTCGTGATTCCGGATCGACAACTGCTATGACCATTGATTCCGTTAGTTTGTTTTTCACGAGAGGTGACGGTGATATTTCCTCTTGGATGATGAGATATGCTGCCGACTTACACGTCCTGTCAGCTTATTATTTTTTCACATCCAGATATCTCCCACCAGTGGAACATCGCCCAAGTCGGAACAAGTTCTAAGCTCTCGGCTGGTCTCTCGACAAGTGCGGTAGTTCATTTCATGTAAATGTGTGTGTAAGTAAGGAATGAGGATAGGAAAAGGATAAGGAAAGAAAGATATCGCGCTATTCGTGGCCTGGTTGTTAGGGTACTGCTCCGGCATTCATAAAATCGGAGAAACCACGGAAAACTACCGATCAGAGCAGGCGCCCGCTAGTATTCTCCTCCAGACAGCGGCTGAACTCCACTCAGCTAACTTTCTAGATTGTGTCGAAAAACCTGCCACCGTCGGGACTCAAACCCTAGGATTCCTCGGTCAGAGGCACTGAAGTGACATCCGATAATGCCCTGCGCCACCTCAGGCTGTAGAAAATGATTACATTTTGCCAAGGATAATCGGTTGGAAATTTCATATTGTAACGAATAATGCGTCATCTGCCGGCACCACCAAGAAGTACCTGTATGCGCGGATTGCGACATCTGCCGGCGGCCCCCGAACTACATGGTCCCAGAGTGTTCGCGGCGCTTATCGCAAAGTCCAGAAAAGTCTACGCGGCGGTTAGCTGTGAAGTGATTGTGCTCAGTGACGTGAACCGTGGCCAGCGCCGTGAACTGTGGTCAGTGCAGTGGACTTTGGCCGGTGCATCGAACAGTAGTCAATGCTTAGGACTGTGCGACAGTGCAGAGACGTGAACAGTGAAAATAAACACTCAAGAGAAGTGTAGTGCAAATAAATAATCAAGAGAAGTTTGCCGTATAAAGAATAATCAAGTGAAGACTATCTGTTCATAAATCAAGTGTTTTCAGTGATTGTGTTAAGAAACAAAATAAACGTTTTTGTTAAAATAATATCTATGTTCTAATTCACCACATAGAAACGTAACATTATGATACAACGAATTTCCACTTTTGTTACATGCCATCATACACATGTGTTCGTCATGTGACCGAAATCTCTGTGACTGCGTCAGAACATGATCTGAACATTATCAAAATTCTTTAATATCCCCTTGGTGGGATATCTATTGTTTCCTTATCGCAGATTTGGAATGTTTCTGGATATAAAATATTGTTAACTTTCATCAATGCACCGCCATCAGACTTTATTATTTTATTTTTCAACTCTTATTTCTTCTATTTTTGCCAGTATTTTCATGGTCTTTTTGCCACAGTTCTACAACCTATCGTCCACAGTTTTTCTTAATGTTGCTACAGAATAGCTATCTATGCTTATACCATCTTAAACTTCTTTAGTAGTTATAAAATATTGCATCATCTCAGCTTTTTCAACTGGATTAAATCGCTTGAAAAAGATTGGGAAAGGTATTTACGATAAGCTTCACTATTTTCTACAAACCGTGCCGCTTCGCTTGAGGCTATTACTTAATCTACTGGGTTTTGCACACTTTCTCTCGCGTTAGTAAGATCTACACTAATATGGCGTTGCCTGGAACTTACATCGTCTAACAAAATGTTACCCTTTAAATAATTTCCTAATTTTTAAAAATCCTTCTTGTGAAGACAAAAAGGGATCAACTGTTATATCAAGCTTTTCCATAGCTGTTTCAAACAACAATTAACACGCGCCATGAAAGATCCCTATGTTTTAAGAAAAAGTAGTGTTCAGAAAATAAACTATCTAAACGAGTAAAACCCACTAATTTGATAATAAAATACATGAATAATCTATATTTTAAATTAAATTTTCCGAAGGGTCACTAGAAAGGAAAATGTCAAACAGAGCTGTACATCAGCAACACGAGACCTCTCCATCTTTGAACTCAACATAATAAAGCCAAACACGTACAAATTACGCTCTATTCGTGCCCCGCATTCACTCTTTCGCATTAATTTACAACGCATTACGGCCAAACGAAGTTCTCTCGGGTCCATTCGGAGCGGCGCGAGGTAGCGCTGTGGGCGGGTGGGGCGGAGCGGGTTGGGGTGAGGTGCTTGGCGCCAGGCGTGACGAATAGGGTGAGTGTGGAGGTGCGGGGCGGTGAGGTCGAGCTGGGCAGGGAGGAGTGATATAGGATGGGAATGAGGGGTGGGGAAAGCAGTATGAGGCGATCTTGGCGAGGTGGGCGGGGAGGTGGTGAAGTGTCCGGAGGATGGCATGGTTGGTGGGGTGGGCGGGATGGAGAGATGGGTGAGATGGGCGGAGTGGGTGGAGTGGGAGGGGTGGGCGGGTTGGATGGGATGGGCTGGATGAGCGGGATGGACGGGATGGGCAGGGTGTGCGGGTGGTCGGTGTATGTGGGATGGAAAAATGAAGGGTAGGGCGATATGGGTGGAGGGGAGAGATGGGCAGAGTGAGGGATGGGCCGAGTGGTGAGGATGCGGAGGGCAGATGGGATGGGCAGGGTGGGTGGTTTGGGAGGGCAGGGTTGGCTGGTTGGGCGAGGTGGGAGAGGTGGGCGAGGTGGGCGGGGCGGGGCGTAGTTGGCAGAGTTGGGAGAGTTGACAGAGCTAGCGGGGTTCGCGGATTGGGCGGTGTGGGGTACGGAGGAAAAAGGCAGGCGGGGTAGAGGATATGCGAAAAGGGGGAGGTAGGGGAATCCCAGAAGTATTCACACAGCGCTGCCCGGCAACTCCTCGCTCTCGCGCAACTTAAAAAGCATTAATAAAAACAATTTTCAGTTGGTGCCCTCGCCCTTTCGTGCGCGTTAGAAGGCGCGAGGTGGTTGGCAAAGGGTGCGCTTTGCCCTCACTCCACAGACCACCCGCGCTGCTCAGCCAACAAGGCAGCTGCCTCTGCTGCATCGATTCGCTTGTGGCCTCACACGCCACCTAACGACAAGTTAACATATTATAACGTAAAAATCTGTTCATATGTAAAGTTTGCGTAGCAACGAGGTGAAATGGGTAGTTATAGAAAAATAGTAGCAAGAACTCTTGAATCACCGACACGGATAGGATGGAAGGTTCTGAGATATACACGAAATGAATTGATATAATAGTTGTGAAATGGATATCTTGAGAGGTAAATTTCTTATGACAATACAAATTAATTAAATTGTAATAGGATGAAACAATTGTGAGATTATGTGACTATCAATAAATGAAATTAATAATTTTTCTATTAAAAAAATAATATGTATATATTTCCGACACACGGTTTGCGGGAGGTCGAGAGAATAGATGATTATATCGCTATACCATCTTTCAATTCCCATGCAACCTCCCTCCCCCCTCTCTCTGTTTCTCTCTAACTGCCTCCCTTCCCCACTCCCTCCCTGACCGCAATGCTAGCAGAAACTTTCAGAAATCGTGAGGAATGGTCCATACAAAAATGGGGTATCAGTCGATCATGGGGCCATGTCCACAATGGGAACGGAAGAGGGGGAGGAGGGACTGCGAGCGTACTTTCCACGTTGTTTAATGCAGGCCTGCTCAAATGCAACAATTGGGTCCAGACTGCCCGGGGTGGCCTGTGCAATTGACCTGCAAGCAACTCGCATTTCACTAAACTAGAGCCGATTTTGGTAACGCCAATCATCCGCCACAACACCCCCAGCAGCGCGGTCTCAACGAACGGGGTCCAAACCGGCGACTGGCAGATCCGCGCTGGGCAAGGGCGCGCACTGCAATGGGCCGGCCTCTTGAGCGGGCCTGGCTTAACCCTGCAGGAGTCGCATGCAGACTGTCAATCCGCAGGCAGTAATTTTTGTTTTTCTTTCCAATGTCTTTAATCTTAGAAATAACAAATTTCAGTACCTTCCAACAAGCAGTAGTTTAAATTTTTTTTTTTTTCAGTTTCATCAGTGCAGTGATACCGGGGTTATCAACTATATTGTAGATATCCAACACAGTGCGACTGCAGTTGTTACATCTTTTGCACAACATTTTAATAGTATAAGGAAAATAACTAATATGCTGGTAAAGTAAATAAAATATGTGTACTGATAATTTTAATGTAGTTTAATTTTTATTTTTGAGTTTCGTACTACTCCCTCCCTCACCGCAATGCTAGCAGAAACTTTGAGAAATCGTAATGAATGGTCCATACGAAAATGGGGGATCTGTCGATCATGGGGCCATGTCCACAATGGGAACGGAAGAGGGGGAGGGGGAGGAAGGACCGCGAGCGTATTTTATACTTTATAAAATGTTTGTTAAAAAAATCACGAAATTGTGAAACAAATTTTGAATCACTTCTCTCGACATATAAATGACCAAATTAGTCTTCTATTGTTAATAATTTTTCATTAAAATATTAAAAGAACTAGAACCTTTTCTAAGTATGTTTCTTTCATATCTAGAAATTTTTGACTTCGCACTTTTGACTACGTGCGGCCTCACAGTCCGCCACTACAACTGACATTTTAAAACACTTTGGCGCGAATACTGTAAAGTTAATGCACTGCTCCGGCATAATAATGGGAAGTATCTACGGAAGCGAGCGATTTCATCACCCGGTCTTTAGTATTCCCTTTTAGGCAGTGACGCTACTACACTTTCCGAAATTACATTATTCGGCCGTCTACATTATTTTAATGTAAAATACATTAAAGTATTTATCATGATCGCGCATTAAATTTAATGTACACATGTACATTAGGATGCAAGAATCAAAGCTTTATGGTCACATCTGGAAGAAATGAATGAATGGTCTTTAATGAACTGATGGATATGAATATATGATATCAATGTTGCAAGGCAAGTGCAACAAGAGAACCTCTACATTAAATCTACACCGATTTTAATTAAAGCATTAAAATTAATGTACAGATATATTAAGCTCTTTTTAACGTACAAGTTCAGTAAGTTTTATTTACATTAATACATTAATCTACATTAAATTTAATGATATTTCTGACAGTGAAGCTACTTCGCTGTTTGGGCTGTGTACCGCGTTGTTCAGGCCTTTGGAGCCGAAACATCAATCACGAACTTGAAGGAAGGTCCCTGTCTGCAAATCTTGACTTGAAGCTTCACACTACAGACCCACTTCTCGAATAAACGTACTTCCATTTACTCACATGAAGTCTCTTCAGACCTTCACTTGCTTTTACGGTATTTGTTTTCTCACCTACTTCACTATACACCAGTAATTCTTCTTCTGCGGGTGAAATCTGTAGCGGTCAACCCACTTGCTTTCCATCTCGGAGTAACACCAGTGGAATTTTTAGTGTAGTACAAAGCAGGTTTTTGACACGTTCCCTCAGAGATTTCCCGTTAACTCTGCCTCACATTCCACCGGTCCATCATCTTTCATTTCATCCTCGTCATTCCCTTCACCATTAAGACCGTTTAGCAATTAATCGATTGTCAATTTCAAGTAGGACAATCAGGCTTACAACCTGATATCATAATAAATTTATTTTTTGTTTTCTTTGAATTTCACCTCATCAACATTTCCTTCAATTTTTAAATTTATAGATTGTTTCTCCTTATTTACTATATTTTCGTGAAGTCTTCTTCTAGTCTGTAAATCCTGTCAAATTCGTGCTAAAACACACGTATACTCTCTTGTATTTTGCTGTATCATTCGGAACATTTTCGTTTTTTCATCTTTGTTAGTTATGTAATCATCAGTTATGCTCGTTCTTGTACAATCAATTTAAAGCACGTTATTTTTTAAAAATACTGTAAAATCAAATATGTTTTTCTTTGTTTTTTGATGCGAATGCGTTTTCTATTAATTGAGGCGAATGTTTCTAGTTTTCAAATGTCAACAACGTTTGTGCATACCTTTATTTGTAATATGAGTTCAGAGTAATAAAAGAGTAGTTTGGAAGTCTGCTGCTCAAGCAAACTTTCGCGTATTATACTTGTCCCCCACCCGTCAGGTACAATTCTTACTGTTTTTGAGGAAAAATAAATTACCAAGCTCTGCCTGTCCCAATCTGTATACGCGTAGATGACTGCTAACGTCGTTCCTTGTTTGCTTTTTGCGTTTCCCTGCTACCATTCAGCCTGAAGCTTCATATTTCATTCGCATCTTCATGAGCCATATTCAGTCTCATCAGCGTCCCCGTGCGCGACTCAACCTCCCATTACTTTGGAAGGCGGCTGCGGCCGCCCCGCCCTTCCCTTCCCCTGCAGCCTCTGCCTTTGCTGCGGTGTCGGCGACAACGAGCGTAACGTGGGGAATGTACGGAGATTGCGGCGGGGGCGGGGCGGGGCGGGGCGGGGCGGGGCGGGGCGGGGCGAGGCCAGGGGAGCTGAGGAGCTGATTTGTGGCAGCTAGGGCGGGGCGGGGGCGGGGACGGGGCGGGGCCGGCGGGAAGTCCGGACGCGGGAAAAGGGCGGAGGCGCCGCGCCCGCAAAACAATGCAAATCATGGCGCCACGTCCGGCAGCGACTACGAGCGCCAGAGACGGTGGGGCCGGCTTGCGGAGAGGCGGTGGTGGTGACGGTGATGGCGGTGGCGGTGGAGAGACGGCGACGGGGACGGCAAAGTATGCAATGTGGAGGACCTGCGGATGACGAGTGCGCCAACGACGCTGTCGGTGACGCCAGTGGTGCCGGCGGTGGCGATGGCGGCGGCCGAGGCGAGGCGAGGCGTTGCAGTGGTGGCAGCAGAGGTGTTGGCTGTGGCTGTGGCGAGGCGGTGGGCGAGGGCGGGTACGAGGGCTCCGGAGGGAGCGAGCGATGTAATAGGAGCGGCGAGGGTGGCTGGTTGACCCTCCTCGTGTATTCCGGTCACTGCTCCCGCAGGGAATAAGGAGTAGCAGAGGTTGATGATCGGAGGTGAAGAAACGAAGGAATAAAGAAGAGAATTGGAGAAACAATTGAAACTACCAAAAGATGTCAGTTCAAACAAATAGTATGCTTATTAGATATATTTAAATATGTATCAAAAATAAGAATATAATAAACAGAGGGTAATAAATAAGGTAGAAATTAAAATTTTAAACGTGCAAGATAGCATCAAAAATAAACCCGAGAAAATGAGACAAAGGGAAACTTAAGATGAAATTAAACCAGAATAATACGAGAATGACGTAGTTGAAATTGTAAGGGGTTTGCACAATGGAAAATAGGAATGAAAAGAAAAGATTGTAGAGTACTAAAGTGAAGGGGTTGCGGATGAGAGCAGCAAGTTGCACGGGGAGAAATTACTTAAAAGAAGTCCGCAGAAGCAGCGAATCGAGCAGTGCAGAGCCTGACCACAAGATCGGCGGCGTGGAGGAAACGGCGCTGTCGCCGTTGAGCTGAGAGGGGCGGGAGCGGGGCAACGCAGGGCAGAGTGGGAGGTCTCAAGAGCAGAGGATGGAAGCTTGACACGGAATAGATGGAGCCAGTCTGTGTATGAGACCTGGACTGGGACATAATCGAGACAAGAGGCAAGAGTGGAGATCCAAGTTGATGCAGGTCGAAGGTTACGGGAGTAGGAGCCGGGCTAAAAAGTAGAAGGAATACGTAGGGAATGGAACCTAGGCAGGGCATGGCCCAGAGCGGCAGCGGGGACTTTTGTACACCGAGTTGATTGTGAAGAAGCAGGCGGGCAAGGTTAGAGGATATGGGAACAGAGGACGGAGGCGTGACAAGGATTAGAATGAGTGAGCGGGAGCGGGGACGGAGCCGAGGGGACAGGCGGCGGGGAAGGTGACGGCAGCGGCTGCCGGCCAGAGGCCGCGCGGGGGCGGATGTGGGCGGTGGCCACGACGCTTAATTTCGCCCCGGGCGCCGGCGGCGGTTTCCAAATCCGCATGGAAATGCAGCGCCGCGCAGGGCGAGCGCCCTTCACAGCCCGCGGTGACAAAGAAATGCAAATCGAGGGAGTGACGCGCGGTCGAGCGGCGGTCAACGCCGCCATCCCCCACGCCGCCGCTTCGCCCTCCCAAATTGTTTCCCTTCTACCCTCGCTGTGGCCACTAGCGCCCCCCTCCCGCCGCCGTTGCTGCGGCAGCTCCATGCTTTCCCAGGTTGCTGCTTTATTTCCCTCCCATTTTGTCACCGCCTGTAGCTGCTGTAGCTGCCACCGCCGCCGCTGCTGCTTCTGCCACTATTGAACTCCCCGTGGTGTTCACGCAGACGCATGTTACTCCTGGGTTGTAGCGTCTGTCGCTCTCCCATGGTGACCCCGATCGTTACCCTCGCTACCATTCCGGAAGAGGTGGTTCAGGACATCAACTGATATCACTGCAGTGCCTCTGAGTGGAGATTCTTGTTTCATGTCCCGATGGTGGCAGGATATTCAACTCTAGATTGACACGGTGGCCGAATTCACACTTGGTAGAATTCAGTCGCTGTGTGGAGGGGAATTCTAGCGGCCGGCTCTTTTGATAGGTAATTTTCGGTTTCTCGAATCACGGAACACATCTCCTTTTGATGAAACGTTGTAATGTCCGTATCGTCAGTTACAGATACGTCGTTGACTTCCCATCGACCGCTTCTTCTTAGAAGAAATTATAGTCTTTCTCAACAACGAAAATAACAATTTAATAAGAAGACTTCCCTCTTACAGGTTAATACTTATATCAAATTAAATCAATCCTCCAAACACTAAGACGTTATCACAGCTAACATCTTAAAAACATCATCCATACTGATGTATAAAATTCACAATTCGTGGTAACAAGAAACCCTCGACAAAGACAACCCGCTACGTTACACTGCTCTCTGTGTTGCTACCAGTGCTGTCCCTCAACCCTTGCTGCTTCTCCATTGCTCGAACTGTCAGGTTGCCACACATACCGTCATTTCATTGCACTGCTAAGCAACTCTACATTTCCCTCTCCCCATTATCCATGCTGCTGCTGCTGCTGCCGTTGCTAGATGCTCCGCCTCTCGTATAGTCACCTTCGTCGTCGCCTCTTCGCCTCGTCCTCGCTGTACTGACCTTGTGTTATGGCAACTCCTGCTTGCGCAGTAGCCGTTAGGGCCGTCTTGCTGCCGTAGCTGCGTGTGCATGATTCGTTTCCAGGACTGTCGCATACGCAGACTTCTCGTGTTATCTCTTCAATGCTGCTGTCCCTGCCACCCTCTCCTTCTGTTACATCCGCTCTCCCTCACCACGAACACCTCTTTCGCTGCCGCGATCAACCTCCCAGGTTGGTCCTTTTATCTATTTATTTATTTAGTCAAAAACAGTCGAAAACTGTACGTGACATATGGGGGAGAAAATCATCTGCGCACGCTTTCTTGAGTTTCAGAATCCCTTCCCAATAATTTAACTATTAATAGTTGAAAGATGTAAAAATAGTAATAATAATAATAATAATAATAATAATAATAATAATAATAATAATAATAATAATAATAATAATAAATTTTAAAAACCGAGAGATTAACATTTCAAAAACTAGATATTTCCGTTGCCGAATTATAGAAAACTTATTTTTTTAACGGTAAACGAACGAACAGATTTGATTTTTCATCCTTAGCTCTACTACCACTACAAGCAAAAGGAAAGTTCAACAAAACGTGCGCATAGTGAAGCTACATTTACGGCACAACAATGTTACATTAGCGGCACAACAATGCTGCCGTCACCAGTGATGAGCTCCCGTTGCTCTCATTTCAACGGGCAATATCCTTTCGACCACCTCCACAACCGGAAACGATGTGTACACTCCGCACTTGTTATCACTGACGCCGCACTCAATGCCAATCTTCCTGTCGTGTTGATTGACACCTGTTCACCAACACACTCACAGAGTCTCGCGCTTCTAACCCCTTCCCTATCCGAACTCCCCTTTGTCTTTCAGTTCCCAGTCAGAATCCTTTGACAGTTCTTGTACGTGTCTATGCTGACAGAGATAAGTTCATCCCTAAAATAACCAGTAAATGCGATATATAACAAAAAGCATGCAGAAAAAGATAAGATTAGAAAATAGTTCAATATCATTGAACATTTCAAAACAAGATTCGAACTGTGGGCATTAAACACAAACAAGAAGCGGAATATAAGAAGAACATTGAAAAAGGTACATTATGTTAATACACTCTATATAATAAACTAAGCAAAGGTAACTTTTTTATCGTTTACACAAAACCATGGTTACAAAAAGCTGTACGTTTTCCCTTTCAGGAGAGAGAATTACTCCCATGTTTCTCACTGAACAGATTTAAGATGGAAAAATAGAAGTCTGCATATCACGGCACAGTGTTTACGAAGGCGTTCAAAATTGTGCGTAATGAAAATCATGCGTCGCAAACGATGCGCTTTTTGATTTTAAGTTACTTGTATTCATAAGGTCACAGGCGAAACTTTTTGTCGTTATCTACAAACTGAGACATTCTTGGAAATCTTTTACATGTTCGGAGGATATTCGCATTTCCTATTGTTGGTTGTCCGAAACGTTTGAAATTTATTTTCACCGAATATATATATATATATATATATATATATATATATATATATATATATATATATATATCGTTTAGAAGTTTTAATCCAATGGTTTTTCTTTTAAATGCTGGATTATAAAAATTAATATTACTTGATTTTGATATAAATAGATTATTTTTTAATACGAACAAGCCTGAAATTTGTGACGACTGACTATACAATCGAGAAACTATTAGTTTCAGTTTCTCTAGCATGGTACCTTATTTACAATTTTATAAGAGTGGCAACGAATGAAATAACGGTTTTATTATTTGAAAAAAGAGAATCACCAAATACATTCATAACAACTGCATGTGTAAATCTTTCGAGAATGCATTAGGTAGTAGGCATTAAATAATCAAACAACACGTCCTTTTATGTAAAATCATCACATTGTCTGATTTCATGATCAACTCTTCATTCAGAAATATGATTACTGAATTCAAAATATATTGCTCGGGAAATAAAAAATTAAATTCTTCCAGTGAAAAAAAAAAATTAAAAATTGGCCGGAAATAAAGTCAATGTTCATCAAATAAAGGCCCTTGTAAAGACCTAACTCCTATTTTAAAGATAATATATTGTTAATAATCAATATAACAAAATATATTTGCATAATTCAATTAATTGACTGGATAACACGTTACCGTCACTCGCATATCCAGTGATTACAAACGCACATATTAAACGAATACTGTAGTATGGAGGAAGCGTGGGAACGAATTTTAATAGAATTCCCGATTTTTATATTTTCAACATTCCTGTAAATTGTTTTTAACGCTCTTAAAATAAAACGATGAGCGACATGAAACAATGTTTCAATAGTTTAAATTAGAAAATATTCAATAATAATTATTCTTTGGAATAACCACGAGAAAAAAGTAATTCGCCCAAAAAAGCACAATTTATTTTCCCAGCGAGGTATTTTCTCCGAATGCTGCACCGCAATGTAAATAACATTGTCCTTGAAACCTTCCGCAAGAAGTCACGAAACCTCTAATTGAGTCCGCGTACACAGGAGACAGCTGTCCACTCAAGTAGAGCAAAATATCCTACTCCGCTTCGCCTCGAATACGCTTTCATCCACATAAAACGCGAGCTTTCCTGTTCGTATTAACTGGACGTCAAGAAGTCTATTAGCATATTCATGAAAGCGGAAAATTAATTACTTGTGTCATTACGTAAGTTTATATTGTTCATTATGTAATTACAATTTAACAAATTTCATTCATTTTTCTGTACTTTTAGTTGCGTTCATGTAAATATGGAATCCAACGAACCAAATATTTATATTAATGGAAACAATTTCATCGTGCATAAAATGTGTAAAATAGAATGACATGATTGTATTGAAACAAATTATATAACGTTTCGCCTAAATTACATGCTCGTCACTGACAAAATGTCAGTTTAATGCATTCAGAATTTGGTAGGTAAGATCTATAATTTAACAAAAAAATTCTGTAAAATATTTGTCATATTGACAAAATTATGAAAACGAACAATAATTGTAGTAATTTGTGTGTAATAACCAAGCCACGCCTCTGTTTTGATGAATGCAAACCGGTGATCGCACCTGCACGAAAGCGGTGGCGCGCAGGTGTCTTGGGTCGCCAACGCGGACGGAAGGGTGGAAAAGTGGAAGAAGCGGGAGAAGGGACAGTGGCCGGCGTCGGGATCTAGCTCAGGATTCTCGGGGCGTTCGGAAAAGCTCGCAAAAACACGCCGGACCAGACCGGACCGGACTGGAGAGCGGACCGGTCCCGAGGCTGGGAATAAAACCTCTGGGCCTCCCCCCGCCCGCCCCCCCACGCCACGAGGGTTCATTAACTCGTTACGAGGCTCCGGGCGAAAAAAAAAAACGACGCAAGAAACGAGAACCTGCAATTCCACCTATTCTGGGGACGCACTCTCCCCACGCTGTCCTCATGCATGTTAACTTGGCCCAGTATGTGCCCGGAACATGGAACTGCCTCGAAAGAATTGCACTTGTCGATTTTCTTTGGGAGAGCTCCTTGTTTAAATACACTTAAGTGAAGGTAAGATAGGAGGCAATTAAATATAAAAACAAATAATTAGGTTTTATTTTCCACTTTTTGGCAGCCAATAATTGAAATCTGGACCTGTCGGATGTTTTAAGCGTAAATGTAGTGCTAGCTATTTTTTGAGGTAATATAATTTAATTAAATGTTTTCAGGGTCATTTGAAAACGTCCCACTGTCGCGTATTTAAAACCTCAAAATACAAGTTTATGATAATTAATTGAAAAATGTATTAAAATTTACTAAGTTTGTAATAATTACTCATTTTATAATTAAAAATACGTACGAGTCTATTTGAATACGTACGAACCTACGGAATAATATAAGTAATGTAGAGAAAGTTATGCAATGCTGTGGAAAATTCATTTCATGATTTTAACGGATATTCTTGTTACGGAGTCTTCTGACCGTCTGTCTGCAATTTGTCTATGTGTCTGTCTGTCGGTCTGTCTTGTATGTATGTATGTATGTATGTTGATACGTCTGTAAAAAACACTAGCGCCGAAACAATTTGTAAGATATTTTTTTAAATGAATATTCGCCGTAGATCTGCCCAGCTTAAAGCTCTGCGATTTTGAAACCAATTCTTTAAATTTTGATGATACTATACAAGCACTGAAGCCCCTCGGGTATTTTCGAAATATTCTCAAAACTGGCTCCAGTTTTTTCTTTAAATTTCTTGTGGTAATAAAGTGTAAGACACTTATAAAGATGGCGTAGGTCAAATTTTTATCATTAACTGTGAATTTTTGAAAATTGCAAACGGCAATTTTTTCGGCATCTTTCTACAACTAATGATGAGCTATATTGAAGATAGAGATTTTTTTCTTCAATTGAAATTTATTCTCGACAATTAGTACATTGATTCAAAAATTATAGTAGAAATATCTGAATTATTAAAAAAATTAAAAACAAGATTTACTCAAAAACGCCCCTAATTTTTTTTCTTGCATTTATTGTACGGATACTAAATGCTAAATGCACTGATTCAGATGACATAAATTCTATTTTGATGTACGAGGATTAGGGCAGAAGTAATGGCAACTATTTGTTTCTTAAAGAAATTTTATGGGATGGCATATCTTTATTTGTCGCGTGAAAGAAATGCAGTACTAGTGTGTGTTCACAACAACAAATAGTTCTTTGAGTGCCTCTCCTAGCACAGAGGACAATGTGAAATCAGATGTCTGTCTACCGCCAATATGAAATCAAATGTCTGACGATCTCCATGGAAGAACTGCGCTATAATTTCACATGAAATTGGTGAAAGCTGTTGGGAATAATGCCCTTCCATATCGGAGAGTCGCGAGATAGCCAAGAGAGGTTTAGCAACGAGGCTTAGCAATCTATGATCAGCAACGCACGGGACAACCTGCCGGTGGATGAACATGGGACTGGCGAGTTTGTTGTCAACATCTCTCATTTATTATGCTCGAAGTCGATATCAGGATAATTAATTATCATAGCAATGAGAATTACCTAGGTGACAATATTATCTAAACAGAAAAAATAATGTTTAGTGAAATCTTTAGATCAAAAAATTCCAAGTCGCGGTCACTGGAAAATATAATAAACTTCTGCAATATAAAAACTAAAAAATAATTAGTTTTAGTACTCACGCGATGATGGGTCAGTTGTCCATGATATTTAAATCGTACTTCGCTTACCTGAAACAAAGATAAATTGTAAATTAATTCTCCACATACGTTCTTGAATTTGGAACATTGCAACTATCATAAGTACCTTTTAAAAACGCTTTCGCTTTCTAAATCATTAGTACAAAAACTGCTGCATCTCTGAATTCCGAAGCAGTCAGAAAGTTAAAGAAATCAATGGATTCTTCAGCTAAGTGAGAGGGTGTTTATGGCCTTGCTAGATACCCAGGAACTCGAGAAAATCCATAAGCAATGAAATGGTTTCGATTTTGGCGTTAAAATGAAAATATTTGATTGTGTTATTCTGCCTATTTACATACTGTGCGTACCGAATGAATTTACATACTCAGTGTTTCACACTGCTTACGTCATTGCTGAGCCATGCGACAGCAAGATGCAAGGAAGAGACTGCCTACCATTAAATATTTGCTACAAGTGATGCGTTATGAAACAGCAACTTTGTTGATATTCTTGGTATGTAAAGAACTTTTGTTGTGTGCATATATTTTGCTATTGCACTATACGTAAATACTGATTGGTTGAAATATTTTATTTATTGGAGTGTTGTATGATAATATTTTATTTGTTGTTCTTGAGTAATATACAATTTAGTTTTGGGAAAGCCATTTTGTGTGATTTTGTTCAGCAGCGTTTTTGCTGCTTTAATGTACGAGTATTTCGTGTAATGCCGACTCACAAAGTCAACTGAGACTGAACATGAGCGCAATGAAAACTGAAACATCAGTTAAAAGCCATATTATTTTAATACTTGTATAGAGATAAATATTTGCCTCCTATGGCCTTATAAACGTCACAACCTTTCAGTTTTAAACTGTAAACCATAAAATTGTGTAACATTTTCCAAACAATTACTTGTTTTTCATAAAAAGTAAATTGCAATAATTTGAAAAGTATATTTTGTGTAAGACTTGAAACATTTATGTCGTTCTTTTAGCAGAGTGTACACACTGAACACCAACGAGGAAGTCCAGGTGTTGCTAACCAAGTCACGCAAGACCAGCTGGTTTGGCATTTCTCGTTCACTTCCACAACACACCCATGAAAATTGAAATGTCATCCAAGACATGGAATACAGACGTAAAATAAAATGGAATTCGACCCATCTCCAGGGTGGAGGTCTCTCACTCATAGAGCACGGCGAACGAGTGTCTGGTCGACCGGAGGGCCGTAAACGCCGGGCGTCTGAACGAACTCGAACCGAGGACCGCAGCGCGAGGACGGCGGCGACGCACGCGACTGCAGAACAACGTCCTCCTCTCCCTGTCCTCCCGCCCCTCCTCACTCCATGTTTATGGCGCAGCCGCTACAAGCTCTTTCTTTCTCCACTCTTCTTTTCCTTTTTTTCACTTTTCATGTACAGTCGTAATTTAAGCGTGTTGCCAACTGAAATATTTATACATGGCGCCGGTTTACTTCTTCCCGTGACAGTTAAGATGCCGAGCATAAAATGAAGGCAGCAAGGAGCTTTGCATTCCGAGTTGGCAGTATTTTCCAGCGCAGAACCAATATGGGGGAGTAGGCTCCGGCACCGCGCAATCAGAGGCGGTGGCGGGCGGCCGGGAGGGTCGGGGACGGAAAGGGCGGGGAGTATGTCCGTCGGGAAGGCATCGCCCGACTCCGGCGTGCTCCCCCACCCACCCCGCCCCCTCCTCCCCGCCTCGCCCCCTGGGAGAGCTGCCGCGTCGACCCGTCAGCTCGGAATATACAACAAGCGGGATCCAAATGGAAAACAGGCTCCGGGGAGGCGCCGACGGAAGACGGAAGGCGATTCCAGGGGATGGCGGGGTGGCCGGGAGGGTGGGTGGGGGTTGGGAGGGGCGGGGCGCATTGCGCTGCCCGGAGACCCGCTTCGCACCGGCTGGCCTCGATCGCTACCCGCCAGATTTCCCCATTCGCACTTCGCTGCCTCGCTCCCTCAATCTGCCCTTGCGCGACCCGCTTCTCTGCTCCACGGCACAATCCCCTCTGATCCTCTCGGCGCGATTTGACCCATCCATCTCTTTACTCCATCTAATTTACACGTCATAGTTTTCACGTCTTCATGTTTGGCCACAATTTCCCATTATTTTAACATCCTTTATGAAATCTACAGCACTCTTCATTTTTTCCTCACAGATATACTATCAAAATGACATCACTAGCCTGTTAGAGACGAAACCACTGAGAAGATGACCAGAGAGCACGAATCAAGTATGATGGAGACTAGACAAGAAGGAATATAATGATGTCGAGGTGGACCGAAATGAGACGACTTGGTAAGAGGTGGAAAGGCGGGAGAGGAGATTAAAAATGCAAAGAATTTTGATGAAATAAAAGAACTCGAAATGAATTGGGAAGGGGTTGACAGAGGTCCAATAACAAAAAAATATAGCACACCCACGACCTACCCCGTACCTGGCCCTCTTCCTCCTCTTTGCTCTCTGCTCTCTGATGTTCACCGGCTCCGATCGCCCCGCCCTTCATGGTACACGCCCCATCGCAGCTCGGGCCATCTACCCCACCCGCTGGCCCGTTTGCTCGCCATCTCCCCCGACCGCACCGCTCCCACCCCGCTCGCGTCCACTTCCGCTCTCGCCCCGCTCACGCACCTGTCCTACCACGCTCCTGTTTCGTTCCCGCCCCGCTCCAATCTCACTCCCAACCCGCTCTCACCCCCTCCATCTGCGCTTCTGTCCCGTTCCCGCCCCGCTTTGGTCCCTCTCCCCCCACGCCCCCACACGGCTGCTCGGTCACGCCCCACCCACCACCGCTCATGCCCCTCTTCCAGTCCGCTCCTACCCCGCCTACGCCCTCCGCCTGCCCGGCTCACACCCCACTCCCGCCCTGCTCCCACCCGCCCCGTCTCCACCTTCCCAGCGCCGCTCAGACCCTGCCCTATACCCTCGTCGTCCGGAACCTGCTTCCGAAAAGTTTGCGCCGGCTCTGCCCCACGGCGCCCCTGCCGATGCAAATCGCTGCCACTCAGGGCCCCTTTTGCTTTTTCCACGAGTCAACAACCCACTCCGCTCCCCACCCACGCACTGTCTCATCGGACGCATCGCCGCGCCGCGCCCTATTTTTCATGTTGCGGTCGCGGTCGCAGAAAATAGTTCGCTTGAAGACCACTTTGGGGCTTGGTTGGTTTTGGACCTTCTTTCCGGGCCGGTCACCAACTCGCAAATAGGCTGCGCTTCTACGATGTTACAAACAATATGCAAGGGGCTATTGTAGCGTTGTGCCAGTATGCTATTAGACTTCCCCCTTCCCCTTAGAGAAATTTCGCACGACACAAGTGGAATATCTGTTCCGTGTTGATTACCCTCCTGATTATTACACGAGTACTACATCACATACTTTCTAACGTTTACAATTTTAGAAAATTCAGAGTTTTCGAAGAAAATGACATCTGTGTCAGTTTCTAAGCGTATTGTGGTTTCATTTGTAGAGCACTGAGATCAAAGTATAATAAAATTATGTTTCTGCAATAGGGTTCAATATACCATTGACATTATTAACACATTTGATACATGAACGATACATTACGTTTTAAATAATATAAAACATTATTTTTGAATATACTTGTTACCAAAACACGCAAGGTAACTTCACATGGTGAGCTACCAAATATGTAAGAAGCGAATAAATCAGGAGTTCTGTAAGGTAAAAGTCATCAACTCGCCGTTAGTACTTGTAACAAAAGTTCAAATGTGGACTTAAAACTTGAATGAATCTCCGTATTTCGACGTATCAAATTCAAACATTATTTACGTTTTATAAAACCTCAGGCAGCAACCTCACGCGACGAACGAACCCTGTTCCCAGGAAACTCGTTCAGTGAAAGAGGACCTGGCATCTACTTGAAGTCACTGCGCATTAGTTTGCGCCCGTCAGAGCAAAAACCACGCGTGATGCGCGAAGCCGCGATCAGAGAAAAAGATTATGCAGGGTGGGCCCGATGGCGTCGGGAAATACGAGGGGACTTCATCATGTAGAACAGGTTGTAGATCAAATCAAGGGGACGAGCTGGAAAGAGTAGAAACGGAAACGGGCAAAGAGAAGGGCCTTCTAAATCAGGAGATGAAGTTAAGAGCTCAAGAGCCTTGCGAAGAGTTCACAACAAGGCTAATATTTTAGGAAAGATAAGAAGATTAAATTAAAGAGAGCCGAGCTAATTTGACTGTGGTTTCAGATATCCGATAAAAGGAACTCAATTTATACCCTTATTATTGATCTTAGACGTATTTATTTCCCACAGTTTTTTACAAGCTAAAAACAAAATGATATGAAGTATAAACTTGTATAAAAAGCTCGCCTGTATAAATTTTCATGGTGCAACATACGAACACTTTATGCATGTTTGTTTTGTGGTTGGCATATTGTTTAATATTTCTTATAATTATTGTGGCTAGTGGCGCATTCAAGTGTGTATGTGTGTGTATGTGGGGGGGGGTAGAGGTCTCAATCCTCAGCAGAAGAGAATGATACATATTACAAGATATAGCTTTTAATAATTTTCTTTTCTATCAAATTATTCAATAATTGTTTACTTTATAAATATAAACAGTAAGTCAACTAATAAGAACACCATTTATATTCAGCGTATATGAAATTTTCTTTGTACGAAAATATCAAATTACCTGAACCTATTTCCCAGAGAACCTGAACCTGAACTGCACTTCCCAGAGAAAAATCCTGGATGAGCCTCTGATTATGGCATCGTGGACAATAGTGAAGACATGTTTTTATTTTACGAAGAACGGGAAATTTCCCCCGGTAACTGAATAGAGGGAATTGTGAGAGCTGTGAAGGAATATGAGTAGGGCAAATAAGCTCATGACATACTTTTAGTTCGGAACGGAAATAGAACGTTCGGCGTACTACTTATCGCTAGGTTAAGTTTCTACGACAAACCGGTTGCAGAGCATTGGACTGAAAAAATGTTGCCAAGTTTCGAGTGACGCTGTTTTTCGAAGTGCACTGCATTTTACACATAGGTTTGGTAACATATTGATCAGGTACTTGATGCTTAGAACCCTGAAATCAAACGGAGTTTTGTTTCAATAGAATAAGAACAAAATAGATACTGAGACGGTTGTGATGCTCACGCCTCAACATCGTATTTCTCAAACAATGTGAAAAATATGTTGAAAAACATAGTCATGTCGAAAAACATAGGCAACAAAAAGCGCCGAGTAAACATCCTCTCGCAGTAGCAGAGCAAAATCCAACTCAAAGTCACCGGAAATGAAGCTTGCTTTCCTGCTGGCTGGAACATGGCAAAGAGTGTCTTACCGGTTAAACTAGAGCAGCCGGAATGCAGTGGCGCGCAGCAGGAAATTACTCAAGGCCCACGCGACTCGGGCTGCACGAGACACGGCAATGGTTTCCGCCACGTGTAAGGAAACGGTTAATGTAAGAGTAGCAGTACAGCCCAACAGCCCACTGCCACGAAAACAGTAAAGAGGAAGCCGAAACCCCAAAATAATGTAAAACTCGTATAAGTATTTTTACTCGTAAGTTAGCACGTACAATTGAAAATAGGTTATGATGAGTACGATAATGATTAGAGATGAAACTAGAAAGGATTTCTGGGAGAAGCCACTTTCAATTCTAAACCCCATAACTGTATAACTCTGTTTGAAAGAATATTGTTTAATGTTAACTTGATAACTTGAAATAATATGAGAGCGTGCATAGGTAAACATTCATTACGGGAAATACACACACACACACACACACACACACACACTCATATATATATATATATATATATATATATATATATATATATATATATATATATATAACGTGTAAATTGATTATTATTTACAAAAAAAATGAATATATTTGTTCAGAAAGAAAAATTAAGCGAGAAAAAAGCAGTCGAATTGTGTAAAATGGAAACCTTTTTATTTCTGGGTTATTTTTTCTTTCTGAACAAATATATTAACTTCTTTTGTAAATAATAAACAATTTACATGTTTCTTGGAATGTTTCTACGTTTCTGCTATGGAAATGTTCGCCTAGAAAGCAATTTTTCAAACTAACCTTTGAGTGCTTATTGCGGCTACGCTATTTAGAATTTCCAAGAAGTTTATTAGACAAAATATGCTTAAAATTTTCTTAAGAGTTTATTTTCAAATTTTCGACGTTTTCTCCCCGGACACTCTGTATGTAAGTATTAGAAATAGACTGTAAAATTACAAAACTAAAATGTTGACTTCGAGAAGGGGGGAGGGGCTCCTAGAACCCCTTGTATCCGCCTATGATGAAGACCTGTTCCTGAGAGTAGGCGAGGAAGATGGCTTTTACTTTAATATCTTCCTCTCTCTGCGCAGTTGATTACAGACTCATTTTATATTGTACTACGTGTGGATTACAGTAAAAATGATCATAAGCGGGTATTGATGTTAAGTGGTGAGCTTTTATGAATGGAACGATGGTTCAAGGTGATGCGGGGTAGTTTAAAATGACAACTATGCGTAACTGCGTGGAGAAAATGCCCTACCCTCTGGCAGAGGTCAAAACGGAATGCAGATCATGCTACAAGCCTTCGCTAAGTGGTTCTGTAAGAAAATTCTAATAAATATTCTCCGTACATTTGAATAAAAAAGTCTCAAACTGTCAATGCACTATTTGAATCAAGCAGTAAATGTTCACGGGCACTCATACAACAACACTACACAGAACGATCCACAAATTTCCACCTTATACGAAGAATCATGCAACATAGCATCATCTACCAAGCACACCTAATCAACCATCCAAACATCTTGGTTGGTTGCCTAGAATTGCCTTTCCGGTTGCATTAAATTTGTATGAGATACTCTGTATCTCAGATTTTGTAATGTACACAAAATGTGTCACTAAGAAGCATTTTGGAAGTATAACTAAAAGCATTTAGAGAATTAACACAAAAAAAGCCTTTGAGCTCGCAAGGCCGCAGTAACGAGGGTTTATAGTCACAGAGAAATGTTACCTCAAATAATTTACAAACACAATTTAAAAGACTGAAATAAATTTATTGATATTGATGACATTACAAGTTTCAATAACTAACACCTCAAAACCATTGACTTCCTCGAGCCAAACCTTTTAGGATATTTCTCAACTAAAAGCACTGAACCAGTTGTCTCTCTCACACCGGTTGACTGATGATTTTCTAAAAGAGTAAGGTGAGTTTTGTTGGCGGCCATTCGGAAACTTACACGTTCTCGTAGGCAAATCTTTCCGAACATTCGCATAAAGTAAGCGTTAGTCGCCAAGTGACTTTCGCCGCTTAGTGCGTTTAAGTGCACCTCGCTCTTAATGCACGTTATGTGCGAGTGGCGACGCTGCTACTACTACGTTCGTCCGAGGGCCCAGGGCGGTGGGAGAAATCGCGACGCGACGCCGTCGCCGCCACTGCCACTGCCACCGCCACCGCCACCGCCAATGCCACCGCCCCACCACCGTCGCTGGGGCTTCGAACCCGAGATGCGCCTCTGGCGGTGGCGGGCGCCGCCTGCAGTGGGCCCGCGCGCAGAACACAGTGCGCACATTAGTTAAAGGGCGGGCTCCTAATTCACTTTTATTATTTTGTTTCTGGCTGCGTCAACTTCTTTGGTAGATAGTAGGGTTAGTAGTGTAATGCATATATCGTGGGAATGGCGGTGTTCCTCATCTTCTGGAAAGTGAGATTCCTCGTTGACCTATTAGTTGACTTAGGGGGAGGGGGGCTTACTTCCTCCTGGAATCTCCCCAAACAGGGCACCGCCCCAGCCGCGGCCTAAGCTCCCGATTGGTCTCCCGACAAGTGTGGCAGTCTAGTGCATGTAAGTGAAAGGGAATGTATGGGATGAGAAGGAAGGTAAGATCACCCAGAATCCGTGATCCTTTTGTTAAGTTTTTGTTTTGGCATTCGCATTGATCGAATGAAAATAGTACAGAAAAACACAGAGAAGCCGGCAACTAGCTCATGTCGAAAATCCGCCACCGTTGGGAATCGAATCTCACAACCTCCCGGTCAGAGACATTGCCGTGGCAACGGCTATTTCTCTGAGAAGTCTCTGCCGTTCAGTCCCAGAAGTTATAAGGCGAGCTCCAGATTTGAATTGGGCTTCCCCTAGATGACGCTATATCGTCCCCTTTTAACGCAATAGTATATATTATTCCAAAGACCGCCGGCTCAACTACGGCTCATGACGATGTATTTTTGAAAAATACAATTTAAAATAAATAAATGTATAACGAAAGGAATGCGATTGTCAGATATTTTAATGCGAAAATCCGAAATGATTTCCGCGTTTCGATTAGAATGTTGGGAAGTGAGAATACTGAAGCAACCTGACATGTGAAATCGCCGTACTTCCTTTGAGTACTATAAAAGCACAAAGCAGCGGGGAGTGCGCACGTGTACCCGCCAGAAGGTTAAAGATAAAAAAAGAATGCGAGTAAAGTTGTAAAGTTAAGACTAATAGCAAGGGTTGGCAAAAAAATAATGATAATTTTTATTGAATAATTTGTG
This sequence comes from Teleogryllus occipitalis, assembly GCA_011170035.1. Taxonomy (NCBI): domain Eukaryota; kingdom Metazoa; phylum Arthropoda; class Insecta; order Orthoptera; family Gryllidae; genus Teleogryllus; species Teleogryllus occipitalis. The sequence continues at coordinate 226,619 of BLKR01000047.1, read as the reverse complement.
GGTAAATGGACGAACGCTTTCGAGAATAAATTAGTGGACTTGTTCCTTTTAAACGTATGTTTGAATTTAAGATTTTCTCACATAAGACATTTAATCTTACTCTGATGAATATCATATTGCATATAAAGTATTGCCTCATTATTTAATTAATTAATTAGGCTAGAAAGAATTTAAATTTAAAAATGTGAAATTAAAAAAACACGCAAGATGTAATAATCAAAACAAAAACTGTCGAATGACACAGAGTATTTGGTAAGCTTTACGAACATTTTGTGAATTAGAAAAGTTTTATTGTGTACAAAACTTTTGCCAACAATTTTCAAAAGACAACTGGCGCAAATACTTAATTCTTATTACAAATATCACAATTTTAAAAGTTTATCCTCTGATGCCATATCTCTTAAATGTTTATGTTGTAATATCACAAAAAGAGTTTATCTGGCATTACAGCACCTTTAATCTGAACGCTTCATTTATTAGTCCAGATTTCGAATTGTCGCATATGAACGGGAAGACCACTATATAGGGCACCCACAACATTTCTCTACAGCTTCAAAACGGGAATTTCCATGCGCGTTTCCGGGTTCCGCCTGGGCTTCCTTCCGAAGTGCTCTTCCGAGCGAGTGCCGGGGCTACTGTGCAGAGGCTGCGGACGGGGACGGTCGCGCGCGGCAAAAAGGAGCCCACGACGGCGGCGGCGGAAAGGAACCGGCCGGGCGGCGGGCGCGCGGGCGGGCGGCGCGGGGCGGGTGGCTGAACCGGTCGCCGTGGGAACCGCGCGCGCGAACGAATGAATGAACGGGCGTGTGTGCGGCCAGCAGCCCCCGAATGGGCGTCGCAGCGCGGAGCGGGACGGAGCGGGGCGGCACGGCGCGCGATTAAGGAGCGGATGCATAAAACTACCGCGGAGGCGGAGAAAGAAGTGGTCGCGGGGGCGATGGCACCCGCTGTGCGGGACGAGCGGTGGTGGTGACGATGGCGGGGACGGGGACGGTAGCGTAGGCGGAGGAGACAGTCGCAGTAATGGCAGGTGGGGGTGGGTGGTGACGGGTGTGGTGGCAGGTGGGGGTGGGTGGTGACATGGTGGCAGGTGGCGGTGGTGGGTGGTGGCGAATGGTGGCGGGTGGTGGCGGGTGGTGGCGGGTGGTGGCGGGTGGCGGGTGGTGGCGGGTGGTGGCGGGTGGTGGCGGGTGGTGGCGGGTGGTGGCAGCGGGTGGTGGCGGGTGGTGGCGGGTGGTGGCGGGTGGTGGCGGGTGGTGGCGGGTGGTGGCGGGTGGTGGCGGGTGGCGGCGGTTGCTGTGGCGGAGGCGGAAGAGGCAGCGGCAGTGGGAGCGGGTGGTGTCGGGTGGTGGCGAGGGGTGGCGGGTGGTGGAGGGTGCTGGCGGTGTCGGTGGCGGAGGCGGAGGAGGCGGTCGCTGTATTGGCGGGTGGTGGCGGTAACGGTGGCGGGAGCGGGAATGGTGGCAGTGGCGCTGGCGTTGGCGGTGGGGGCGACAACGCTGTGCGGGTGGCGGCAGGCAGTGGCGAAGGTAGGGGTAGTCGCAGCGGAAGTTGGGGCGACGGCTACAGCTTCAGCGAAAGTGGTAGCGAACGCTGCAGCCTCGGCATTGACCGCAGCAGGAGACCAGAGGATAGCAAAGAAACAGGAGGAAGCTTTGCAAGTAATTTGGGCGTAATTGAAGTGCTTTCGATGTTTGGAAGAACCTTGATGTTGTTGTCATGAATCCAAGATGGACGAAAGAGGTGGATCGCAGGAAACATGATAATAACCATAATGTTTTGATTTCAGTTGTTTCCATTTTCCATTACGTTGAAAAACATGTAAACAGCATACGCATACCATTGTAATATCAGTTTGCTTTCCATTTTCAACCTTACAATACGGTCTATAATATCCAGACTGAATAATTAAGCAACTTTAAAGATCACAGCATTTGGTATAATTTTTCAAAAAATTCTACAATGAGCTAATTTAAAATATAATTAATTTGTAACTTGACAAATGACATTTACATGAAAGCAAACAGGCACCCTAATGTTCAGAGTGCGTGATGCCAATTTGTTCGTATCCAATAATTAATCATTTTGAACGAAACTAATCGAAAATGCATGTATGAAAGTAACAAACATAGGTAATCTCATTAAATTTTTTACGAGTATTAATGGTGCCAGAAATGTTCATAATTAGCCCATACAACTTAAATTTCATCGCTAAATAAGGGTAAATTGGTGCAGGTTATATTTTTCCAACAATTTAACTTTGAGACGAAACAAATATACCAGTCGACCTGGATAGCCACGGTCTCTAAGGTTGAAGGGCCCCCACTGCCTCCTGCCTGGAGGGTCGCGTGTTCGCATCCCTCCCAGAACATCGATGTTTGGGAATGTACGCACACAACTATGCGAGTTCCGTTGCCGTTACTGTCACCCCGAAAGTTCCAAAAGCAATGTTAACTGCAGTGGTCGCTGTATGGTCTTAGTAGTTGATAAGTGACTTTAAGCAAGTAAAAAGAAAGAGTATCTATCAAAAAAGCTCAAATTCGTTCTTGCTTTGTGTATAAATGCTTCATTATACTCTTACCTCTCACTCTTGCTTCCTATGAAAAAATAAATGTTTGTGTCCTTAAAAATTTGCATTTCGCACTCACTCCTTCATTTTTTCATTCCGAATTTGCGGCAAAGAAGCTATATTATGTCATAGAGAAATCAGGTATTTTTTGCTCGCCTCTACGACATCACTGGCATCGTCACCACATGAATCTCAAACGTCAATATTTCACTCAAAGCTATTGGAATGATCTCTTAAGTACTACATTGTATACGATGCCATATCGCAAACAGAAAATTCAACGGTGTTCGGTACCACAGACGATGTTTTTGGTGGAGAAGCTTCCAAAGCGAGTAAATGAACGTAATAGAATGATCGTTAGGCTGATGAATCTGCGTAATATTGAATACCGGGAAATATCATGGTGGTTTCTGTAGTACAAGAGTTAATGTGAATGTTTGCATTCGCAAAAGCAAATACCAAACTTGTTTGAAACAATGCCATCACAACAGCAAGCAGAGATAACGTGTTCTGAGTTTCAGAGGAAACGTACTAGATTTCTTTGTAGAACAGATGGTTAACTCATGATGCGAAGGTTTCATCAATTAGAAATGCTATAATTAGTGCAATGATACTCAATTTTAGTACCACAACTGACTTATGTAATGGCAATAAAAAACCACATGCTCTTTTTGTAATATAGTCTATTTAGAAGGTAAGCTGAAGAGAATAGAAAAGAAATAATATAAAATTAGGTCATAAGGAAGTAAATGTTTGGAACCACGTCTTCAAATGTTTTGCGGACTGCGAACAAGGACAGTGACAACGACAAATAACAATCAGCAATAAACGATACCCAAACTATAAGTGCAACAGAATGATAAGGATTTCCTCCTAATAGTTACTTTCCTAATCTCTTTAGTTTGAACTAACTTACTAGTTTTGCCCTACCCTCTTCTCTACAGATATCCATGGGCGTATAAAAGGAATTTTTTCACTTAAAAAACTTTCACACTCCTGGTAGCAGAAGTGAAATATGATTATAAGTGCATTATAGAAATGTGGAACCTGATCTTAAATGTAAATTTATTTAAAGATCTGGAGCTGTTCTTAAGAAAATGTCGTTTGAGTGTTTTTACAATTTTGAGCTCGTTTTCACAGAAGTCATTTGACTTTTCGAAAACCTTCCTAAAAAATAATTTGACACATTTGTACACCCAATTCAAGAATGTATAAGAACGCCGGAACTAAATGCAATGGGGCGTATTTAACGGTAATATATTACCGGAATTATATTAATAATTGTTTATAATATTAAATTTTATTATAATTAAAAATATATTTACGTAAGTTCAGAAAAATCAAGGGAATACACGAAAATTGTGTTTAAGACATTTATTTATTTATTTATTTATTTATTTATTTATTTATTTATTTATTTATTTATTTATTTATTTATTTATTTATTTATTTATTTATTTATTTATTTATTTATTTATTTATTTATTTATTTATTTATTTATTTATTTATTTATTTCATTTATCACTATTCATAAAAAATAGTTGTAAAAAGTTGAAGTCATTTGTGTGAAAATTGTTTTTATTATGGCTTATTTTTTTAGTACAATTATCTAAAAATAATAATTTCACAAAACGTTTACTTGACATTTATTACTGGGCCAATGATAGAGAACAAATTTCATTCATAGAAAAATCTCTATTTTTAATAATATAGTTATATGATGGAGTCCAAAAAAGTTCAAACTTGTGCAATTTTCGAAAATTCAAGGTTAAAAGTGTACTTTTCAATTTTATAAGAAATGTAAAGAAAAAACTGGACCCATTTTTGTGTAAAAAATTGTGAAAATGTTCCATGGGCTTCACGCCCCCTCCCCCCCAATATTCAAAGTTTTCTTTCCAAAATTGCAACTTTGAAACGGGCCGGACCAATCGGGGAATATCATTTTTGGAAAGATTCTACGAACAGTTTAGATGCTAGTGTTCTTCATAGACGGACGGTCACACGTTAAAAAAAACATTTTACGACTTCAGGGGACCCCAAAACAAGTATTTCCATTAAATCTCGAAATTGATTTTCCGCAGCATTACATAACTTTCTCAACACTACGCGTATTACTTGTATATAAGTACTTATACGGCAAAGTAAAAGCTCTAAACGTTACAACTGTGGCAATTTCACAATTTCATTGTTGTGAAGAACTCGCTCTTGGTTATGTTATAATCATATCAGCAGATAAAATGTGGAAATTTGGCCAGTAGATATAATCATTACTCAATACACGATAAAGGTATCGTTACAAGGATACAAGGCAATAAACATTCAGGAATGGTAATGGGAGACGCCAGGTCATCTTGTCCCCCTCTGGCATTGCGTTGGGAGTCACAGGTGACACCGTTTCTCGCAAGCTGCCAGGAGATGATAGTGAAAGTCGAAAGAACACGACAGGTACAGGCTACGGACGTTCCGAAGAAGAGGCGGGAGTCTCGACAAGACTAGTAGCCCTGCTTGCAACATAAGCGGCGGTGGGAGTGGCGGAGAACCTGGTTCAAGCAGTGACGTCGACGCATGTGAGAAAGGTGTTGGCTACGAAAACAGAAGCCGCTGCAAAGGCGTTGACCGCGAGGAGGAAGAAGCAGCGATGGAAATCTGGTAATGGTGTGAGTGCGGTTTCGATGGAGATGGCAGGGACAGTGGTGGAAGCGGCAAAGAAGCAGATGGTCCGGAATGACCGGTTGATGAGGTGGATGCGAAGGCTTCGTCGAGGGAGTGATAGTGAGAGTAAACATAGAAATCCAAGGAGTAAAGTTGGATTTGAAGAGGGTTCGATGGGAGAGACGTCCCTATAAAGAATAATCACGAGAAGATTTTTTTAAATGTAGGGAAGACAATTTAGAATAGCAACATATACGTTGATCTGTGACCAATGTGCAGCTGAATGAGAGGCCAAAGCAACTGAAATGGAAATAAGTCTCTCGCAGACCGAGAACGGTGAACTAGGAGCTTTTGTTCGAACTGCAGGCTTCAGATATTTATTGCGTTCAGGCAAAAACATTATTCCTCAGTTGCAACGTTAAACAAAATACATAAATACTGTACCTATGCTCAAAGTGAATATATCTGTCATTGATTTAATAAGATTGATGTCAAGGAGTTGTAAACAAATACATCCTTTGCATAAATGTAAATTGTATCAGCTGTGGTATAACAACACAGCCGTGAATTAGGTTTTTTCCAATAAAGCGGTAGTTTACATAACTGAAATAGGCGAAAAATATGAGCGACAGAAGGCGGTAGCTCGTGAGCCGCAGGATGAGTGTACCGTTGTAACGATTGCTGTGATTTTGTTGGCTTCTAGAGAAGCCCCGACGAATAGAGCGGAGTGATGTGGAGCACAGCAAGGTGGAACGGGGACGGAGGGAGAAGGGAGGGAGAGTGGGGTGAGGAAGTGTGGGGTGATGGAGAGTGGGGTGAGGGAGAGTGGGGAGATGGAGAGAGGAGCAAGAGAGGGAGGGGTAAGGGAGATTGGGGCGAGGGAGGGAGGGGTGAGGAGGGAGGGGCGGGGAGGGAGGGGTGAGGGAGCGACTAGGAGGGAGGGACTAGGAGGGAGGGCTAGGAGGGAGGGACTAGGAGGGAGGGACAGGAGTGGAGGGAGGGACTAGGAGGGAGGGACTAAAAGGAGGGAAGGAGGAGGACTAGGAGGGAGGGACTAGGAGGGAGGGATTAGAAGGGAGGGACTAGGAGGGAGGGACTAGGAGGGAGGGACTAGGAGGGAGGGAGTAGGAGGGAGGACTAGGAGGGAGGACTAGGAGGGAGGGACTAGGAGGGAGGGACTAGAAGGGAGGGACTAGGAAGGAGGGACTAGATGGGAGGAGGGAGGCGAGGAGGGGAGGAGGGGCGAGGTGGGAGGGGTGAGGAGGGAGGGGTGAGGGAGGGAGGGGTGAGGGAGGGAGGGGTGGGGAGGGAGGGGTGAGGGAGGGAGGGGTGAGGGAGGGAGGGGTGAGGGAGGGGAGGGGTGAGGGGAGGGAGGGGCGAGGAGTGAGAGACGAGGTGGGAGGGAGCGGGTGGGAGGGGTGAGGGAGGGAGAGGCGAGGGGATGGAGGGGCGAGGTGGGAGGGGGTGAGGGAGGAGGGTGAGGGAGGAGGGAGGGGTGAGGGAGGGAGGGGCAGGGAGGGAGGGGCGAGGGGAGGGAGGGGTGAGGGAGGGAGGGGTGAGTGAGGGAGGGGTGAGTGAGGGAGGGGCGAGTGAGGGAGGGGCGAGTGAGCGAGGGGCGAGGGAGGGAGGGGCGAGGGAGGGAGGGGCGAGGGAGGGAGGGGCGATGTGGTCGGGATGAGGAGGGATGGTCTGGAAGTGAGGTGTGGGGAGGAAGGGGGCGGGGGGAGGGGCTGGGAAGGGTGGGGAGTAAGTGGGGGCGGGGCGGGGCGGTGCAGGAGTGGGCGGGCGCGCCGGGGCGCGGCGTGGAGCGGTGGGAAGCGCCCGCGGGGGCGTTGGCCCGGAGGACCAGTCGCCTGGAGGAGCCATTAGCGCGTGTTGGCGCCGAAGGAATCGATGCGCGCTGCTTCCGCAGCCACTTTGCGTGCCAAGTTACTTATTAGTTCGGCCTACGCCTCACAACAGGTGGCAACTGCTCTTTGAAGACTGCGCGGATCTGTGCGCACGCATTCCGATGCCGCATAAGCAAGGTAAGGGAAAGGAGTTCCCAGACACGCCAATGCCAGGAATGTTGTATTTATTCGATTAGCTTTCTCCTCTGCATTACACAGCCTCTGCCTGGAAGTTTTTTTATTTTTATTGTTTTAATTTTATTTTCTTATGCAGCGAAGTAAGCGCTTTCCAAGATTGAATATGAACTACAACTTAGCAAGCTTAGTACTGTTACAAACAGGAGAGCAAGGATACTACCACTAGAGACCTCAACAATCAGTAGTTATTTTATGCGAGAATGTATGGGAGAATACGTCAATTACAGGAAGAAAAAAGTTGCGAGAAGTAAGTTTGTGAAATCATGCATTTATGTTTAGGGTGGTTTAAAATTATCCTTTGGGAATCTAGATTTTATTCTTCGGTGTTGGTTATAGGTTTTTCCTAGGTTGAATGTGTAAGTTGCAGGGGGGAAGGTAAGGAAAGGAAACAAATTTTTGATTGGTGATTGATATAGTCATCAGTCGTATGAAGAACAAACTCTCCGAGGAGTTGCTTGTTCGACACGTACCAAGGCGCATTGCCTGGAAGTGAGAAGCAAAATGTTGAAAGAGATTTAAACAAATTAAAAAATCGTATATGACATTATGACAATAATATTAAACTTTATTGTCTGTCACTTTCAATTAATATAAAACGTGTGACCCTTTATTGACGAACTGATGCGGGAATCAGATATTGCACATTTGACATTTAACAATGCCGGACTGACTGTTGGTATCCACCCTGTCGACTGGGACGGGTGGTTGTCTTGTATTTTAAAACATAACTTTTGGGAAACGTTAATGCTTTATATTTAATTTTATAAATGGACTTTGAATTAAGATTAATTATACATTAAGGTGAGGTTCTGGTCTTTATGTTTTGTAACACCTAATGTGTTTATTGTTATTACACATAATAAACATTATTGAAGTGAACTTTGTTGTAGCCTGATGATGGGGATGCATTTGTCCTCGAGACTTTGAGATTTTTACACTTAATAAAAAACTGTTAATGGTCGTATGTGCTGATTCCTAAAAGTTTTCGTTCGAAAAATGATCCGACAGTTTATTTATATTAATAGTATGAGGAAACCTTACCGTGCAGAAGCAAACAAAAATAAAATGAATTTTAAATGGAAATATAACGTTTAAATATGTATGGTTAATGAGAATTGAACTATTGATTAAAATTCTAAAATTTTGTTCAAAAATCTGAAAGAATTATATTGCAATAATTCGTTTTACACGATATTCTACAAATTAATTATTGTCGATATCTAATCTCAGAGCATTTTCGTAGACTCACAAACATTATCGTTGACGTAATTCTCGTTTTATTATTGACTACTAAAAGGACCCGTGCAAGTGATCTGAACCTTGTACTACATTTTCTTTTAAAATTTAAAATAGCTTCAGGACGGAACTGAATTTGGAACTGTCAAAAGTTGAACAGTGCGGTCCATCTTAAATGCATTCATTATTAATAGACTAATGCATTAGATAAATAGTTTACAACTACAAAAGAATAAATATTAATTTCAAAAATATTTTAATTAGCTTTTGAATCAATGCATTCCATCTCGATCATATTTTTCCCTCATTTTTTCTTCATACTTTGAGCAAATGTTGAAGTGGCCACTTGTTTTACTTCTGACAGCTAAATGTGACTTCTCTCTCTCTCTCTCTCTCTCTCTCTCTCTCTCTCTCTCTCAAATGACACAAAAGATTTTACTATTTTTTAGTTTAAATAAATGAATAAATAAATAACCTAGATAATTGGCGTTGGTAAATATAAAAATATAAAATTGCTAAAAGTTCGAGAACAAACAGAAAGACTTAGATTACTGCGATGAAAATGCACATAATATTAAGTAACCAACTTAATTTTACATATTTTTTAGATTCTGCACATTTCTTATCATCCGTGCAATGGAATGAAGGTATCCAAATCAGCAAATCCTCCAAAAATACTAAAGGTCAAAGAAGGACTAATTTTGTAATTTCAACCTTTAACACATCAAAACAGTCCAACAGCACGAGTTTTGAGAACCTAGAGTTCCGATTTTTCATGAGGGTAACATGTGTAAAGGCGTTGTATCGTGTTTTCTGGATTGTGGAGCTTAGGATAATCCACAGAATTTTATATTCTTCGCTGTAATGGAGGCTTACTTCTGAAATGTAATTGATGTTTTAGTATACTATGGTGTAGCGTTCACTACCTTCCATGTGACAACACCGTAAACGAGCCGACGGGGACACCTTGCAATTGTGGGATGTGTTCACAATATGAAAGTGGTGGGGCCAAAGGTTCCGCGCTGGGGCCGGGTATATCGAAAGACCACGCCCTTGCGACCGCTGAGGAGGCGATGTGCTTCACAGCGAGACTGCCCTGTGTAGGTGGAGTTGAGTCTGCAACAGGGTTTTGTTTCGGAAACCTCTGCTGCGATGCTGCTGCGAGGAGCCAGCGTGGGTAGGAGACCGCAAGCTTACGAATATGAGCGCCAGGCTCATGTCAGACAGAAGGCTTGCGTAACGTTCGCAGATGCTAACGGGAAGCAAACGCTCCGGTAGTAAATGGTATATTGTAAATAAACTCCATGTATATAAAAAAATTTTAACTGTGATTTCTACAACCTACGACATCACTATAATAGGATATTGTGCTATTCACACTCATTTAAATACGTAATGAACCACATTTAATTATAATCACTGAACATTTTTTGTAACGGAACATTTGTGTCAAAAATTGCTGGAAATTTCATTTATTTCTCTCACTAATATTTGCATTGTAAAACACACTCTTCCAGCTTAAAAACTCGGTATCTTTGCTTTGCTAACAATAACCTCACACTCACACGTTTTTTCTAAGATGAAACGTCGAATACTTTCAAAAGATCAATTACAAGTCATGCAATGAAATAATAAACAAATCTTGGCAGATAACCGTTTATTAAATTAATTTTAAGATATTGTTGCAATTTAATATTTATGAAATCAAAACGGTTTATGAGAGGAAATGATAACATGTCTAGGTCCGACTAACTTTCATTTAAAGAAAATACGGATAGCCTAATTGAGTCGAGTAAAGAACTCACACTTCTTTCTAAGCGAAAGTCCTTAGCATTTGAAATATAAAAATTACTGTTGTTAATATTATTATTATAAATATTATCTCGTACCATTAACATTTTAATTTTGATGAGTTCATTGGTAAAAATTTTTAAAATGACATTTTTTAGCGTGTAACAAAATTTTAGCAGACTTTACTGCTAAATATCTGTAGCGTCCTCAAAAGTGTTGAAAAGAGCAACGTACTTAAAATGCGGTTATTTTTCAGGCGCAATTATTTCACTCCAGTGATAACTGTTCATATTATTATTCATAATCTTCCAGGCATTCTCCATCTTGTAGTTTCCTGTATCATTCAAAAGAGCTCCACCACAGCATGGGCAAGTATGAAAGCGCAGCTACCAATGAGTCCCCATGCCTGCCTTTTTTGAAGGATCTCCCAAATCCCTCCTTCAATGACAAGCAGCTGAAAACCCCGGCGGTGCTCCACCCTACACAAAAGCATTCTCGTAACTAGCGGAAGCGTTTTTCGGAGTCTCTAGGAGAGAGCTTTAGTTCCCGCAAAACGCGTCGGAAGAGCGCTGCAGGATTAGGCCGCCAGTGGCGCTGGCGTCGCCACGGGCTGTCCGCGGAGTAATTGGATGCCGCGGCCTGCAGCCAAAGACCTTGCTGTGCCTGCAGCGCGCGCTCTCCGATTGATAAGCGCGGGGGGGGGGGGGACGGCCAGACGATTCAATGTGTGCGAATACAATTGGCAGAGTGGAGTGACGGCTCATCTTCGTAATTGGACCTTTAGAAACGGCATTGCTTACTTTGCGTTAAGTGAAAAATGAAGTGTAGCCATTTTGTCGATGCATATTGGCTGTACCAACAATCTACCTTTCATCGAAGGAATACGATTAAAAGGATGACCTACTTTTGGCAAAAAGGTGAATTATTATCCATTTACCGCATATGATAAAAATAGAGGGTTTTTGGGGGGTTTTGTAAGTGAAAAGTGGTCGTTTCGAAATACTACGAAGTAATGTCCCAAAGGTATTCTTTATTAATATAGAATGATAATAAAGCAAGAAGATAGGTGAATGTAACAGAAATTATTACCTGTTCCAGATTTCAGACTTTTATCTCTTGCCCCCTCTCAAACGACAATATTCCTTCAAAAAAAATCGTTTAAATACTATATTATATACTGAAGAGGTTTGAATGGAATTGGAACTACAACATTTTATATAAGCGTTTTCATCTACTCGAGAGAAAAGGAAGTTGGAAGACAAAATGTCCAAGCACTTTTGACAAGATTTTGAAAATGTCACAGGCTCTTCATGCAAAGTACCTCTAATATTAAAATATCTTCATGATCTCGAAAACGGCTCAAGTAGATCTTACTGCTGACGTCTTTAACGAAATTTTTCTCAAAAGCTTCTAATCTGACATGTATATATGTGACACATTTTTTACCCATCCAAACACCCCAAATTTGGGGGAAAATTGAGTTTCTCTTCGTACCCTGCTCAACTCTTAATCATCTTTATAACAACATTGATAGATCTTAACCCAGACGTGTGTACAAAGTTACAGTTCAAAAGAATATTAAAGAGGATTTTACGACCAAAAATTCGAGATTGTATTGTCGAGGTGATTCTAATACTGTTTCTTCCTCTACTATAAAGTAAAAAAGTAAAAAAACAAAAATGAGTATTTGAGAATATGAAAACAAAGAAAGAAGGGCAAAATACCTAAACACACTCCAAATATCAGTGTCGTTATATTTTGTTAATATTACATCAAGAAAAAAAACACTAAGCAAGGGTACTAAACACTAAGAGTATTCTGTTCGTAAGTCCCTGATTTGATAAGCGTAAGTCGGCGACTCGGGACCAGCAACATCTGCACCTTTGCGACCTGTTTGCGTGGAGCCAGGCCACTGATCTCCAAAAACACGGGCGTTCGGATTGTTTTGCTTCTGCAGCCAGAGGGAGGGAGCGCCCCGGAATTGCGGCGCCTCACGACGTAAGCGGATCATACGAGGGCGGTCCCGGCGACGGGGGTGGAGGCAGGTTGCAGGCAGGCACAACCCCGGCAGCGGCAGCCGTGACATAGATGCAGGCTGTGGCCCGATAGGGTGAGGTTGGGGTCGGAGGCGGGGTCGGAGGCGGGGTCGGAGGCGGGGTCGGAGGCGGGGTCGGAGGCGGGGTCGGAGGCGGGGTCGGAGGCGGGGTCGGAGGCGGGGTCGGAGGCGGGGTCGGAGGCGGGGTCGGAGGCGGGGTCGGAGGCGGGGTCGGAGGCGGGGTCGGAGGCGGGGTCGGAGGCGGGGTCGGAGGCGGGGTCGGAGGGGGTCGGAGGCGGGGTCGGAGGCGGGGTCGGAGGCGGGGTCGGAGGCGGGGTCGGAGGGAGGTCGGGGCGGGGTCGGAGGCGGGGTCGGAGGCGGGGTCGGAGAGGCGGGGTCGGAGGCGGGGTCGGAGGGGTCGGAGGCGGGGTCGGAGGCGGGGTCGGAGGCGGGGTCGGAGGCGGGGTCGGAGGCGGGGTCGGAGGCGGGGTCGGAGGCGGGGTCGGAGGCGGGGCCGGAGGCGGGGTCGGAGGCGGGGTCGGAGGCGGGGTCGGAGGCGGGGTCGGAGGCGGGGTCGGAGGCGGGGTCGGAGGCGGGGTCGGAGGCGGGGTCGGAAGCGGGATCAGAGGTGGAGGCGGGGGGTGGGTGGTGGCGGTGTTGGAGGGATTCCGAGAAGTTGGAAGTGGGGTTGGAGTGGGTTTGTGGCGGGCTTGGAGATGAGGTCGGAGCTGGGGTCGGTGGAAATAGACGGGAGTTTATGCCTGGGAGCGGCAAGTGCCCGGGGAGATCGAAAATGAATGTTGAGGCAGGGCAGAAGGAAAGGTCCGGGACGGAGGGAGAGTGGGAGAAGGGGTAAAGGAGTGGGGACGGTGCTCCTCGCAAGAGTTAGCTACTCCATGGGTCTCTTCGCTACCACTGTCTGTCCGCCCGCTCCCTTGTCTCCCGCTCAGCAGCCGGCCCACAAACACCCTCTCGTCCTACCATCCTTGCGGCCACCTGCCTCCTCTCTCATTAGCTCATACGTCTGCCCCCTTTCTTGTCTGGGCTGTCAAATTCTACGCCCACTCGACTGCTCGCTCGTGCGCTTACTCTTTCACTCGTCTCCTCGCTCCCACTTGCCTCTTTCCTCGTTTATCTGTGTTCCGTGCCCTTTACCGTCTTGCCCATACAGGTGACTTCTCATTCGATCAATCAGTGGAGAGTTCACTTGATAGATCACTCGTCATTTCGCCACCATACGGTTTATTTGCCCGTCATCCTTTCCTCATATTTTGTACATCAGGTTTAAATTGTGATTGTCAGGCCTTTATGTTCGCAATGACGACGCGAGTACCTCTATTGTCATTTGAACAGATATGCTCATGAACCAACATTGCGCTTTTTCTTCTTCTTCTTCTTCTTCTTCTTCTTCTTCTTCTTCTTCGGAAAAGGGGTCACTCACCTGCCGCTAGCAGCCTCAAATGTTCCTTCCTCTTCTACGAATTCTCATCATCAACGCCACATTGTAGTTAGTAGTCGTTACCATCATATCCACCGCCGTCGTTTCCACCGTTTGCTCTATTCCTTCGTTGCTTACACGTCACCGTCACTACCCTGAGCACCACTTCCGGCGCCGCGGCCGATCCCACTTCCTCCTCCGCAGCCGCCCCTTCCTTCCCGCGTCCCACGTCCCAGGGCTTCGTTTCTTGCCGCCCCCTTAAATTAAGGCTCTTCATTAAGGGCCGCGCAATCCTCTGACGCTGCTCCCGCCCCTCCTTGCTCCCCTCCGCTCCCCTCCGCTCCCCGCCTTCGCCTTGGAGCTTCGGTTCGCGTGCTGCAGGCGCTCGCTGCCGGTGCGGTTGGCGCTCGGCAAAACGAACGCGAATGGGACTTAGATCTTACGAGGGGATTGCGGCTGAGGAGGGAGGATAACATGTGTTTCTCTTTCGGAGAATTTGATGGTCAAAGTCATGTCGAGAGCTAATTAAATGAAGAGGTGTGTTTGAAGAGTTGAGGAATGCAGGTGATTAGTGCTCAAGAGTAGAAGTTTGAAACGTATTATAAACCTCTTGAGCATGCCATTTATCATTAACAACCAACATAATTCACAACTGAACACAGACCAATTATTTCATTGTGCTATGAAATTGGCCTCAACACAGTAGTATGACAATTTGCTTACACGCCAATTTATGCATTTAATGATTTTGGTTTAGTCGACGATATCTACCAAGTTTCAGAACAATTCAGCTTTCTACGTCTCTCTGTGTCATAGTTCTCTATGTTCATGTTTTTAGCTCACTACATTTGCATCACGATTTCAGATAATATCATTTTCGCAGTCAGCTCTCGGAGAAATTTCGGCAGTCCGTTCCGTTCTGGCATTGACGATTTGTCAGAATGAATACACCAAAGTTATTACTTTTCAGTACAATGACACGAAAAACCTATGTCTGGCAATCAAATGATTCATGAGTCTCTCTCTGCCCTACGGCTAGTTGATCATAACTCCACTGATAGTAAATTTGAATTTACTCCTGATATTGCACATTATGACATCTCGTCAGCACGCCAATTGCTCATCAGTCGATGACGTATATCAGTCTAAACGCCATTGCACACTACCCTGATGATGCATCAAGTTCACTGTTCGCGATATACTGTCAATATCAGTCTCTATTTTAGTGAATAACGTATGTAACGTATCTTCGAAATTGAGAAGATTCATTAATTCAGTCTATATTATCTGTAATGCGATAATTATTGCAAAATATACCCCCAGAAGTCTGCATTATTTTTAAGTTTGTTAATGCACTAGGGACGAATAATAATTACATTTTAATAAACTATGAAAAGAAGTTGTTAAAAGGTCTTCATTTGACAAGGTTACCAATTCAATTTCATAACTAGACTGTTAATATACTTCTATAATATTCGAAGGTAAGTAAGGCAATCTTGGATAGGTTGGGAGATGTAAAAGCAGTCCCAGACAGTTCCTACCTCCCGCTAAGGCTTACGTTGAGTTGAGGTAAACATTAACGAAATCATCTTTGAATGAACAGAAATTAAATGAGGAAGAAACGAGAAAACGTAGCCTTTTGTCTTTTACAAATTTCAGACCAAAGTTTATTATTATTATTATTATTATTATTATTATTATTATTATTATTATTATTATTATTATTGTTGTTGTTGTTGTTGTTGAAAGTATTGACTACGATTAAACAAAACTCAGAAGTAGTAAAATGTATTCATGAAATTGAAGGATATGTTTCTGACAGTGATTTCAAATGACAGAATTTTGATAATTCTCTATGGTCAAACTTCTCTATGGTGCATGCATTGTGGAAGGCAATCTAGGTTGTAACCTTACATATGTATCAAATATTCTTTGTTTCTCAGGTTTCGATCACTTTTCTAGAACGCGGTCGGGAAGGAATTTTAATAAAACTCGAATGTCTACACATTAATATTTAATTTAAAGCGGTGGAAATTACTCGGGATGTGATTCACCAAACACAGCGGTTCTTTGGCAAGACGGTACTCTATTGTGAAGCGTGCCGGCAAGAATTTTCTCATTCAAACCTTTATCTTTTAGAAAGAAAGCTTATGCAAGATGGAATGCAAAACACGATGTGTGCAGATTCTGCCAGAGTTAGATATAACACAAATTAAGAAAATACTTATGTAGTAGAAAGTGTGGATTTCAGATACTCTTTCTTGCAGACCCCAAAACTTGAACCCCTTGAACTTATGTACTCGTATG
Source organism: Teleogryllus occipitalis (assembly GCA_011170035.1). Taxonomy (NCBI): domain Eukaryota; kingdom Metazoa; phylum Arthropoda; class Insecta; order Orthoptera; family Gryllidae; genus Teleogryllus; species Teleogryllus occipitalis. The sequence goes on along the minus strand of BLKR01000047.1, from coordinate 210,503 downwards.
TTAAAGAAATGACGATGTAAATCTAGTTATCATTATGTTTAAATAAGGGTCAAATACAGTCGTACTTAAATGTCGCCTAATAAGTTAAGGTTTCTGAATACCGTACGACGGACGCAGTGCTTGTGTATTCGAAAATATCACCGAAAAAAGCTAGAGTGAGGAAAAAAACTGTAGCTGCCTTAGTTATCAACATTTTTGTAGTTTTCTTAAATTTCTTGGGCTAAAGAACTAAGTTCGTTCTGAAAAACTCATTTGTCAATTAGCATACCTCTTTCTGCATGAAACCCTTGTCTGAAATGGGACATATTTCAATTTGTTGTATTTTTTATTAATTTATTTCCACATCCTTATTTTGATCTATTGTAATCATTTGAAAATTGGAGAAGTTTTACAATGTTCAAATACACGACTCAGTAATGGCCTATCAATACTTTACCCTTTGAAAGTGTTTGAGTCTCGTAAGTTGAGTTAACGAATTTACTTTGATTTAATGTATTTCGTAAAATAACAATAAAGGTAATGTACTGGAGAACTGTGTAATCTACGCACGCATTTATGAGCTTCAAAATCTCTACCCTTTTACTACACATAGTTTATGATGAATAGATTTCAAGAAATCTTTGCCCGTAGTAATACCGTCTAGAAATGTAGAAATCATTGTCCGTAGCAATATTACTTATAAATATTTCGTATAATATTACTATTTGAACCGGTAGACAGGCTACATTATATTGAATTGCTAAAAATCACCCATCGGAACTGCTACCATCACATTAGCAAGAAGAAAACTCAACAAAATTTGCGCAGTAGTTCATGTTATTGCAATGCAATTACTGCGAAGCCAATATTAAAAATAATTTAAAAAATTAATCTTCATACTACAGAAAATAATGTGGGAAATATAATATCCTTCTACCCCTCATTACTTGAAGGCATGAACTCATTGTTCTACAAGTTGAATCAAGCGGGAAAGGGTTCAATTTTTATTATTCAAATTTTATGCTTCTAGTGACCACTACTGGCGTCATTTTTCCATTTGTCAGGAGACTTGAGCGGTGCTACGGATGGTAAGAGAGCAGTTCAACGTCGGGCAGTCAGAATCCGCTTCTTTTCCTTGTTTCGCTAGCGACCCAAGAGAGGTGGTCATTTATTACCCAAGAGAAATACACGAGCCGAAGCTCTTTAGCTTCTCCGGCAAAAAGGGGGCAGTACTTGAATAAACTAACTTAATCTATACATAGAAACAATGGGTGCAGTGGACGGCAACCAAAGATTCACCTGTAGATGATTAATTTGCCTTGCTGATGATTTTTTCTTGGTATCTCCACGTATCTCCAAGTATCTCCCCTTGCGGGACACCACCCCAAGCGGGACAAGGTTGAAGTTCCCGACTGGTCTCTACACGTGTGTGATAGAGTACTGCATGTAAGTGTAAGTGTAAGTGCAAGTGCAAGTGTGTATAAGTAAGGGTTGAGGACAGGTCAAGTAAGATGAAGGAAAGATCGCGCGTGATCCGTGACCCGTTTGTTAGGGTACTGCTCTGACATTTGCCTGGTGGGCATCATCCCCTGTTGAAGGAACCGGATTGTGCCTCTTGCAATACCATACCGGCGGCGGCGGCGGTGATGGCGGCGGTGGCGGTGGCGGCGGCAGCCATTGTTCACGCGACATGAGAACGCGTAGGGGCGGTGGGGGCGGAGCTGTACAGCGCGCGTCGCCACAGGTCTAATTAGCATGGGAAGCGGCGGCCACTGCTCCCAAAGCCCGTCCTCCCTTCTCTGCCAGCCACCGCCTTATTCACTTCCATTGCAAAACGACGCTCACGAGTCTTCATTCATCTCAGCAACGACTCGAGCTTTTTGCTTTTACTGATGCTCATTGGAATGATACTTTATATTTTATTGGAATTATACTTAGATTTTAATCGATACAAACCTGGCTAGAAACTATAGATTACAAACTATAATGATAATGTCGTACTACAATTTTAACTCACATCTCGGTACTTTCTTTATAATCGTTGACAAGAAGACATATCACTGATATGCCTTTGCTGAACAGTCATAATGTGAATAAGAAGTACTCTACTGACAGAATGAACAAATTCAGAGGCGATTGAGACATGGTTATATATTGAGCAATTGTAAGAAACGATAGTGACATGTGGAACAACTAAAAATCATTACGTCAATTATTACTTTCACAGCTGATCTAATTTTTGAACATATATTGTAGAAATAAATCTATAAAATGAACCGAATTGTCTAAAAATTATTGAAAAAAATATTATTGAACTTCTAAAAACTACTATAGTATGAAACTTCATTTTATGCATTAATTTTGATTTTCATCAGAAAAAATCTACAATTATTGTATATTTATCCCATACGAGTATGTATAAGTATCACATTTGGGACTAATATCATGAACGTATTCCTACTCTTATATTATTGTTGTTCAAAAGTTGTTTTCAGATATAGTCGGGAGTCAGCGCGCGAATTTAGGACCAGAAAAATGTTTTACACCACATTCCGATATGGCTGACAGCACTCCATAATATGTATCAATAATAATTAAATCGACTTTCCTGTCATGCAGCTATAAATCTTCTCTGTTCTACTTCTAATTACAATTAATTTGAAACGCTGTCAGCGACGTAAAAGTCCAGTAATAATCGAAAACCACGTTACGTATTTCGGTTCATTGCATATTAATTCTGCACACAGATCCTATGTGTCAATGAACAAGGGTTAGTAAGGTATGTTTTCTTATTTCAAAATAATCATATGATTTTCAGTTTGATATTCTACGGGAGAAAGGAAAATCGTTTTGAAACACTCATTGTTGTTTTGGAGGTAGGCAATGATAGCATTGTCACGCATGTAAACGAAATAATTTGCGTTCTTATGAAATAACTTACACAACGTAATTTTGAAGTGCAGAAACACTGTTACTCATGAATGTTTGAAGGGACTGCCAAAGTATTAACCTAAGGTCTTCGTTTATAAAAACACTGCCGTGTAATAATCGCAATACATTTCTAACATTTTTTAAATTTTATTTTCCTTCACATCAATCTTTTCAGATTTTTCATTCAGTATGCGCACTTGTGTCGATACTTGATTTAAAATCTTACACGCCATCTGGCTGTACTTTATTGCGGAAATCAAGCCAGAGAAGATTTATTAATATTAAAGCAAATTGACATAAAATAAATGTTCATAAATATAGCATTACATCCAACGATTTTATTCATTTATGGACGTGTATTATAATTCTAAAGCTTTATAACACAATGATATTATGTTCCTTTTTCATATATTTTTAATGGGTTAGATATCAAGATATTTTTATTTACGTGCATTGGTGTGAAAAGGTGGAATAATAGGTTAATTACATAGAATATGGAACAAAGGAGAAATTAGAAACTCCTATTTTACAAATTTAATGAGTTCTTATACAGATTTATAAAAAAATTATTTCATTAGTTTAGATTTTTCATAATTAAAAATTGTGCTTGGGATTTGTGCCCTAGCACAATCTTTAATAGACGAAGTACATCATCTTTAAGAACACAAAGTTAATAGAATTGCAGCGACTAAAAATGTCAAATGAGATGGGTAAAAATGAAACAACTGAGTAATTGTTTAAAGATTTACTATTATACAACTGGGAAACGAAGCGCAACTTCAGATTTGGAAAACAACGCCAACCAAAATATTGTTTTGTTAAATAATAAAAATATCCGACTGAAATATAAATCCATGAACGAATGAAATCTTTATGGGCGAAGTGTTTGCCAAATTGGATTTCTTAGTGAAGTATAGTGTATGCAGCGTAATTTGCGAGATCAAGATCAGTCGAAAACACCCTCACACAAGAATATCTGTCGAACAATTCACGCTGTCAAGTGGATTATAAAGTTTCCTAAAATCGAAGTGAAGTGTATTATAGAGAATCGTAGAGTACTAATTTAAAGTGAGAAAATGAGTGCGATTTTTGCAGTACTTGAAAGCACTGTGGATCCGTTGGTTTAATTTATCATGTTTTGGAACTACACATTTTTAGTGATAATCAAAAGAAAACTTTTTTAAGTAAAAAAAATAAAGTTTGTAAGAGATTATCTTTTCTAGAAGAACATAAAAGTATGGCGAAAGACTTCAAAATAGATTTTAAGACCCGAGCGATATACGCCAAAATTAGCATTATTACAAAAGATTGGAAATAAAAAGACAATAATATGATCATAAACATTTGTGTAGAAGTGATATAATTGAAAAATTGAGTACCTATAATAATTGTTCTTGATTACCTGGAATATAAATGAATGTGCCGCCACTCATACGCTATACTAAGCTAAAATGATGCACGAATGTCAGTCTGGTTCACTTGGAACCGATTGCGCTTCATATCCAGCTGACTAAGTGTCGAATTAATACGAACGTAAATATTTCTGTGAATCAATTATTCCATGAATTAAACAATTTGTTAATGGTGTACTGTCTGTAAATAAATACTCACGAAAATAATAAAAAAACTTACTGATAGAACATTATGGCCAATATATGAAACAATGAATTCATAAAGAAATCAAATTTAAACAAATGTTCCAATATTTGTTCTTCAATGTTACAATTCATAGTGAATTCGAATTTCGTCTCTTCTCCAAAATTCCCTCTCACTAAAGACCCATAGTGCATTCCTACAGTCCCTAAGTGCTTATTCGCTGCACTGCCGGGTGATATTACACCTATTTGTTTCATGCGGATATACTGGAATTACATCAGAACACAATAGCGTGCGGGAACAGAGGAAGCTAGTTTTATCTTTTTCCATTTTAACAGGTTTTTTCACACTTCCCTTTTTAAAGGAAGGTAAAAATGTTACGAATGCATTTAACGTTGATATAATTAATTTGTAGGAATGAAAGCAACTAGCAATATCCACAGTTTTGTTCAAATTTTTAATAAAACAAATAAAAGTGTGGATTCGAAAGTAATATACTTTAGGATAGATGATGTGCAATGAATGAATTGTTTATGTGGTAAAATTGTTTATATGGTAAAATGCGGGCCATCGATTGCCAGAAAAATAAATTTCATACCTTCAAAAATCATAAAATGTTTCGTATAGTTCACCAGAATATATTATTTTAAAATTTAAATTACCCTTTTACCAGCAAAGTTGATACTTGTGAGTAAAATTAAATCGTTTGGAGGACACGAAATTCAAAGGATTTTCTTTTCTTCTTATGAAAAATATTTTGCCATGCAAATGACGCATTCTTAAATTGTCGGCTTATAATTTTAAATATATTATGCTTTAAAGAGTTATTCACTACAGAAAAATGTACACATTGAACATTATCCTTAAAACAATCATAAGGGCAATTTTCCTACTCCATGAATTGCCCTTCATGCAAAATACAGAATTTTCTATCACAAACTATAAATGAATTTGGTTAGAAAGAATGGTTGATTTGGGCAAACCGTTAGCTCTGCCGTGGAATCTCGCAAGCATGTGCCCAAAGAATCACTCATTACGACTAACACAATCCCCGCTGTAGAAGGCTTGTCCTCGTGCAGACACCAATACGCCTACAAAACATTTACCTCCAAATCCATCTCCAGCCTATCAACTCCCGACCGGAACCAAACATCGCACACAAAGCCACCTCCGAAAGCACGTGCGAATGTCTAAAGGGCTGAGCTCCATTCGCAGCTCTATTGTAATTTAGAGTACTGCATACCCGGGCTTGGTGGCCTGAGCTTCGCCCAGGTATGTGGTGTCCACGGCGGGGATGGGACTCTCAGGGTGGGACGGGGAGGGAGTTGGGCGAGGCGTGACCGAAGAAGGGGCGGGAAGAAACGGGCTTGGGTGAGGCGGGGTGGGAAGGGATGGGATGGAGTGAGGCGTGGGTGAAGCGTGGCCTGGGAGGTGGGGAGGAGCGTGGCGAGACGGGAGCGAGTGTGGGCGAGGCGTGGCCGGGTAAGGGGCCGGGAGGGGTGAGATGGGGACTGGGAGGAGCGGGGTGGGTTGGGATGGAATGGAGTGATAGGTGAGCGACGCGTGACCTGGGATGGGGTGGGGAGGAGCGTGACTGGACAGATGCGGAGCGTGGGCGGGGAGGGTGCGGGGTGGGGTGGGGCGTGGCCAGGGCGGGGCGGGACAGGGACGCAGCGGTGCGGCACGAATTCTGACAGGACGGCGACGCGACGTGGAGGGAATGGCGCCGCGAGGTGGGAAGGGGCTGGGCGGGGTGAGATGGGATGGGATGGGATGGGATGGGATGGGATGGGATGGGATGGGATGGGATGGGATGGGATGGGATGGGATGGGATGGGATGCGATGGGCGATGGGATGGGATGGGATGGGATGGGATGCGATGGGATTCGATGGGATCCGATGGGATGGGATGGGATGGGATGGGATGGGATGGCGCGTGGGCGAAGCGTGGCCTGGGAGGTATAGAAGAGAGATGAGACGGGAGCGAGTCGTGCGTAGCCCGGAAGGGGACCGGGAGGGATAAGTCGGGGTTGGGTGAGGCGTGGGCGGGGAATGGGCGGGGCGGGGTGGGGTGGGATGGAGTGAGGGGTGGGCGAAGCGCAGCTTGGGAGGTGGTGGGGAGAAGCGTGACTGGACAAAGGCGGGGCGTTAGCGATGATGCGGCGGGGAGGGTGTAGTGCGGGATGGGTGTGGCGTGGGCGGGGCGAGGGCGTGGTCAGGGCGGGGCGAGGGCGTGGTCAGGGCGGGGCGGGATGGGACGGGGCCCAGCGGCGCGGCACGAATTCCGACAGGACGGCGACGCGACGCGGAGGACGCACGAGGGAACGGCGGCGGGAGGGGGGAGGAGTGGAAGGACGTGGGGGCGAATGTTTTCACAACAAAGCGAGTAGTTAATTTCGTTTTAACGAACTCGCCCTCCAGATTGCAGCGGAGCTGGCGTTCAGATTAAATCCGCTGGCCGCCGCCGGTTAACGTTGTAGCCCGGGCCGGTACATGCGCTGCCGCCTGGGCTGCGACCCCGCTCCGCGCCGCCCCGTGGTGTCCCTGCGCGAGCGGCAGGGCTACCACCACACCGCCCCCTATGCGCTGCCCGCGATGCCACTCGGAGCTTCAATCGTTCACCGCGCCCTCCCCCCCCCCTCGCTGTGCATTGCTATTACCTTGGCGCTTCCAACACGCCATCCGTTTGACAGCGCCCACACTACCGTCCTCGCAGACCCCTTTGCCTACGTCCCTGCCCCACACCACCCCACTCCCTCCCCGTGACCGCACTGCGACGGAGCCCAAAGCCCCATTCCCCACGTCCACTATACGCCTCTAGCACACCTACACATACCAGTTGTAATCTTTAAACACAAAGGTATAAAGTCGCTGGCATTATGCTTTTGTTGGTGTTTCACTTGAACTCTGAGAGAGCTTGCGTTTACACAATATATTTTCTTTGCTCTTTGGATTATTCGTTTTTATCGCGTTTACGTTCATTTTTTTCTTTTTCGTTTTGAAAGCTTTGTTTTCAAGGGATTTTTCTTCGAATACACGATTTAAAACATTTTCTAAAATGAACATCGGTAATCTGCAACACACTATATTGCAATACTGCAAATAGCTTCTCCTTCTCATTTTATTTGTTTTCCGTTCTCTTGAAAATTATTTCCATTTCTGTGCCAGACAGCTATTAAAAATTTTACTAGCTGTTGAAACTGCCATTTGCAATTAAATTTACCTAAATCTCATTTCAGATAGAAATATGGTCAGCTTCAAAATAAGAATTCCTTGAAGGGATTGAAAACCCAATGCAGTGAGAAATATACCGTATGCATTTTGTAGTATTTTTGGGCGTCATGTCAGAAGCAGAGAAATAAATGCAGGTTTCTCTTGCCAAAGATACTTAGATTACTCCCTGAGCCGCCTGAAAACTGCTACAACTTTTTCGTGGAAAACCATTTACAAGAAGCATGGCGAAATTTTGTTTTCGTCTTCTGTGAAGTGATGTAACACAACGTGAAACTAGCTTTTCTGAGCTTTAATTAGCTGGAGAGCAATGTTACACCCTATCATAACATTTCACAAATTCGGCCGTTCATTGTTTGCCATCCTTAGTGGGTACGACCGAATTATTTTATTCCCGTGAGTTCTAAAACATAACAATTACTCGGGATAAGTAAGACGTAATTAATTGTCAGGGTTCGTGGAAGGTGCTCGTGTGAGTACCTCAGGAAATATCGGCCACCGAGGGAAGTGGAAACGAGGCAATGTGTCGCATGTGGATAATTTCTGCGATGTAATATTTTCCCGCGTTCCCCGGCGGGTCGTTCCACTCGTGTCCTTGGTGCTACTTGTCACGCAGAGGAATTCCCATCAATTACTGAAATTATGGGTTATGGCAAAGGGTCAGGAAACTAAAGTTTTTTTTGAGTTTCGTACTATAACATACGTTAACAGGTCAATCACTTAGAAAAAACTTACATCAGAGAAGATGATGACGTATCGTTAAACATGATTTTATTCCCCTTTGTTAATTTGAACATATATTTATTATTATTATTATTATTATTATTATTATTATTATTATTATTATTATTATTATTATTATTATTATTATTATTATTATTACATCTCTTTTTTCTCTCACTTCTAAACTCTGATAGTATGTAAATATAATACATAGTACATAACATTAATAAGATGTAACTTAGATAATGATTATATTTGAGGATACGCTAATTATATAATTTTAAGCTACTTACTGAACGATCAACGCCGTAATCATCTTTGCACTCTGTCTTATTTTCATATTATCTTCGTCAAATCAGTAGTGTATGTCTAGGAAATGTATCTTTGTGACTGCGCTAAGTCAATGTACTATAAAAATAAATGGTTTCACAATGTTTGCTTGTCTTTATAAACAGTCATCCTTCAAAGCAGCGGCGTCCACAAAAGCTGCGTAACACACTGCATGCGTCCTCTGTCACTCTTTGTAAGTGCGAGGCGTCTGGACAAACTCGGGCTGATGTCGGCTTCGCCTTATCTCACCTGACGACAAATATATGATCTCGCTCACGCCCTTCCAGAAGGAGCCAGACGCTCTTCAGGGGGAAAATTTGGGCGCAAAGGGCGAGTCTCTGGTCGACCTCACGCGTCTCGGCCCTAGGAGAGGCGGTGGTGGCGACAGTGATGTAGTGAGGTCTGTGTGGAGGGTGAGGAGAAGTGATGGGGTAATGTGGATATGGTGCTTTGGGGTGATGAAGACTACGGTGTAGGGGAGTAAAACGGGAATGGTGGAGGTAAAGGAATGGGAAGCGGGGGCGCCGGGTTCGGCGGGGGGGCGGCGGGGGCGGCGGGGGCGGCGGGGGCGGCGGGGGCGGCGGGGGCGGCGGGGGCGGCGGGGGCGGCGGGGGCGGCGGGGGCGGCGGAAAGCCTGTGGGGACGGGTGTGGTTAGAGAGGCAGCTGGCCTGCTCCGTTGCCTTTCTCTCAGCGTCTGTGGCGCCCAACAAAGCGACAGCAGCCACCGCGGAGAATAAACAGAATGTGTGAGGCTGTCTTCTGCGGCTCAGTTTTGTTCACCTTAGTTTAACCCTCGCACCCTTGTTCTGGAAAGGTAGCTTCAGCAATCGCCTCTCAGGCTGCGAAGGAGAGTGTTTTAATTTACCTTGAAAATCTTAGATAACATTCTGTGTTTTTGAAATCTATAGAGACAGATAATTTGGAATCGCGGGTGTATCTCAGATTACTAGCTGTAGCCGAGCTGAAACATTCGATAATTCTAGGTTCAGTTTTAAATGTATAGAAATTAAAATAGCTGCACATGTTGGAAAACAAAACGTGAAAAATATTATTACAAACAAAGTTTTGAAAATTAATTTCTGAATTATCTACAGTCTAAAAATTACGTTTATAAAACACCTAACATGCAGTTTTACTGAAGCATAAATCAGAAGAAGCAAGGGCAGGGGAAGGAAGATAATATTTTCTTTGTATTTCTTCTTCTCTTTTATAGTTCCTTCTCATTTTTTCATTTTGTCTTTCTGCTTTCGTCTTCCCCCTCCTAATCCTCTTCTCCTTTTTCTCCTTCTTCACCCTTATATTTATTGTCTTTTCCTCTTTCTCTTTTTTCTTTTCTACTTTGTTTACAAGGATTAGCACCTTGGTTAAATAAATAGGAAGAATACAAATATTATTAGTTTTTGTAGAGAAGTATATTTTAAATTAACAGCTATAATGAACCAAAGTGAAAGATTTCCTCATCAATTCCCGAACACATTTGAACGCAGCAAACACTTTGATATTTCACAAATGTTTTATTGTTAATTTCGTTACTTATTTAAATTAAAAACTTACACAATTCAATTGTTACACGCGCACTGTCTCTTCTGGACGCTGACATTGTCTCTACCGGAATTTATAAGAAACTAAACATTCAAACATTCATGCCCTCCGTGATGGGGTGAGCGCCATTTAGCATAGATGTTGGCAGCTTTCAAGCATACACAACACTTGGTATACTACTCCTATGTGACACATTGTTTTGTAAACCAGATCTAATTTTGTGAACTCTAGAAATGTTTAAAATCACGATGCATTGAATAATTCACAAGTAGTTGATGTCCTAATAAACGTCTGGATTTCATGAGGATTCACGTGGTTGCAATCATCCAAAATGATTGCCTCATGCACGGCCCATCTAGCAGGGGGAGTTGGACCGAGCGGAGCGGGTGGTTTGCCCCGGGCCTCCTCCCACGCGGCCGCCGCGTGCCTTCCGCCCCCGCCGGCCCAGCTGGCGCCGCGAGCGGCTCTCGCTGGAAATTGTCCTCTGGAGGCGGCGGAGCGCTCTGTTTAGACAGAGCGCGGGGGCGAGGCCGCGCCAGGAATTCGGGCGGGGGGAGGGGGAAGGTGTCGTAGTGGGCCGGGCGGGCGCGTGCACGCAGGGGGGCTGACGGAGGGGTGCCCCGCAGCTGGAGTCGCGCCTTCTGTTTAACCTCTGCGGTGGGAATGAGGCGTCGGGGCGCGTGTGGGGTGCGGGGGCGCGTCAGGATATGAGCGGCTGGCAAGACGTCCAGGGCCGAGGGTTGAAAGCGGCCGGCGCGGAGGGAGCGTTCGTTTGCCCAGCCGCTTAGCCGCCGGAGGCCCCGCTGCGCCGCCTCATCTGGCGCCGTCGCCGCCCGGGGCCCGGAGTGTGGGAAGGGAAGGGCCCAGGGTGTGGGTGGACAGAGGTGGAGGAGGGGCGCGTGTGCAAGAAGAGCACGCATGAGAAGGAACAGCGGTGCTCGGTCGGCTCAGAAGGTGATGGGACTCGGTGCAAAAAATCGCATTAAATGTGAATGAAACGAAAGTTTAAATTTCAGCACTCAAAGAAGTATGGTATATCGAATAATACCTCATACAATACCTCTAATACCTAACTATAATACCTGAGGTAACTCATATAAAATAATTTTCAATCAGAGTTATAATAATTTTAGAAAAATTCAGTCAGCCTTTGATCTGACGAATGCTTTTTATATTCTCATACACCTTGATTAAAGAGCTACTCTTTTGACGGCTGGTTAATCAAGGTGACAACTAATGCAGGTTCGCTGTGTCGGGTAACAAGGGAATATACTGCAACCTTTCTAAACTAGAAGCATCTCGGGTAAACAGCCGGTAAAGTCAAATTCTGCTTCCAATCTGTCCAAAAATGGGATGGACGTTTTCCCACTCCATCCTCAAGTACTCGAGTGGAATTCTGATCATGACGCCTGCAACCAAAAAGTTTGCCAACGTCAGAGGCAGTCACTGAAAAATAATAATTATTATTATTATTGTGGATTCGTGATGAATTAAACGCGTCATAACCCGGCATTTAGATGTTGCACTGCCTTGAGCCCCCAGTTTTACAAAATAGTTTGTTATCGTTGTACTTGGAACATGAAGTACGCAAGCGTCTAATAGTCGCGGGCAAGGCCGCTGGCAGGGGGCGTGGCGAGGCCGGGCGCAGGGACGGCTGCGGGCCATGCGGGCGCCTGCTCCCACGCGAAGCGCACACACTGCGCGCCCCCTCCGCCAAGGACCACTCGCCCGGCGCCGCAGCCGGCAGCCAGCGAAGGCGTGGCCTTTCGCGGTCGGACGCATGTGCTAGCGGTCGGCTGGCGCGGGGAGTGAGGCAGTTAGTAGAATAGAATAGAATAGAATATTTATTTTGCTACTTAGGAATACATAGAATATTTCCGGTGGTAGCGTTTTCTAAGAAATTTCTAAAAATACACAAAAAAAAACATCAAACAACATTAAAATATTTACATGTTACCAAATACAATTTTACAAAGTTAATCTATTAACCATATTTACTTAGTCTAATTTTAAAATTTTTGACATTCTGAGGGAAAGTCTCCAGCACTGCAGCAGGTAATTTGTTCCAATTTTGTATCGTTCTGTTTACAAATGAGAATTTACCTACATCTGTTCTCTGTTTTCTTTGCCGAATTTTGAAACCATGATCCTTCCGCGCGACGTAAGTTGGTTTTGATAGTTTTGCCCGTACTTCACCCTACGGACGATCCCCTCTTATTGATTTGAATAATGCACAAAGACGCGATTTCTCTCTGCGTTTTTCCAAAGGTTCCCACGATATAAATTCAGAATTTGAACGTCCTTGCAGCATATTTTTGTACTTTCTCGAGAGATTTTATTTGCCCTAAACGATAAGGGTCCCAACATATGGAGCCAAATTCTAATATCGGACGTACTAGAGACGTGTACCCTAATTCCCTTGATTTTCCACTTCCTTTTCTAAGTATTCTAATTACAAAGTGTAATGCCTTCCACGCCTTTTTCACTACATAATTTACGTGTTCTGTCCAACTCAGATCCTCGTTTAGTACAATTCCCAAATATTTACAGCATTTGGCCCTCGGAATATCCTGATTTCCTAATTTATATATGATATCGTCTGTCTTTCTAGAACGCGCGAATCTAATAAACTTGCACTTGCTGGGATTTAATTTCATTTCATTTGTGATAGCCCATGATTCTAGCTTATCTAAATCAACCTGCAATATTTCTGTATCACTTGTGTTCTTAATTTCCCGATAAATTATACAATCATCTGCAAAAAGACGTATTTTTGATTGAATTCCCTGCCAAATATCATTAATATACGCTATAAATAACAACGGACCTAGGACACTTCCCTGTGGCACTCCGGACGTTACTTCCGCCCTCGAAGAGAAATTTGACCCGATTCGCACCCGTTGAGTACGCGAGCTGAGAAATTCTCGAATCCAGAGAGCAATTCTTCTGTCTACGTTAAGCTTACTAATTTTTTGTATTAATTTATCATGGGGAACGAGGTCGAACGCTTTTGTGTCAAGGTCCGCACGTCCTGCGTGGCCTTCTTCAGGGATGAAATGATCGGCGATGTTAATAATCTTTCTCGTAGATGTGTATTTAGAAAAGGCATAGACTTCTGTGTTAGAGGCTGTATTTTTATTTGCCTAATCCTACGGAAACAGTCAAAGCAAAGCGCGCTCCACTTGAATAAGAATTTAGGACATGTCTTAATTATTTATTTCTATATTTTTATGTCATGAGACATGAATCATAGTTTCACAACTAAATGCAGTTCATTTTAATTACGGGAATATAATTATTAGTTACACTATGAGGCATTTGAACGCTACAACAAAACTTGCCCAGTGGAACAAGTTTCACGCATTTATGAAAAGCTTTCAAATAACCGAAAATGTTTCCTTCAATTACGGTTCTAGTAATGTATTTAATGAAAACTAACAACTTTTATTTTACCAATGCTACGGATTTCAACGGCTAAGGTGTTGGTTTCAGTTTGATACCTTGATTTCTACTCGGCCCAACTCTTGTGGTGGCACTGTGGTTGAGGTGGCTGTGGGCAACTGATGTCACTGCAGTGCACCTCACTGGGAGGTCATAGGGTTCGAGTCCAGACGGTGGCAGGCTTTTTTGACACTAGCTTTAGAGTTAAGCCAAATTCATCCGCTGCCTCAAGGAGAATTATAGCGGAGCTGCTGTTCAGATCGGTAGTTTTCCGTGGTTTCTCCAATCAATACCGGGCGAATGGCGGAGCAGTACCATAACAAACGGGCCACGAACCGCGCACAAACTTCCCTTCGTCTTCCTTGTCCTGTCCCCATCCCTTACGTACACACGCTTGGAATTACATGCACTACTCTAGTACATATGTTGGGAGTCCAGTCAGGCCACCTTGTCTCGGCTGGACGGTGCTCCACTGGTGGGAGACAGGCGGATAGGGAAAATACAGCAAGCTGGCGGTTGGTCTGATCATCCTGTGAGAAAGAACACCGCCACGTCTCATGATAAAAACATGCAATATACTTACGGGACTAATGGTCTTAGCAGTTGACATGCCCGGAAAACGAAATAATCAATCAATTAATCAATACGACGGTTGTGCCCAGCAAGAGCCGTGGCTAGCTGGCACCGCCCAATGCGACCGCTGCGATGTTGGTTGGCGCCGACGCTCCGGTTCGGTTTGGCCCCGAGGGGTTGGCGGTCTGCGCCCAAACGATCAGCAGCTGCCGGGCCGCCGCCGCTCCCACAAGAGCTAGCTTTATTGTGCGTATTGTTTACGGAGGGAAGCACATTAGCACATTCTGGGTTGTTCCTACGGAGTATAAAATTGTGGATGTTTATTTGGCGAGTAAACCCTGATAGCCGGACGGCAGAAATAACCGTACGCGAACCATAACAAAACGATGGAGTTGTTAAGCGCTTGATAAATACTCGTTATTCATCGTAAAGAAAAGTTTTGACAACGAGGTTGCTTGCAGTTTGTCTTATATCCACTTTCTTCGTGAGTTTTGCTTTCCAATATTTTCCTTAACTATTCTACCACCTCATTTATTTATATTTCCAAGAATGATTGCTATTCCTCCAAAATTAGGCTTCAACGGTTACTGTATTATCAGTCACGTTAAGAGAACAAATTTTCCAAATAGAGCTACATAACTGAATGGAGGTTTCGAACACAACCTGATAAAATAAGTAAGATTAAATACTATAATACTTGTAATTTCGAGAAAAAAATACTGGCGTATTTTAACTGATCTTTAACTATTAATTTGGGTGATTAATCTAATATTATTTGTTACATTTCTGAACTTATCAAAACAGGAATGAATGTACTTTGTAGAGGATTTCGAGAAATTTTAATGTCAAAAGCACTAAATGAAAGAGGACATTTAAAAATGGATTTCTAACCAATCTAAACCAGTTTGGACAGCACTAATATGCCTTAACCCTAACGAGTGTGCGAAGTAACAGCTGAAAACCAACTTAAAACTTGGATTTTTTGACCGAAATTTAGAACTCGTAATGTTGATGTATCACTACTATAGTAACAGGAGGAAAATTAAAAAATACAATAAAAGAAAAAATGACATTTAAAATGACCCATGTAATTTAATAAAATTATATTATTTTTGATTTATATAAAATTATTTTGAAAATGTAGAATTCACAATTTTTATTTTAAAAATAAAGCAGTAATTCATTCGTTATGTGGGTATTCCTCTGTTGAGATTGTTTCGAACTTTCCTGATTATTCTACTCAGAAAACATGAATAATTTCACCCAAACTTTTAAAATATAGAAGTAACAACTACTCATGTTTGTATGTAGAACAGAAATGTTAACAAGGCTAGTCGTCGTATACACCGCAAAGTTTCTGAATGCATTATGGAGTTAACTTCCGTGTCCACAGCGGTAAATTTAAATAAGTGTGTATCTTTTAGAGACAGTCGTAGCAACGAAATTGTAAAATGCATAGTAAGTACTTCACTGTATGACATATTTTTACATTCTAAATTATGAAGAGTTCTAAAGTATTTTTTTTGTTTGCTCATAGAAAATAATGTTATACCGGAAAGAGGATGTAAATGACATCTTATAACGGGTATTAGTTTCAAATAAAAAAGCCAAACAATCAAAACGAATGTCCTCTACATTGTAGTAGGGTATCCCAGTAGGGATTCCCAACTTTTGCTTTCATCGTCTCCTTTTAAAAGAATGGGTAGTGTCATCAACCCATCTTCAATTTTTCTACGTGTATAATATCCAGTATACAACATCCTCAAAACACAGATAATTTTAACTGACTTGAAAAAAAATAGATAAGACATTGTGAACTGAAGTCTTGAAGAAATGGTTTATTAGATTTATGATTTTTTGTGTAAATATTAAATTAAATTTTTACGAATATTAACAAGTTTTTAACAAAATTTAAGTTTGTAAGTTGTACAAAAGTTTGGTTTTTGTAAATGGAAATGAGACATTTTAAAATAAAAGCGAATTTATAATTGTGAAACACTTTGAAAATTTATATAAACATAATCATCAGTTTTATTAATATTTTTTGTAATCATTAGGCTCTTAATCTTCGCGTGTGCATATTCGTCTGTCTGTGATAATTATTGATCACCTTTAAAATTCCATCGACCCCTAAATATCGACCCCGTAGGGAATCCCTGCTTTAAAGGGACCTGAAAAACTAAGTTCGGCATTGCAGTCGTTTTAAAATGTGAGAACTAATACATGTAGACGCAAAATGAGTGATGTAATTGACACGGCTCTGCAGCCAAAAATCTATTAACATAAATTATGAAGTATCTATCTAGATCTCTGGCGCAACCAGCATTTTTAAGGAAGGGGGACTAGTGGTGTAGGGTTCAACCGTCTTCATGTTTTATTATAATAATTCCAATTTTTGTCCTGCATCAATCCTTGGATGCGACATTAACCTACGTCAGTAGGGCTTAGGTGGCTCCGGGCATTATCTGATGTCACTGCAGTGCCTCTGACTGGGAGATTCTAGGGGTTGAGTCCCGTCGGTTATAGGATTTTCGACACTTACTAAATAGCTAGGGCAAGTTCAACCGCTGTCTAGAGGAAAGTTTTAGCGGCCGGCTGCTTTGTTCGGTAGTTGTCTGTGGTTTCTCCGATCAACACCAGGCAAATGCCGGAGCAGTTCCCTAATGAACGGGACACGGACTACGCGCTAACTTTCCTTCCTCTTCCTTGTCCTTCTCCCCCATTCTTACTCACACTTACACTTACATGTACTACACTACCACACACGTCGGGAGACCAGTCGGGGAGCTTAGAGCTTGGGCGGTGCCAAGCTGGTGGGAGGTATCTGGTTGGAGAAAATCCCCGCCAGCCGACGTAGGTCAGTGCCGGATCTCGTCAGCCAACTGTAAATCACCACCGCCTCCCGCTATAATAAAATTTACTGCACTTATGGGTCTAATGACCTTGGCCGTTGACACGCCCGGAATCACTAATCAATCATAATACATCAGTGATGTCCAGGTTGCCTACTGGTAGTAGTAGCTCGCTTCACGTGATCGTGCGACACCCTCATCTGCACAGCTAACGACGCGAAAGGAAATGATCACTAGTAGTGTCAGTAGATCAATAGCTCTCTATTGTCCTCTGCGGATGGCATTGTCGAAATCTGCTGCTGCAATGTTTGTCAAATGATATGATATATTTTAATTCTGTGAGAAGTGGCTATTTACTGAAAAATAAAAGTGTAAATGCATATCAAGTCAACAATAATTGTAATTTAATTTATTTATATCACGCGCGCATTCCTATCTACTGCTCTCTTGTGGCGAGGTAGTAAACTGCATGGAGGGGGGTTTCATTAGGTCACCCGTAGCACGGAGTCTCAGTGGTGGCAACTGCATTGATGTCACTGATCTACCAATCAGTGCACTGATTGACACGCAGCCGAGTAATAAAAGAGGTACCGACTTACGTTCACCACAATGGTAAGCAGAATGTGGATCAATGCAAATGTTTGTGGGAAAGAGGAGGTTAAAATGAATGTCTGATTCGAATAGGAGAACGGCACGATCTGAGATTTTGAAACTATTACTAACATTTAAATTTACTAACACTTAAGAGTTAGTAAATTTTTCGTATCAAATATTTCTTCCCGCGAACAAAAAATATCCGTATGACTGTTAAACTACGTAAACGTGCAGATAAACGTCTTTCATAGCTTACATGTGTTTAATTTGTACTCGTGTTTATTTATGTTATTTAAGTTTACAAACAGCGGGAGTCTCTTCTGGGCAGCAACTAAGAAGACCTGTTTTCGCCCGTACACTTGCCCACCAGGTCATTTGATAGGCGTATGCTTTCGAATTTCTCCTAACTTTTCATGGAACATACACTCCCTGGCCACATTTTTTGATCGCACTGAGATTATTTAGAAAAACTTTAATATATTGTTTTATATTGCAATTTTCTAACACTTCTCTCGTAAGACAATGCATTTTCGGGATATTTAACTTATATTATAGTTCTCTTTTATTAAAATATGAGTTGTTACAGAAATTTTTTTCGTTTGCAAGGTCTTTGAGCTCGTCCATGTTAATATTAACAAATTTTATTGAAAATTTATTATGAGGGAACAGCTAAACCTTACACTTGAAAGAAACTGCACGATTGAACTAAATCACAATTTATTTCACCAAAACAAGCTTCACAGACTGCACTGACACGCTGACACTAAGCTAAATGGTACTTAACAATGAATAAAACTTTTTCAGGGAATACTGATCTATGCTCCTTTGTTACTTTGATGCATTATTGGCGGTCTTAGAACTCGTCAACAATCAGGATTAAATATTATTGGCTGACAACAGATGAGTGTTGCTTTCCAAGTGTTAAATAACTATGCGCTTGACTAGAAATATGGAAACTAAAAGTATTCTGAATATTGTACGTTGTTTTGGAGATGAGCTATTAATGTGGCCAGCTACTGTATATAATATTTATGTAACAGTAAGCTTTCTTCTAAATCTGCCTGGGTGACTTGGGGCTTCCATTCTCCTCTTACCGTAGGTACGGTTACAGCAGTCGGACCTTTTGTTTCGTATGCGACCGCTCTCCGGCGTATGGTTGCCACCTTCGAAGAACACATGACCCGGAGATCACTAGGGGTGGGGGGATGAGTTAACGAAAAATAAGCGCATAAATTCATAATCAACATTTATTGTAAAATAATATACGCCTTTTACCGATTAATTATTTCATAAAAGTAATACATTTATAATATTAATAACGCATTAATTACTCTAATATTATTATATATGCATTCTCTTTCGACTAGAGATGGTGAACTGATGGCATACTGATTTTGCCGCAAGTAGTTTTATTTATATAGTGTCATTAATATGACATAAGATTTAACATTCGTTAAAATTAAATTATTAAACACAGATTGTATCTTAAAACGTGAAAAAAAATTAATTTTATTTCTTTATATGACCCGGGGAATTTCAAAAGTACGCCGGAGCCCGGAGATCACTCCTGATATCCGGAGTCTCCGGGTCAAACCCGAAGAGGTGGCAACCCTACTCCGGCGTCAGTAGTGGAGTTCGTTTACTACGCTCCGTAAAGTCACGGAGGCTAAGGGAATTCGAGACTTTGCGGGTTCCTGGTGGGGTGACCACCTAGGACCCCATCTAACAGCGCTGACCCCTGGCTGAAGGGATAAAAAGGCACTGACTGATTGCAATGTGATGAGGCTTGATGAATATAAAGGCGGCGGATTATTTCATGCCAGCGCTCAACACCTGTCCCAGACTTCTGATCGAAATGTGGAGGAATGTTATCAACATCTCACATTATCCTAGAATGTTCAAGTCTCCAAAAGGTAAGAAACTCTGTTGACATCAAAAACGATATATATGAAACATTTAATTAAACTGAAGGTCGCAAATCAATATTAAACTATTTTAACATTGCTGGTCTTGATAAAACTATCTAAATTATTTCAAAAAATTGTACTTAATATTTCTGTTTGTTATAATTTTAAAATGTAGCTTTGGTGTATAACTTTGTATTTAATAATTCTGATTATTAAAAGGTATAGTATCTGTGACTGATATGTAAATTAAGAGTGACCGTTAATGACTTTGTTTATAAAGCCACCTAAAATTGATAAATAAAAAAGTAATTCAAAAAGCGATCAATGTCCAGCAAGGGATCAGAGACGGTTTGCGTCGGCGAAGACCAATAATCTCGCGTGGCGTGGGGCCTGCCCCGCGGGGCGAGCGCGGCTGGGGCGCTGGCCAGCCCTGGCGGCCGACGCGGCCAGCGAGCGGGGTGTTCTTATCGACGCCGCGGCGGCGAGCGGGTTATCTGACTGGGCTCTGTTTTGCGTCCCGCGCCGAGCCGGCCTTACCCCTCCCGCTCGCCCGCGGGGAGGCTGGACGCATTAACCGCCATGCGGACGCGGCTGCGGTGAAGCATGCAGTGTCTGGAGGGAGGGGCGGCAGGGCAATGGTGAGGGCTCGATGGGGTTTTGCTCGAAAAGGAGAGGGAGATGGATGGAGAGGTAGGGTCGATCATGTACCTTTTGGTGGGTTTCTTGACGCCGTGGTCGCGTAGTTGCTGAAGTCGATGAGGTGATGGCGGGATTAGGGGAAGATGAATGTGATACTGGTGAGATGTAGACCAAGTGGAATATAATGATGATTTGTTAAAGTAATAATTGGGTTTAAATTTTTTGACATGATAACTTTAAACGCGATGAAATGCAAAAATGTGATTATGGCGATCAAGTTTACTTGTAGACGTGAGGAGGGTGGACGCCAGAATAATGAATTATCTACGATTAGTTTTAGCTGACAAGAATGTTTAGTCCATAATGATTATTTTGACATGAATGATGATGCTGATGATATTGTTGTGATGAAGAAAAATATGTTTCTGATAATATTTTAATTTCCTGTAATGTGGAACATGACAAAGCTGAAGGAGATTTTCTTTTGAAAAGTGAATAAGATGTGAGTTAGTGAAAACGGAGGAGAGACTGTGGGGCACAGTGGCAAGCTCATCTGTAAGTGATTAGGCCGTTCGCGGATGCACTGGAGGCGATGGTGAAAGTTAAAAGAATGGTAGTAGAGGAGGTGGTAATGGCAGTGGTTAAGACCATGAAGTCATGATGTGGGGCTAAAGTTGGTGGTGACGCTGGTGAAATAGGCCCACTACAGTATGGATTTTTGGGGTGGAACTTGTAGTTAGAAGTGTAGATGAAGATGGAGGGTTGGTGGTGAAGGAGGTGATAAACTGGAAGTGGATTGTTTATTTTGTGTTTCCGGGCGAAGCAACTGCTACTCCGGTATGCAGTTCATTCTCATATTCGTACTGCGTATCTATCACAACTGCGGCACCACCCCGGCCAGGACAAGTCACACTATACCACCACCACTTACACAACCACAAAAAACTATCGACCACAGCCGACTAACGAAAGCAATCGACCGCAGGAAATCTTCTCCACTCAGAGGCTGAATTTGACCTAGATCTACCGCTATTGTATAAAATCCGCCACCGTCAGGACTCAAACTCAAGAACCTTCTGTCAAAGACTCTGCAGCGTCTGCTGATTCAGTTCTCTCACGGAGCAATATCAGCGAGTTAGTGACGGGTGCGTTGGTGGAGTGAGAAGAATAGGCGGTGGTCACGGCAGTGGGACGGTGACAGAGGCGTTGATGGAGGCAGAACTGTAAGCGGAGTTGGAGGCAGCCGTGGTGACGGTGGCGGTGGGAGTCGGATGCGATGCCAGCGCCCCCCGCGCCTTTTCACTTATTCACCGCGACCAGCGCAGCGGTGTTAGGACACTTCTTCGCCTTTGCATACTGCATCGGCGCTAAAGCCCCTCGCGGCCCCGACACGCCTCCATCGACCGCCGACAGGGCTCCGAGGACGCTCCTCGGGGACACGCTGGCGACGGAATTCTTTCCGCGCCGCTCCTGCTGCTAGACGAAGCACACGCCTCGCCGTTTTTCATCTAATGATTAGAGCGCGGGCGTTGGACAAAATGTTATCTTCGAGTGACGATTTAAAACTTAGAAATAAGAAATGCATAATTACTGAAATTGTTTTAGAATATTCCATTTCGCCTTTTTGCATATTTGTGTTATTGTATCCACTTTAAATATGTTGCCTCATATTGAAATATTCCATTTTTGAGACATAATTTTCCTTTTTTCTCCTTAATTGTCCTTGGTGCAGCAGGACGCCCCACCATCGGTCGCTGATAAGACTCCGAAGACACTCCTAGCGACGAAATTCTTTCCGCGTTGCTCCTGCTTCTAGAAGAAGCTGTTTTTCAACTAACGATTAGAGCGCGGACGTTGGACAAAAACCCCTATTTTTTGTGAGGATTTAAAACTTTTTTAAAAAAAGTACATAATTACTACGCTCCTGAAATTGTTTTAGAATATTTTATTTCGCCTTGCGTATTTGTGTTTTTGTACCCATTTTAAGTATGTTGCTTTATTTTGAAATTTTACTGTTTTAAGACATGATTTTCCTTTTCTTCTTACCTGTCCTTGATCCAGCAGGAAATCTACCTGCAAAATTGGAAAGGAGGTGGACATAGTCGCAATGTCGTGTTTCTCTGCAGGTGGGGTGTGATAACGCGTAGAAAGTGTTAAACTAGAGATTCCGGTTAAGGAAACCTTAAAAACTTTTTGGAGAAAGCCGGATCATACGATTCAAGATTATTAAATTTCTAACATTGATGACGATCTTTGGTACTGAGGAATCCAATCGCACACATGAATACAAGCTCTAACCCTATTGGATATTATTTGGAGTATACGACCTTTTTTGCTGGTCATTTGTCTTATTTTTTCTGCATTTTTGCACTTATATTTCAGTCAGAAACTGAAAAAATTAAATTTTTTTGCCAACCTATTTTGGGAAAAAATAATTGTACTCATAAAAGCACACTGATTAAAAACGACAAAATGTCAAGAGAAAAATGTGGACGGTTTTCAAATAGGAAATGGGAATATTTCCAAACCCAGCAACTTTGCATTTACGTGAGTGCATTTTTCATTCGTAGATTTTCTTTCTCCAATTCATAGATAGAGATTTATGTTAATGTAAGTTCGTTGTGGGTTCGTAAGGAAATAATTTGAAGCTGTGTAATCACATTGTAGTTTAAATGTGAAAACGAAATATATATACTGAACATGAGTGGTTCACAGAAAATACCAACACATGGCACAAAACACCATGTGCCCCATGCATAATGACATGTGCCCAATACGTTCATGAGGTTCGTGAGTGGAAAAAATGCCCAACTAAATAAAAGTATAATGTGTTCAAATTTCAATAAGTTTAAGAAATGAAGCCCACTGGAAATGTTCTTATTGTACCATGTAAGTGTGGGAGTTGGTTTCCAATACGACGGAATTTTCACTTTTAAGACACTGATTTAGAGACTGAGACGCGCGGGCCGGCCAGTATCATTATCATGGTCCATTAACATGTAATTTTTTCGGGTTTACTCCCAATATTAAACAAAAATGCTACACATTCTAAAGTCAGTCTGTAAACAAGGTAGTTCCTTTGTTAACAACACATCTATACGGTAAGATAACGAAATGAAGATAATTATAGACGTTCAATGAAATGAAAAGTATAATATTTTGTTGTGAGGAATTTAATTTCTTTAAAAAGGGAAATAAAAACTCACAAAGTCAGTATATTTTCATAAAAGTTCGTTTTTAATTTACATTTTTACGATGCGAAGTTCGTAACGGTGAAAAAATTGTAAATGTCTCAAATTTCTATTATTATTATTATTATTATTATTATTATTATTATTATTATTATTATTATTATTATTATTATTATTATTATTATTTATATTATTATTATTATTATTATTATTATTATTATTATTATTATTATTATTACTACTATTATTATTATTATTATTACTATTATGGCATTATATAGATAAACACCGGAAAACATTTATATAAAAAACTATTGTGACTATTGTGAAAAAATTAAAGATAAATCTTTAAAACTGATTTATCTCAATACATGAAAATAACATACTCCGTTTTCCCCGTGTACCTTTTATTGTCGTGGCACTTGTTTACAGAGGAAAAAATACATCACATAGTCCTTAAAGATATCTTTCCATTACTCTTACCAATAGAGCAGCTATGTTGCAATTTGGAGAAAATTATAAAAATAATTTCTCTCACATGTGCGTTCAAAAGACAACTGCGAATCCGCTACACCGGAAATCGTAATTCCATACCTGAAACAAAGGAAACATTAGATTTTACTTTTTCGAAAGCGAATTTTACTTACAGTATTATTTGAGCTTAAGGTTATAATATCAAAAGCAAAATGTTTATCTTAGATTTTTTCCAAGAAATTAATCACATACATACACACGCGCGCGCGAGGATTGGGGCATAAGTCATGGCAACTAATTTTGGTTGTTGTGAGAATTCGAGCACGGAAGGAAACTGTGTAATATACTCATGAAAGACGAAGGTAAGAACTAAGCGCATGGATATTTAACGACACTCCAAAATTGTGTTTCTCATAATTATTAAGGTATTTGAAAACACAGAGCTGGTTTCATGTTCCAAAGCATTTGAACATGTAAGAGCTCACAACATTCCAGAACATTACATACCCGTTCTAAAGGCTTGATTAAGCAGATACACGATTATAGCACGTGCTACTAATGTCTGCACACTCACAAGTCGTCACGAGCGTTGCTATCACTGGTTGCTATGCGGCCTCGCAGAAATTCTCCTGCCCATCTCGCGACTGTCCGGTATGCAAGGGCCATACTAGAGCTTTCACCAATTCCCTGTGACGTTCTCGGGCATTTCTTTCATGAAGAATGGCAGTCTTGGAACATGAGCTGCTCGAAACGGGTTACATACATCTGGCACGGTGGACTCACACAAAGCCACTAACAGAGACATCTGTTGATGTGAACGCTCCCTACTGCAGCATTTCTTTCACTATACTAATGAAATTTTGTGATCCGATAACATTTACTTTAGGAAAAAAATATTGGCCATTACTTCTGCCCCAACTCTCGTATCATTTTTAAAATATGTTTTATGTTCATAGCACATCTAGAATATTAAAATTTTGCAAATTCCATTAACGATTATTTGTTCAACAGTTATGGTTGTAATAATATTTGTTATCATTACCCCTGAGAGAAAGAAAACAATGAGTAAATGAATCTACTGTGTTTCTACATTTTACTCTTATTGGTTTCATTTATGTTTCATTCAGGTCTGATCAATTTCCATAAATAAATATTAATACATTAATATGATTCATTGAAATAAAATTAAATTAATGTAATTATTGAGAAGCCAATACTTTATATTAAAAAAAATAATCAATTCACAGATGTCTTACAGTAATTAGTATAAACGTCTAGGGCATTTTGAAGTTTCGAAAATAATCACTTTTGTCAATGAACATATAGTGGGAAATTTCACACACCGGAGTTACACTCGTGGTATTTCCCCTGAATTTTAGGCCATCTTTATAACTCCGTTATTCGCAATTTTCCACCATATATTTACTAGCAAAAAAGTGATCATTTTGAACCCCTCTATAAGCACTAGAAGATAATAACATTTATTCTCAGATATCCTGTAAGTATTGGAAAGAACGCCTGACCATGGAATGGGCATACTTACAATACACTAAAAAATAAATCTGTAACTTTGCATCTGAAAATAAATATTTGAAAAATGAACGATTAATTTCTGAAAAGGTATTAGGCAGTATATTCCTTAGAATTGAACTTAATGTATATAGCAATTCTCAAGAAAACAATTGTATGATAATCAGTTTTGTCATGATGAAATAGCACTATATATTAATAATTTATATTTTACTCCATTACTGTAAATTCATTTTTATTAACAAATCTGTGGTTAAAAATATTGTTTAAATTTTATTAATAATTTTCTCATTATTATTATAATTTCTCAATTTCAGCACAATGCAAGCATTATGTACCAATAAAGAGATAATATATATTAAATACAATACATTTTTGGTTTCAGTACAAAGCTTTTCAATTTTCTTGATTCAAAATCCCAATTTTCTTTAAGAAGCAAAATTATTAAAAATCCTAGCGATCGGAGGGACAGATACGGTTGTGTTTCGTATAAAGATTTTCCCTTTCAGCGCAGGTAGGAAGAACAAAAATAGCATCAACAATGCGACCTCAGAGTGCAGATATTTACCTTTGCTATTGAGCTAATGTTTGTATAGTTTTGTTTTACGATGCAAAAGAAGAAAATCGGGGAACTAGGAGAGCCGCAGCCTGCAGCTGTTTGGATTTTTAATTAGAAAATATGTCCAACGAGCGCGCTACAACCGCAGTGATTATAGTTGAACGAAGTCGTGCTGGCTACAGCACTGCCCTTCTAAAAGCGTTAAAATTAGTCAGCCAAAAAGTTTTCCTTAACAAGAATCCAATCTATTTTTAATGAAATGAGTCAACACAAACATAAAAGTATCTACAATCTCTTAGAAGAATTTGAGGACAAGAGATGAAAATATTCTTCAGAACTGAATATTAAAATTTAAGAACTATGTAGTATTAAGATTTAATAATTCTGAATACATTTTCTCATTTTCGTCTAATGTAGTGTTTAAATATTGCTTTACACAAAATAGCAACAAAAGGTTAAATAGTATACGTAGCACAAATAACGAGATAGAGCGCCTTACAAAAGAAAATGGAGATGTTGAATGACCGACATGTATAAAATAAACGTTTGGTTCTTTCTATTAGTAGGTGTTGGTTTAGTTATTCAATTTTTTAATAAAGTTACTCGTGAGATTTACATTTTGGAAAATATCTTAACTAAACTCTATTTTCCCTTTCAGAAGCCAGCTTCAATGAAGTTGTACCCGTCGCCCCTCCTGGCACTCCATGCACTCCTTAACATCCGTAACAAGGGTCTTGGTAGGGGTACCCCCCACTCCCTCACCGTTGCTCCTCCCCCTCTAGTCTGCCAGGCCGGAACCTACCTATCGATACCTAAGGTAGCCACGGTCGTTTTCAGCTTGTTCCTCAGCTATCACCTAGACACCGCAGTGATCTTCAGATCCTTAGCGGAATGATGGTTAATGATACAATAGGTTAAGGAATTATTATTGAAACATGAAGGTATGTTGCGTATTAGCAGGGAAAACGTGATTACCCCGAGGAAACTTGCCGCGAACCCTCTTTGTTCACCACAAATTCCACTTGGAAGCGCCTGGGATAGAATACGAGCACACGCGGTGAAGGCCTCCAGTCTGACCACTACGCCACAGGCAGAATCAGATTTATATTAATAAATTACTTCATATTTCTGAGTGCGTCAACTGCTAAGATCCACCCCGCTGGATGTCAAGATCCGGTGCCAACGGCTAAGATCCGGTGTCAACTGCTAAGGTCCACCTCGCTGGATGTCAAGATCCGGTGCAAACTGCTAAGGTCCGGTGTCAACTGCCAAGGTCCGCCTCGCTGGATGGCAAGATCCGGTGTCAACTGCTAAGGTCCACCCCGCTGGATGGCAAGATCCGGTGTCTACTGCTAAGGTCCGGTGTCAACTGCTAAGGTCCATCCCACTGGATGGCAAGATCCGGTGGCGACCGACACGTCGGCATGCCAACCAGATAACTTCCACCAGGCGGGGCACCGCCTGGACAAGATGTGAACACTGGTCTCTCGATGGGTGTGGTAGTATGCTGCCTAAGTGTAGGTGCGTTTAAATAAGGGGAGACGATTGAACAAGGAAGAGGAACAATAGATCGCGCAAGATTTGTGACCCGTTTGATAGGGTACTGATCCTGCATTTGGCTGGTGAAACCACGAATCACTACCGATCAGAGCAGCCGGCCGCTAGAATTCTCTTACAGACAGCGACTGAATACGTAGACACGTAGTGTCGAAAAACGGTTACGAAACACCTGCCACGGTCTGAACACGAACCTTAGGATCCCAGTCACGGGCGCTGTAGTGACACCTGAGCCACCCCTGCCGGACCCAATTTTACTAAATTATATATGTTCTTCCTGAAATACGAGGATGGAAGCAAAACAAAAAAATCATTGTGTGACTCAATCCTTTGAGGCCTCCTTGCCTTGTGCCGCTAAAGTCGCCGCCGCATGTAGGGTTGGCTGCGCTCGTCTGCGCCCCCCCTCCCCCCGCGCCAACTGTCGCGGCGTCCCTTTGTCTCGTCGCAGCGTGGTGCGGTCTTTCCGCCGGCGACGACGTTCCGATTCATTAGGCGCCGGAAGAGCGCATGCGCGCCGCGCACAAAGCGCCGCCCTGCGCGCTAGTCGGCTCACGCACTCACGCACGCGCCGCCACCGCCGGGCCATGCCTCGCCACCGCCACCGTCAACGTCACTGGCGCAGACTCCGTGGCCACGTCGCCTGCCGGGAGCGGTGGCTCAGTGCATCAACTGATGTCACTGCTGCGTCTCTGACCGGGTGGTCCTAGGTTACACTCCCCGCGGCGGTAGGATTTTCGACACTAGCTCTTCAGCTAGGTCGAATTCAGTCGCTATCTGGAGGAGAATTCGAGCGGCCGGCTGCTCTGATCGGTAGTTTTCCGTGGTTTCTCCGATCAACACTAGGCGAATGCCGGAACAGTACCCTAACAAACGGACCGCGCGCGATCTTTCCTTCCTCTTCCTTGTCCTATCCTCTCCCCTTACACCCACACTTACACTAACATACACTTCATTACCACATTTCCGGGAGACTGGTCGGGAGCGTGTCCTGGCTGCGGCGGTGCCCCGCTGGTGGGAGAGTCCTGGTTAGGGGGAAATCCCGCTAGCCGACGGTAGGTTGGCGCCGGATCTCGCCATCCAGCGGGGGAAGATCATCGCCATCTCCCGAGAAAGAACATGCACTACACTAACGGGATTTATGACCACAGCAGTTGACGCACCTGGAAACACGAAAAAATCAATCAATCAATCAATCAATCAACGACGCCACTTCCCGCAACGCTGTTTCATGCCGCTGCTCAGTCACCGTTCAGCCTTCGCCAATACCGTTTGCGACCCTGTCGAACATCGGCGGCGATTGCGATGCCACCAACGCCATTGTCTGGATGTTGCAACTACAACCACCAGCGGCGTTGCTTCACGCCGCGCCGCTCAGCCACCCTTCAACCTCCGCCAATGCCGATTGCATCCCTGTAAAAACGTTTCCGTCCATCTAGATCCACCAACGCCACTGGCGTTGTCTCCATTTGCCGAGTTGGCATCGTCATCTCTTGGAAGTTACCACTAGAGATGCAATATCGCCGACAAAACTTCGATATTGGAATTATCGACGTTGAAATTTTAAAAATCGATGTTATAAAAACATCTACCCAAAACCATCGATGGTTTTAAAGCAATTTTAGTAACATTTAATATCAATGTTCACTTATCGTGCTTATTTTTTTAATTGAGACTTACTTGACAAACCAATCAAAAAATTAACACAAAATTAACAAAACTTTTATTTGTTTGGATAATACAAAAATTAAACCTATTTATTAACAAAAACGGGAAATTTATTTGATACCCTTATTACTCTATTTTATTATGATCCTTTTGGTTCCAAAATTAAATATCAACCATACAAAAACAAGGACTACAAAGTATCAATGTTGAAGCAACTGTAGAAAAACATATGCTTCATTACATGGATGTTACTTATATATTTTCATATAACTATCAAAATTTTTGAAAACTTCGACATCCTTGACGCATAATTTTTGCATTTAAAACCCCCAGCAACTCTGTCTTTTCTCCGCGGTCAATCATCCTACAGTCCCCGCCAATGCCGTTTCCATCCCTGCCAAACGTTAGCACCGATTCCGGTGCCACCATCGTCGGCACTGGCGTCGTTACCTTCAGCAACGCTGCAATTTCCGTGCTTGCTGCCAGTTACTCGGCCACTACAGTCATTTCTATTCCTTCCGCTTCCGCTATCCCAACAACCAGCACTACTCCTGAACTTCACAACCGTCACCGGCTTCCTATCTACAACCATGGATGCTACCGGCACTAGTGTCACATTCGCCCCATCACAATTGTTAATCCAACTATCCCATCCTGCGCCGACACAACCTTTGCCATCGTAATTTGAACTGCTATGTATCGCCATTCCTTCTGCGTCCACTACTCCAGTCTCATAGCCAACGCCATCGCTGCCTTGATAGCCTTCTCCAAAACCACCTCAACTTTCACCACAAGTGCTTCTCCCTACGTAAGCGCCTCCTCATTTACTCCACCAACTCCGCCTTCTCATCTAATGACTCCACCGTTACCACCACCTCAACCATCACATTCATCACTAGTGCCTCGGCTATTGTCATCCCAAAGCTACTCACGTTTTCTGCACCGGTGCACTTCTTTGCTGTCACCTCTTTGGTCTCCACCAGCGTCATTCCAGAGCTTCCATCTCCACCGACGCCACTCTTTCATTCATCACCTCTATCACTACACCCTCCACCTTCGCGACCCCTACCCGAAAGCCAGCCCATCATCCCTGAGTCTTCACCGAAGCTACTCCCTCTCCATCACGTCTAGCACTACGGCATACACCTCTGCCATTCTCACCCCTACAGCCATTCCCAGGCTTCCCCGTAAATACGACCGACGCCAATATCTCAGGCATTACTAGAGCCTCCGCCACCACCTACTCCACTCACCCGCAAATCCAACCCCCCTTCTTCCCGTACTGTCACAGCCACCCCACCCTACGCCATCCCTAGTCGACCCAACCCAACCTCTTTCTACCCCTGTCCCAACCACACCCTGGCGGCTGAGGTGGCTCAGGGCATGAACTGAGCTACAATCCGTCTGACCAAGAAGTTCTAGGGTTCGAGAACTGACGGTGGCAAGATTTTTCGATTAGCAAGATAGCAAGATTGAAATCTGCCACTCTCTGGAGAATTCTAGCGGCCGATTGCACTGTTCGGCAATTTTCCGTGGGTTCTCCACTCAACAGCAGGCGAATGACGGAGGAGTGCTTTAACTAAGGGGCCACGGACCGCGCGTGATATTTCCTTACCGTTCCTTATCTATCCTCATCCCACGCACATTTACTACAGACGTCGCGAGACTAGTCGTGATTTTAGACCTTGTCCTGACTGCGGCAGTGTCCCACTTATTCCCTGTGGGGGGAAACCCCGCTAGTCGATACGTAGGTCGAGGCCGAATTTCAACATCTAGCGGGATAAGAAGACAGTCACCTCCCGTGATAAAACATGTGCTACACTGAGACTAATGACCATAACAGTTGAAGCTCCTGGAAACACGAAATAATCAATCAATCCTACCCCACTCCACCTCCTCCCACCCTCACTTCCATCCTGTAGCCACCCGTCGCCACCGTCAGTGTCTCCACCGTCACCTCCCGTGATAAAAACATGCACTTCTGTAACGGGACTAATGACCCTAGCAGTTGACGCGCCCGGAAACACGAAATAACCAATCAATTAACCAATCAATCCCATCCCACACCACCTCAAGTCACCCTCATTCCCATCCTACAGCCTCCCGTCGCCACCTTCAGTGTCTCCACCGCCGCCTGCTTTTTGCGTCGTTGTTCTTTTCCGAGGCGGAGGGCACGCGCGCGGAAGCCGCCGTGTGCAGCAGCTCGAGCAGAAGGTGAAGCGGCAAGGGAAGGGGGGTGGGGGGGCGGAGAGGAGTTTTTCCCCCTCGTGAACTCTGCTTAGTGATGTGGTCGTACATTCGCAGCAGAGGCTGAGCACAGATCTCATCTGCAGTTTCTAGGTCGTGGTTTGATCCAGCAAAGTAGAAAGCGAAGGTTCTAACGAGACTATCATGCAAAAGGTAAGTTTATTAAGGAGCTATTATATTCGTTTATGAAAACTAATCCTTGTTGATGACTTCATTTTTTTACATAAATTTGACAGGCTTTGCAGTGGTTGTAAAATATGAGTGTGGTTACTAATGCACTTATGATCTTCAACGACCGATTGATTTGAAAAGAGAGATATAGACAGATAAATAGATAGATAGGTGTGCGTATATATATATATATATATATATATATATATATATATATATATATATATATATATATATATATATAGAGAGAGAGAGAGAGAGAGAGAGAGAGAGAGAGAGAATGTTTTAATTGATTTAGAGTAATAACCGCATTATTTTGCCCGAATTGAACATTTTGTGATTGACAGTTTAGTTTTTCAACACCTGAAAAAATTGTAATTTCCCTGCATTTATACACTGCGACGTAAAACAAAGCCCAACGCGCGGTTGAACTGGCGGCAGGGCGTTCGGGGGCTGCTATTGACAGCCTTTTCCGCGCATTACGATTCATTGGTCGCGAACAACGCGCCACCTGGCCACGTGCCCGTCTGCGTCACGGAAGCATCTGCCCTCTGCCGGCCGTGCGTGTGTGTTGCTTGTTCCAGAGCGTAGCAGCTTGCACGCGAAGTGCTCACCATGGGGGCTACCGATAGCGTGACCTTAAACGATTCCACGAACGGTGGATGTATGTCCACAAACTGCGTCACCCCTCAGGCTTACAAGCTCGCCACCGACGGATATTGATGGCCAGACTCTATGGAAGTGAAATTCAATGCGTTCACGTTTAATCTTAACAGTCTTTGTAGCACGAGAATAAAAGAATTCTGATTTCAACTCAGGTGCAAAGTTTTTATTATGAATCATGGTTTCGGACGTTGAACGAGACTGGAGAATTTGAATTTTATGGGCTCTGTAAACAGGTGCTGATATCTTCAATAGTAGGTCTTGTAACAATAGCTTTACACTTCCTGTCATAATGCATGTGATGTATTCTCGTTTTACTACACACATAAGAGTTTCCTACCCAGAGACTGAACTACGTTCGGGAATAGTTTTCTTTCAATTTAATTAGAATTTTCCCAAACTTTGACCCCCCCCGAATCACTAGCAAACGCATGTAATATTTTTAATACTTTTCAAAAGAGAAACTTATATCATAGAAATGTCTAAATGAAATTAATGTAACATTTGCGATAAACAAAAAAATAGTTTACTTACCTACCTTACAGCTGTTTGAATAACGTCTGTGTTAATTCATCAATATTAAATAAAAAACAAATAACAGGTTAGTGGTAACTGAACGATGTTAAAGTAAAGCTATGTGATGGTTATGTGAAACGAAATGGAGAATGTATGCACGAGACCCGTCATGACCAAACAACTCGAAATCTTTCGCGAGAGGGAATAAAACGACGTATGGAGTAGTCAAAAAGCATTATACTGGTCTTCCTGCTAGTGAGAGAACGTTGAGCCAATTTCAAATGTTTTTACTTAAATATTCTAGGCAAAGGAATAGTTTTCGGCAATATAATAAATTCAAGGTCTTTTCATTCACCAGGGACATTCACAAGATTTTCGCAGAAATTAAAGAAGTTTGTTTTCATTCAACAAGCGCAGCCCCTTAAATAATGTCATTAATGGGATATATTCTGTATAAACATTCTATTTATTGTAGTAAGTGAATACAATGTATACCTTGGAGAACGGGAGAAGCTGTATTCAAACACAATTCTGTGAAAGGTTTTTATATCACGCTAAGAAACGTAAAATAGGAAGAAAACAAATACGAATTTTAAGACGCTACCCCTCGTAGCCAAAGGAAGAAAGAAAGAAACGTAAAACTGAATGTTTCCTGCCAAATGAATTCTTCACTTTCTTTATAAATTTTGTTGAAAGTTGCTTCCTCTCAAGGAAGTTCTCTGGAAGATATGACTTAAATGGCGTTTCGATCTTCATAAAAGCAACTGTCATTTTTGTTCGAGTTCGTTCAAAGGGCATGCACCTCCGCCGCCGCTGTCCCCGGCGCCACAACCCCGTCGCCACCGCCGACCCCCTCCCCGCCCCACTTCCGCCCCCGCCGTCAGATTCGGCTCGAACGGCGCTCGCTCATTCAACCCTCTCCCCCTTCATTCTTCCCCTTCGACGCGTCTCTCCCTCGCGACCCAATTCTCCCGTTTTCTCGCCCCGTCGCCTCCCACCGCGTCTCTGTTGGGCCGCTGTGGCGCCGCCCGGCCCGCGCCCGGGTCTGCCCGTCTCCTTCACGGCCCTCGCCCCCGTTGGGGCGCTCCTCCCCGCTTGCGCCCCTCTGTCCCTTCCGAACCGCTTCCCTTTCACGCTTTCCCCGCCTCGTTGCCGATCGCCGACGACTCATTCCCGCTCGTCTCCGCCCCGGATTGTCTTGACCCAGCTCTGTCCTCGCTCGTCTCCATTGCGACCTCGCTCGTTACGGATGCGTCCTCACTCGTTTCTACCCCGTCCTTGATCGTCTCGGTCCCGTCATCAACTTCCCTCTATTCTTTTCAGCGCGTTGCCACGGCGGCATTATTTGTTTTCGTTCTGTCATCGCCCGCGCCCGTTCTCGCTCATCTCCGACCCAACTTCCCCTCAACCAGGATCCTCTTTAGCCGTTTTCGCTAGCTGCGCCGCAAGTGCCGGAAGGACGCTTTGGCCAACGGCCCCTGCCTACGCTGGCGCACGCGGACGAAAGGGCCCCGCCCCTTTCCCGCTCGCGCCCTTCATGGCCGCTCCACCTCCTTCCCTTTCACGTTCTTTACCTGGTGGGAAAATCTTTTCGCTTTCGTTGTTTCTGTGCCGTCCTTTATTGTCAGATTGTCACCGCTCTGTCCTCGTTCTGACTCGTCCTCGTTCTTCTCCTCTCTCCTCCTCAACCACGCTCGTTCTATCCGTCCTCGATCGTCTCCATCCCCATGTCCTTTAAAATATGTCCCGTCCAGATCGCTCCTAACTCGTTCCCACCTCCTCCTTGCTCGTCACGTACTGCCCTTCAGTACCCCCTGTCTGTTCGTGCTAAGTACCCCGCTCTATAGTATATCTCCAAGTATCCTCGCCCTCATCCGTCCTCGTCCTTCTCCTCCCCAACCACGCTCCTCCCCTACACGTTCTGGTTCGTTCCGGCTTATTCCTTTTCCGTCCTCGCCCGACACCGACTACTCGCTCGTCACAGTAAATTCGCTGCTGCGAGATTGTTATCTCCAGGGGTGACCCACGCACAGTTGTAGATACATAACACCATTTATCGCACAGTACGCAAAGGATGTAATTAATCAATATACTTTAACTATTGGAAGTATCATTACCCCGAATAAAATAGAATCACATAAGTAATTTATATGTACTTTAATAATAAGTACTTGGCGTCTACAATGTCAAAATTGAGTTTACAATACAATGTTTGAAAGAAAAATGAAGTTAATCGAAGACGTTTTCATTACACTTAATTGATTGAACAAAACCACTAGATGGGGAAATTTGTGGAGCCATCAGTTGCATTTGCATGGGATACTTTATTTACGGGTTACAGATTGACCACTTCTTCCCCGACCCACCCAGATTCAGTGACGAAGAAGGGAACTGAGCTGCTTACCTACCACATTTCGCCCAGTGAAGAAATCGGCGCTTGGTGGTATTGATATTGTAACGAAAATTATTGCAATGACAGTAAATAAATTAAAATGATAAAAATCTATAGAACTATAATTTCAATTGTACGTACAAAACCGAGACCGAGCTTGCACAAATATGTGAAATTTGGATGATTGGGTAGAGTCCAGAAGTTAAGTAAAATAGACGTCAGGGAGAAACTGGAGGTGCTAACTTATTTTCTTGCATAATTTGTAACGACTACGCAATATTATACTAAAATATGAACTTGCAAAATTGATTACAACTAGCAATTTCTTTTTACGGACCGAGCTTCGAGTGAACCCTCCAGGAACTACATCACCAGCTGGACTGCTGAAACCAACCGTCCCAGCCTTAAAACTAGCGGTTTCTTGTATTCATTCAAACATTTGCAATTTTCAGAAATTCAGTGATTTCAACAAAAATCAAACCTCCACCTTTTTAAGCGTTATCTGAGGATAAAGTTAAATAAAAAATTTCGAAACATTTTGGGAAAATTTTCAAAATGTCGCTAACACTTCATGTAAAGTATCCTCAAAAATCAAAATATCCCTTTCAAACTTGCAGGGCTTTGAGTTCGTAAATATCTATTGGTGAATATCAATTTTGGAGAAAATCATTTGAGTGATTTAGGCCTTTGACAACAGACGGGCGGACAGACGAACGGACGAATGGACGGGCGGACGGACGGACGGACGGACGGACGGACGGACGGACGGACGGACGGACGGACGGACGGACGGACGGACGGTTGGACGGACGGACGGACGGGCAGACGGGCAGACGGGCAGACGGGCAGTAGGACAGACGGGCAGACGGGTAGACGGGCAGACAGACAGACAGACAGACAGACGTTTTACCGTTAATAGATTTTTGGGTATCAAGGATTCTTAAACATGGATTTAGAATACGCGTGTTAGAGAAAGTATTTGACTACATATACGGATATTTCCTATTGAGAAATGGACGCCTCCAGTTTTACAATAATTTCTATTTATTGCGTAAATGTAGTAAGGCGAGAGAAAAAAATTAAATTCATTATAGTAGGTTCAACAAATATAAGACATAGTAAACTATAATAATACTGTA
This sequence comes from Teleogryllus occipitalis, assembly GCA_011170035.1. Classification (NCBI taxonomy): domain Eukaryota; kingdom Metazoa; phylum Arthropoda; class Insecta; order Orthoptera; family Gryllidae; genus Teleogryllus; species Teleogryllus occipitalis. Next base: position 174,059 of record BLKR01000047.1, on the reverse strand, counting down.
AGATTTACACGAAGAAGAAAGAGCAAATTTAATTCTGTGTGGAAGTTCATAACGGATATTATTTACCCGAAAATGTGTTCGAATAATCGAAGTGCTATTGCTAAAAATGTACATTAATAATTAAAATCATCAGGATAATTTCCCTGTTCACGAATGTGCTACAATCTACACAAAAGTTAAGATATTCCGTTTTATGACACCTCCGTTAAGTTGTGTAACAATCATTGCACCTCATCGACAGCATGCATTGAGCGCATGCAACGCCCGGCTCCCGATCGCCGACGCCCCACCAGCGCTGCAATCGTCCTCGGCGCCCGAGAGCGCACAGCCAATCTGGCACGCGGTGCGCGTTGTTTTTGTTTTTCCGCCGCGCCGCGCCGGGGGCGGCCTTATCGCCGCGCGGCGTCCCCGCGGGCCCCCAGCCTTGCAGATAGGCGCCATTAGGGGGCGGGGCATCGCGTCCCGACGCCAGCAAACTTTTAATAGCGGCGCGATTGAGATCGCCTGCCGCCGCCGCCGATGCGCGGGAGGGCGTAAGGGCGCACCGCCCCCGCCCCCGGCCCCGCCCGCCGCCCCGCGCCGCAACGAGGTTAGAGCCTCCGGCGCTAGCAAACGTCGTTAGGTTATGGGTCTGCCGCTGCCTCGTGCCGCCTGCGGCCCCCGGCCGACCCCAGCTGACCCCGTTGCCGCCGCTCCGGCCCGCATCACTGAACAAGCCATCTTCTCCGCGCCACCGCACCGCGCCGCTACGGTTGATGGATTGTTGCGTGTATCCGAAGGCGGCAGCTGCTGTGATTATTAGTTCCGTAAGTGCAGTGCAGGTCATTTCGTGGCAAGTTGTGGTGTTCCTTCCAGTTCGAATGTGGTTTGGCGGCGAACTACACGGCAGCTTGTGCGGGGGTTCTCTTCCTGGTGTATCCTCAGCGAGGTATCACCCCAGCTGTAAATTCAAAACTTGTCACTCGGCATTTATGGTAGTGTAGTGCATGAAAGTGTTTACATTGCACGTAGGGGTAGAGAAGGAGCTAGGGATGAGGAACGAAATATCGCGCGTGCTCCATCGCCCGTTTATGAGGGTCTGTTAATAATTTTAACATTGCAGGGACAGAATTTTATGAAGCTACTCATGTAATTTTTCATCTGAGTGGATTATGTAGAATTCGAATAACAGATCTTTTACTTTACTTGCATGCGTATAATATGATTAAACTTGCATTATCCTCGCACCTTTCTCCAATGACTCTTTCTTTTTTCTTCTGGAAGCTATTCTCTGCTCTTCTTTCTATAATTCCCCTATGGTGTGTTGAAACGCGTTGCTCTATCTTCACGCTTACTTTTTAATCACTGTCCGCACCATACTAAGAACCCCTTAGTTGAACCCAGAGGTTTAGTTCCATTTTCATTACTCATCCCACCCCTATTGACACTTCCAAGAGTTTGTTCATGTTTATATTTTTCTTTTTTTTTTCAACTTCTTTTCTCACTTATTTTGTGTATTTTCTGCGTTTTTTCTATCGTTGCCACGTCTCTTTTACATTCGCGGATGCTATTCAGCCTTTGGTGGAGAGAGTCATCTGGTCTTGACAATAGTGCTAGATAATAAGTGAATGATGGTGATAGATTAAAATTTCTTCTTCTTCTTCTTCTTCTTCTTCTTCTTCTTCTTCACTATCAGAGATTAGGCTAATAATCTTCACTCTAACCATCTTTTCCTTGGACGTCCTAGATTAAAAATGTGTGTTGAAATTATGAGGAAATAAGGAAAACGTAAGCAAATTAAACAAATAAAACTTAGCGAGAAGCATTGCCATTGAAGTTTGTGGTCTGTGTTTGTACACATAAGCTGAAGTAATATGTTGTAATATTAACAGATTATTGTAAATCATGAGAATCTCAACTTCACTGTCATTCATTTGCTTTTAGTATTGTTCTTACATTCTCATTCTGTGGTAAATGAAATGGAACATTTAAATTTCATATATTTCTTGATTTGTTTTTTTTTATTTAAGCAAATTTGGGGTGTGAGTATTTTCATCTACGTTTATTTAATATATAATTATTCTATATATTAATTTCAGCTTGAATTAACTCTTCTGTGCTCTATATTTAATCCAATAGTAATTTTTATTATTTAAAGCTTTAAACAACGCACGCACGAAACTTGAAACGAATGTTCAATTTGTGGTTGGCAGGATGCAATTGTCAAGGTAATTCCAACGTGTTTTAAAACAAGGTGGATGTTTCTCATTTATTCGCCTTCACACTTAATTGTGGTATCACTTCCTACTTTTTAACACAAATTGAACGATTACGAACGTGATTACAACTCCAGGCAACACAGCAGGCTGTTGTAAATGAGCACACATGCTCACATGCTTTGCAATGCAACAACTTGGAGCAGTAATGAAAACGTAAATAGAAATAATAGTAGTATACTTTCAGGTATACTACAACGATAAGACCCACTACATACTTTTAAATATTTATAATAATTTAAAAAATCATAAAAATAATTAATATGAATTTGATAGCACATTTACTTCATCTGCTTTAAAAAAATTAAAGAGACTGTGTTCTGGTTAAATGTGAAAATGGCATTTTTCTTCCCCACGAAGCGTCATTAGCATCTTTGGAAAGTTTGCCTGTTGACGCTTTGTGAGGCCTTGTATGGCTTCTTAAGCTGTTCAATTTAAAACATGCTTGTAAAAAACTTTCATGAATATGACACGTATTCAAGGGAAGAGCTCTAACTGAAGTGGCGGTAAAAGATAGAGAGAATGAGACCTTCAGGCAGTGACCAACTCAAGCGACTCACACTTTATACCGATATTGTTGTTGTAAATATTATTATTATTATTATTATTATTATTATTATTATTATTATTATTATTATTATTATTATTATTATTATTGGTGAACTTATGTTACTCTGTGTGCTTTACAACTGTGCAAATAATTTTTCTTCGCTTCCTCTTTTCTTCGTCTTCTTCTTCAGGACAACATAATGTTCGAAAACACCAAATTTCATTTAGGTCGCTATTGACATTAATTTCATAAATAAAATACTCATTGTATTCTGTGTAATTGTGAGTCGCATACTTTTTGGTGCAGTTCGCCTCGGTTCACAGACCAAATGCTGAGATGATACCTTGTTTCGCTTCTGGAATTAAATGCAAATTCCAAAACAAAACGTTGCATACAATTGTTATTTTCTATAAAATAAATAAACCAAAAAGCAAATTAATAAATAAATATGTATTGTAATTTTTTTATGAACATCCCCTCACCACGTTTTGAGCCCAGCCCGTAGTAAGAGGCCCTGAGGGCGTCGATGCCGGCGGGACGCCAGCCACGACGGGAGGGCGGCTCAAGTCAACTTCGTGCCTGCGCCCGTCCAGCCTCTCCCCTCCCCTCCCCTCCCCCAGCCCTTCCCCCGCTCCTCGACGTCGCCCCGCGCCAAAAGTGGGCGCGCTCTTCCTATTAATAGCCGCTCGTAATACAGAACGGCGCGCCGTAACCGTTCCCGAGCCTGTTGTTCCAGCGCGGGGGGTGGGGGTGGGGGTGGCGGCGGCCTTTCCGCGATGCGTCTCAACACAGGCCCTCTGTCCTCCCCCTCCATTCGCCGACACCTCCCCCTCCCTCTCCCGCCCGCCTTTCGGAACGTTGTACTACGGAAGTAGTCTCCGCCTGCAAACTTAAAGGCGTCGTTTTCTTGCTCAAACGTTGCGCCCGAAGTGCACTGGTCCCGGATCTAAGTTTGCGCCAAGTCCTTTCAAACATTGCTGAAAACGATTCGGTACGTTACGTGCGGTGATGAACGAAAATTATTCTTACATCAACTGCAAGAGAATGTTGCAGATGTACACATTCGAACTTCGGGTCATAGTTATCGTTTTAATGTTTGTCAATAGCGCTTCGTGATGAAAGCTTCTATGTTACATTTTTAATACGCACAAATGGAAAGAAATAGCCATAATCATGGGCACTGTTAAGATAATAATATGATTACAAACATAATAAGGTGTAGCTCCAAATTTATCACATTAAGTAATTAGTGAATCCCAGTTATTGTTTTGTATTAACCAAACGATAGTGGGAGTAAAATGTTTACATTAGACTGGCTTAATAACGTTACACAAAATATTATCTGGGAACGTGCTAAGTCAGAGAAAAATCACTGCAAACATCAATGCGTACATATATCTACAGCTCGCAAGAACGACGAGCAAATAATTATCTACTTCAAGAGTACTAACATGTGTCAATACAAAAGGCCATTTTGAAGAGGTAAGGAGATCGCGAGTAAGGGAGGTTACGAGAACAGGAAATCAGAAATGTTGAGACATTTTCCTAAATGGATCTGTTTTGTCAAACAGGGGAGTAAAAATAAGTCGTTTTTTGCCTCTCCACGTCTCCTGTCACGCCTTATTTTATTGTTTCTCTAGAAAAAATACCCTAGAATAAATTCCAGGGTTAGAAATATAATACACTTGATAAGTGTTTTCCCGGCCCAACTAAACAATTTCATATGCGCCAAATTTCCCATTCAATTTCGACTGTTCCAGGACGAATAATTTCTAAATTCGACTAAAGGTTAGGCAAAAACGTACACAAACCGTCCCAATGAGTACAATTTCTTAAGAAGCATCTAGTCTCTAGTGTACCTCTAGATATAGTCGTCTAGAAAAGGATGTTACCAAGTATCTCCCGATATTTTCGAAGACACTTGGTGTTTTTACTCGGTAAAACGTGTTTCTTCAAAGATTTTCCGAGTTTATTCCTACAAAATATCTTCAAATGAGACATTTTGTTTTGAAGTGTACGAAGCCCATCCCCCTTTCCCTCCAATAGCGAGTACGTGACTTGAATGAACCTTGAAGCGTACGAGGCTCATATCGGGTGGGCTCTACCCGCGCACTGCTTGCTCCTGTGCGTGGGAGACCGCGGCGCCTGTGGGCGGCGAGTAAACAGAGCAATCATATTGAGATAGGCAATAACGGCTGCCTTGGCGGGCGGGGTGGGCGGGGTGGGCGGGGCGGGTGGGCCAAGGCGTGGGGGGCGCGCGGAGATTGCCATCGGCAGGCGCAGAGTGACGGCTTAGCCGAAGACGGGCGACCAGGCAATCGAGGAAACGGCCGTAGCGAGGGGCATGGTGAGAGGCATGTGGGGGGGGGACGGTGGGGCCGCGGGGAAATTACACGACGCCCACGGTGGCGGCGGCGGCGGCGGCGGCAGTGGCAGTGGCGGCGGCGGCGACTCGCGCGCTCCCAGCGGCGCCCGGCATTAACAGGTAGCGTTGGTGGCAGCGATGGTGGCGGTGGCAGTGACAGTGAAAGCGGTTGTCGATATCTGCGTTGTGGTGAGAGTGATGACGGTAGACATTGGGTCATCGGCGGAGGTATTCATAAAGGTGACGGTGGTACATGCTGTGGCAGAAATGTCGGTAACAGGAGTGGTGGATTTCTTGGGGTTGGCAGCCAGTGGCGGCGGAGGAAGTGTTGGCAGTGATGGAGAGGGAGCCGTTGCAGTGACAGCAACAGTGGTACGGCGACGGTGACTCCGGTAAGTGGCAAGGGTGGCGTCGGTGACAACAGCAGTAGTGACAGAGAGTGCGACCCTGATTGCACTGGAAGTAGTGGTGGTAGTGGTGGTGGGAGTGATAGTGCAGGCGGCCGAACGATGTTAGTGGCACGTGACTGTGATCACAGCGGCAGCGGCGACGTGGGCGTTCACGGTGACGGTACTTGTGGTGATTGTGATGGCGAATGTACTGGCGGGTTTCGTTGGTTAGGGTGGCGATGTCGGTGATGGTACCGTAGTGTCTTGCCAATGTGCAAAAAATTGCAGATCGCGGACTAGTTCCCATCACTCCAAGGCCCACGTGACGCACCCTTACGTCATAGCTATGGTAGCCACAGCCACAGCTAACTCTCCAGCTGCACATCCTTTCGCACGAAACTCACTTTGGGCCCATTCGGCACTATTTCTTGTAAGTGTTCCTCTTTCTTTTAGTTCTCTTGGACGAATTGGAAACTCCAACATAAGCACCATAAACAAAATGAAATGTTGAGTATTACGTATATGTCTACCAAACCATCAGTTATTCACTATTGGTCTGGTAAGCTGTTTGGAAATAATGAATCGATAATTATTTACATTTCAACTGTAAAATTCTCGGTGATTGGCCTAACACCTGAACTATATTGAAGCCATATCATAATGACTTTCATTATGCAATTAGTCACAGTCAGCTAAAATAGAATTATAGAATAGGAGCAGAATATGTTTTTGGATTAAACTGCCTATATTATTCTTAGTTCATGTTATGTTATTTTGTATGCCTTGCTGCAGAAACAACGATGTTATTTTCATTGTCGCCATGATTTTCAAGGAGTGCCGATCATTTCAATTTTTCATGGTTAAAATCCATTGACTCAGGATATAAATGTCAGAAATTATGTAATGAAATTAAGCCTTTGTTTCTGAATGTGCAAATTTGAAAGCATGAGCTGGATTTGGATTTGCAAGAAGTGACCGTTTGAAAGTACCCAAACTTCATTTGTAGTGAGTTTATCTGTGATTGAGCCTTTCGTCTTTCTTCCGTAACAGAGCATGAAAGAGAACAGATGCGGAAATGAAGTTTGCTTTTCTTAAGCACATTCATTCCTTTTGTTTCCTCTTGAATTCAAACATGTTTATAAAAGTCTTGCCATTATTACAAAATCCATTATATCCACAATTTTCACATTTACTCCTTCATTAGTTGCTTCAGTCATAATTTCTGAGAGTTGATCTTGGGAGAAAAAATATATAAAAATCTGGCGTGGAATATTTTTTCACAAGTATATTGACATAAAGAGCACACATTTCAGACCCTAATTCAAAACCTAAAAGAAATTTATGTAGAAAGTCTTTGAAACCGATGATTAATTCATGAAACGTCTTGATATATGATCTGTTAAACTTTTTCATTATTTGCGGGCCATTAGTTTTCTTTATAATTGAAAATTTATGCTTGAATACGATAAAAGAGGAGCTAACTAACACGAAGACTGCTTTCGTCTCAGGTTGACATCAACCTATTAATTCCGAGAAAGTAAAACACAACACTAATACTTTTACATTTTACATCCATCAGAACTTGTTGTGCTACGAGCGTTCATTTGTTACATCGCTTCACTGCTTCATGGCAGAGGTCATAAAACTTTCCTGGAATGAGTTCATACGGAGGGGCACGAAAAAAGAGGACAAGAACTCGTTGACATTACACTTGCACAAAACTGCAAGCACGTACTCCGTGGTTTAAGGGGACATCGCGCTCCCCTCGCATCTTTCGGCGCCCTATCACCCCACTTCCGACGTAAATCTTTTACGAGAGCGCAAAAGTCCAAAAGTAGCGCGGGGGAGGGGGAGGGGCGAGGCAGCCCAACGCGTCCTCGAGTCTTCTTGGGAAGCCTCGGAGCAGCGCCCTCCGCGCGCCCCGCTTCTCCCCGCCTCTCCCCGCTTCGCCCATACGCCCCGGGCCCCGCATCTCCTTGCCTCAGCACCCGCTAAGAACCTTCCGCCTCGCATCACCCACCCCGGACCCCGCGCCACACGTCCACGGCCCGGTTCCCTGTTTCTAACTTCGCTGTGCCCCGCCCCTCAACCCCTCTCGGTCCTCTGCTGCTTCGCCAACCTGCCTGGTACAGCACCTCTACCACGCGTCACCGCCTTTACCTTCCCGTATCGCTGTCGTACACACACCTCCTCGCCTGATTTCCCCGCCCTTCTGACCCGTCCCCGCCCTGGGTCCTCTCCCTACCCACCGTCACCGCGTTTCATGCTCTCCACCTTACGTCTCCCGCTTTACGTTCTCCTCTTCGCACTCCGCTCCTCGCTGCGCACTCCGCCCCTCTCCCCCTCACCCTCCCAGCTCACTCCATTTCCTGTCCTTCTCAGAATCCCCACCTCACTTCCCGCTTCATTCCCCGCTCCGTCTACAGCCCCGCTCCCATCCCCGTTACCACCCCGGTTAGCGAACCGCCCCACTCCCTGCTTCGCTCGCAGCACCTCTCTCACTTCCGCTCCCAGCCTCGCTCATCAGCGAGGTCACCTACCCGCTCACCACTTACCATCCCGCTCACGCCTCTCACCTCCCCGATCACCGCCCCACTCACCACCCCGCTCCCTACTCCTATCAGCACCCCACTCACCACCCCGCTCACAACCCCGTTCACCAACCTGCCCACTAACCCGCTCACTAACCCACTCCCTAGCCCGCTCATTGCTACCCTCCCGCTTCGCTCGCCTCTCCGTCCTCTGCCCCGCTCCCCACCTAGATCTCTTCCCCGTCCCCCACTTCGCTTCGTATGCCCCTCCGCCCCCGCTCTCCTCCGCCTCCGCGACGGAGCGCCCCGCGCGCGCCAATCGGGAGCGGCGCTCAACCGGCGCGGCGCCAGGCCCTACGCCCTCGGCCCTCACTCGGGTAAGCGGCCACTCGACGAATTTCGCAAGTTGCGCGGGCGCGCGGGGGGCTCTTTATCATAATCAAAATGCCTTCGTCTGCAAGGGGCCCGGCCCACCCTCCCGAATTACGTACGGGTGGCGGTAGCGGGGGCGGAGGCGGCGCCGCCGAGGTCTAATATAGGGGCGGAATTAAGAAAAGTTCCGCGAAAGATTCTCTATTACAGTATATTGCCGGGCGAGGCTGCGCTTATACAGGACGCTGAGCTGGGAGTGTCGTGGAAAGTAGAGGGCTGGCGCGCGCAAGCGGGTGGGTAGGGCGGGGAGGGATGGAGGGGAGTGGCGGGAGGCGCGAGTCTAGGGCGCTACAAAGTGGTTCTTGGAGAAAGGAGGGGGGAGTGCCGCGAGGCGGATACGAGAAAAAGCGGCGGAGGCGGAGGCGAGTACAAAGTCAAGAAATCTAGGACAGAACTCGACAGAGAAGGTAAGACGTTATAGAGTGAAGAAAAAATATCGAAAACTGGTAATAAAAATGATGGGAAAACTCTGTTGTTACAAGACATAAGTGAAATAGATGAAGGAAATGGGAGCTGAAAATAACGCAATGGCAGTTTATTCGAGAAAATAGTGGTTCAAACAACATTGCGAAAGAAAGATGTACACGATTTATTGATCAGCATTTACTTTAGGAGCAGCGAAAGAGGGATAACTAACGTCCATATACGCAGACTGGTTGACATGTACCTCTAAGCTTTTGTGAGTAATGTGTCGTTCACCGGGAAGACGAGGCATTTAGTTACTAGAAAATGTAAATATTCACAAATCTAGATACATTACTGAAGTTATTTTTCATGTTCCAGTACACCCAATTAATAGAGGTTCCTGGAATCTGCTTAAGAACATGATACACTAGCAGTACGTACTACATACATGTTGTTCGAGTGCAAGATCACGAGAATGTCGACGAAGAGAAAATTACTCTTCACAGAAGAATCAGTTACGAGTAGAACGGAAAATATATTTTAAAATAAAAAAGACGTGTTATGTAAGACGTAGATAAAACAGTTTTGTGAAAAGACTGAAAGAGAAACATTAATTTATTTTGAGCTTAAGAATACAGAATGATTGTTGATGCTCCTATGAAACTTTTCTGAATTTTAAATGCAGAGTGTTAGGGAGTAAAGAAAAATTGGTGAGAAAAACGCGTTGATTCAGTGGTGAGTTGTAGTTGACATTCACATAATTGAAATTATTGAAGGCGTTGTCATTGCCAACAATATTATTTATTTTAGAAATAGCAGCTTTCGATGGCTTAGCCATCATCATCAGTTTTCTGCTGTCTGGGAGCCACAAAAACGACTACGTAGTCGTTTTTGTGGCTCCCAGACAGCAGAAAACTGATGATGATGGCTAAGCCATCGAAAGCTGCTATTCTAAAATAAATAATATTGTTGACAATGACAACGCCTTCAATAATTTCAATTCGAGAAAAACGTGACCAACAATACCCTTGTACTGCATGTGAAACAAGATAGAAAACGCACCCATCACAGAAGAAACAATGTTTAAGACGGGATGAAGATGACAAAGAAATGGAAGAAACAGGCTTTTACTAAATGCACTTGCAACCATGCCTAACGGATGCAAAATAAAGTAAAAATGAAGAAAGGGATACAAAACATGTAAATGACGCAAAAGGTATACAAAAGCTACAATAAAGATGGCTCTCAATGAAAGAACGATGAATGGGACAAGAACAGGTTCAGATGCAAATGAATTAAATTACGAAGAGCACACGTTGTGCAGGAATAAAATGGAGACAACGGAATACGGGAAAAGAACGGGATTCGTGGTAGCTCACAGGACACGGAAGAAACAGCGCAAAGCGAGAAGGACGATGGCCAGATGATGGGGGGTGAGGGAGGGTCATAGACGGGAATTGGTCGCCGGGTCACACCGGCTCCGTCGCTCGTTTTCCGCGGGGGCGGGGGCGGCGGGGGCGGCGGGGGCGGCGGGGGCGGCGGGGGCGGCGGGGGCGGCGGGGGCGGCGGGGGCGGCGGGGGCGGCGGGGGCGGCGGGGGCGTCGAGGACCAGAGGCGGGCAACGGAAAACGGCGGGGCGGCGGGAGTGGCAAGGCGACCTTGCGACGGAATGTAGGCGCCCAACTTTTCCGCCGAAGGGCGGTGGGGCGCGGCGCGGTATGGCGAGGCTGTGGACCGAGTAATGAGACAGCTGACGTTCTGCAAAGTTACGGCCGTCCCGAGTCCCATGTGCGCCGCGGGGAATTGCCTTCTTTCCGCTTTCTTCCTCCATTTATAAGAAGTATTTAGGATGAATTTACAAATTAGGAGGAAAATCTTCAAATTCCATGCATTCAAAATCGGGGTGTTTTCTAAGCCTACGAATATACAATTGTTTGCTACATTCTTTCTCCTTAAAAACAAGGTAATTAAATACATTTTAAAACCAAAGTAATGAACGAGTAGGAAAATTAAATTTCTTGAATTTGAAGCGGACCTTACAAGAACGACGTAAAAGAATGACCCAACGAATAGGAAAAAGTTTCTGTACAACAGGAAGAATTGTTCACTCCGTGAAATGTTTGGACTTCAAGTAATTTATTTACATTAAACGAGACGAAACGATTCTAAAAATAATTGCGTTGATTTCATTAGTATTCTAATCCAAAGACATTTTTATTACAGAAACGATTAAGCTTTCAAATAAACAAAATCTTGTATATTTTATTTATATAAAAGATAGTGCCTCTAGATGAGTTTTCATTGCTTTCATTAACGGGTTGTATAATATAAATACTAAAAAGTAAAAGACCGACTGGACTACCGATATATGCGGTAGTGTAAGTGTAAGGGTAAGTATGTGTGAGCGTGTAATTGCAAGTATATGTAATGACTGAGGATAGGACAAGCAAGAAAGGAAGATTGCGAGTAGTCTGTGGTCCGTTTGTTAGTGTTCTGAGGTTCCGGCATTCGCCTGGTACTAATCGGGAAAAACACAATAAAACTACAAATTCAGATAGCCGGCCGCTGAATTCTCCTTCTCAAAACGGCTGAATTCGATCCAGCTATCTAGACAGTGTCGAAAATTCTGCCACCATCGGGACTCAAACAGTCTGACACATCTTGGACAGAGGCGCTGTAGCGACCTCAGTTGATACCCTGAACCACCTCAGCCGGTTAAGTCGTCCATGAATGCACTACGTCTTGTTTGAAGCTCCATCGCGATCACTCCCCCAACAATCACACATTCATCATTTCTGTAAGGAGAGTTTGGATGGAAGCAATACGAATTTCCACGGCGACGTCCCCCTTTGGGAAATCAACAGCTCCCGCCCTTCGCCAGCGCCGTCGCCAGCGCCGTCGCCCGACGCCGCGCGGAGAGGAGCGCTTCGATCGCCGCGCGCCGCCAGCGCCGGAGCGGCAGCGCCTCACAGCACCGCTCAAAGAACAGCCGCCTCTCCCCACCCCCGCGAGCTGGCGAACGGCAGATCAGCCGTCGGGGCGCTCTCTGCGGCGAGGCCAATTGCAGAGATAGCTCGCACTCCCGCGCCCGCCCCCTCCTCTCCCTCAAATTGCTTGTTACACGCTCATTATGCGCGTGAACTTTCAATTGCCCAATTATAACTTCCGACCGCTCCCGGTGCCACGCCCCTTCCCCGCTCCGCTGGCGCTGCCGCACCGCGGAGGCGGTGCGCCTCACCGTCGCGACGGCGGGGGCGCCATTGACGGATGCGCAGAGATGACAGATGCTGCGACGCAGAAAGTAGCGTTGCGCGAGGGCGGCATCGTGCAGTGCGAACACGGCTGCCAGCAGCCTACTTTACTGCTTTGTTTGTCGACGCGTGCATAGCTCGTGTTTCCGCGCGCGTCAATTACTTGCTAGGCCCGAGACAGTTATACCCGGGAAGTGTAAAAAAGTGCAGCCGATACAATTCTCCTCCTGACGGCGGATGAATTCGACATAGCTTCGTAGCGAGTGACGAAAATTCATCGCCGTCGGCACAGGAGCCCAAAGGCCTCCCAATCAGAGACTTTCCAATGGCTGTCACAGAGCCATTTCCTTTGGTAACGTGAGACTGTAAAGTTAGTCATAGTTACACTTTTTCCTCGCGCACACACACACACACAAGCGCGCGTGCACTCACTAACCTGCCCGTTGGGGCACGCGCACGGTCCCTTCTCTCTCTCTCTCTTCCTCGCTCTGTCTGTCTCTCTGTCTGCCTGTCTCTCTGTCTGTCTGTCTCTCTGTCTGTCTCTCTGTCTGTCTGTCTGTCTGTCTGTCTGTCTGTCTCTCTGTCTCTCTGTTTGTCTGTCTCTCTGTCTGTCTATCTCTCTGTCTGTCTGTCTCTCTGTCTGTCTGTCTCTCTGACTGTCTGTCTGTCTGTCTGTCTGTCTGTCTGTCTGTCTGTCTGTCTGTCTGTCTGTCTGTCTCTCTCTCTCTCTCTCTCTCTCTCTCTCTCTCTCTCTCTCTCTCTCTCTCTCTCTCTCCCGTCCCTTGCCTCCCACTTCCCCTGTCCTTCTCGATCTCCTCCCACTTCACACGGAAACGCCAAACAACGATGAAGCCTAGTTGGGTTGGAAATTGTTTATCAATCTTCAATAAAGCCAACATCCATTCGTATAAATGTTGATTACTGGAATATGAACCCCATAAAAATATTCACGATTAAGACAATATTTGTTTACAATTTTTTTCATTAAAATCACCTCAAAATCATCGCAGCAAAATTAGTATTACAACAGTAAATATCACATAGAGATAACAGGATATTCTGAGAATAATGAAATTACACAAAACAGTTTATTTTGAATGCATACTGGAAAAACAAGTGTGATACATTCACAGGAAGATTATACGAATTAAAATACTTGTCTCGTACTTGCAGCAGCACGTACTACCGGCGACTGGTCACACAGTGCATCCCTTCGCGAAAAAACCCATATCGATTTGCGTCGCGTTGCCTTTGACCCACTTGCTGGGACCAAAGTCCCATTTTGTTTGAAGAGCGCGACGCTTTAGATCTTTTTAGGGAAATGAATTCCCTCAGGTGGAAATCACCTTACTTCTCTCGGTAAGTGCTCGTTGACCCTTCTCCGTCTCGCAATTGTTTAGTAGATTTAAGATGAAAATACAAGTTATTTCGTACAAGCATTTGCGTCCGTTCTGCTAATGAAACTGACCTTGAGAACAGTAAATCTTTGAACAAATTCCTTATGTATTAATTACTTTGACTTTTGTTGTGAACACATTTGCTGCTCCCTCATTACAATGTATCCAAATGTCAGCTCGTGTGTGTGTGTGTGTGTGTGTGTGTGTGTGTGTGTGTGTGCATGCGTGCGTGTGTGGCGCGCGCATTGAATGCACGGTACGGTCTGATATCACGCTTGGTGCAGGATGGAAATCTCCCCCGTTTGTGTGTGTGTGTGTGTGTGGCCACAATAAATGGCACCGCGGCCCGGAATTTGGACAACCCTGCTCTAACACGTGGTGTAGCCAGAATCCATGTTTTGTCATTGATATCGAAAAAATAGATTCTTCTGCAAAACGTCCCACCTTCTGTCTGTCCGTCTAACCGTCGCGACGGTTTTGGCGCTAGTGTTGACCACCGACGCGTCGGTGGTCAACGCTAGCGCCAAAACCGTTCAGCTGTTTTTCTCCATAATTGATATTCCCGAACGAGCTGAACGAACTCGTGAGTTCGGGAGTTTCAAACGGATATTTTGATTTTTGAGGCGGCCTCAAAAACATTTCAAAATTTTCTCAAAAATGACTTCAATTTTTTTTATTACACTTTGTCGTCGGCTGGCGTAAAGACGCCTAAGAGAATGGTGTGGGTATCATGTTCGTTGAAGTCCCTGAGTTTTTGGAAAGGGCAATTTTTCGGAGAACATCTTGCTACAACTACAATACTAACGATAGAGCCTTTTTAAACAAAATCTGTTCTTTAAAGACAGATCTTGAAGTAAGAAAATGCTCTATTTTTCGGAAATATGATTAGTTTTCGTGTAATTTTGTGCTAAACGTATGTAACTTAAAATTTTTAACAATTTTGTTCTCGAAAACCTTTTCAAAAGGTTTTAAAAGATTTTTCTCCTAATATGTATTAAGGAATGGTAAAAAAATGGTCTCCTCGTATGTAATAACGGAAGGTAAAAAGATATGACGCTAGTCCCATTTTCAGCGAACTCTCCGTATTTTCGAAAATTGCAAGAAATACTTGTTAGAATTATTGGGTTAAAACAATTATATTTTTAAGCGTCGGCCTCAGTTCAAACCGCACGGTGTTTCTATAGCGTAATAGTATGCCTGACGGCGAGTTAATTCGGAGGACGTGAATTCGAGTCTCGATGCCGAAAATAATTTTTGCTGTAGGAAAACACTTTTGCATGTTTATTTATTAATATATTATAGAGGAGCAGTTACAAATAATGCAAGAAAGAATGTGATGTAGTACCACTAGTTTTTCTATTCTACAAAAATGTGTGTCTCCCTTCTACTCTTTTCAGTCCATGTTCATGCTCTCCCTTGCCATTCTTGGCTGAATCTACGTTTACATATCTATGAAAGTATGTAAAAGTTGCCGACAGTAGCGAAACACGTTTCTTTCGAATAAACTTTGGAACGTAGCACTGCGTCGCCAAAAGTAAAGTACGTTGTGTCGGAATAATATATACGATTCGGTCACATATTTAATATATACATTTCCTAACTATTGGTGCCATAATATCATATAATTTTTATAGCTTTGTTGTGTAACGTCGGACCTATACCATTATTAATAGTGGTGGCCATTATTATTATTATTATTATTATTATTATTATTATTATTATTATTATTATTATTATTATTATTATTATTATTATGACTTATT
This sequence comes from Teleogryllus occipitalis, assembly GCA_011170035.1. Lineage (NCBI taxonomy): Eukaryota > Metazoa > Arthropoda > Insecta > Orthoptera > Gryllidae > Teleogryllus > Teleogryllus occipitalis. The sequence continues at coordinate 158,721 of BLKR01000047.1, read as the reverse complement.
CATCTCATGTGGGTAAAGGTCTCTAGAAGATATACGACAGCTGCAGAGAATGAATCAGATCAGCCATTTCAGTTCACAGTACTTTTCTTATTTCAGTCTGTCACAGTTACAGATATCCTACCGTGTTTCATTATACTATCACAGACTACAAACTACTATCTGAATCATGTCCCTAATTAACTGTTATCACAGATCGTTATTTCTAAGTAACTGTATATCCTACGAACACATGAGTCGTGACTTAAAAAAAACTTAAGTCTTGTAATGAAAAATTACTCGAAAACTACTAATATTTCAAATAAAATATACATTCAATAATTTAAAGATCTAATTTTGAAGAATATATGTCATTAAGAAATAAATCTCTATCTTCAATATTGTAAGTATAGGACAGATTCGAGAAGAATCTGAATTTCTGCAATTTTCCATATTTCAAAAGTTTGAATGGAAATCAAAACCCAGCCATTTTTATATGCGTATTCGAGCAAAACATCTCTATAAAACATGATATGCAAGAGAAAGTAAAAATGTCACATTGTATATTCGCAGCTTCTCTTGTAGTACGTATTTGTTTGTCATGGAAAAACGTTACCCTAGAAACCGACTTCTCTCCCGAGTCTTCATGTATTTCTTCATTTTAAATTTTCTCGCTCTGTCATTTCATTGCCTTCATATTGTCATCAATATATTCATGCCGATATGTAACATCATACGAGTTAAATTCTTCATTGAACATTTCCAGCGAGTCACTGAAATTACTACAATACTCAACGTTATATTCGTAACCTTAGCCTAATCATGAGGGAAAGCTGGAGGAAAAATATTCTGTGACGGATGGAACACATCAGCAAAAATTCGAATGCCATTTCACGGTGTCAAAGTCACATTTTAAAACGTCTATCATAAAGTAGAATGCAAGAGAAACGTATAGTTTGTAGTTTTCATTCTTTTGCTGTATTTAAAGTAACAAAAGATCTATAGCATAGTTTTAAATGGCATTTATAAGTCACTGGCGAACATAGAAAGTAGCGTTCGACCTGTCATAAGTTCCAAAATTTAGGTTTCTTAATTTCCTCGAAAATTTGTAGGACTTAAATATCAAATGTTTATTCGTCAATTAAAATCAATGGAACATTTTCAATTTGTTTTATTTTTTTCAGATTTACGAGCGAGTTCATTTCTCCCCTTTAGTTTTTTTGTTGTTCATTAGAAGTCCTTTCAATTTGAAATTCATTTTTTTAAATACAGATTTATATTAAGTACGTTGCATTATTGCACATTTTAATTGACTTGATCATCGTTTATGCAATTTTTAATGCCGAAATCCAAAATACGTTCTAACATGTGTTCTAACGAGGTAGCTCATTAGCATGCGGATATTTCCATATCACACGCATATGCATGGGCTCTACGCGTTCCCTCGCTTCAGAAGCGACATGAACATGCCACATGTTTTACTGTGCACATTCCATGTTTTTCTATTGAGACATGTTAATCTGCTTACCTAAATGCGTGAACAAAATGTACTTCGATTATTCTGAGTTTCAATATGTATATTTTTTCTGACAGTTATGGCATTCAAACAAACCATGAAAACGTTTGTTTTCTCTCATCCGATAAAAGAGTATTGAATGGATAGCAATTGAGAGAAAAGCTGATGGTATTTACATACCTTCTGACATCACTAACATAATAAATCACATGTGATAGTTCCCATTGTGTTTTCTAAAATTCAAAACAATTTAATGCTATTTCAAGAAAGTAAAATGAGATTAAAAATTAATAATCTTCTATCTAAATTATCCCAAAAATATAGCAAGCAAGTTACTTCATTCTGTACAATTTCAGTTGAAGTGCTGTTATTAAAGTTGGTTAGAGTCTGTTAATAGAGTCGTTTTTCTGTTTTGATTGCACTAAAACAATATTTATGCTAAGAAACAAAAGAAATGAACAAAAAAGACGTTTATTGAGAACTGTCGCTACTGTATTTAATTAGATCACTCATTCGGATATTTTTAATAACTTTCTTATGTGTTTTGTTGATTGTTTTATGTTATTCGATCTTCTAGACAACTGTTTAAACATTACACATTTTTTTTATCACGAATAATACGTACGATGCATTAGAATACTTTTCATTTACCGACGTGAGTATCTGACGTAATGATTTTCGAGTAAATCGTTTCCTCGGTCTTCAAAATCGATTAACTACATTGAAAGCTGTGTAAAAGAGATGAAAATCACAAAAATACTGTGAAACATACTCCAAAGTTATTTGACCAGCTGCACGAGCTAAACGCAACGTCAACAGCATCACGTTTAGTGCACTACCACACTTTTAATGCACTACCCCGTCGTTAATATCGAGAGACAAGAAGCATAGAGCAAGTCCAGATTTGAGCGGTGTCATACTGGGGAAGGTGGGGGGGGCTATGAGCCCACGTGTAGGTCGACGGTAGATCTCACATCACGCAGGGAAGGAACAGCACCACCTCCGGGATATAACATGCCCTACACTTTACTTGAATAATGACCCGAGTGGTTTACAACTAATGACCTGAGTGATTTACTCTTTCCGGAATCAATGTTCACCCACTTTCTACCCCAATATTGTAGATCTCTGCATTAATACTTTATTGTAAAACTGTACTGTTATATCCATATAACGACACCAAATTTACGGATGTAAAGTAGCTCTTAATGTTCGGCATCCGTTAAGGATTTTAACGGCCACCGTGTATTAAGAACAATGAAAACATATTAATTAAAGTTAAAGTTTCTGTATACGAATTCTATAAGTTTCCAAGAAGTTCTTATTTATATATTTTTCTTATTAGAATGGTCGTATTACGAAAAATATTGAACGGCACACAGCCTGTATCACGAAAAATAGACTTGATTAGTTCGAGTTGCTGTAGCCCCGGCTTAACTTCAACCGCGTCCGTTAATTACTGTATGACGGCCTAACATCGTTAATAACTATTGGTTGTTAATGCTGCTATCATATCATTCTGGAAGCTGGTTCACCACTACGTAACGCCAGCCCCTGCTAGTGAGTTTGATTGTGAACACACAGCCCCCTCTCCCAGCGCCGTCTGAGCCACGGGGCTGTGCAACGCGAGCCTCCCTTTGATGTGCGCGGGATTCGGTTGCCACTGCTCGCCGCCGCAGCCGCCTTGGGAAAACGGAACATCGGGGGGTGACAGCTCAAATTAATGGAGCATTTCAAGGGACTCCCGCCCGCCCCTGCCCCGCCTTTGGCGCCATTCTTTCCAGCCCCATTGTTTCGTAGGCGGCGGCACTGATAAGGCATGAACAATTATCCCAACCGATGGCCACGAACAGGGACCTGTTGAAGGAGACCAGACTGCCCCCGGGCACGATCGCGTAATTTGGCTTGATCGATGCGCAATTAAAATTATTTCTGCTATCGGAAGAGAGTTGTCGCCTTCCCAGAAATAAGCAAACAAACCCATTACGTTGTGATTTTCTTAAAATAACAGCGTCTTAATTTCCGTTGAAATTGTGAGTTTTCAATTGTGCAGATGCTGGAAACGTTGGGAGCTCTTTTGTGAGCGGAAACCGAAAATATAAACCGGAGAAGTGTGAAATGGTGCAGAGGAAAAATAATTATGCTATTCTTTGAAGATTTGAAAGACAGAATTTAATATTTCTTGACATCAAAATGGCTTCCTTGGTTTTTTCCAATTTTTGCTAATGAACCGACATATGAATTAATGTTACGCAAGTACTACACTGATTGATGGTAATCAACAGTCTTGTTTACATTAATATAACAATTCGAATTTAAGAATTTTTAAGTATTGTATGGGAATAAACCGCTGTTTTTTTTCATTTTTTTCTAATGTAATTAGTAGCTACCAACAGGAATATTGCGCTAATAGTGTTTATAAAAATCTCTTACGTAATTCCGTATAATTACTATTATATTCCATTGCTCCAATTAATATAATGTATTGATTTTATAGAGACCAGTTACTTTAATGAGCTATGAGTTACCAGTGAAAGAATGGTTAATTCAACTCACATAAACTGTGTTGACGATACACTGAATATCTTCAACGATGGTATTATAGAGTTAATGCATTTAAGATCTAACAGAAACCAAGGTAATTTTTATTATCAAGTTGTCGACAGCTATTAATTTGTGTGACACTGACAAATGAATGTGACTCCAGGAGATAAAGGAACGCAATGACAGCACTTGTATGCAGTTAATTTTGACAAAAAAAAGTTTTAAGAAAGGATTTTTATCTACTAGAGGTGGACAAAAAATAGAATTTAAATATTTTCTAAATAAACTAGCAGATGTATGCCGTTAGGAGAATACTGAAAAATATAAAATTTATATCAGAAGATAGAAAAAGACATAACGAAATGGATAATGCGATAATGACAAAGAATAATGCAACCATTATAAGAAGATGCAAGAATTTTTAGAAGCATCATTCATATAAAAATAACTTCCTTTTTAAGTAATGATTTACAAACTTTTGCACCCATTGATCAACAATTTGTGTAAAGTTATTATGAAAAAAGGAAAATAAATATCTAAAGAGTGCAGATCTTGAAGTACAGAGGTTTATAATGTCCTATTTCACATGGAAAATTACGGATGTAATATGTAAGGCAAATAATGTGAAACAGATGAAGAGGTGAAAGAAGAGGAAAGAGGACACAAGCCAGAAGTGGGAATTATTAAACCTTGATAGAGTGCGGCAAGGAATAGTGGAGAATTGGTAGCGAGGACAAATGGAGGACGGAGAGGTGAATGGTAACGGGAAGGGTAAGAAAGTTGAGCTGGATGGAGGGAGGCCGAGGGTTAAGGACAAGGGCGCAGGGAGGAGGGTGTGGTTGTGAAGCCGGGATCGGGCGGGGTCGTTGGTCTGGAATGCGAGCGTGGGCGGGTCAAAGTCATAGAGGGTACCCCGGCCAAGAGCGTAGGTGAGCGTGTGGAGGGAGCGGAGTGCGTGGGTTTTGAGAGGGGCCATGGGCTGAGGGAGAGCGTCCGCGAGGATGTGGACGTAGAGGGCGTACGGATGAAGGCAGTTGAGATGCGACATCCACAACAAACATCGATGTTCAAAATTAAAGCATCGCCCAGAGAACATCGTTTTTAAACATCGAGGTTTTTAAAACTGCATTAGGGAACATTATTGTCAACATAGGGATAGGGGGGGTAATTTGATGGTGTATTTTTAATACATATTTAACTAACAAAACATTAAAAAATATCAGGACATTTAACAAAACTTTTATTATCTTATTGGATAATTTAAAAAATGTGGAATTCATTTGTTGACCAAACCTTGATTTTAATTATGTTTTACTCTTGGTTACTTAGGTCCGAGGAATGTTCAGTTCATGAATACTGTCTTAAAATGGTACTGTTATGAATACTGTCTTAAAATACAGGTTTTCATTACGAAGGTTCTTTTTTAATCAAAAATAAAACATCAGTCACACAAAAACATCAAAAACAAAACATCGATGTTGAAAAAATATCGGCTTCACAATATGGATGTTATATCCATCGATGATTTTATATAAGTCGATTTTTTAAAAATATCAACATCGAACTCCCATCACTAAAAAACGGGTGTGCGGGAGGAAGGACTGGCGCGTGTGGGAACGGAGACGGGTTGTGAACGGGTCGCGAGGGAAGGAGTGGTCGTAGTCGCGGTCGGAGGTGTGATCAGCTCTAGAAGCTGGAGCAAGAGCGGATTGGCTTCGTGATCGTGAGCGTGGGAGGGGTGGGGTGGAGCTGTGTGAGAAGGCCATGGCGAAGGCGGGGGTGGGGGCGTGCACGCCTGGGTCGAAAACGGAGGTGCGGACGAGGGCGTGTGGGCGTGCCTGGAGCGCAGGTGAAGGGGCCAGCGTGAGTGGGGACTGAGCGAAGGCGACGGAGAGAGTGTGGGCGGGCCAGGGCCCGGGTCGAAAAGCGACTGTGGGCGTGGGTAGGTGTGTGGGGTTGTGGTAGGATGCGGGAGGAGGTTCGCGCGTGGGCGGGGTCGGCGCAAAGGCGAAGGCGGAGATGCGGCCAGAGGCGGAGTTCAGGTGTGGGTGCAGACGATAGTGGGTTTGTGGGCGGGGTTGAAGTGGGATGTGGGATAGGGGATATGGACGAAGCCGAAGGCGGGAAAATACGCAGGGACGGAGAAGGGGAGTGTGAGGGCGTGAACGGCGTTGTGAACGAGGGCAAAGGTGGGTGGTGGGTGGGTCTGGGACTCGGGTGGGGTATGGGAGTGGGCGTGGCCGCGGGTATGGGCAAAAGAAAAGGCAGGGGAAGAGGTGAGGGAGTCGGTTGCGCGGGCGAAGGGGAGTGTGGGCGTAGGTGGGGTTGTGAGCGAAGGCAAAGGCGCGGCTAGGGCTCGGGCGGAAGGGCGGGGGCGGGCGTGGCCAGGGATGTGGGCAAAGGAAAAGTCGAGGATGCGAGGGGAGCCGGTTGCGCGGGTGGTGTGGGCGAGGCTGTGGCGAAGGCCAAGGCGAGAGCGAGGTGTGGGGGTGGGCGGAGGAGCGAGCGTGGGCGTGTGCGGCGGTGGGGGTGGGGGGCGGGCGCTTGAGCGGCGGGTCGCGTGCGTGGGCGCCGCCTCTAATGGGCGTCCCGTGTCCGTCGGACGCTCGCACAAACACTGCCTGCGGCCAGTGACCATCGGCCAGCAGCCGGCGAAGCGGCCCGCGGCCCGCGCAGCTGCCGGCCCTTCCTCCTCCGCTGCCTGTGGACACAGCGGCGCGGGCAGGGAGGGCACGCGTCTCAGATGACAAGAGTGCCAGCGACTGCGCCCTCGGCCGTTTTCTATCTACTCTGGGAAGTACTACCAATTACTTCTCTGGGTTTCTAGATAGGCTAGTTCTGGAGTTGTCGTCAATTTCGTCGGGTGGGGTATATCAAGTGAATAGAATGCTTTTAGAAAATGACTCTATACAATAAAAGTAAAGATCTTCTGTTAATAGATCTTTCTTGTTCAAAATAAGCAAGTGTTTGGTCATTTACACCAAATGCACTATACCGAAGACATTAATTGTTTGATAATTAATAACGACTAAAGTTTAATTACTCATATTTTCCTGTTGAGTTCTAGATATTATTTCTTTCCTTTTTCTCACTAGAAATAATACAGTGCCGGAACCGGTCACAACACCTAAACCATATAGGGAAGAAGGAAAAGGAGAAATGATACAGGATGTAGATATAGCAATGAGAAACGAGCATTGGTCGTTTGGAAAGTAATGTCCTCTCACAAGCAATCTGCTTAAAAAAAGAATGAAAAATCACTTAACACCTAAAAAAGTTTTGAATTTAATATAATGATACAATTTTGTGATACTCGGTCCAACAAACGTAATAGTAAACGAAATAAAATTGCGGTGAGTGTCAGGCCGTGTCCGTAAGAGTGAAACTTCGATAAACACACAAACAAACCTCATTCAAAACAACAGAGAAAAGTCGTGGATTGTGAAAATGTACTCTTCAGAGATATGTTCTTTAGAAAGAAGAGTCGGTTAGGAGAAATTGCTCAGTGTAAAGAAATACCTTTTACTAAAATTACTTTCGTTTCTTATACAATTTCGTTTAATTATTTAATACGAAATAATTGTTCATTCCATTCTTTACAACATGCTAAATATTTTTAGTTCGAATTATGCCAGGAGATGCAACGTTTGCCTCTGAGGCTTGTAAACCTCGTAACCGTCTCCTGCTGCCCTTTGTAGCTCCGCAGCTGGCCCTTGGGGAGCGCCTGCGCTGATGGAGTCGCAGGCGAATGAGCGGCGGCCGCCCAGGAGCCGCGCTTTGCTCTCGCCCGCGCCCCCGACGTTGTCCCGCCGACGACTTGCCCACCTCCGCATTACAATGGCACATCTTCCAGTATTTATTTATTTATTTATTTATTTATGTATTTATTTATTTATTTATTTATTTATTTATTTATTTATTTATTTATTTATTTATTTATTTATTTATTTATTTATTTATTTATTTATTTATTTAAAGTCAGAAAAAGTTAAAAACGGTGTGTGAGGTGCTACAGGGAGAAGTGAATTCTGTGCATGTTTTCAAAATTCGGTGATTCCTACGCTAAGCCATATACTACTAGAATATTAAATATAGAAAACAATGAGCGTTTTTTGCAAGGATGTTAAGTTAACAAAAGTATTCGCTCCGATGTTATAAAATCTATTTTCAAGGGTAAATCAGCTACAAATTTGGGCACTTGTCCTTCGTCAAGGAATAATACTTTCTGCCATGACAACATGAAGAACGATAATTTGAGTAACTATATTTCCCTCTGGATTCTATAAGACATGCACAGATAATGAAGTTAGATTTATATCCAGAAGCAAAGCAAGAGGCTATCTCAGCATTTACCCAAAGGATCTGGGAAACTGGACGAAAAACTGAGTCTTAGAGCGCCAGAGATTTAGTTTGGCGCCTCTGATCGGAAGGTCCCAGGTTCGAGTCCCGACGGTGGCAGGATTTTCGACACTAGCTACACAGCTGGGGCGAGTTTTGTCGCTGTCTAGAGAAGTAGAGGAGAAATATTCTAGCGGCCGGCTGCTCTGATCAGTAGTTTTCTGTGGTTTCTCCGTTCAATAACAGGCGAATGTCGAAGTATTACCCTAGCAAACGGGCCACGGACCACGCGCGATCTTTCCTTCCCATTCCGTCTTATCCAAAATACAAGTTTTTTTCGAAAAATCGCTTATTTATGCAGTTTTATTACAATTCATTCTTTTTACAACGTAAGTATGTAGTACGGAGTGAAAATAAAATTGGAACATTTTTTTTAGAAAGCTTTGAAAGTTTATGAATTTCACTTGGAGTACCTCGAAAATTTCAAATCCTTTTTTCAAATTTTCTGAGCTTTATGTTTTGGAAAATTAATGAGGGAATATCAATTTTCAAGAAAAATCTATTTCACGGTGTAGAATTGATGTTGTTCCCCGACGGCCAGACGTTTTTGAATTAAACTCTTTTTCAAATAAACTACTTTAATTGACAACATTATATATTTGTCTCCTTTTGATGAACATAAAGCAGAAAATTTATCTTGAAAGGTCTTAGTAACAGTTGACAATGTTTCAAAAATACTTCTAAACATTCAAGATAAATTATGTTCAAGTCTAACCAATATAATAAATCTTGGTTGAGAATCTTTCACTCTCATCAAAATTTCCTCAATACAAGGGACTGAGAGCTACTGAAAGACATCTTTATGTGTCGTGTGCGTACCCCAGTGTCAGAGAAAATCGACAAGATTATGTTTAAAATTGTTGCACTCTATGTGCTCGTAATGTAGTAGAAATGAGCAGTAAAAATAGTTATTCGTACAAATTAGAATCCTGATACCAAAAATCAGAATGTACGAGTCCGTAATCAAACTTGCATAAATGACCAAATGCACAATCTTTAGAATGATGTAAATATGGAAATGTAATATAAATACTGCAAACAACAAATTTGTAATTTGTTTTGTTTTCAGCATTCTCGTGCATACATTTACAGATTGAATAATTAATTTGTCAATTGAAGATACATTAGTGAATTATTAACCTAAAATGTTTGCAATATAATTACAAGGGATAAATCAGGTGGATCAACGGTGCATCAGCAGGATGAAGAGGATAGGTATTCACATTACTATCATTTATGTGTGCACTTTCGAACCCTGTCGGTGTGAAAAATAAATGAACATAGTAGTTTTTGCCGTTAATTATTACGTAATTTAAGAAAAGATTCTATGTGATGAGCCTTTTTTGAGAAATGATTTTAAATTAACAAATATGCACTATGTAAAGTAGTATATTAAGAGTTGTCATTTCATGCAACGTAATTCGTCATCCCAGACTTTTGTAAATATCTTCAGATGTTTCCAAAGAAAGCATATTGTAAATTTGAAGTCATGTGCGCCAAGTAAGGATCATTTCATAATAAAGACATAATATGATATCTTCTGTATAAAATTGAAAAGTCCATTTTATAAATGAAAATAAGTATTTAAAAAGACCTCTCTAATAGACAAAGTGTTTCTAAAAGTAATTGTGAGAATATGTCAGTTTTCAAAATACTTTCAAAAGCTAGCACAAAAAAAGTTATGCTTTAAAAAGTCTATTTTGTCAACATATCCCAATCACTGTACATCACAAAACACAAAAAAGCTACTACAAAACAGTGAGTTCCCAAAACCACACACACGATTTTAATTAAGATACATGCGCCCTTGTGTTGCAAAGTAAGAAATATCTAAATAAAGCATCGCATTCGACCAGCACGTGAAACGAAAGCAAACTCGCCTCGCGGGAGATGAGGGGTGGGTGGAGGGAGAGGGAGAGGGAGGAGGAGAAACCTGAGCCAGGGGCAGGGCTCTGCTGCGCTTGGTCTGCGCGCGTGGCCTGCGCTCAGGGACCCGAACGCAAAACACCGGCGGAGGAGGGGCATGAGAAGGCAAGTCTGTGCACAGCCAAACACCGAGCAGAGAGAAAGACAGAGAGAAATAGACGGAGTGGAAGAGGTACAGACAAAAAGACAGAGATAGAAAGAGGGTAAGGGTAAGAAGTAGAAATAGACAGGGAGAGAAAGAGTCAGGGAGAGAGACAGAGGTGGAAGAGAGAGAAAGAGACAGAAAAACACAAAGAAAAAGAGACTGAAGAAAAAGAGAGAGATCAAGAGACAGTGACAAAGGACCGAGAGAGAGAGAGAGAGAGAGAGAGAGAGAGAGAGTTAATGTGTATGGAAGAAAACTAGGAGAGAAATACGAGGATAGAGAGAATGAATGTGATGGAGAGAGTGAAAGTGAGAAGTTAGACAACGGCAATGAAAGAAGGCTCAGAGGGCGTTGAGCGAGATGCAAGGGTCGTATGTGTGTGTTGGGGGGGGGAGGAATGAGAGTGACAGTGGTTCCCGCGTGAGGGAGCATGACTCAAAAAAGAAAAGAGATACAATTTGCAGTGTTCTGATTTTGATGATTGCTTAAATATTTGTCAATTACATGACCCACATAACAAATGTTTGTCGAAAAATTGGCATTTGTCTTTATTAATTTTAAGTTACGTTAGGTATTACATTGAATATGTTTTTTAAACTTTCGAGAAGAATTTCGTACCCTGAACCTTGTGTAATAATTATTAATTAATGTTCAATAGGACATATTTTGATCTAGTATTACATGCATTTCTAGATTCCTATCAAAGAGAAACAAGCAACACAAGTGAAAAGGAAATTCAATGTAGGAAACCCAAGTACTTGTGGGGAAAGAAATAATTGGAAATTTGGAAAAATTATACAAAAAATAGAAAATGTACTTTATGATGTAGAAGTATACGGCGGTGGTACATGAAGAAGACTGAAAATCATCAGATTTTAAGAATAAAATTCACAGGGCATTTATATGTTTACTTCAATGTGTTTAAATGATGCGATGGATGGAGGATGCTGTATTGTTAAGCAGTTACTGTCATACCATGTTATAATGTATTTTATTCAAATACGTGAATAATCAGTTCATTTAGTGAAGAAATTCATTTGTTGTAAATTATATAAAGCTACAAAGACCAGGCATTGCAGGGAAAATTAGTCGGGAAGCGATGGACATGGAACTTTACAGAGAAAAAAGATAAAGCTCGTGAGAGGGTTGTGAGGAAATGCGAGAATGCGAGGATGATGAGAAATTCAGTTTTTGTTTTGGTTTAAAATATTTTTTATTGTGTAATACTTGGATTGAATTAATGCATGTACGTATAAGGGGAGAGGAGATTACAAGAATAAGGGAGGAAATTTACGCGTAGTCCATGGCCTGCTTAATAGGGTACTGCTCCGGCATTTGCCTGGCGTTGATCGAAGACACCACGAAAACTAACGATCACAGCAGTCAGCCGGTAGAATTCTCCTCCAGACGGGGACTGAATTCGATCTAGCAATGTAGCTAACGTCGGAAATCAGCTGTCTTCGTGACTCGTACTCTAGGACCACCCGACCAGAGATATTGCTATAGAAACTATTGTTGCTCGAGGTATCTCGTATGGATTGTTGGGTTGGAGGTGCAGTTGGTTGAAAGGATAGCTGGCTCTTAAAGGAGTGGAGGTGTGGAGGCGACGGCGAGTACGACGCGAAGGGACAGGCGCCGTTTGTCGCTCTGAGGGTCTATAGAGCGCGCCGACGAAGACACGTGTGCACGCACGCAGCGGTGCGGGGAGGAAGATGTGCAGGAAGGGTCGGATTGGATGGGGAGAGTCAAACTGGCTGAGGGGTCGGAGCGCTGATCTCACAATCGCCGACAACTTGTCCGTCTGCTCGCCAACCAATTTGTCTGTCAGTTCGTCTCTTTTTCTGCATCCTAATTAAGTGTTTAGGTTTTCATGCGTTACAGACACCCGATTTTCCATTCACGGGAGACCATCGTTCAGTTGACTGGACTTTGTAGATTCCAGACTTGTAGATTTCATTGAACAGCTGTGAGTATTTCCTGGTCACATAGTTAAAATGTATCGGTTTATACAATTTATATATATGAACATTACACATTTTTAAAGGTAAATTAATGCCTGCCTCCTGTGCTTGATTTATAAAACTTTAGGTCCCGGAACGCATTTCAAATTACATATTAATATAATAGAAATAATTATATATTTAAAATATAATGTATTAATTATTCCCGATGTACATGTGACAAAAGCCAAGTTCGTAAAATGGTTTTTATTCACCGATGTAGTACACAAAGAGTAAACCTCGGACAAGCTCAGTCAACAGCGTCCAGAAGAAGAGGCCATTATACCGTGTCGTCGTCGTCACTTAAAATCACAAACCATTTTCGCACCAATTGCTCGCTCTTCACCGGGACGGCTCGAATTGCCCGTGGCTCCCGAATGGGGTCGTTTTATACCCCCAGCGCCGCTGTCTCGCCGCTGCGCCCATGTGGCGGACCTTCTGAAGGCACGCGGGTAACCACTACCGAACATCGAAAACAGTTGTTTAAGTTATGAAACACTGTGAGTGTTCACTACGCCTCGCGATTAAACTCTCACGGCGAATCGAGAAGACATATCTTTCAACAAATAAGAAACTTTCATTTACTTTCTTGCGTTCGATCTTAAAAATTGTTGCTTTGACTACTATCATTCTGCATTATGTATCATAACATATATATCATAACATTATATATCACAACATATATTATATCTAATATTATTAAAGAGAGTATTTTACTAATGCTTTTAAAAAATTATTTGATTTATCGCTACACGTCAATATTCTCGAAATTTAACTGAATGTTCATATTATATTTACTAGAATACTGAATCTTCTACTATTACTGTTATAAAAAATGAAAATTACTTATTAATCTTACTGTTTGTTTTAAAATTTTCTGATCATAAAATTTCGTAGGTTGAGCACTTTATATCAAAATATGTTTAATTGATTACATGGCATAACGTTTTAAAATAATATTTGTGACCATTTGTGCTCCAAAGTACTGCCTATTATATTATTTACGTAACTAATACAGGAAGTGAGTCTTTGGCGTACCAGTAAAATGTTGATGCACAAGGTGGCGATAAGAGCCGAGGCCACAATTTGAAATGAGTATACCAAAAACACTTTCGTACGAGTTGCGTAAATTATTTTTAATTGTCATTTCTACAGTGCTGTAAAGCGAAGAAAGGAATTGGAAACACCTCAACCAAACTATATCGAAAATTTGGTCGAAAAATCCTTGTTTAAGGTACTTATGAACTATACCTGTGCAAAAAGTCAGAATTAAGGTCTAATAGTGCTGTTCCGAAGGTGGTTAAAATTGGTGCAATTGACGAGTAAATACATGTAATTTTATTCCCCATAAAAACGGGATGGATGGCTGGTTGGGTGACTGGAAGGATGAATCCCGAATAACTCGGTCAGAATAGAAGCTTTTATGCTGAAACTTGGTAATTTGTCAGAGATAAGATCTAGATGTGCAAATCCGGTGATCACAGCGATTTTTGGATGTCCTTTCATGAAGCTCTTGTGTCACATGAAAGTTTTCTGGAAAATGACTGATTTTTTCTTTAATTTTTTCTCAAACAGTAGAAAGTGCATGTTTCAGGAACGACATACTTCCGATTTTCATTAAAACCATCAAAATATTAAAAATTAAATTTCATTCAATTTCTATATTCAAAACATCAAGTGTTTTTGTTTAGAAAAAAATTTAAGCATTGTACTCCCCAAAATTTCGTGTTTTTTGTTCAAGTGAAAGATAGTGTGCCCCAGATGTGTTGTCGCTTGGTAAAGTTAATGTATTTTATAGTAAAAACACTAGATTTTAATAAAATCTAAAATTTAAACGCTTATCTACCGTCATTTGTTTATTCGTACTTTGGTTATGTCAAAATTTTTAAAAAGTCTTGATCTAGAGCAATCAAGCACGTGTGAGTGAGAGAATATAGTCAATCGAAAATAGTTTTAAGCTAGAAATATGAATTTTCGTAAAAGTAAAGATTTGTTATTCTGAAATAAAAACATACTGCCGTCGCGTACCGCAAAGTAACACATTCTAATCAATAAACAGTATTGGCAAAGCAGGCAATTGGCAAAAGTTTCGTGCAGAACTGTTGAAAAAAGAATTACTTTTCATCTCAATTTTTACTTTCTAGTCTTACTTTGTAATAACAGAAAGTAAAAATTTACATGAAAAATAATCATTTTCTTTCAACAGAAAACCACCAAATGCTGGTCCTTGGTAACAAAAAGTGGATAATTTTTTTTCTTATACGTAGTAAAGTACTTCCTCTAACACGCTATGTAGACATAATTCTTTCTCAGGTTTTGTGGGTTCCTGATACTTAAAAAACGATTGACGGCAAAAATCTGTCAATCCGTCCGTCCGTCTGTCTCTGGTAAACGCTATCGCGAAAACAGTTCAGCCGATTTGATTTCAAAATAGACATTCCGTTATAGATTTAAAGGAAGTCTAGACCTCCTAAGTTTCAAAGGGATATTTTGGTTTTTGAGGGAACTTTACATGAAGCCTCCACAATATTTTTGAAAATTTCTCAAAATGACTCCAAATTTGTTATTTGTTATTAAACTGTGTTATTAAACGTAGCTAGACGGACGCTTAAAAGAATGGCACAGTTCTTATTTTCGTAGAATTCTCTGTTTTTTTTTTAATTGCAAAAGATCAAAATGTTTTTCGGTGTCTGCCTACAACTACAATATTGAAGATAGAGATTTTTGGTAAAAAGGAATCTATTCTTAAAATTCAGGTTATAAAATAAGATCATGTACAACTTTTTGAAAATATGATCAGATTTTGCGTAAATTTGCGTGAAATAAAAACAATTTTTAAACAATTATTTTCTTAAAAACTGCTCCAATATTTTATTTTAATTTTCTCCTAGTATGTATCAAAGGACTAAAAACGTGGTGCCAGTCTCATTTCCGGCAAACTCTCTCAGTTTTAGAACATTGCAAAAGTTAGAAACAATGCGAGGAAGTATGTGCTCTTGTACCACCACTAGATTACGCACTTCAAATGTCAACATTTTCCAGCTTTCCTCATTTGCAGGACGCACGTCAAACTGAATCGTTCCGAGTAATTCTGAGAACACGTGAAGCAACGCAGTGAAGTTGTGTACCTCGCCTTAGTGTGGTTGGCCTGCGCCGTGCGGTGGTAGCGCGACCTGCGGCGTCGAATCATTAAGCGAAGTGTCAGCCGCACGCCGGCCGGCCACTGCCTCCGCCTCCGCCTCCGCCACCTTCGCCGCCACAACCTCCGCCACCGTCGCCGCCGCCGTCTCCACCTCCACCTCCGCCTCCGCCTCCGCCTCTGCTTCCGCCTCCGCCTCCGCCTCCGCCTCCACATCCGCCTCCGCCACCGTCGCCGCCACAGCCTCCGCCACCGTCGCCGCCGCCGTCTCCACCTCCACCTCCGCCTGCACCTCCGCCTCCGCCTCCGCTTCCGCCTCCGCCTCCACCTCCGCCTTTGCTTCCGCCTCCGCTGCCGCCTCCGCCTCCGCCTCCGCCTCGGCCTCCGCATCCGCCACCGTCGCCGCCACAGCCTCCGCCACCGTCGCCGCCCCAGCCTCCGCCACCGTCGCCGCCGCCGTCTCCGCCGGCGCCACCGCCACCGCCACCGTTGTTCGTGCGCCGCGGCTTTTGCTTCGTCCAGACCCGTCTCCCGCCAAACACCGCTCAGAGATCACACTGGCGATGGGCCTTCCAGGAATTCTATGCCGGCTGACGCCCGAGCGCGCGGGTCCAAAAGCTCTGATAAGATGTGACCGGCAGAGGTGGCTCAGTGCGTCATCGGATGTCTCTGCAATACCTCTGACCGAAAGGACCTAGGTTCCAGTCACGACGATGGCAGGGATCTTGAAACTATTGAAATAATATTCTGACTGGAAGAGAATAGTAGCGGCCGTCTACTTTGATGGATAGTTCTCCGCGCTTCCTCCGGTCAACATCAGACGAATATCGGGGCAGTGCCCTAACAAAGGGGTCACGGAATGCGCGATCTTTTCTTCCTCTTCCTTGTCGTATTCTCATCCCCTTACGTACACAAGCATATACAAACGTTACATACCACACATGTCAGGTGGTCAGGCGGGAGCTTAGAAGTTGTCCCTTGTGGTCGTGTCGACATGTAGATCGGCGTCAGATCTCATCGTTCAGCGGGGGAAGAAAATCGCCGGCTCCCTTGATAAAAACATGCACTACACTTGTGGTACTAATGACCAAGTCAGTTGACGCTCTCGAAAAAACGAAGATAATTATCAGCCTGATAGGACGTGAAGTCTCCTTCGTGAGACACAGTTCTATCTTTGTTTGTGGACCTTCTTTGTTTGGTGGATTCATTGCTTTTCCCGGACGACTCAACTACTATGACCTTTAGTCCTGTTCATGTTCTTCATGTTAGATGTCGGGAGTTGGCGGTGTTCACTTCCTTCGTCGTTTCGCCTTTTCTTTCTTGCAAAATCTTACACATTGTTGCTTTTCTTACAGACCATTGCTGATATATTCTTGACATTTAAAACATTTTTAAATTTAATACGATTGGAGGAATCGTACAGATACAATGAGGGAAGTGTATATGACTATGAATTTAAGTTGATTTTCAAATAGTCAAATCAAAGTCTTTCAATACTAAATTGAATTCGTCATTAACCGCGTTCCTGTCTTCTTCTATAGCTCAATAATTGTCGTTGATGACACTGAAAATTTCCTATTTCAAAGTACTATTTTCAAAATGATTTGTTCAAACTCGCTGCGGGCATAGACTATTTCACATTGCAAAGAACCATCCCGATCTGTTTGCGTCGCCATTCTAGTATTTCCCCTGCCCCACGCTCTCTCAACTGCCATCGCCGTCCTCCCTGCCGTCGCCGCGGACTCCCCACGGCGTGGTGAGCGCCGGAAAGCGCGAATTCAGCCACTCGCAACCAATCTCCGGAGGACGCAGCCAGTGACAGGCCGGGGGCGAGGCGGGGGCGAGGCGGGGGCGAGGCGGGGGCGAGGCGGGGGCGAGGCGGGGGCGAGGCGGGGGCGAGGCGGGGGCGACTGCGAAGAAGAGCGGGGACCGAAGTAGAAGGGGGTGGAGCGGGTGAGAGAACGGGGACAGGGGCGGGAGATTTCGAGCGCGGGGACGTTGTGGGGTGAGACGCAGTCGTGTAGGGGTGGGACATGGCTGAGCGGGGAGGAGAGGAGCAGGTCGGACGGAGAGGAGGGGGAGGGATAGTGGACGAGGGAGAGGTGTGGTTGGGATTAGAGGAGGGGGGAGAAGAATCGCTGGGAGGAAACGCATCTCTTCTTTGTGAGTCACCTCTGCCCCAAGCAGAGCACCGTCGTCAATACTACTGTCAACCCTGTCGACCTTGTTGCCGGCGATCGCAGCCGTCAACCTCTCCGTCAGCGTCGCTGACGTCATCGGTTACATTCGTAACCCTCATTTATGGACTCAAGGTGTTACAAAGACCCGAACCCACGTTAATAGTGTCTCATTGACTATGCTTACATGCAAAATTATCATATTATTTAGTGGCAGTGTTAGGACCTCATTTTTGTGAATATGGCTTTCAATATTTCCTTAGCTGAATTTATAATCATGAGCGCAGTTTTATTTTTTGGTACACCCGTATTTGTTAGTGCGGCAGGGCCTGAGGGACGACCCATCGGGTATTATACAGACCGTTTACTTTCCACCCCTGAAAACCGGCCCTCAAATCCGGGACGATTCATGTGGAACGTGTTGGGTAAAATGGGTTAATGGCAGGTTTTATCGAGTTCTACTTCCCCTATATCCATTATTCCCTGCAGGGGGCGGGCATCGGTGGAAATTCTGGGGAAGACTTGAAACTTCCACCCGGTTCCTGACTTTCTCGGAGTCACTCACGTAGTTAGTGGGGAATTTGTAGCAGTGAGTAGGCGGTGCTAAACCCCTGGTTGACGAGTCGGGTTGAAGGCTCTTAGGTCCCCAGGTGGGCTCTTTGCTTCGTCGTTGCAGTGCTCGATACGCATGGGCTATTAAGTATGGCTTTTCTCGGCGCATTGTGACTGGCGCGAAGTTCTTCTCCGGTGCTAGTTTGGAAAACTAGTACCCCTGTGATGACATGGTGGACCCATCCAGCCTTAATTGTGACTACTGCTAAAGAGCTCTGAACTTTGAAGCTGCTGAACTTTGCTAAAGAGCTCTGCATGCTGGCTTACAGCCTGGCGGAACATTTGTGCTACCTGATGTGGGTATGAATTTGAGCCTAAATGGCCAAGGAATCACTCCTGGTATGAAACTAAAGCGTTCTTGGTAGGTTCTGCCGACCATGAGCGCATTAATACTGTAACGTATTGTAGGGCTACAGCTAGCGACCGCCGGGGCGCCACAAAGGTGCGGCGGCAACGGATTAGACGCCAGGGGCCAGGCAGGATGTGACACGCCGAGGTATTCTGAGAAATCCTAAGAGCTAGGGAAAGGGATGCCCAAAATGCGGGACAGCACATTTTTGCCGCGTGCCGCGTGACAAATTCTTGGAATCCATGGAAATGGATGTCCAAAAATGCCTGGCAACGCGACTATCGCGGGCCGTGTGCAAAACCCAGTGACGTTTCAGGTCACGTGGGTGGTAGCTATGTAAGAGCGAACGCAGAGCGCGGGGGTGGGGTTTGTTGAGCTGAGTGGGAACCCTCGTGCGAACGCACAAAACTTGCGCCCAGGGCGGTGCGGAGCCGAGCCGAGCTAGGTTCGTGCGGCAACCCATGTGTTGGGACGCCGTTGTGGACTATATCCACGGGTGACTGAGGTCGCCGGAGCTGTCTGCTGTGTGCGGGAGGCTCGCTGAGGAGTGGCGCGGGCCACGAGTCAGTCATTTCATTTTTAAGGATCGCTCCTGCGATCAGGGAAATAAACATCTACCAGAGCTGAGTAACTTAAATTATTACTGTACATATTGTGAATAAACCTGTACATATTTATCATTGAAGCTCGTGTCTGTGATTATTGTGTATTCCCACGACGTCACAATACCATGTTAATCATCATATCCTAGTCACCCATTGTCCATCCATTAAAGTGTTACATCGTAAGTATGGCGAAGAGCTCTAGACAATGAAGATCTCCCAAAGATTTTTATTAAGAGTTGTAAGCCTCGTAGTCGAGCGTCATCTATACGGATTCGTCATCGCTTTGTCCGAGCTCCACGTTTGCGAATAGTTTTAGAACGAGCCTGGACGCCCCTCCAGTATATTACAACGGCCAAGGCAAGGGCATCTACTTGCTCAGAGATCGGAATCCGATGTAACCACATTTGTTGGGAGATCAATTCGAGTTTACTTCGGCTGAGGTGGTACTCTGGTGGGGAGAGATACCTGGACGGGGAAACCCTGCGAACCTACTTTAGGGTCGACACCGGAACTCATGTTCCAGTGGGGAAAGGAATCCTTACCTTCCGACTACACGATGCGCTACTACTGCACTGCATGAAACTGTGACACACTCACTTTTTAGCAGTGAGCCTGTAGATTTCACAGACCGGAACTCGGAGTAAGCATCAAATCCAATGCAACTCATGTGAGCACACTTTTCTGTGCTCTTCCTGTCTAAAATAAAATTCCAATGAATGTCGTTGACACCGGAAATCAAAGCGTTTAGCTTATTTCTTTGTGTTTCGCGTCTTAAGAGCATCAAGCGACTCGTGATGGAGATAGTCCTTTCGCGGCCAGTGGAGCGACCCGTGACTCAGCAGCGCTCGCTTGCCACCTGTGGGGCCCTCCATGATGCAGCGCATCTACGTGGAATTTGTAACATGCGAAGTGGCAACGCGCCGGTTCTTCTTATGGAGATTTACTCTTCGTTTTCTTTCAAATGATTTCAGTCTCCATTCCAACCATTCTTTACTTGATCTGACACTGACATTCAGTCATTTTGGTCACATATCTGTAAAGTTCCTCTACAGTCAGAATTTCTGAACTGAGATGCAAGTGCAACCGAGGAAAATTGCATAAAATGTTTTGTTGGTGTTACTGAATAGAACACGCTGTTTTTACATCCGAAATTACCACATTCGTTACATAAAATATGTTATCTTTTATTTCAATTTTTGCTATTCTCTAAATTCAATCTCTCACTAATTAATATATTATTTCAGGCACAAATATTGAATATGAAATAATGAAAATGTATACTTTTTAGTTTTATTTTTCTCCTTTTGTCATTAATCAGACGATTTTATGATAATTGTGTATCTAATTTAATGCTTAAATGCTCCAGGAAAACACGTCGTTATACAGAACACGCTGAAGTCGCTCCATTGTGTTGACATTAAACGTC
The DNA here is from genome assembly GCA_011170035.1 of Teleogryllus occipitalis. Classification (NCBI taxonomy): domain Eukaryota; kingdom Metazoa; phylum Arthropoda; class Insecta; order Orthoptera; family Gryllidae; genus Teleogryllus; species Teleogryllus occipitalis. The sequence continues at coordinate 137,908 of BLKR01000047.1, read as the reverse complement.
ATTTGCTAGCTGATTGCTTACCAAAACAGCATTTAACGTAAACCTGCGACACTAATATCTTGAATCTTTGCAACCGTACACCCAATGCATCCAAAATTAGTATCGTGAAAAGGAAAGAAGCTATTACTAGATCACGTATGTATTGCGAATTGTGGTGCTATTGTTGCTCCACGCATGTTGCAATCGGAACTAAATTTAGCCTAGCTTGCGACGTGACCACAATAAGCATAACGAAGTTGCGAAACAAACGAGCTCACTACGAATAGGCAACGGGCATGATTGCTCTATTACATGGTAATTCCCTACTGACTGTAACGTAAGTTCGGCATACAAGGATTGTATTGCGTGAATAAATAAAGGTTGTACACTTGGTTTCCACACTTCTATATCCTAGTACTCATGCACCCCCTACAGCGCGCACAAGGTGTGTCATCTTCCCCATTGTGGGTGTGTTGGTAATTATGTCAATACGCAAGAGAAAAATGAGTCTACACCGCAGTTCCCTGGATGGGTGATCGACTAGGAACCCCGGATACTAATTTAATACTATAATTAATAATACCATATCCATCGCGCCACCTCCACCTCCTCCCATCGCACCACCCCATCAACGTTCCATCGCCCCATCGCTATATCGTTCCATCGTGCCACCGCCACCCCATTCCATCGCGCCAATCCCATACCATTCCATCGCGGTACCTCTACAGCATTCCACCGCGCCACCCCCACCTCCTTCCATTGCACCATCCCGTAACTATTCCAACACCCCATCGCTATATTATTCCATCGCGCCTCCACCACCATACTATCGCACCGCCACTACCACAATATTCCAATGCGCCCCTGCCACACCGTTCCATCGCGCCACAGCCACGCCATTCCATCAAGCCACGCCCACAACATTCCTCCGCCATATTGCTTAATGCTACCACCACCCCACTCCATCGCGCACCCGTCACCACTGTATCGCACCACCGCCACGCCATTCCATCGCTCCACCCCCACACCATTCCACAGCAGTATTTCATAGTGCTACCACAACCCTATTCCATCGCTCCACCGCCACAACATTCCATCGCGCCACCGCGTCGCTATCGGGGTCGCCCCATCGCTATATCATTCCATCGCGCCACCACCACCACACCATTCCAATGCGCCCCTGCCACACCATTCCATCGCGCCACAGCCACGCCATTTCATCGCGCTACCCCCATTGCATTCCACTATTATATTTCATAGTGCTACCACCACCCCACTCCATCGCGCTCCCGTCACCATACCATCGCACAACGTTCCATCCCGCCACCCCCACACCATTCCACCGCAGTATTTCATAGTGCTCCCACCACGCCATTCCATTGCACCATTCCATCGCGCCACCGCCAGCCGAGTGCGTGGCGGCGGCGGCGGCGTCAGCGTCTGCTGGGCTGCGCCGGGCGCCGCGCCGGCGTCCGCGCGATGATTTCCTCTGAGATTCGCAGCCGACGGCGCCGCAGCGGCTCAGCGTTCGCCGCCACCGCGCACCCGACCCTTCGATTCGTCAGCGGCCTCCGTCCCGCCCCGCCCCGCCCCGCCCCGCCCGCGCTCAAAGAATTTTCAGCAAAGGCCCGCCCGACCGCCCTGCTCGGAGACACGCTGCTCCTCCCGTCTTTTAACATTTCCGCTTTGTCGGCCGACGTCGCTTTCACGGCGACGAAATCTTTAATATACTAAAGCTGATGGGAACTGTGATGGGCGTCATACTTGTTATTGAGTCACGAAAGGAGGTTTTCGCCTCTGTGACCTCTGTTGCCTTGACTAGCAACCAATGATGGATAGCTATCCACAGCACGAAGCTTGGCAAGGAGTGATGTAGCGTAAATAAACTATAGATATGAAAAATTATATTAATTTATTAAAGTTTAGCTATAGAGCGACCCGGGCGTAGAAATAAGACTGCACCCTTCCGCAGTCGCTGCCCGGATTCGATCCCAGGCAGTTCCATGAGGATTTTGTGGTGGAAAAAGTGGGCTCGCGACAGGAATACTCCCGGTTCACCTGCCAATAAGCATGCAATATGCCAATATACGTACATGTAGATCGCTCCATCAATCATTCCGTAACCTAACTTATCATTAACCGCCATTCCACAAAGGATCTACGGATCACAGCGGAGTCCACGCGATAATCGAGGAACTAGCTGAAAAGGGCCGCGGTTACCTCAGCGGCTTATCTATAGGCAGAGTCCCGGCCTGGTGAACTAGAGAGAAGGGAAATAATGAAGGAGTGGGGGAAGCCTCCTCCCAATGCCCTAGATACAGATGGTAGAAAATGGACTTAATGCCAGGCGGGGCGAAGGGTACAGTATGAAGGCGACTCTTGAGGGGGAAAACGTTTTTTAGTGTAAGTAATATTCCCGTCAGCATTGAACAACTTGAGGGTTCTCCTTTAAAAAGTCGTGGTTCTTTTAGCAACTCACGGTAAAAGTTCTCTGGACATCACAAGTCTTGTCATTATAGGTCGGAGAAGAACCCAACCGAATGTGTCTAAGAAAAGAAAAATCATTACCGTGTTTGAAAAACGGTAAATGACGTCGAAAGGCGAATTATTCAGTGATATGGTGATTCGAGCATAAACGAATGATATGATTCGAGTATTAAAAGCCAACCTCGTCAGAGATTCATGGTGAAAACACCTCAGCCTTATGCAGGAGTCGAATCCGCAGCTTTTTTCTCTGCCCTCTTGAATGATGAACCACGGCCCCGCGCAACCGTTGCCGGCAGTACACAAATTAGGACGCTGACAATTAAACCGAAGTGAATGAGTACATGCATTACGCTTTAACCCCGTATTATCTCAGTATTCGTCAGGAGAACCAGAAAGAATCACTATCAGGCTAACAGACCTCCCAACGAGACTTTTGTTGAGAATCAATTCGTTCTAATTAGGAGGAGTTGTATTGCAGCTCATTGCGCTGCTGGTTGACCGACATATTCAAGCATCAAATAAAACCCACTTTAAATCATCCCGTAGCAGCCATTTCATTAATTTTTCTAGTTCCGTGAGTATGTATGTAACCTTCCTACTCACACCACACGCCCAACGAATCAAAAACTGATCGCGTGGCTGATTTTTGAACTCATCTGCGCGTATCGTGACAACAATTATCCCACCTGACCGGGCACAATGTCGGAGTTCCGTGAAGCCGTGTACGATGAGGCTCGTATAACATCCAACTCCACGTGCCTCTTTGTGCAGTGAGTAGCTTTGGAGCCCGGGTGTAACGCGGCATCCACACTGTCGGAGAGCGTTAGGTGCGATCTCGCATAATACGGAATTGTTTAATCGCTGGAGCCCCCTCCGTCCCGTCCCGCATGTAGCCGCACCACATGACGGAAAGTGGTCGAGGGAAGATGAAAATAAAACCATATTAAATCGTGCACCACGCGTCGCTAACTGCGCCCGTAAAACCCCGCGTAAAATCTTCCGGCGGCGTAAAATCCGATGTGTGCTTAAGAGCAGCGCGGGAGGACAGGAGGAGAGGCTGGGCGGAGCGAGCGGGACATGCCAGGCAAGCAGCAAGCGACGGCTGCTCTGCCCCGGCGGCTTTGTGATTCTGAGCAGGTTTCAGGGGTAGGCCATCGCCGCAACTGTGCTTTTACAGGCTTGGCTTAATAGTTTAATGTTCTCTGTTGATGTTTCAAGCACGCAGTGTATTTTCAGCTTCAGTGAAATATTATGTTCATTCTGTTTAAGGGTGGAGTCAGGACATTTTCGGTGATTGAGACATTAATAGATTTTTTTATCTTGTAAATATTCAGGAAAAAGTTCTTCTGACTAATTGAATCCTCAACCTATGCTTATAAAATAACTGCTGGAAAGGAACAATTTTTGTAACTAACTAGCGGCCTAGACAGCAAAAACGCTGCTGAACAAAACCACACAAGTTGTTTTCCCAACAAGTAGAACCCATAATGCTCAACAACAACAACAAATAATATACTCTCGTACAACAGTGAATTAAAAAGTTAACAAAAACAGTCTTCAGACATATTGCAATAGCATCGTTTATATACAGTATCAGTGATTCATTACATGCCAAGTATGTAAAATACGTTGTTCCATAACGCAAATAATGAATAATAAATATTTAATAGCGAGCGGACTCTTTTGTTAGAGCCTTGCTGTCGCATCGCCTGCAGAATTCAGTCGGTACGCGCTTTATGAAAATAGGCGAAATAACAAAATAAAATATATTCATTTTTCAGTCATAATCGGACCTGCTTCACTGTGTTTTTCTGAATTCCTGAGTGTATAACTAAACCATACAAATATCTCAAAAAGCCGGGGGCCTCATAGTTTTCTTTCAATTTCTACGCGCATCCTAAATTAATAGTAAAAATTATATTAATGCAATATAAGTGTCACGATTTCTAGAATATTTCCTCTTCTGTAGGTACCATTAAATATAAACTTGCAAGATCTGGGATAAAAATCGAAATAAAGGATTTTATAGTGCAGATGCTCAGTTAACTTTAACTCCAATTCTACAGTAATGTGTCAATTTAAAAAAATTATTTTCACTTTCCAGGTAAAATATTATTAACCTAATAAAATAAGTGTACAAAGCTAAATTAGGTCATAAACATAAAGGTGATTGAATTATTAATTTCTGATTACATTGTTTTTCAATTACGTCAGATTTGTATTCCTGACTTTTATTTAAAAAATGTTAGAGTATAGTATGTGAAATGAATATATAAAAGTAATAGTAATTTGAAACAACTGGAAGACCAGAGTAGCTGGGAAAGAGTAACGAGATCTCAAAAATCAGTTCAAATATAGGAAGATTTCGAAGCGATTCAATCGATTCCAAAGATTTCTAGTCGAATCATGTTATTTTCGAGGATTCGAAAGTCCAATTTCTAATTATAAGAAAACGCCAACCAGAACTTAAATCCAACAAACATTTAATTGCTCATGACGAAAGTTAACCATTTCCGCCCAAACTCATTTTCGCCAGCAAACCCAGCGGCGCATTACAGTAATGAGATCGCGAACAAAGCCCACCCCATCACGCAAGAGAAAACACCGGCGCCCGCTCCCCGCTCGCTCACAATCTCGCAGGCAGAGCTGCATATCCACAAAGGCGGCGGCGGCGGCGACTGCCACCCGGTGTGTCACAGCGCGTGGCGCCGGGGGCGGCGGCGGCGACGGCAGGGACGGGGACGGCCACGCGTCGCCCTTGCGGAAAACGCGAAACCGCGAGTGTCATCGCAGACTGGGCCCTGAACAGCACAGCAAAGTCTGGGCTAAAGGCTAAATAAAGGGACGCTGCGCAAATAGGCTTCGGCTAACATTTACTATACACAGCCGCTCGTAGGGCCCCGCGGCCCGCATGCACCGCGAGAGCGCGCGCGCGCGCGCACGCACGCCCTGCCCGGCGCCGCCCACCCCGCCACGCCCCCCGCCAACGCCCCCGCCAACGCCCCCGCCACGCCGCCTCCGCTCCAGAATCAATACGCGGAGGGCGTGGTGGGGTAGGGCGTGGCGGGGAGGGGTGGGGTGGCGCAGGTTACGGCACATGAGAGGAGAGACGAGTAGACGGAGGGGTAGGGCGTAAATTGGATCCAAATAAACTCTGATGAAAGGTCTGATAGACGGTAAGAAGAGAACGTAGAACGATAAACTGTTCAGATCGTCGGAGTAAGTAGCAACAATCTGCATGGCAATAAGAGGATAGAATCGATTTATTTTCTCGGCCTAGAGTGGGTGGCGCTGATTCACGAGACGAACTACTTCTCTATATTCACAATACATTTCTTCACACATAGTACTGTACCACTTAGTATTTCACATTTTATTTAGAAAGATTTTATTTTAGAAACGCCTTCTGAACTTTCTTATTTTTTGATAATTTTAGTTATATATTTAGATATATTTATATTAGTATGATTTTAGTTATATATATATATATATATATATATATATATATATATATATATATATATATATATATATATATATATATACATCGATAATTTTAGTCATTTATTATACAGCATAAAATAAAAATATGCTCTGCAAATAAGTGAAATAAAATAGATGTTTACTCACACGCAGAGAAACTCCCCGGTGCGTCAACAATTTCCGCGAACGTACCTGAAACAAAACAAATACACATGTATTTTGGATATGTTATTTAGTATCTCAACACATATATTTTTGAGTCGGTATCAAATTACAGTTTATAAAGTATCTGAAAGTTGTAATGTCTGAACACGCCGATCTATTACTTCAAAAGAGCTCATACCAAACTTACATTATTCAGTTACTTGTATAAATTCAAAGTTTTATGTTACAGATCCATACCTCTCTGTCACCGAGCATACTCACGAAGGCAAACACCGCGTATCATACACACATTCATTACGTCATTATTCATCAGTAGGTCCCAAATATTTATGACCTAAAAATATTAGTAATATGTAAGCATTTATGACTTAAAAATATGAAAATATGACCATAAATATGACTTAAAATATTTTTGGTTGCATTTGCTCCTTTGGCTCCCCATGAAGATAATTCTACCTGCTAAATTTATTTATAGTAGCGGCTGACCTTGGCACAAATCCTCACAAAAATAATCATTTCCTTTGCATCTAGTGCTTTTTATGCTTTCTTTTTCTCCTTCTATAAAGTTTACCTTTCCAATTACATACACATATATTTGTAAGAAAGACAGACAACAATTAGATACAGCAATTGTAAGAAATTAGTTAACAAGTATGCGAAAGTTGAATCAAAAATATAAAAATATGACAAAAAGTACAAGCATTCATAGACAAATATGAGGATAATTTGATAAATTAACGGAAAATAACCAAAGAGTTGAAAAAGCCAAAATCTGACTCTACATGATACGTGAAAATTGCATTTTTTTAGTCATTCAGTCGTAAAATGGTGCTTAACATACATTTCCGTGGAAATAACACAAAGAAAAAATATCATAAACATCCGGGCCCTATTCATCAGTATTCTTTCTGTTCAAACAACACAGCTGTGACTAACGTCTAGTTAATGATAAAACACTAAAAGATGAGTTTAATATGTTTTCTGAAGATTTGTTAGTCAAGGGCGCTTTTCACGGGAAGAGTAAAAGTTGGACCCCCAAAAGCAAAGGCCACGTGCCGCGGAAGGGGGAAGAAAGAGCCCCTTTCTGCGCTGCAACGAACGGAAGGAAGCCCACTGTGTACACGGAGCAGGCGGCCGGTCGCCCGCAAAGCACTCGTCATTCGAGAAGCGCAGGTAAACGCAGCGTCCAACAACAGAGAATGAGTCACTTCGCCCTCACTGGAAGCAAAGGCGCTCGCGCATGCTCTTAGAAGGTGCTCAAGCAGCCTTCAGCAAATAACCACAACTTCAAAGTACGACATGTGAAAGTTAATTATGTAAACTACACACTGTTTACTGTAATCTTTATTATTACAGGTGAAGATTAAAAATCAATCCATCGACCAAATTCTTTCGATAAAAAGATCAGTTTAAAAATTATAAGACATGGTAAATAATATTGATCATTAAAGAAACAACCTTTGTTACTGGTATTCATTATGATCTAATGTAAAGCGAACTTCCTGATATTCATTACGACCTAATGTAAAAAAATACAATAACTTAAATAAGTAAAAAGACAGAATTGTAATTTTTGAGAATATTTAAATCAAGTAATTGGTGTACTTATGTTCAATTCTTCACTTATATTTCCATACTGATTTCTTTCATAAATGCCATTTCATCCAAAGTCCCATAAGCAATTTAAATTGAACTTGGATATTTTATAACATAAATTATAATAAATATTCAACGCATAAGAAATCTTTTGTATCAGTAATTCTGTGCAAAGAGTGTTTTGCTGAGTAATAATGATAGCTTCTAAATTATATATCTGGAGAATTTCAGAAAATTTGCCAGAATTCCAAATAAGAAAGAGGCGCTTACGTTTTGAAGCTAGGGAAACAACAAATGTATATACATTAGAAAAAGCATAGTATGGTGTACATAGTTTGTGAGCGCGTTTTACAAACAACATGAACACTAACTGAACAATAAAATTCTTGACAGGGTTTTGGACAACACAATTCTTAACAGGGTTTATTACAAACAAACAATTTCATCGTTTCACAGCGAAGCATTCCAAATTCAAATTCAAATTATTTCGTGAAGTCAGGCACTGATGTGTATAATCAAGAAGGTCGAAAGAGCACAATACCTTTGCAAGGAGCCAGGAGGTGGCGGAAGAAAGGATGGAAAGCAATTCAGGAGAAGAATAGGGAGAGCAAGAGACTGGGAATGTGGATAAAGGGCGAGTAGGACAAGTGAAGAAGTATGGAAGTTAGAGTGATGATAGAGACAGAGTTGAAAAGAGAAAGAATATAGCAGAGAGAAGAGGGAGGGACGAAGAATAAGAAGAGCAGAATGAGGGAGTATTTGAAAGGCGATTGAGGCAGAATACAATGAAAGATGGAAGGTAGGAGCGAAGGTGGAGGAGAGAAAGGGGTGATGAGAGAGGCGAAGAGCATAATGCTCACGAGCGCAGAAGCAAGAAGGGGCGGGCGGGGCAGCGAGAGTGGGAGGGGGGAGGCGAGGAGGTGGAAGCGAGGCACCCACCTCGGCGGCGTCAGATGAAAGCTCTTCCTGGGCGCCGGAGGCTGGATATTTACTGACACGGAACAAAGGCTGCGCGCAGGATATGAAATCGGATCGCCCGCCCGCACAGGGGTGAGGGAGTGCCATGGGGGAAGGTGCACAGAGGCGAGGAAGAGCAGCAGGCCGAGAAGCCAGACCCGCTTACGTGTCTCATGCCGTCAACTGATGTCACTGCAGTGCCTCTAACCGGGAGGCCCCAGGGTTCCAATCCCGACAGTGGCAATATTTTCGACCCCCTTTCAATAGATAGGTCGAACTTTGCCGCTGTCTACAGGAGAATTCTAGTGGCCGGCTGCTCTGATCGGTAGTTTTCCATGGTTTCTCTGATCAACGTCAGACAAACGCTGGAGTAGTACTCTAACAATCGGAACACGGACCGCGGGCGATCTTTCCTCCTCTTCCTTTGTTCTATCTTGACCACTAACTTATACACACACTTACATGCATTACCACACAGAACGGGAGCTTAAAGCTTCTTCCGACTGGGGCGGTGCCCCGCTAATGAGTGATGCCTGGTTGGGGCAAAGTCCGCAAGCCGACGCATAGATCGACACCAGTTCTCGCCATCTACCGGGAGAAGATCATCTTCACCTACCCGTGCTAAAACATGCACTACACTTACGGAAATTAATGACTTCAGCAGTTTACAATACCAAAATAATCAATCAATCAAACGAAACACAAGAAAGAAGGAAAATTGTCGCGATTACGCAGAGAGAAACTTGGAAGAAAAGATACTAAAAAATAAAGAGAAAGAAAGTGAAAAGATAGAAGGGAGAAACGAAAGAAGGGAGGAGAAATATATGAGGAAGAGAATATATATTCATTATCAATGTTTCATTTATTTTAGAAATAAGGAAGCCATCTGAATCAAAATTACAATAAATGTTTGATTGTTTGACCTCAAAGTTTTAACATTAATTTTTGTTAAAGAGTAAACAATTTGGTAGTTATAACAAATGATAATATTGAAATAAATAAATAAATATTTCTCAAAACATGATTCCAAGTGGTAATAAATATTGTAGTTATCTTCTGTACATTTGCAGGGTATTTGCAAATATTTTAGGTACTCCTTAGGTCCAAAGGTTCATGTTAATAAAAATAGTTTCCGAAAAAAATTAGGTAACTTTTCAAACAAAAGAAAATGTCAGATTAGAGAATAACTCGCTCAACTCTCTCTCTCTCCCTCTCTCTCTCGCTCTCTCTCTTTCTCTCTCTCTTTCTCTCTCTCCATCTCTATCTATCTATCTATCTATCTTTATATCTATCTATCTCTTTCTTTCTTTCTTTCTTTCTCTCTCTATTTTGTTTTTAAGAATATTATAAAACCAATTCAGAAGTTTCTTGCCGACGATAATACATTTTCTATAACTCGGCAGCAAAGTTTTATATTTTTCAAATGTCAATAACGTTTGTTTATAACTTTATTAGTCTTTCAACTGAAAATAGTTAAAGTTTGGGAGTCTAGAGCGTGCGGATAGAGTCAAGAAAACGTGCGGATAGTATACTTAAACATTCGCGTATTACTATTATTGACCATGAGAAACACGAAAGAACAGTAACCTGACTAGAGCAAACCATGCTATGCCTGGCTCGGAGTTTGAGGGAAGAGCAGGTTGTGGATAGGTGTGGTTGTGATGTTTTTTTCCCCCTAGGGCTTTTATCCGGCCGACAGCCGGTTGCCCGTTACGTCCCGAAGGGACGCATATTCGACCATACACTAGACAAACACTTGCGGGCTCCTCTGATCTGGGGTCAGCAGAACGCGAGGCCCTCCGCGACAACACACACAAAGTCAAGGGACAAACAGCCATGCCCAAGGCGGGACTCGAACCCGCGACCCTTCGGACCGAAGCACTGAGTCGGTACTCGCTCTTAGCCACCTCGGCCATCCAGGTCGGCGTGGTTGTGATGTACTGCTTGCAAATTCGCGGAACATACTCGTACAGGAGAACCTTCCGCAGCCCAGCATTCAGGGTTGTCAAGCGTGTTGCGTCGCAGCTATCAGGCGCTTCCAACCGGTTCACTAGGACAGGTGGACCAACAGGTTACCATGTTGCGGTTGCTTAAAATATTTAAGTACTCATATATTTGAATTACATTTTAAAATCATGGATATTCTCACTGGTGTGACAATAACATCTTGTATTTATTACCAAAATCGTTGTGGTTAATCATGTTATTTTATAGGCGTTCATTCATTAGACTTGAGGATTTAATTCAGGCTTTTCTTCAGATTGTTTTACAGGAATAATTTCACTTTGTTCTCTACACTTTCAATATTTAATATCGGCTTCGATTATCACATCGAATTAAATATTGCAATACGGCGAAACAACATTCCAACATCCGCATCTGGGTTTACCATCAAGATTATTGGAGAGTGATTGGCAATATATTGTGCTCAAAGTAAAAGTTAACTTTCGTTTATTTAGATTTCTAATTTCAAGAAGTTAATATTTTGAAATGTAATACACGGAAAAAGTCACTCGGAAATTTTTCGCATTTTTTTCTGACATTGAAATCTATGTTTTTCCACGATGACCACATTTAATACATGTTAAGTATTCAAAATGTAAGCAGGCCACTGAGAAAATAGCACATCTTTAAAATTACTATTGATTGATTTTTGCAACTGGAGCGTACAGTTTTATACAAACATTGTTATGTTTGTTTTTCCATGATGACCACATTTAGTCCATTTTAGTTATTCAAAACAGAAGAATGCCATTTACTAAAGGGCGTAACTATAAAATTACTTTACGATTGATTTTTACAATTGGAGTATATATCCACTCTCATTTTTGAATACTTTACCAAGAATGGAGTAGATTAACTTAGTCGCGCCATGGCAAATTGCATGAAACGCGATTTACTCATGGAATGGAAAACACGATAATGCCTATAGGGCGAAATGCAGTGCGTCAATACTACGTACTTCGAGTCTATGCAGACTCAGTGCAACATTCGCATTTGTCCACAAACAGCGACACACAACCAGCTATTAATAGTAAGGCTCTGTTGCGATGTTTAACCATTGCCAATTGCCACAGGGCAATGTAACTATGTCATTTGTTACGATATTCTCTGTATAGTACAACAGTTATTTAAACTGTAATTATGTAATATAATTATGTCCAACAAGTGATGTAATATCAACTGGACATAAAGGTGAAATTTTAAAATTTAGAAGGTTATTATTACTAAGAAGTAAATTAAAACGAAATTGTCTTTTGACTTACATTAATATTTTAACAGTAATTATTTTGGGATAAAAATTCTCATTAGATAAAAAATAAAGAACAAATACGAAACGGCATTATTACATCAAGTGAAAGAAATTTCCAAGAGAATTCTAATGTTTAATCTATGTAAAATAAAGTTATTGTTATGATCTTATCAGAACTTACTTTGAGGTAATACAAGTAAAACATTTATTTTTTGAGAGTAAATTTAAATAATGAATTAAATCGAATGTGTTCTTGATTAAAAATACTAAAAAGTGTTAGTAGTATGAAAAGGTAATACTTGAAATATAGAATAAAATATTAAATTATTATTATTATTATTAAATACATTAGTAGAATCAACTTAAGACCATTCTCAAAACTTAAAATGAAGATTCAATATGTTCTTAAAAATTCTGTAGAAATAGAAAAAATGTTTTAAATGTCAATCACTTTTGTTCGTGACTTTATTCATAATTCAACCAAGGTTCGTAGAAGAAAGGGAGTCTAGAAAACAAGAAAACGTGTGCGTATCTTCAACTACTTTAGCAAAAGTAGAGAATATATTGATTTAAGTACAATTTACTCTGCCTGTATGTTGATCTAATATTGTTCATTTAGAGAATAATCTGAAAAAATGTTTCATAACTATAGTTCATTAAAATATCAAATTTTATTCACACGGACCACACAAAAATTAAAATTCAATTGGTGTAATTTTATGTCACTTTCTCCAGAGCTAAAAACGGTTAAATAACAATGCCTTGGTTTGTGATTATTTATTTAAAACACTTTAGACAACTGACAAATGCATTGAATTTATCATGTGAGTGAATAGAATTGACTTGGCTGAAATTACTGAAAAAATTGGCTTGGAAACACTGACTGAAACGATACCAAGCTGAACTCAGATTTCACAGGATTTTGGAGACGTCACAACTGAATTCTACAAATCGACCCATCTCTACACAAGTATTTTTATCCATTAATAATTAATACGGTATCATGGAGGTATTAGTTATCCTTTTAACATTTTCTCATCAAATAGTATATTTTAAAACACGACATTTAAAATGCTGATTGCACGAGTGGCAATAAATGGTGGAACGTGTTAACGAAATTTCCGATCACGAGAACCGAACTAAACACATTGAAATTATTCAAACACGTTTCATCATTAAAACTAATATTTATCTCATGAAGTCAATTTAAAGAATAGATAAAATTAAAAATTTCTTGGTACTTTTGCACTATAACCAATTAATTCTCTTACAGATACTAATTGAACTAATAATGTATCAATATTTCTACATTTCCCCCCCCCCAAAAAAATATTATTTTCTCACACGTACAAAGCTATTTATTAACAGAAATTTTAAAAATGGTGCTCCGCACACAAGCTACAAATTAATAAATGTTACATTATTGCCGAATAAACCATTCGGCAAATTCGGCAAATTCCTAACAATTCTGTAGCGTGATATTTACAATAACTTTAAAAAGTTAAATCATGTGTTTTCAGTTACGACAGTCGTTCAATGAATTACAGTTTGAAACTTAATAAAGTAATGACTTCAATCATGTACTTACCTTACAAGGGAAAACGGCAATGCAGTTCACAGCGAAACGTTACAACTGACGATACCACTGGTTGTTTTAAATACTGGTCGTCTAAAATAAAGACGTCCCTCGCAGCCAAGGTCAGGCAGCCGAGTCCCCTGGCGAGGCATGGTTGTCGCAGCGAAGAATTCTATCTTGCGCTTCGTCGCCTTGCGTAGTAGTGGTGTGGTAGTAATGTGTCTGTTTAATAAACTAATGCGGCAATAGCGGAGGCAGAGTACACTGAGTGAGCTATTGGAATAGCGATCACGGCAGGGGGCATGCGTCGACGGATGATACTAGTAACACGTGAATGTTCCCGCGCGGGTTGACGGCTATATGAAAAATACAAGATATTTTTCTGATGAGGTAAACGGTAGGAAACTGAGTATAATGAAATGAGTTAACCGATGAAAGATCGCTTTGGTTTTAAGCCAGTACTGATATTATGGTAATTATTTTGAATTTGAAGACGCTTAGAATAGCTACAAATAACATAAGTCGTCAAATTTCCTTACAATGGATTTTGGAATTAAATATTTTCTGTTTTTAAAGAAACACTTACATTTTTGTTTAATGTCAAATGTAACATATTTGTATGGAATAGACAAGCATGAAAAGCGTGGACGAACACATCAATAAATTACAATTTGTCAGCAATGATAAGTTAAATGTGACTGGCATATTATAGTAGCACATACTGCAATTGAGTATCGCGTCAATGTATGAATTCGATATTTGGGTCATAATATCATATCTCCATATTAATACCTTCTAGGTTGTGGAATTCACATGTTTACAAGATCGTGTCAAAGTGAATCTATGTGTCGTTCCGGAACCTCACAACACCCACACATTTTAATGGTAATATTTTATTTTCTTCTCTCAAGTTCTCTTATTATGAGCAAAATATATTCCTGGAAATTGTAGGATATCATATGCGTCAATATTAATTCTATAAAATCAACAAAATTACGAACGATAATTAAAACAATCCTAATAGTATACAAAATAATAATATACAAGAATTCGTCCTCACATTCTTAAGCATTTATATTCGCTATTATATTATTGTTAGATTTTTCGCTTGAACTCTCTCATGCTTTCCCGGAAGAAAATTGGATTTCACAGCGCGAAAGTTGTATAGCAAATGCATTGAATTTTTCATAAATATATAGAAATAACTTTCTATTCTGAACATGCCGTAGAACCACCCCCCACCATCACCAAAAAATGAATCTTTGGTAAATGAAATACAAAATATTTACAATCCTGTGGTAAAGAATTTTTGGAGAAATGAAATTTTTTACTATTGATATTCAAGAGTAACAAAATAACAGGTCTTCATGATTGAAGAGCAAAATATCACTTCATGATTGAGTAATTGATTATTTCATGTTTTAGGATCCGCTATTAGACTTCTTAAAATTACGTTAGGTAGAAATAGAGCTTTCATTTTTGTCATAGACCATCTTTCAAAGAACAATGCCGTACATTTTAAATTTATTGCTTCACTTTGCACTGGACTGCCAAAGTAGCTGGGATACACTAATCCGGGGTGTAAATAGATTCAGGCAATGCCCGAACCGAAGCCTCCTGAAACTCTAGGTATCTTTTATTGGTGACCCAGGAGTTATCTAACAGAGTTCGTAAAATCCAAACTTAGAACTCAAAGGCACTTAAGCATCAAAGATAGGTGTTCTTCACACACACGAAATTTAGTTGCCTTGAAACACAAGTCGGTACTACCGAAGCCTCTGAAACTCTACGTATCTTTTGTTAGTGACCCAGGAGTTATCTAACAGAGTTCGTAAAATCCAAACTTAGAACTCAAAGACATGGTGATTGATTGTTAGTGATTCTGGGCACGTCAACTACTGATTCCATTCTTCCCGTAAGTGTAGTGCATGTTTTCCATCGTGAGGTGGCGGTGACATTTTCCCGCTGGATAGCGAGATTCGGTGCCGACCCACCGTCTACTAGCGGTGTTTTCCCCGACCAGGTATCTCCTACCAGCAAGGCACAGCCCCGGCCGAGACAAGCTCTGAGCCCCCAACCGGTCTCCTGGCATGTGTAGTACGGTATAGTATATGTTAGTGTATGTATGTGTGTGTGTAAGTGGTGAGGATAGGACAAGCAAGAGGAAAGAAAGATTGCGCGCGGTCCGTGGCCCGTTTGGTAGGGTACTGCTCTGGCATTCGCCTGATGTTGATGGGAGAAACCACGGAAAACTACCGATCAGAACAGCTGACCGCTAGAATTCTCCTCCAGGCAGCGACTACATTCGACCTAGACACCATTCGCGTGTCGAAATGCTATGATCGAAATAATGAAGCTCATTGTCATTGCATCATCACAAACAAAATCAAACTCGATGTTCCACTTGCGCAGAATTCCTACGGCACTCCGACTGACGACATGAGCCATAAACACAGCAATAGGATGTGTAACCCATTTCCCAACTGGCAGTCCCGTGATGGCCCACTTACTCGAGCACGTCGCTCCTTCTTCCGCCTCCCCTCCCCTCCCCTCTCCTGACGTGGGCGGGGGTGGGGGTGGGGGGTGAGGGTGGGGTGGGGAGCGTGCTGCATGGCCCACTTCCGAGCCCCTCGCCCCCCGGCGCGGAAGTGTCAAACGCGCCGTTACACGCTCAGCGCGCACCGTTCGCGCAGCGACCGCACGGGGGCGCTGGGGGCGGGGAGGGGGACAGCACTGCTCCGGGCGAAGGGGGGGGGGGAGGGGGGCGGTGCCTGGGCTCCAAGCGCAGGGGTCACGATGCGCCAGAGGCATCTGCCACGGCCACGGCTGGCGGCCGGAGGCGTGGCGCGGGGGAAGGGACGAGCGAGGGGGAGAGCACAGATCAAGCATCGAGAGAGATGCGGCTGTAACTGATCTAATTCTAGTTTATTTCATTCACAAGGTGAAGAATATTTGTAATGGCTAATAATATGTTGATGAAGTAATTCTATGTCACTACGAGCGATAAATTATTTTTTAATTACTCTTATTGTGACAGTACGTATCGATACCTCTGTATTCGAATGGAGTTGTTATGCAATATAATATATAGTTTGTATGTCACCAGTATTAAGAAATATTTTCACAATATTTGTAATATAAGTGTAATTTTTGCCGCACTAAAATCTGTATTGTTTCAAATCGCAATCAATATCGCTTCTATATCGTTAATTCAAATTACTTATTTCAGCAATCTAGTCATAAGTAAAATCAGTAATTTTTTTTTACTTTTTTCTTTTTTATATTTTTTGTTAAATGTAGTTTAATTAATTATTTAGTTAACTTGTATGGAACAAGAAATGTAAAAATTATTGTAACATAAACCAACCAAGCTGCACACGCAGCCCCTCCTTGGGGAGTCATGAGGCTCTTGCCCTGAATTGGGATTGGAATGGGCTAATAGTAATAATAATAATAATAATAATAATAATAATAATAATAATAATAATAATAATAATAATAATAATAATAATAATAATAATAATAATATAATTTTTTAAAATTCTGAATATTGAATTATGTCATTAATAAGATAATCTGTATGCAATAATAAATATATTTCATCGCAATATTTTTTTTTCAGTAGCAATACAGCAGTTCGTTATCGGTAATAATGGTATCAATTATCAGTTACCCATTTCATTAGCATCGAATCTTGAAGCTCTTGATTGTTCGATCGGAAGTAAATCAAAATCAATAGCCACAATCTTTATCACAATCATCTTGTGATAAAAATATTCCTCAAACTTGCATCTAGAGTAGACTCTTAAAAGTAGTAATTCATCTAAAAGTATGTTTCAACGTGGTTAAGAGCGACAGATCATGAGTTCCGTGAGTACAGTGCATGTTGTAGCTAAGTGGTGGCGGTTTTCATCCCCCGCTCAAACGTGAAATCTGGCTCCGACCTACATGTCAGCTTGACTGGTTTCCCCCTCTCCAGATGTATTTCCAACAACACATCAGTTCAGCCGAGATAAACTTTAAGCTGCCGATAAGTCTCCTAATGTGTGTGGGTAGTGTGGAAGTGTGTGTGTTTGTTAAGGGAAAAGAGAGATAAGGAAGGGAAAGGGATGAACGCTCGTGGTCTGTGATCTGTTTCTTAAAGCGCTACTCCGGTATTTGTCTGATATTGTTTGGAGCATTTACCACTGGCTGAATTCGTCCCAACTATCTAGCTAGTGCCTAAAATAAGCCACCATCGAGACTCGAACTCTAGGTTCTCGCAGTCAGAGACGTGGAGTTGTTGTGACTGAGCCACGTCAGCCAGTACTGAGTTAAGAAAGAAAGTTGATGAAAATACTATTTGGCATTGATTTGTTCAATGTGAATTTGCAAAAAGAATCCACATGAGTAAAATATTGATATCAGAATATCTGTTTCAACAAAAGCACCCCAGAATGTCATCATAGAGACAACTATCACGTAGAGGTAGCAAATATTCGAAGGATAGTGCATTATGAAATAGTGTTTATTTTGCATGCACGAAATAAATGGTCGGGATATATCCACGGAAGGATTATACGAATCAAAATACGGTTATTGCAAGTATAGCCAACGGTGCTGCCATGATAAATATATATGCAACGCTGGCAACACGAATGGAAAGCAACTAGTAATAAAAATTCTGCATAAATACGCACAAAAAGCTTGAAATATAGAATGGGCGAAATTCCCTTGCGAGTTCGTCGAGAATTAATTAAAAACTATTAAAATCCACCAGGAATGTGTGTCTCTCTAGACTTACATTGAAACCTTACTTACACACGCACACATTTACACGCCCTTCACTACCAAACACGTTGGGAGACCATAGGGGAGCTTAGAGCTTGGCTGTGCCTCGATGGTGAGAGATTCCTGGATTGGGAAATCATTCGCAAACCGACGTGCAAACCATCGGATCACACCATATAGCGGGGGAAGAACACCAATACCTCCGGTGATAAATGCATGCGCTACACTTACGGGACTAATGACAATAGCCGTTGGCGCGATCAGAAACACAAAAGTAACAATCATTTATTCGAAAGATTTTTGTGTGAAAGATCTATCGATATATACATATTAAGAGAGAGAGAAAGAGAGAGAGAGGGAGAGAGAGAAGAGAGGGATAGCGACAGGGAGAGAACAGGGCCAGGTCAGGGAGACGGAGAGAGAAGGGAAAGAGGGAGGGAGGGAGAGAAAGCGTGAGAGAGAGAGAGAGGTGAGAGGACGAATGAGAGAGCACGAAATGGCGTCTGCGGAGGGGTGGGGTTGCAGGAACATTCTGCCTCGAGCAGTGCGAGCGAGGCGAAGCCAGCGCCTGCGGGAACGATCGCCCGAGAAGAAGAGTCCAGCG
This sequence comes from Teleogryllus occipitalis, assembly GCA_011170035.1. Lineage (NCBI taxonomy): Eukaryota > Metazoa > Arthropoda > Insecta > Orthoptera > Gryllidae > Teleogryllus > Teleogryllus occipitalis. Next base: position 119,038 of record BLKR01000047.1, on the reverse strand, counting down.
GTCGGCCTGGCGTGTGACGGACGGGCGGCTCCTCCACATCGTTCCGCGGCGCGGCGCGGCGTCCGGCTCCGCCCCCGCGCGGCGCTCGCGAGATGGAAGCGGACGTCCGCCCGCGTAGCGTGCCGGTCTCGCCCCGCGTCCGGTCGCCCCGGCACGCCCGCGGGCGATGCGGCGCCCCGCGCCATGGGGCTCTCCGACACGCGCACCACTATCCCTTGCCACTAACATTCCCCTCACACCGCCCCTCCCCCTTCCCGAACGCCCACACTACTCCCACATGCTCCGTCCAACCTTCCTAGGTTCATTCCAATCCAGATCGCCTCCCGACCAACATCTGCCGTACACATGTCCCCTACCACGCACGCCCATCAGTTTTCCCTGCTTTTCGCCCTTCGCCCGCTGCAAGCCTATCGTTATCCTACCCGCTGCAGACCCAGCCCCATCCTCCCCGCTGCACGCCCAGCCCCATCCTACCCGCTGCACGCCCAGGCCCATCCTACCCACTTCACGCCTATCCCAAACTTGCCTGCCATTGCCCGCCATATGACCAACTCTGTCCAACCTGCTGGCTGTCCATCCCGCCCTACTCGCTGCACGCCCAACCCCATTTTCCTTGCGTCCTGCCCATCGCCCGCTGCATGCTCGTATCCGACCTCCTCACAGCACGCCTTGCCCGCCCTACCCGCTGATCACCCATCCCCGTCTTCCCTGCCTCCTGCCCCTCGCCTGCAGCAAAGCCGTCCCGATCTTCCCGCCCATGTCCATCTCCGACCACCCGCCGCCCACTAATCTCGGATCTACCGTCTCCTGCCCATCGCCCGCAAGCGCCTACCCATCTCCATCCATACCGCCACACACCCGTCCCCGACCTGCCCGGCTGTCAGCCCCGTCGCGCCCGCCACCGCCAACCACCGCCACGCCTCACCCGCCGCCGCCCGCGGGGCGATCGCGGCTCTTCCGGGTCGGAACACAGCACTCGACAGCGCTGCGATTGTGCTTTTGTGCGCTGCCCGGCGCTCACTGCGCTCCGAGTGGCCGCTAATCACAACTCCAACAGTCCTCGACGGCGAGCCAGCGTTCGCGTTCGTTGCAGCTGCCTCGAGAACTCCGGACTGCCAACTTCCACGTAAACTGGTGGTGAGGTTATCATAGTGGTGTGCTATAGCCGCTGAGAAATTATCAACACTAGAGTCTGCTGGAAACGCATTCATTGCATTTGAACATCGGTAGTGTAATTACTGAGAGATGCATGTGAACGCCTACAAAATGTTATAGTTTTCATTAAAAATATGGACAGAAGAATTTAACATTAAACGACTTGACATTAATACCAACCTACGTTAACAGATAAATGAACAGAATAATTAGAAAGAACTGATTGAAAACTTAATAATTCACAAAATAAAACCGAAAGAATTTTTTTATTATAAACCATATCTACTTTGTGCTAGAAAATTTTGACTATTTATAGTGCAACATTCGTTGAAATAGTGTGTAGTTCCTCAAAAAATGAATAACTACTAAGTGTCAGTATGGAATGCTAGCTACGTAATGAGTTTTGTTGTGAACTCAATAAAAGTTGTACGTGAAAGTGTGGCTCAGTGCATCAACTGATGTCACTGTAGTGCCTCTGACCGGGAGGTCCAAGGTTCAAGTCCCGACAGTAGCAAGATTTTCCACACTAGCTGGTCAGCTAGGTCGAATTCAGTCGCTGTCTTGAGGAGAATTCTAGAAGCCGACTTATCTGTACGGTAGTTTTCCGTGGTTTCACCGATCAACACCAGGTGAATGCCGGAGCAGTACCCTAACAAACGGGCCACGGACCGCGCACGATCATTCCTTCTTTGTTCTATCCTCTCCCCTCTTACATACACTTACACTAACAAGCACTACACTACCACACATGCCGGGAGACCGGTCGGGAGCTTAGAGCTTGTCCCAACTGGGGCGGTGCCCCGCTGGTGGGAGATGCCTAGTTGTGGAAAACCCCGCTAGCCGACGGTAGGTCGGCACCGGAAAGATCACCGGTATCTTCCGATAAAAGTATGCACTACACTTAATGGACTAATGACATCAGTAGTTGACGCGGCCGGAATCGCTAACAACCAACTAACCAATAAAATTTGTTTTTTCTGTAAATCTAAAATATATTGTCAGAAATATGCATGTGGAAACATTTCATTGCATATTAATGAAAGTGTATGTTTATCGCGTCACAAATTTGATAAGTGACAAGCATCTGCGATAAGATCTCTTTAACAGTCGAGTGTGGGGCTCATACGATATGGAAATAATATTTACAACAATGATTTATACACACATTTCACCCCGTTGAAATCATCGGCACGAAGCGTTTAGCGATGACACATTATCTTGCTTTAGAGTATGAACTGTTCAACACAATGATAAATATCAAGACCTTTAAGTTTAGTACAAGTAGCGTGGGTCAAGAGAGATTAATTAAAAACATAATGTATTGAGATACCAATACATATTATTTATTGAATCTCTACTTTTATAATTCTGTCCACACTTGGACTTTATTTAATATCCCTTCTCCAAATACTATTGAAATGTTTCGATATATTTCAGTCTATCAAACAAATCTCGATATTAAAATATCGATTTTATGTAACAAATATCCACATTTAAAAAAACTCGATGTTCCGCCTCTGTATTGTCATCTCAACGCTTAAGTGAATACAATCAAAGACCGGACCACGCACATTTCAACAGACGTCCAAACCATCCAAGCCGCCTTGCTAGCTACTCCAAAGCGGCTCCTGTCGAATCCCGAAACGCGCGTCCCTCTCCGCAGGATGATGCGTCCTCGCGGGCCAAATGGAGCATCCGCCCGCTCGCTCGCCGGCGCTGTCGCCGAACAGCGCGAGATTGAAAGAACGTGCGGCGCGGCGCGGCTCGGCAGCAAAACATAATGCATAATTAATTCATTTCGCCATAGATGGAACACAAACACTGCGCCGAGTCCAATAACAACGTTTGCCGTCGGAGCATCGCGCCGCCGCCGCCGCCGCCGCCGCCCTCGCAAACCGTTCAGTGAGCAAGACCTTTCAGCTCCAAGGGGAATGGAACGCGGCAGCAAATGGAAACTAGTAATTCGAATTTAATTGATACAAACAGTCTCGCTCCTCCGTTAAGAAAAACAACTTACTCTACTACAAAGAGGACGCTGTCTTATTTTGCGACTTGAAACGAGTTGGTTTTGCAAATGAAATAAGGAAGTTCTCACAGCAAATGAGTGTTTTAATTATTTTCGTATTATTTGTTGTTATTGTAATTAAAACATTCGAGGAAATATGGCAAAATGTTTGAAAAGAATATGATTGGTGTAAATGATGACATTGTGTCCAGTAAAAAACATTAATCATAAGATGAACGGAAAATACTTCACTTTCATTTGTAGTGCTGTATGCTTCATCTTTAACAGCTGATATCCATTATATAAATCCGATGATTTTATGTTTTTCACAATTGTCCAGTAAATACCCCCTTATAGAGAATGCAGCGTATTTTATTTTTCAATGATTTAGAAATATGATAATACTAATAAATTGATAAAAATGGAAAATAAAGTATGAAAACATTTTTCAATACCGATATGATTTGCCTGCTTATATTGTAAAACAGTATCCATACAAATTTAATGTTCAAAGCAATATCTAGGGAAAAATGACAATATTTCATTGCTTCAATTACATTCTTTGTTTTAACAAAACAGTAAAATTTTCTATATCCACGTCATTTCCGACATTGTCATAGTGTCGATGCCTGTTTTCTGTATTCATTAAGAGAATGCTTCAACAGCAAAAATAGTCTGGATGTTCTCAGGAAATATTGTTCCAATTTTTCTTAATTAAGTCTCAATGAGTTTTTATTTATCAGAAACATTTCCTGTCAAAAAAATCTTGAAAACTTCCTTAAAATAATAACTTAATTATGACAACGCTTTAAGCTGACGAGAATAATCCGTAGAAAGAAATGCGCCGACATCGGAAATGTCTCTAATTGCCTTAAAACTCTTCGCAGCATCCACATTATATACGACTCAAAATATCTCGAACAAGCGTTTTGGAATGATCTCCGCTTAACACTCGCCGTCGCTTTTTCAATGTCCGATATCGTAAACTATCGGTTTAAACAAGTTTCGCAGAACATTTTCCTATGTAGTCAGAGAAGTTATCTTGAGGGTTCGGAAGCCGTACGGAACCAGTGTCGCGAGAGAGAGAGAGGAAGAGAAAGAGAGAGAAAGAGAGAGAGATAGAAAGAAAGAGAAAGAGAGAGTGAGAGAGGGTAGGGATGAAACGAGCAGGTCACTGCTGCCGCGAAGAGGAGGGCCAAACGGAGCAAGTATCCGAATTACCACTTTTGCCACATTAAAACGTTGCTGTAGCATCATCGAGTACACATTAGATAGTGCTGTTTCCGCATGTTTTAGTAACTCGAGACACGACATTGATGATCAAACCGGCGTAGGTGGCTCAGGGCATCAATTGATGTCACTGCAGTACCTCTAGCCGGGAGGTCCTAGGGTTCGAGTGTCGACCGTGTCTGGATTTTCGACACTAGCTACTCGTACATAGTTTGGGCAAATTCAGCTGCTGCCTGCAGGAGAATTTCAACGGCGTTTCCAACGTAGTTTTAAGTGATTTCTCCGATGAACACTGGACTATGCCTGGCATTACCCTAAGAAACGGCCCACGGACTGCGCGCGATGTTTCCTTTCTCATCCTGGACTTATTCATTTCCTTTACTACACTTTCACGCACGTACTACCACACATGCCAATATTCCAGTCGGGAGCTTAGAGTTTGTCCCGGATGGGGTTGGTATCCCGCTCGTTGGAAATACCTGGTTGGGGAAAGCCCGCTAGCCGACGGTAGATTGGAGCTGGATTTCACCACCACCGCCACCTAGCGATGGAAAACATGCGCTTTACTTACGGAGCTAAATACCTAATCAGTTGACGTGTCCGGAATCACTAATAAATCAATCAATCAAAAACATAAGAGCTTGTCCTCGCTGGGTAATGCTGGCGGAGACACCGAGAAGGGCACATTACACTCACGGATCTAATGACCTTAGCAATTGACGTTCCCGGAATAATTAATCAACCAATCATTGATGCTGAAGCCACATGAAATCCTCTGCGCGATGCCGCCTCTTCCTCGCGTGTTCCGGTAATGAGGAAGAAGGCGCGGGAACTCTTCAACTGAGTTCAGTCCGGATATGGAGAAATGGATGGGAAAAGCGCACGCGGTCCTTGCTCCATTGAATAGAGTGCTGTTCCGGAATTCTCCAGGGAGTGATCATGGAAGCTACGGAAACAACCGATCAGAGCAATCGGCCTGAACTCGATTCCGGCAGGCTCCACAAACTCTCTGTTATTCAACACACAAAGAAAATTAATGATATGGGTATTAAACCCACGATGTACAGTACACGGCCAATTGGTTAAGAAACATTGACTTAATGCTGAAGTGAACGGGAAACCAAATACATAATATTAAATTTCGCTTAACATACAATATTTTGAAATCAATTAAAGACACATCTGTAGTAGATGCAATTATTTTAACACTAAAATTTTAGTATTGAAAAAATGAAGCAAATCAATTACACTACAAATAAAATTAGAAAGAGGTTGAGAGTTCGTCGTTGCGTGACAAAAGTCAGGGGAATACCTACGCAAAGGCGAATCAAAAGTTTCGACAATTGCAAAATGTTGATATCTCAAATTATAAAACAAGTGAATCGCATGGTTTGAGTGTTTGTAGTTAATCAGCTGAGCAATATTACGAGTCATAAGCACATTTAATTTAGATAAATTCTGTTGCATGAGCAGAAATTGTGAGTAGTATGTGTTGCCAGTTTTGTTGATAACGTTAATAGCAAATTGTGTCGTGGTAGCTATATCGTAAAGATATCGATAAGAGTTTGTAGTACACGGCAATGCTTTCCCCTTCACACTATATCGTCCCATCGGCTGATGTGGCTCAGAGCATCGATTGATATTGCTGCAGTGTCTCTGACCGGAAGGTCCTAGGGTTCGAGTCAAATAGCGGCAGGATTTTCGACTGTTGCTACGTAGGTAATGTTTTAGGTCGAATTCAGCCGCTGTCTGGAGGACAATTCTAGCAGCCGTCTGCTCTGATCGGTAGTTTTACGTGGTTTCTTTGATCAACACCAAGGGAATGTCCGAGCAATACAAACGGGCCACGGACCGCGCTCGATCTTTCCTTCCTCTTCCTTGTCCTATCATCCCCCTTACTTACGCACACTTAAGTTCATGCGCAACACCAACACACATGTGAAGAAACCTTTAGGGAGCTTAGAGCTTGTCCCAGCTGGGGCGGTGTCTCGCTGGTGAGAGATACCTGGATGGGGAACACCCGCAAAAATACGAGAAGGTCGGCACCGGATGTCACCAACTAGCGAAAGGCAAACACCTACATCTCCCGTAATAAAATATGCGCTACACTTACGGGAGTAATAACTATCGCAACAGACGCAGCCGAAACCACTAAAAAAATCACTGAATCAATCCCGATCGCCAGCCTCATTCTTATCTTATTTTGACCTTAAGAATTAACACTACTTGGCTGATCATGCCCCACTTCTTGAAGTTTTCTTCATCTACACGATTCCACGGTAAAGAAATCTGGCTTTTGGAACGCCGGCAAGGAGAGCGCCCCCTTGGAGCGGTATTTAAAGTTGGAGCCGGGCGCGCGGGCGGGGCGGGGCGGGGCAGAGCGAGGGTAGGGCGTGGCAGGCGTCGGCGCTCGTCGCTTGTTAAGGGGCGTCGCGACGCGACGTGTACCTGTTGCTTATGACGCGCCCCGCGGGGCGCAACGGCTTCGTGGAGCGTCAAACGGCTTCGCGACACGCGGGCGCCCTCCCGCCCCCGGCGGGATTCACACTTGCCTCTTCGCTCTCATGCATTATGGATTACTGGCATGTGGACTTTCATTTGACCTCACACCTTATTGCTTTTAATATGATTCTTAGGACGTTTACAAGAGATTTGTCAATTGGTCATAAAGAAGAATTGATAATAAAACGAAAGTACTAAATACTATTTGATAAGACAACGACATTTTTATATAAGAAAACAGAACGTTTTTTAGTAAAGAAGACATCAAAAGATCTCATTTTTCAGAACACAGTCCGCCCTCAAAATGATAAAAACTGTGTACTTTATAGAGAGATTTAAGAGTCCAGAAAGGAAGGATTCTCTGAGTGAAAATCACATAGAAAACATTATCCTCCCGCAAATTCTAATTTCAAGTACTAAGTCGATTTTATAACCGATATATATATATATATGTAACGAAGCATTTGTCTTCAAAAATATTCCAGAAAGATTTGTTCATTTTATTGAACAGAACACACTTGTGTTTATAAAACTTCAAGTGACACACCCATGCATTCACTGAATTATAAAATTCGAAATGAGCCAACCACACACGTTCACTGAATTCTATTTAGAGCGGCATCTCTTCCAACAATGGTGATTGCACGGTGGGTGGCCCGTGGGCTAAAATTAGAGTCCGCAGGGCGGGAGAGCAAGCCCTCTGCGCGTTGAATGCGCTGGGAAGCCCCGCGCGTGCGGTGCACGGCCTCGAGAGCGCATCGCACCGGTCGCCCACACGGAGGGGCGTTGCCCGGCGGGGAGGCGGAGGGCGACGAAGGCCAACACGGCTGCTGTTGTTGTTGCTGATGGTAGTGATGATGTTGGTGATTGATTTGTGTTTGCAGGCACGGACACTGCTATGGTCATTAGTCATGTTAATGTAGACAAACTTTTATATCTGGAGGTGACGGTGGTTCTTCCCCTGGATGGTAACATCCGGTGCCGACCTAAAAGTCGTTTTAGGTCTTCCTCATCCAGATATCTCCTCTAGTGAGTCAACTATTCAGTCGGGCAACTCTATGCTCCCAACTGCTCTCCTGAAAAGTGTAAGTAAAGCGATTGGATAAGGACGAGGAAGAAAAGATCACTCGTGATTTGAGGCTGTTAGTTTAGGTACTGTTTCGGCATTCGCCAAATACTGTTTGGAGAGTCTTTCGAAAATTACCGATCAGAGCAGCCGGCCCCTAGATTTCTGCTCCCGAGAGGGGCTGAATTCGATCTCCCAATCTAACTAGTAGGGAAAATCCGCTTTAGTCGAGACTCGCACGCTGGGTAAGAGACGCTGAAGCGACAGAGTCTTTGAGCTAAGCCCAGCCGTTGGGTGCTGGAGAAAAAAACACTTATTATCAGGGTAGTAGTGACGGTAATGACAGCGGGGGTAATGATAATATTTTTACTCTTTCCTCTACTATCCTCAAACCAGCAACTATACCTTCAGCACCATCACCACGTCGACCACTTCATACACAAAGTAACCTATTGTAGTTACAATAGGTTGTTAGATGGTTATTAAAACGGTCATTAAAATACTGGCTGTTTCAACTGAACAAGAAGCGAATCGCGCTTCTATTTTCGTGCCCTAATCAAAATAGATATTGTTGGTGGTTGTGCAGAATGTTGCGATTGTGAATGTTGGTGCAATGGTTGGACTGATTGCAATGTTGGACATTATCACTGTGGTGACGGTGGTCATCCTGGAGGAGGTTATGAGCGCGGTTCCGATAGTTGGTTTTCCTGGCTTTACTGATGCAGAGTGAAACTGAGAGGTGGGCTGGAGACGGGGGTGTCAGAATGTGTGTGTGTGTGTGTGTGTGTGTGTGTGTGTGTGTGTGAGAGAGAGAGAGAGAGAGAGAGAGAGAGAGAGAGAGAGAGAGAGGGAGAGAGAATGGGATTTTGATTTTGGATCGGAGATTGAGTGAGAGTCGAAAAAAGGGATGGTGGCGATGGCGGCAGCGGACATGAGGGCAGGGACGAGAGTGGAGGGGCGAGAGAAAAAGCGAGAGCGAGTGGGTGTGAGAGGGCGCGGGAGGGAGGAGCGGGGCGGGGCGGGGCGTAGCGGCCTCTAGGCGAGTGGCGGTCGAGAGCGCGTTGTTAACGTGTGTCGGCGCACGCCCCACCGCGGGTACTCGTTCGCACTTGCACGCACATTTGCGCGCGGACCACCCCCGCTCACCGCGCCTCGCGGCCCGCCCCCACCCCCGCGCCCCGCCCCCGCACTCCGCCCCCGCGCCCGCCGCCGCAATCGGGCGCCGGTCGAGGGCCCTCACGCGCCGCTAGCGGCTGGGTGTGGGAAGGGTGGCGACGAGACAGGAGAGGGGGGCACAGATCTAACAGCAGAGGGGTAGAGGCGGGCCCAATGCAGTTCCATTCAGTTGCATCTCCCTTGGAATCCCACTTCTATCGACATCAGTACTGCATTTTCACAACAAATTATGAATTTCTCAACGCTGTATCATATTTGTTCGTATGGGTGTTCCCCTCATTCCATTAATTTCTATTTTCATTTCTTTATTCAAAATGTTCGTTCTTACATTGTTCGTTCTTGGCCTCATATGAGAGTGTAGCTGCGTCCAAGTACGATATGTATGAAGCCAGTGGTTCCAGCTCCGGTGAAGGTATGGGTGTTTTACCCACGTGACTGTGGTGTGGTTAGAAACTCATACTACCACGTTCCCCCGTCTACAATATCTTTCCTACGTATTCATGAACTGTAATTACATACACAGTAATCCACCATGCCAAAACACAACTTTGATTATCTGCCTAAGAAATGATACTTGAGAAACATTAGCAACATTTCTTGACGAGACACTTCTTTTAGTGTTCCTAACGCGAAGGTTGAAATCATCATCATCATCATCATCATCATCATCATCATCATCCAAAATGTATTACTTTGCATTCGTTGTTTTTTATTTTGTAATTTTTTTCATCTTTTGTTTACCTTTTTTGACATAATTTCTCAGTTTTTGATTTATTGATATCATTCGTATTTTTATTTCTTCCCGCTGTTACTTCGTTATTCCGTGACTTGGTTTCTATTTTTTTCTTTAATAATATATCTGCTCTCTCTTTGTATATATATATATATATATATATATATATATATATATATATATGTTAACCGTCTTTTCTTTCCTCCTATATTTATCTTTGTCGACACACTCTCTTTCCATTTTTGACCTCTGTTGCAGTCGCTCAGACTTGCGATCGCAGTTCCCACAAATCTTTGAAATAGTAACAGTACCTCTTGCTCCCTCCCCAGCTCCCACCCCCACCCCCAAGGCAGCTACGGACTCGCAAACCCGTGAGCTACGTGCTTTCACATAAACGCGAGTTATTTGTATTTATCTTCACACTTTGCTTTCCATGCGTCTGCGCTGTGAAGAACAATGTCAATGCAAAATATCTCTTCCCTAGATTTTATCACTCACATGAATATTAGAGACTCTCAAATAAAATGTTGTGTCCATTCATTCGGAGTTATTTGTTTCTATCTTTTGTCACGTCCGAATAAATAACAGTGTTTGTATAACCTTATTTGAGTGATTTCTTTTTGCTTTCCTACGAATAAACTTCTGAAATAATAGCCGTAACGTTCGCGACCAAATCATGACAGCTTTGCTCTCATGCATGACCTTCTAATGTTGTTTCCAGTTTTGTCGTAAACATACATTTGCACAATATTCCGGTTTCAGTGACCAGTGGGACGCAGACAGTAGACATTTCAATGAAGAAACTTATTACAATAAACTTTATTACGTAATACAAATAATTAGTTTCATCACACAACATAATTTGACAAATTAATTCCTTTCGTATTTGTGAAGAGTTCAAAAAATTAATATCGACATGTATCAATTACTTTCTTTCCTCTACAGTAATTGGACCTTCGTTTTTATTCCGAGCTCTATCCCTCTACGAGAAATGAAATTTGACACCGCTCAAAACTTCGTAATTAGATTCATTTTTACAAAAATTGGTTATCTGTTCTCATGTCATACCGGAATCAACCATATCGACACCAGAATATTCCTTATTATCGTCTTCATCGAACACATTCATCTACACGTTCACAGTCGACGTCAGTCTTCATAAGTGTTAATGAATTAGTAAGTTGGAACGACAGTGAGGAATAAAAGCGAAAATAAAAGTATGATTTTGGACAAGATTCTGCAAATCAAATAAATTATTCAAACAATATGAGTGAAACTAATTTTTCGTTCTCCGAAACATGCCTTCATTTTCAATTCAATATTTTTATTGATAATTATTACGCATTGTAATATTTATACACGTATAGAATTATGTAGTTTATGTTTTTATTTACTCTCCGATTAATTTTACATTCTGCACATCAAAACTGTTAATATATTATTATATTCTAAGTTTATTTTTTATGCATTTGTTAGTGTATTATTTTTTCTTATTTTAGTAATTTCTTAACATGATTGCACATTTCAAGGAATTTGAAGAAATTTTGGTTTTATCATGACTTTAGTTTTGTAGTACACTTTCTCGTCTTTTCGATGTTTTCCATGGAAATCACATTCAAACTCATAATTCATTAATTTTACAGAATGGCAGTACATGCGTTTAAATCTAATTTTTTCACTCACAATTTCAATTAACAATTATCAATAAACGTACAGAGTGAAGGCATGGTTCATTAGCGGAATATACTTCTGTTGTATTAAAACAATTTTTAATTAGATATTTTATGTTTAATATATTATTTTACAATTTTGTAGAATAAAATTGTCTACCTGAAGAGGTATTGTTACCTATAAATCGATTATATATAAATTAGTCATTATGTATAATTATCTGTCAATACTGGCCATCGAATAGAATTTTATACATTATCATTCGACAAGTTTTCAACAGTTCATCATGATCACTTACCCAAGCCTTCTATTATATCTTTAGCAAATCATTATCTAAATGAGTTACCGTAACTAGGTACCGATGGCATTCTTAATCCCAATTTCCTCTCCACTTTCTTCTCGTTCCAGTTTTTTTTACTAATTTGTATAAAAAAGGGGAGAAATCCTACTATCATAGGCAGTATATAGACATTAATGAAACATGAAATCCCATGTATTTATACGATAAAATGAAAGAAAGTAACTACAGAATTATTTCAGAGAAAGTTTATATGTAAAGGAGCTAGAATATTGTCGACATTTTCTTAGAAATTAATATTTTTTGAACTAATTTCCGGCACTAATGTTTGTTAAAACAAGTGTCCATTTTCATCTTGAAATATTATTTCAAGTATGACTTAATCATAGGCAAAAGTATTGTAATTTATCCTGATCGGTTTTGCATACTGCTGATTACATTTTATCATTTACGTTAGCGTTACCAACTAGAGGTTTAACGTTCTTTAATTTATCAAAAAAATTAAGCCAAGTTATTTTCTTTATTCAGTTTTAGGTTATACATTTCTGGGAGAGGAATTAGATTCATCATCAACATCAACATCACGATCACGATCACCGTAGATGATGACGCACGCCGCGATGTAGGCGATTTCTGAAGGCGCTTTATTGATTGATAGATAATATAGTGTTTCCGGGCGCGTCGAATTCTATGGTCATTAGTCCTCTAAGAGTAGTAAATGTTTTTATCACAGGAGTGGGTAGTGTTGTTCTCCCTCTGGATATTGAGATCCGGAAGTGTCTAGCACGTCGTACCGGTAGCGGTAGCTCAGTGCATCAACGCAGTCACTGCAGTCACGCAGTCACGCAGTCACTGCAGCACCTCTGACCTGGTGGTCCTAGGTTCTAGTCCTGACAGCGGCAGGATTTTCGACACTAGCTTTTCAGCTAGGTCAAGTTCAGTCGCTGTCTGGTGGAGAATTCTAGCGGCCGGCTGCTCTAATCGGTAGTTTTCCGTGGTTTCTCCGATCAACATCAGGCGAATGCCGGAGCAGTACCCTACCAAACGGGCCACGGACCGCGCGCGATCTGTTCTTCCTCTTCCTTGTCCTATCCTCGCCTCTTACACACACACTTACACTAACATGCTGTACACTACCACATATTCCGGGAGACCGATAGGGAGCTTAGAGCTTGTCCCGGCTGGGGCGGTGCCCCACTGGTGGGAGAGTCCTGGTTAGGGGGGAAACCCCACTAGCCGACGGTAGGTCGGCGCCGGATCTCGCCATCCAGCGGGGGAAGATCACCGCCATCTCCCGAACAAAAACATGCACTACACTAACGGGACTAATGACCGAAGTAGTTGACGCGCCCGGAAACACGAAAAAATCAATCAATCAATTGACATAGCTCTGTAGCTAGTGTAGAAAATCCTGCCACCGTGGGGACTCGAACCCTCGGACCTTCTGGTGAGAGGCCCTGCAAGGGCATCAGTTGATGCTCTGAGCCACCTCGGCCGGTCCCTTAGCTACTCTTCGTGCGCGACCGTGTGGATAGGTAGGGAGGGGGAGGCGATGAAAAGCGCGCGGCGACGTCCCAAAATCAATCTGCAACGTAAATAATCCAATTTACATATTAACGACTTTTTTTTAAAAAGCAACTTCACGCGTGATTGGCTTCTGGTGAAGTGATTAATTACTCGGGGTCCGTTCGTCGTCTCTTAAACACGGCGAACCGCAACTTCCATGGAGTTCGGGGATCGTAATGATTGGAGACAGAAGTGAGGGATCCTGTTCTTGGAAAATTAGGAAGTTCGAAGCCAAGTCTAGTGTGGCTGCAAATTTTTATGGAGAGGTAAAGAGACCGGCGTTCCTGAGAAACTGTCACATTCTATACTGCGGATAGTACACATGAATCTGCGAGTGTTTTAATGGGAACGAAATACAAAATAAAAATTTTAGAGTATTAAATCGACACTTTATTTTTCAGGCGTCATTCTGGAATTGTAGTACGTGATATATTTGGTTGGAAAAGCATCTCATCCAATTTTACACTTATTAATGTGTTCGTAACAAAAATTTTATTTAGTTCTTTTATCATCAGGGTTCGGAAACAATTTAATCTACCCATAAGTATCAGTAGCTTTCCACCAACCAGCACAATGTTATGTAAGCACAACCATCAGAAATGTGCAACATACAGAGTTTATTGAAATATATCTTAGTTTTCTTCTTTTTATTCATAAACATTTATCGTCATTAGAAACAAGGTGACTTGTTGCCCTCCTCGTTTTGCTGCCTCCTTACGGCACTGTTCGGCAACTGTTCATTTCTTTTTTCGTGAACATCACGAAAATGGTGAAGGAATCGATCAAGTTGGGCCTAAATTTTCTGAGAGCTCTTACAAAGTCATGGTGGAGCAATCCACGCTGGGGAAATGGGGGGGGGGAGGACAAGACGTCGTCGCGAGGATGTAATTATTATATATCTAGGGCATTAAGTAGATGTTTTTGCAATGAGGGCTACTTCCAAACCCGATATCCTCTGCCAGACTTGCTTGAGGGACAAAAAAAATCAAGTGACGCCCGTGGTAAATACAAAAATAATTGGTTTATGACATCTTTGCTGAATCAAACGAGAATTGGAAATATCTTTAAATCTATCTTGCATCAAAAGTGAGTTGTCGATAAACAAAACAGAATGCTTCTATAATAATTACTGTAAACTCGATTCTGGGGAACTGTTTCTGGGGAAACTCTTGGAAAAAGTTAAAAGAACTACGGAGAGTTTGATTCCTGGAAAATTTCAAGAAAAATATAAAATGAGTATATTTTATTTCAGAGTTGAATAGAAAATAACATTATTGATTTCGAAAATGATACGTTACTATTAGGTTATTTGTGTCTATTGCTGAAAGCTGTTTAGAAGGTCCCATTACATCAAAACAATTGCAAGGTCGTTAGAGGTGCGCATATAGCGGTGTGCATATTACTACTAACACTTGTACTCAAGAACCAAATGTGTATACGAAAGAAAATGTAATACCTAACAGATAAATATAAAAGACTGATTGTAATTTTATATTCATGGGAACATTCCAATTTTCCTATTAAATCAACGAAATTGTGTTTATATCAAGTTAATTTTATTTGAGCTTCCTGCAATTATGTTACTTTCCGTTTCTTAAGTATAATAAATCGAAATCATAAAAACTGAGTGTTATTTTCTGTGTTCTTAGACATCAAGAATAAATTACTCAAAAGTCTCGCGCAGGCATAAATAATCTGAAAGGCCTGCAGAGGTATTAAGTGTACCGTTACGTGTTTCAAGTCCATAAACATTAGCCAATAGTGAACTAGTAAACCATAAATGAAACTACTTATAATTTACTCGAAATATGTCATTATTCTTTCTGTGTAAATTTCAAAGCAAAAAAATTCATTTAAATGAAGGGCTTCGGAATATAACAAGAAGATGTCTCTCCAAAAATTGCTTAATTCCGACTATTAATTACATGTTAATATCTCCATTTTTGTTCGAAGTGTGCCTCATCTTGTTACCCTCCCAAGACATTCATAAATATGAACAGTACATATCATCATCATGAATTTGATGACAACTTGTACTTTCGGTAATCCGCTGATGCTCACTGCCCTCAGCTAATATCACGGACATTTACACCCTGAAATTTCTTGACTGTAGTCTCCACAACTCCATTCTGCTAAGGATAAGCCCCGACATGTCACATTATTAACGCGAACATCCATGCTCAAGGCGGGATCTGAATCTGTAGATTCTGCGGCTCGGGGCTACTGCCTTAACCACTTACTACTACAGATTTGTTTATTCCCATGTTATTTAGATTGTGTAGCCTCTTAGGAGGTTCACTTTGCTCTCAGCGTGCTTTCTGTCAGGTGGTTCCTAGCCCGACGCCCGTCCAGGGCAAAAACTAAATTGTTGTCTCCAAATACAATTCGTCTATCTTTCTATAACTTATGTCGAAAAAAGCTTAGACAGTCCAAGTAAACTGTTTACGATAATAATAATAATAATAATAATAATAATAATAATAATAATAATAATAATAATAATAATAATAATAATATTTATTCCAACTTGATGGGAATAGGTCATGTTCGCCATGTGTCTCCCTTACCCCAGGCGTGGATAAATAATAAAAAAGGGCCCAGGCCGCGCAATAACGTTAGCTGGCAAAAGTTGGTATAATCCGACTGTAAAATGAAAAATACATACGCACATAAATACATACATTTAGATGTCGAATAGGGCTTAAAACAAAGTAATTAGTATAAAAACGTACGACTTTAAATTTACCAGTAGTAAATTCGTTCCTTCGTGCAAACTGTCTTTCTACCAAAGCAACAACGCCTTGTTTACCGCTGCAAAGCGAGCGCTTCTGCTCGGAGTCTTCGTGGCTTCCCGTCCGTCAGTTAAAAAGTGCGGTGGTCAGTGCCGGCCGGCGAGGCGAGGTGCTTCGCTCCCAGGAACCCCAGCGCCCCCCGCCCCCGCGGCAGTAAATAAAACCCTGCGCCCCGCCTTCGTGGAAGCAGCGAATCACTCAACTTTAACAAGCCACCCGCCTAATAGCGCGCGCTCGTACGTCAGTGGCCAGCCGGGGAGTCCGCAGCGAAGGAGAGAAGGCGGTGGCGGTTGGGCACCGAGGAAGATGCACGGCAATACTTCTTGGTTGGACATGGATGCCGTGAGGCGTTTTCAAGAGTTACGAATAGAAAGAAGACTCAGCAATCCTTTGCAGTTCAAATTACAATTTGTAATATCACCGAGTTTGATTAATTCCTTGTTTCATGTTTGAGGATGCGTAAACTGCTACAGTCATTAATGACGTGAGTGTGGTGCATGCTTTTTATCGCGGGAAATGGTGGTCATCTTCCTCCGCTGAGTGGGGAGATCTGGCGAAGACATACGCATTTGCTAGCGGGGATTTTCCCTTCCAGATATCTCTCACCAGCGGGGCAGCGCCCCAACCCGGACAAGATATACGCGGTCCGTGGCCCTTTTGTTTGGGTATTGCACCGGCATTCGCCTGGTGTTGATCGGAGAAACCACGGAAAACTTCCGATCAGAGCAGTCGGCCGCTAGAATTCTCCTCCAAAGGCTGAATTCGACTTCGCTAATTAGCTGGTGTCAAAAATCCTGTAAAGGGGCTGGAAGGACCTCTCGGTCACAGGCACTACAGTGAAATTAATTGATGCTCTAAGCCTTCTGCGATATTAACTCCAGTATTTATTTATCTTTAAGTAATGTAGTTCAAATATTAACACAAAACGTGGATCAAGGAATGTTAATTCTGCCTAATCTTCATTTATTCACACGGTTCATGAGTATTGAGTGCAATTGCAATCTTTTGCAATCGACATTACAGTAGGCTTGAAGTATTGAATAAGCTGTCTGTTACACCTACTGGGTAAAAAACCTGTAATAAAGTTGTTAAATAACTTTGTAAATAAGAACTTTTGGATTACACTTAAGAATTGATAAAAAAATTAAATTCATAATCTTCTGGTCATGTCATTTTAATACCATTATTTATAACTGTGTTAAATTATTATAATTCACACATTTCTGAGTAAAGCTGAATACTAGATTGTTAGAGTCCAACAAAAGAGTGAATGCAAGCTGCAACAATGATGATCAACTTTGTATATGCAGAAACTGACCGAATGTGCAAAATTAATCACATCAACTGATTGTTCGAAACCAAATAAAATAAAAAAAAGTATTATCTGCTAGACAAAGTATCATGGAACGGGTATCCAAAATATAAGTCACAGAGTAACAGAAAGGTCCAAGAGAAGGCGCGAATAGGAGATATTCGTTCAATATTAAAAACTTTGGGATGGTCGATTATGATGAATGTTATGTATTTCATTATCTGAAATTTGTTCATGTAATTCGCGGCGGTGTGGTCTTAAACGTTGCATCTAGACATCATAATAGTAATAATAATAATAGCAGCAACTATTACATCAGCCACTTCGGCAAACTAGACGACTCAAGGAGAGTGAGAACGAGCTCAAGTTGGCGGAGGAAGATGCAACCGTTAGGAGGAAGGGTTGGGGAGGAGCCAGTAGTAACGACTGCAGTATTGGCAAACGAGGCGTGGCGCACGCACGACCAGCGGGGAAATCACCCAAGGGGCGGGCAGGCGAGACTTTATAGGGGCGTAAAGGGTGCTAGGGCCCGCGCAATCTGGACGCTCGCCGCCTCCATCCACCTGTTTGACGTCCCTCAAGGCTAGGCGACAGCAATGGCGGCAGCGGAGAAAGGGACGATGTTGGGACCACAGGCAAGGGTGGAGGCGAAGGCGAGAAATTGCGATGGGAAAAGTGGGGGGGGGCAGGGCTTGAGGCGGGGGCGGCGCGGGGGCGGCGCGGGGGCGGCGCGGGGGCGGCGCGGGGGCGGCGCGGGGGCGGCGCGGGGGCGGCGCGGGGGCGGCGCGGGGGCGGCGCAGGGGCGGCGCGGGGGCGGCGCGGGGCGGCGCGGGGGCGGCGCGGGGGGCGGCGCGGGGGCGGCGCGCGGGGCGGCGCGGGGGCGGCGCGGGGCGCGGCGGCGGGGGGCGGCGCGGGGGCGGCGCAGGGGGCGGCGCGGGGGCGGCGCAGGGGCGGCGCCTTGAGGCGGCGCGGGGGCGGCGTGAGGGAGGCGCGGGGGCGGCGCGGGGGCGGCGCGGGGGAGGCGCGGGGGCGGAGCGGGGGCGGAGCGGGGCGGCGCGGGGGCGGGGCGGGGGCGGGGCGGGGGCGGGGCGGGGGTGGCGCGGGGGCGGCGTGGGGGGACACGCGACTTGGGACAGACGCTGGAGCGGGGGCGGGGGCGAGGGCGGACACGGATGGATGAGCGGTGGCGGAAGTAGGTCGCAAGCGACGCGCAAAACGTTTGCGGAAGAGGATGCATGGGCGCTGTTTTGGAGCGAATAAGAAGCGACAGCTTTGGCCCTGTGGAATTTATCACGCATGCAAAAATATGGAGGGGATATACCTGGCTGCCTGCAGCAGTTTCTCAACTGGAGTGTCGGTGCACGCTTCTGAGGCACGGATGCTTTCATGGGGAGTCGGGAAAAATAAAGGGTACGAAACATTTTTAGTCCTCGTGAGAGAAGAACGTTGTCAGATGAAATGAAACGGAGAGGATACTTTGTAATTGAAATCCTAGATAGTTTTGCACGAGTGACAGAGGTAACTTGTCGACGAAGTGGCTCATTTAATTCATTATTAACTCAAAACCTCGGAAAAGTATGATTCGATGATTTACTTTCATGGTTGAAATGAATGGTTGATAGTTTCATGAACCGTTGCTAACTGTTCACTTACCTGCTGCTTGAGAACGCTATTTCTTTTCTTCATTATTCATTGAATCAAAGCAACGTTTCTCTTAGAGTAATATGACTTGTTTTGTAGAAAATTATTAAATCAATATAGCTAAATATGTAATTGCAGATAAAAAGTATAAAACTGTATCGCTACTTGTGACATTAATTTCAATACTGTAATTCAATGTTAAGTCTCAATATTACTAACCAATATTGTAGATAGGAGAGAAAATCTGTGTCATTGGATCTGGTAGCAATTACAGTAAAACATTCACAGATATTCTACAATCTGTTAGAATTCTGAATTTTATGATATATGTGTCAGAAAATAACACACTCTAGTATTTTCCGTGAGAGTAATTGCACACTGCAATCTAAAACAGAAAAAAGTGCCCTAATGTGGAATAATATTTACATTTTCGTCCACAACTTGATAAATAAGTGCAAATTTGAAGACTAGCGTTGATAATTACTTAAACTAGTGATTTATAAACACGTGTGGTTACTATTATTCACTTAAATCTATTAGAAATTCACAATATTTCAGATCACCTGCACATGGGACATGAGCCTCGTTCTTACACTTCTGACGCTGAGTCTAATCTGTAAAGCTCTAGGACCTTACACCTCCACAGTACAGCATATAATGTCAACATTAATGTTTGTAAATGCTACTTAATGTATACAGCCAAACGAACCTGAATGTACATTTTACATACAGCAGCAATTCAAACTATTCTTCTTGAGGACAATGCTCGTAATCCACATTAGGGACATAGCGACCGTACTGCTTTCAAGCTGTTTTGCAGTCAAAATCTGCTTCAATGTTCTTTATATATTCTGTAATACAGAGTGGTTTTTTATCGTTCGCCGAAGAATCGGGCCGTGTCGCCCGGGCAATCGAGGGCTCACTCGCCGGGAGAAATGCTGATTCACCGCCCGTGCTCCCATACGAGAACTATCGCTACCGCGTAACTTACCTTAAAGAAGATGCTGAATGTGGTGTCCCTCGGCTCGAATGCATTCTTGGCACCTCCGGAATAAATTATGATTAACCCTTTAAGTAAATCTCGAGGAATTGCGGCGATTTTCTCTTCAAGAGAGCGCCGGAGCTCATCCTCCGAATGCGGGTTTTCTGCATATACCTGATCTTTCAAGTATCCCCAAAGGAAAAAGTCACAAGGAGTCAGATCAGGTGATCTAGGAGGCCATAACCCACGACTAATTATTCTATCATCACTATAAACATTATTTAAGAAGTTCATGGATCGACCAGCAGTGTGAGCTGTTGCCGAATCCTGTTGAAAGTAACCATAGAACCTTTCTTCTGGTGTCAATTGTTCGAAGAATAATGTCAATATCTGATAAATGTAAACATAAGCAGTAACGGTGGTGTTGAAAAAAATAGGTCCGATAATTTTTGTGGAACTCAACGCACACCACACTCCTATCTTTACGTCGTGAAGTGGTTCTTCATGAAACAGGTGAGGGTTTTCTGCACTCCAATAGCGGTTGTTTTGGCTGTTAACGTATCCACTCAGATGAAACCACGCTTCATCAGAAAAAAAGTCAAAGCAGGATCAAGATCACCGTCATGTACGCTCTGCAAAAAATATTCCGCAAAACGTACTCGGGATTCTGAGTCACGAGGCTGCAACGCATGAACAACAGTGGTCTTGTATGGCCGAAGCTTTAAAAGCTTAGTGGCTGTTCTGGCTGAGCTCGTGGATACACGTGCCTGTTGTCCAAGACGCCTCAAAGATTTTCTTATTGTAACCTGGCAGAAATTTCTCTCACTTTCTCTTCTGTCAGAACATGGCGCTTTCGACACTTTCGTTTGCCTATTAAAATTCCCTGGGTGCGAAGTTTCTTAACAATCTTCAAAATTGTTGACCGATGTGGAATATTCACGCCCGGAAATTTGTTAATAAAACGCTTGCGGCACTCACTGGCAGACTTAACTCGAACGAAGGTGTCATAAAGAAATATTCTCTGCTTCAAATAAAATTTCATGTTGCACAGTTGACTGCTCTAGGGGCACTGGTGTATCGGCCGGTTGCGCCGAGCGACGAACGCGCCGGATGAACGGGGGCCTTGTTGACAAATCGCCGGGCAACCGAGGGCTCGATCGCTGAGGCAAGCGGTGCGTCATCTTCGGCGAAAGATAAAAAAAACACCCGGTATTTCCTTAGATTAACAACTACAAAATACTCTGTAGATAATATTGTAATGTTTACGGCACACGAGTGACAACAATTATTTTGTTTTCTGCTCCAACGTTTTTGTAGATTTTTGAAGAAAACACGCTCTACCACTTTACTAAAAAGCATTATCTACGCTACTCAAGAAAACATTATCTACGCTTGATCAGGAGCCTCTTCAAAGTAATTTCTTTTTTTTTTCTTTTTGAGATGTCAGATCAACATGAGTCGGATACTTTGGTATTCCACATTAGGGGACTTTACCCTACTTATTTTAATTTACTATGTGATGTAGAAGTTAGAGCTGAGCGATATTTGATTTTCAAATCCTCGTACAGCTGCAAGACGAGTATCAAATCCGTACAGTCCTTATTTCACACGTTTATTAAAAATATATTCTTTATGTGGGGAAAAGTTCCCAGCTGCAGTTCGAAATAAGTTTTATTGACACATGCTTTCATAGTTTCTTACAGTACTCTTGTTTGTATTAAAAAAATAAGAATTTAACAGGTAGGTTAAGCACTGCAAGTATTGAGTGGCCCGTTTTATTGTTTAAACTCTGAAAATATGTATGTACAATTTTTTCATTTTAAGTATAAAGGTGGAGTGAGATGGAAATTCGGCAACCTTGCCAATATAACTGCTAAACATACCTTCAGCAGTTTTCAGAATATATAAGTATATCTCAAGAAGACACTTAGTGAGTAACAGCAGAAAACAATGAACGAGTGTATTTCTGGGAGACAAGATAATTTATGTTCAGCTTAAAGGAGATAGTACTTCAACGACGTGTTTTGCGGCTTTTATTTTCAGCCAAAACGCAATATAAATGCCGGAATGTTTGTTATGATTGGGTAAACACTTTCATACTGCTCACACTTTCAACTTTAAAATAGTCCTTTAAAAGGATATGGAAGCCACTGATAAGTTGCAGATTCTCTTTGAAAATATGAATCTCGACATTGTATCACAATGTACTAATCAAAGGATATAGCCGAATAAGGCGGTGTAAAGTGCCCCCAAACCAAATCGATAATCGCGATGCATATACGAAAGAGAATACAAAATGACTTAGATTCACAAAAAAAATAGCCCCGTAGGGCAATCTGTTGCAGAGATAGAACGAGAAACGTGTTTTACATGCTTTATTTTTTCTCAGCATCTATTGCGTGTATCAGGCTGAAAAAAAATTGCAGAGACGGAGAAAGCATAGTTCAATTTAAAGTTATTTTTGTCAAGGAATTTTGATGACAAAATAATATAGAAAAAAACATTTTAAATTCATTTTCGACGTGATAACGTTGGAGTACTGTCTCAATTTTTCCCCCTAAACTGGGTCTTATAACATGCTACAATGTATATTTTTTTCCGGATTTTTAAACAATGTAGACGGGAGTGAAAAAAAATTCAATATTTTCAGTTTAAAAACGCCTAAATGTGATTGGAAAAAGCGGTTTAACACAGATGACACGGCATATAAACTGAAAATTCCCAATTCGGTAAAATGCATCTGAAGTTCACTAACAAAGGGCTAGACAGAGGATTCTCACTCTGAGAAATAAAATTCTCAAAAACTAAGAAGCGTACCAAGAGACAGTTTGGAGCATTTAAAAGAGAATAAAACAGAGCATACGACCCAATAAATATTGAAAAACACGAAATTTAACAAATTTTCATCATTCTCAGGTAGACAACTACCTTAAAAAGTATGATACCAGAGTTTTTGCATGACGAAAAATAAATTATGTGAAGAGGGAACGTGGTTCAGGCCGAAGGGAAATATCCTTACTTGAAGGCTCCGGATGAACCTGAGGTTCCCAAGGAGGGCGCGGTGGCTGAGACGGCGCGGCGCGCGCCGAGGCACGGGTCACCGTTCACTTCCCTCCCCTCCTCCCCCACCAACCCCACCCACCCCACGGGGCACAGTGAAGGAACAGCCGCGAACAGGGGCGACCGCTAAATTGGTCTCTGTCTGGGCGCCATTGAGGGGCGCGGGGGAGGGCCCGCACGTGACCCCGCACCCGCCTTAGAGGCTCCCCCGCGCGCCACGTGTCCTCGCGCCCCCTCCCCACACCCTTCCTCCGCACAGTGCGACTCTTCCGTCACTCACGCGGACGAAGCCGTGCTCCGAAGTAGGGGTGCCGCAGGGCTCGAGTCCCGACAGATGAGCATTTTCGACACCAGCTACATATCTAGGTCAAATTCAGCCGCGGTCTGGAGGGGAAATCTAGCGGCCGTGTACTCTTATCAGGAAGTTTCTGGTTTCTCCGATCAAAACCAGGCGATTGCGAGCAGTAACCTAACAAACGGACCACGGACCGCGCGCGATATTTCTTTCTGATTCTTGTTCTATCCTCTCCACTTATTAACACACGTAGTCTTACATCCAGCCGCTAAGAGCTTGCCCCGGCTGAGGGGGTTTCCGCTGAGTGGAGATATCTTGAGGATGAAATCCCTCCGCAAACCGACTGTATGTCGGCGTCGGATCTTATCATCCAGTCAGGTAGGAACGCTGCCACCTCCAAGAATAAAATATTCACTACAGAACCGGGACTATTGACCGTACCAGTTTACATACCCAGAAACATCAATCAGTTTATAAAAATAAACAAAAAACTAATCAGCAAATGAATTAATCAGAGGAAACTGTATTCCGCGGAAGACGCTTTCTCATTCAAGCGGAATGGGCAATTTCAGATCGAGCACCGTCATTATTTTATAACAAAATATTAGCTTGAAATGAAAAAAGTACGGATTCATTTGAAAAAATACACTTTTGGATGAGACACGATCCATATATGGCAAGTAATTGACAACTTTTCAAGAACTCGTTTTCAATATTCAGAACAATTTTATTTTAAAAATATTGAAATAGGGAGGCACAGCTTCCATCGTACCCTCTCCTGCTGATCCACCATTGTGCTGGAATTTTGTGGCGAGATCAATTTATTCAATAGGTATCCTACGTTGAAAATTATCGTCTGTGACTCGCGATTATAATTTACCTGAGATTATTCTCCACTTTATGTCGGAAGTTATTTCAATTTGTGATGGGATTTTGGGTGTCTGTATTTGGTATGAAGTGATACGTACAACATTCATGGTCACTTACGTACTGTCGCGCAATATTTATAAATTCTGCACTCATACAATTTTAAAGTCAAAAGAAAGACTGTTCGATTATTTAGTTTGAAGCAGCATTACTGACGAAAATTACAAAGAGCTAATAAAAATAAGGCAAAAAAGTAAATACCAGTATTTTATGAATGTCCATAAACAATTACAACTCACGAATATAACGATTTAAAAGTTACGTAACACTGAAAAAATAATATTTTTCACAAAAACAGTTCAAACTATCAATTAGGAAAGTTTGCATGAAGCAAAAATCTCTAGTAATTTTTCTTAAACAATATTTCCTAAACAACACCTCCGAAATTACTCTGATAAAAAGTTATTTCTAATATATCAGATTTTACATTTCTGAAAGAAAATGAAATGGGAAACATTTAATTCAACATTTCGTTACTTTGAACTTTTTAAAAAGCGAATAAATTGCACATTACGCACATTCGTGTTCAAAACGAGGAGAGTCGTCATGCTTTGCGTCCGTGCAAATGAAGAATTCGCACTTTGTAACCCGGGCAAGCGTATCAAAGGGAGCGTGGAGAGGGGGCAGAACCGTGGCAGACGTGAGAGGGAAGGGGAGGGGGCCACGGCGAGGGCGGCTCTCAAGCGCTCTCTCTCCCTCCCTCCCCCCCCCGCTCTTAATCCCCACGCGCCCGGGGAGCTCGTGTCCTTCAGACGGCGCGCCGCGCCACGACAGGCGCTCTGCTTGTCGCCCTCGTCCCGCCCCTGCCACCGCGCTCCCTGCAGCCCCACCCCCGTCAACCCTGCCTCCGGCGTCCTCAGACTTGCCCCACCAACCCTCCCCATAGACACTTCGGCGTTCTCAGAAATCATCAACGTTCCAGCCACACCAAACCTCACCATGCCCTCTTCGCTGACTTCAGTCATACCAAGGCCTTCGCCGTCCATAAAGAAATCATCACCGCCCTCTCCCCACCAATCCTGCCCGTCCTCAGGGATACGTTCACCATCGTCTCCGTCCCATCAACTCTGCTCACAGCCACTTCACCGTCCTCGGACATACCATCGCCGCCGACGTCCCTGTTCTCATCACCGACCCCGTTCTCATCACCTTCTTTCCCACTACCCCTGCACTGCGAACCTCTGCCTCCTCCATCGACAACACCACCACTCCAGTTCACATCTGCGCTTCACCCCGTCCGCTGTCCTGAAACCATCATCTCCTTCGCGACCCCCTCCTTTACCCCTACAGCCCTCACGCCCGGCACACACTCTACCTTCTCCGCCCCGCCCTTATCACCCTCGCCCTCCAATGTCGTCCGCGGACAATCTAACGCCATCGAACCGACCCTACCTCCTCCACCACCTCCACCACTGCCATCACCCCTGCCCGTCAACCTCTGCCTCCTCTTCCACCACTCTCTCCCCCCGCCCGCTCTCCCGCTTCCACCTCCTCCGCCCCCGCCCTGTCCCCGCGCCCATTTATCTCCGCCCAGAGACTTCGCCGCTGATCCACAGCGGGGGCGCGAGATTAGAAGCGGCGGCGCCTTCCGCGCGATGAGCTCAGGAGCGGCCCCCGCGCGAGGCGCTGCGAGGAGAAAAATGGCCCAAGCGCCGGCAATTTATACGCTAATATTTTTATACTCTCTGTTCACACTTACCCGCGCTAAATTGAAAACACGTGTTGCGATGGAGTATTTTAGTATTAGACAGTATTTTGTTTTTTCTTGAGTTGTGTACGTGTTTATTTTAAGAAAACCACTTTGTGAGGTTTTGTTCGGCAGCATTTTAGGCTACTAGTATATTCACATTTGACATCAGATGGTGCGTGACGTTTGGTGCGGGTAACTCAATGCACTCTGTATTACCTTCATAACTTGAACTAATGTTGTTTTATTCTAGGAGGTAGCAATCCTTGACGACGAGAAATGAAAGTAATATTGTATCAGAATTGTAATCATTCATTGAATGTAATTTAAATAAATTTAATTTCCCCTATATGACATCATTTTCATGAAAACTTCACAGAACTGAAATAAGTAAATACATTTAATTACAATTCAAGTCATACAATAATGACTCTGTAATAGCAAAATTATTAAAACGTATAACTATTTCTATGAAGTTATTTGGGCGAATTATTCAACATTGTGATGATTTCACCCAAACTACCTTGACGACGGATGAGGTCTCCGCCCCAATGCACTTAAAAATTAAAATTTCATTATCAATACTATCTCATATAATAATGTGACTGCGTATGCTCTGAAATATATTTAACTTAACATTGTCAAAGATTACATCATAAAATAATCAAGGGCTAGGGTATAGTAGTTCATACGACTTTTCTAAACGTAAATCAACAAACGACATCTTTCTCACTGAAGTACATTTTATCGAGATATAAAAATTACAGAAATTTCCACATGCTCTGGAAACTTGGTCCAAAGCAAAACACGAGAACCAGGATCTCGCAGACGGACAACCCCCGCGCGCGAGTTGCTCTCACATAAGAATCGCCCGAAATTCGTACATCTCAACTTGTTTATCTTGCCGGCGCTCCTGGGGGCCTCCGCTTATCCTCGGGCGCGTCCTCGCAGAGGGGCGGCGCCCCCTGGTGGCACTTCCGCAAGTCCCCTCCGCCACCGCCCCACGCCCTCGGCTTCCAGCCGCTTCCGCCCCGGACCCCGCCCCCCACACCGTTCCGACCCTCCCCCTCCTTTCCCGCCTACGCCCCGCTGCACCGCGTCACGGGCCCCGTCCGCTTCCGCCTTGTTTCTGCTCTGCCTCGCCCCCCCCCAAGCCAGCAACATTCCTTTTTCCCCTACCGCTCCTCCTCTCGCTCTCGTTTCAACTTCTTCCCGCCCCGCCTCGCCCTTCGCAGAGTCGCATATCCCCATTCCCGCTCTGTCCACCCATCTTACCCCCGCTTGAGTCTGATCTCTCCACTGCCTCGCCCCACTCATCCCCCATATCCCCTTTTCCCCCTTCTCACCTCCAGTTTACTCTCGCCTCACTCCCACCTCGACCAGGACCCCGCCACATTCTCGCCCAGCCCCAATTCCAGTTCCACGCTCAGGTCCTTGTCCAGACCCAGGCTCAGGTCTAGATCCAGGTACAGGCCCAGGTTCAGGTTCACGCCTATGCCCTGCCCAGGTCCAGTCCCAGTCCCAGACCCAGGCACTCGTCCAGGTCCAGGTCCATGCCTACACCCCGTCCAAGACCCAGGCCTATACCCATGCCCTGCTCCAGGCCCAGGCCCAGTCCTAAGCCCACGCCCAGCCTTAGACCCTGCCTGTCTTAGACCGAGCCCCATACCCTGACCTAGATGTAAATCTAGGCCCAAGCCCAGGCCCAGGCTTCCCCCACCCCAGTCTCTGCCTCATCTCCTGCCTCAGCCACAGCCCCCGCGTCGCTTATGCCCTCCCTCCGCCGCCAACCCCCCACCCCCGCCCCTCAAGACGCAGCCGGAGACGGCGCCCCTCGACGCGGGGCGGGCGGCGCGCGCCGCGCTGGGTAAACTTCATTTTCTTTTTACGCCGGCCCGGCCGAGGGCGCGCGGGGTCGGGTCGGGGGTCAGGCGCGCGCGGGGGCAGCGGCGGAGCAGGACGCCGAGCATGCGGCGGGGGGGGGAGGAGGGTGACGAGTCGTCGGGGAGGAAGACGCCAGCAACGGTGGGGGAGGGCTCGCGATGGTTCTCGATGATTTCGAGGCAGGAGGGTGAAGGAGACTCGAGAGGCGCGGGAATCAACAGAGTCTGGGAGGGACGAGTCCACAGAAAAGGATCAGGATGAGGGCTGTGCGGGGTAGATGGTCGAGAGAAATAGAGAAGAGCTAGAGGATAAAGCGACTGGGGAGGGGTGTGCAGAAGCTGAAATGAAAGTTTCGGAGGCGCAGATCGTCCGAAGGAGCATGATTTGTTTCGCTTCATACAACGCAGAGAGTGATCACACGATGGTAGATGGATGTCAATGTTGTGTGTTTATTTATTAAGAGCAGGACACAGAGGAATATTTAACTAAGGGGTAACTGCTCAAGGCATATTCTCCAAGCGAGAGGATCGAGCGACACGGATGGCAATATTTCGAAACACAACACTCTGAGGGCGTTAAAAGAGAGAAATGTCAAACACGGCGGCAGCAGAAATGTTATCAACCTAACCTTACTTGAAGTGAATATATTGAAAACGATGAATGGGGAATAAACCAATAACGATAGCTTTGCGAGAATGGAATGATTTGATAGCATATGTAGCGTTTTGTACGGAGTCAAGCTACTCGATTGAATAAACCAAGAGATTCTATAATGTAAAAACAGAAGAATAACATACAGAGCTGACGAAGCAGCAAGGGCTTCAGGAGAAAAGACATTAGCTTGGAGGGAATACCGTTAGCCGTGGCGAGTCCGCAGATGGATATTCAAAGATCGGAAAGTCCTAAAGTCATGTTCTGATTATGGTGGATTTTCCCCAATAGCTAACTAGCTCACATGAGAATGGCAACTTTGACGTTGACAATTCTGGTAATAGGTGTTTTGAGTGATATTCTTGGATCACTTTGAGGCCTATGCGCAAGCACATCCTTAAATAACGGGCCACAGAATGTCTAAATTCTTCCTTCATTAACCTGCTCCAAATCATTTTCGTAGGGACAGGGGATTTGCTGATAACCGCTCTTCAATGAGCCTTCCCTTATTGTCCTCGCCAGTTCTACAAATGACAGAGTTGGCAAGAGGGAGGGAGGGAGGGAGAGAGGGAGAGAGAGAGGGAGATAGGGAGAGAGAGAGAGAAAGAGAGAGAGAGAGGGTGAGAGTTCACTGATGTGGAGCCGAGCCAAAAGCTGGCAGCTGAGGAGAAGCCCCGGTGCAGAGGGCTGCAGGGGCCACCCAGTGGCCACAGCAACCGAGGGGTGAGGAGGCCGACTCGATCGCCACTGGGGCAGATTCATGAGCCGATTCATGAGGTGCGCCGGCCCGGTGGCAGGGCGGAGGTGGGGTGGTGGGGAATGGGGGGGGGGGTGCGCCGGCCGTTGGCTGGTGCAATGTCCCGCGGAGGCCCTGCAGTCTCCACTCGGCGCCCCGCCCCGTCGCGCCGCGCCGCGCCGCTCTCAAAGCGCTTGCGGAGCCTCTTTCATCTCGGAGTTTAGTGGAAACGCGTCGTGTTTAATGGATACACCCGATCGATTGGTCTATCTTTAGAGCTACGAACTCATTTCGTGGAAACGGTTCCGCAGTTCCAGGGTCTCTGTTGTGTGTTCTTTGGGCGCCTGAAATGGCGTTTGTGAACCGATGTCATAGACTTCTGCCGCAACCCATCCACAGAGAAAACGATAGCCTGATTACCAGACACAAAGACATGGAGAATTATAATATTTATTTTATGTAAGTGCAACATCATGAGAGTTGACAGTTGTGACAAAATTTCCGAAATAATCAAACACAATAACAGGGTCTTTGTCTGTGTCCAATGAATGGTTCGTATATCAGATATTTATAGTAAACTCCCAAAACACATTTGAGCTGATAAACGAGTTGGGTGTCTTACTCTAATTGTAGTGAATTTTGGCAGCGTAAAATTAAAATAAGATACCCAATGGTTGACGCTGGGGTATTTATTTTCTCCACTAATACTTAATGTTTTAAATAATAAATATAAACCACAAAACTATATCATAAGCATCAACGGTAATTATAAAACTCGACACTAAAGTATAAAACCATGTCATAATCCTAAAGCATAAACCTAAACCCCATTAGCATGAAGGAAAACATAGCCATAATGTATTCTTGTTGAAAATTGCTTAATAACTCGAAACCTATACATTGTCGAACTTCGTGGCTCTTAAGACTTTTAACCATTAGGTGCATTATATCAATGTTTGAAGATATTTAACCTTGATCGACTTCACATTAAAAATGTATGAGTTCTTTTTTTATGGTAGACAATTAGTATTTTCACTATGTTATGTAACAATCCGTGAAAGCGATTCATGCTCACACCAACAATGCAATGAATGCCCTTTCGCACTCGTGCAATGCACTATTTTACATGGTTACAAAAGCTTGATAAGTAGGCCGGTTCCAAATGTCCTCCCTCTCATCGCGCACCAGCGAGCGAGCGCGCTGTTGCCGGCAGTCGCCGCCAGAATGCGCGCGTGGCGAGCGGGCGCAAAGCCGGGCGCGTTTCTCTTAGTTACCTCGCGCTCCAGGTTCATTACCGCGATGCATACATTTGCAGGTGGCTTAAAAATGCATAGCGCCCCGGCGGGCGGCGGTGGCGGCGGGGCGGGCACAATGCGGGCGAATGTCGGGCCGTTTGCGTGGTGGACAGCGGGAGATGGGAAGGTCAAGGGAAGGTAATTTCGGGGTGGGAAGAGCAGGAGGCTAGCAAGTGAAAAGTAGGAGGGAAGCATGCCAAGCGAGAGAGAAGAAGTATGTGCTAGAGAGGTGGAATCAGGTGAGCAACTCGGAGAACCGGTGATAGGAAGACAACACAATTTCAATCGGATGCAATAGTGGAACAGTACTGGAGATAAAAATGGGAGAGGAAAGAGAAAATAAAAGATGCTAGTTATTGGTTTCAAATAAGAGAAAGCGAGATAGTTATGAAGCTAGAGACACGATTTGTAGAGGATTCTCACAGAATGATCAACATTGATACGATAGACTTCGAAACTATGAGGCAAAGTGAAATTCAAACCCCATGAAGAGAAGAAAGGAGGGATACAAGTCATGAATTTGGATAAAAGAAAGTTTGTCTACGAGGCGCAGAGGTCTGAGAAAGCAAAATGCCACAGAGTCTGGGAAGGCGGGAGGGAAAGAGGGGGCATATTACGTGCATTCCAGCACGCGGGATTCACATGGCAAATGGAAAAACAAATATGGCATATGACTAGAGGACACCACTGCATCGAGAGGAAAGAAAAAGAGAAGAACGTCGAATAGAGAACATAGCGCACGCGGTAATAAATGAGGTCAGAAAAAGCGAGATACAGGAGATAAGAGACCTTGACTAAAGAGAATCGAAAAGAAAGCAAGTAAAAATAGTATTAGGCCCGAATGGAGCGAGACATTTAGGGCAAAAGAAGAGAGAAGCAAATTAATGCCAATCGCGAATGGCACCGTGTGTGTTGCAAGCGTGTGCGATCGTGTTTATGGGTTCCTGTGCTGGCGTGTGTTTCTGCGTGTGCGGGGACGTGCATAGACATGTGTGTCTATTTGAGTACGTGCGCGCGGGCGCATGTGTACTAAAGTGTGTAACAGTGTGTCTCAGGGTAATGCGTTAGCCTGCGTGTGAGTATGTGCAGTCGCTTGTGAATACGCACGGTATGTGCTTGCGTGCGCACGCGTGCGCTTGAGCGTTTGTCTCCTTCTGCACGCATGTGTGCCTCGGCGAACGTGTGTGTGTGTGTGTATGTGTTGTAAGCATGTGAGAGCTTGTCTCTGAGTTTATGTGTTGGCGTGTGTGTGAGCATGCGTGCGCGCATCTGCGTATGTATGTGACTCTGTGAGTGCGTGTGCGCAGGCGTGTGTGCTGTACGCGAATGAGAACATGTCTCTGGACTTCTGTGTTGGCCTGTGTAAGTATGTGCTGGCGCGTGTGTGATCGTGTGTGTCCGTCTGGGCGCATACGTACCTGCAAGAACGTGTGTGTGTGTTTTAAGAGATTGAGAACGTGTATCTGGGTTTCTTTGTTGATGTGTGTATGGGCACATGCTGACGCGTGTGAATATGTATGTGTCTGCGTAGGCGTGCGTGTGCCAGAGAAAGCGTGAGCGTGTGTACGTGTGTGTCTGTCTGTACGCGTGTGTGCCTGAACGAGCGTGTGTGTCAATGTCGGTCTGTTGTAAGCGTGTGAGAGCGTGTCTCTGAGTTTCTGTGTTGGCATGCGTGTGTGTGTGTGTGTGTGTGCAAGTGCTGACGCGTGTGAATATGTATGTGTGTGTGTGTGTGTGCGTGCAAGTGCTGACGCATGTGAATATGCATGTGTCTGCGTGAGCGTGCGTGTGTGTCCATCTGTGCGCGTGGGGAGGGGGGCTGCGAGGGTGCAAGAGCTGCTCACAGAGGAGGAGGGGCGTGGCGCCGCGGAGGGGACTGAGGACAACTAGGGCGCGCGGGCGATGGGGGCGGCGACAGAGCGACCGCTGTAAACCGCCGCGGATTAGCCGCCCCCGCGATTACGACCCCGATGACGGACGGCGCGCTAGGGTCGCGGGGGTTGGCAGGCCTGCTTCCGCGTGCACGGTTAATAAGAACAAATGAGCATCGCGCAGAGCCGTATCGCTTCCGGGATTGGCTCGGTCGCCAACGCGGGGCGACACCAACAAAACGAAGAAGGAGGATGAGGATGAGAGGGACGCAGCTGTAAGAGTTATGTTCCTTTGCTTTTTCTTTGGAATGATCGCACTTCAATTTTACATTCATTTGGTGATTTCTTTCCTGATTTGAACTATTAAACAAGCGCATCGTTTAGCAGGAGATTGAACACACACACGCACACACACACACACACACACACACACACACACACACACATATATATATATATATATATATATATATATATATATATATATATATATATAGTTCGTAAAATTGTGTAGGCCAATTCAAGAAGGTCATTCGTCTTCGTTAATTTAATTAATTTCAACGAAAATAAATTAGAACAGAGGGCAAATTAAAAGTCTTTTCAAACAAATATTTTTACAGGAAGAACCCATGGGGTGTTTTGTGTTCTAAGAAGAAACTTTCAATGATCCGTGCATACTCAGAAGACGTATAATTTAGTTTTCAATTAAGGAAAGCAAGCAAGAATAATCAGGTTCCAAAATACATTTTCCAGCAGAGCGGTTTCTTGCTTTAAAATGATTTTTTTCTAATGCCGATTTTCTAAACTTCGTGTGTATGTTTAAACGTATAATAGTATATTTTGCTTAATGTTTCAACGTATTTTTCTACCAGCATTATTGATCGTGAGGCATTTGGTATTCCAAGAATATAGACTCTGATCCTTCTTTCTCTGACCCTTTCAAGAGTTTATATTGCTTCCATGCAATTTACTGCAAGACGGACGAGCATGCGTCAGCGGGAAAACCTGTCAGTTCCTCTAGGTCACTTCTATCATCGTGCCCTCAGCGCACCCGACCCGGAATCAATGCAGCACAATGCAGCCTCCCCCACTCCTTCCTCTTGCACACACCGCTCTACATATGCTGCTGGCAACTTAAGTGCTTTAGAACGGGTGTTTCATCACACTCGTCTCTCGTGTTGATTTCCATGATTACTATCGCCATGATTAATATCTATATCCAATATGCAATTTTGCGAGTTATTTCGAGTCAAATCATCGAAGAATAATGTTGAATAGTTATGTGTGCCGAAAATGCGAGTAAACAACAAGATAAATTCAATCGGAATAAGAAATTTATAACATAACATTTTATGAGGAATGTTTTAAACACAATTTACAAGAAATTAGGTGCTTCAGTACAGTTGTAAATTTAAATAATAGTGTAACATTATGTTAATAAATTTAATGATCTTTTTATAAACTGAAATATCACTAAATTGCTTAAATTCTACTGTAAGGTTTGAGGAAAGGATAGTTTTTTAGCAAAACTGAAGAAATAAGAAACTTTTATTTTGTTTGGAGATCAAGCGTACACAATTTCATTAACACTGGAATAAAACTATACATTTATTTAAAAAACAAAGGTCTCCTTAATATAACATAATATAATGATGTAAAATGTAATCTAAATTACTCCTGAGAAAATTCCCTACCTTCCAGGGAAAATTCAATGAAAATCGGTTTTGTTCTTCTCAAAATTAGCCCAAATAAACAGAAACGCAAGTAGACATTGGCCGACAACAATTGTGAAATTATAGGTTTTTATATCATATAAATAGCCGTATTTGCCTGGCATAATATTATTATAAGTCACATGCGGTTACTTTAGTGTTATTACAATAGATATATTACATATCTATTGTAAACAATGCATTTAATCGTATACGAAGAAAGCTCCAACATTAAATTTCGGCATTCTTTTATTTGTTGCTTGTTCCATCTCTACGCATTTCCCATTTTACACATTTCATGTGCAGTTCTTAGAGCCGCCTTCTCCAGCTGCTGTTACTACCACCTCAGCTTCCTCCTCGATACTTGGAGGGGAAAAATAACGCAACCCTTTTTGTAGATCGGCGCCGTATTTCATAGCTCAATGAAGAAGTAACACCACCATATACAGACTGTAATGTGCACTACACTTACAGGACTAAGGACGATAACAGGTGACGCTCACGGAAACATTAAATAATCAATCAATTAATCGTCATTTTCCTCCTTCGTTCGCCGTCTCCGTGTCTGCCTTCGCCTGGCTTTTCTCTCCTCCCCCGACATCGCCTCCGCCACCCACACTGATTAAAGCGCTTTCCGCCTAATCTTCCGCATAGCGCGTTTATTTACGTTATGAGTGCGGTATTTTTCATCCCAGCGCGGGGCGGCGCAACAGCACAGAAAGTGACAGCCGAGGGCGCGGGGCGGTGAAGGGCTGAGATGGGCTCCCCCCGGAAGCACCTGGACGAGTAAGAAGCGGATTGGGATCGGTCGTTCGCTTCGGGCGACAGCGAGCGAAAGCATCCAACTGATTTCATCTAAAAAACACCCGAATGTTGCAAATGAAATAGTTCGAATATTCCACCAAACCTGCAGTTACTTTTTGACACATTTACGTGAACCTTGCTCAAAACCATCGACATGCATTGCATATGGTCTTGGTGTTGCGGACGCTCTTGTCTCTCTAGATGATTTCGGGCGAATGGAACCGACAGAACCAAAAGAAATAGATCTTCGTCCGACAGCTGTTATTTTCGGATGCCGTCGGAACAGGTCGTTCGAGTTCGCTCCTCCTCATCGTTTCCGTTTACAAGGGCGAAAACATTCGACGTCGGTCAAAATCCGCTCCATGGCATTTAATACCCAGAAGCAAAACGAAGTATCATTTCTAAACAAAAATATTCTTATTGAGCTAAGTGTAACGGATACAGAAGAACTTTAAAATTAATTTTTTAAAGCACTAAACTATTATCATTTTTCATATTCAGTGTAGTTGCTTTGTGATAAAATATATACTTAGAAACGAATGTTGACATTTCTATATATATAATGTCTCGTAGAAAAAGGCAGTTATGGGAAATAAGGGGAAACCAGAAAAGAGAGACGGCAGAGGTAGAGTGCAGAGTAATATACTGAGAATAATGAAGGAGCAATAAAGGAAGCCGGACTGGAAACAACTGAGGCAGGGATGCGCAGACAGGTTATGCGTGTTGGGTGTAAGGACGCGGAGCTCCGCAGGCGGAGATGAAGAATCAGGGATGTTGAGGTGAGAGGATGGAGGCGAGGCTGTCGAGGCAGGAGTGGAAGTGAGGATGTGGACGCAGGAAGATGGAGAGCAGTGGGGTATGCGGCTGGCCGAGGCGGCAAGACGAAAGACAAGGGCGTCGTGGCGGGTGAGAGGAAGGAGGGGCAGGAAGAATGGACGTCGCAAGGTAGGGTAAGGGCGGGCGATGCAGTGTGGAATCCGACAGACTGCCGTGAGGGGTTGTCCTCAAGCAGTGGCATATTTCGTCGCGAGAAGTGCGCGCGGGGCCGCGAAGCACGGGTGAGGAAGGGAGCTGGAAAGGGAAGGAAAGGGAGGGAGATGTTGAGTGAGAGGGATGGGATCATGAGACGGGAAGGTGGGGGTCGTTATACGGTGCAAATGGGGGGGGGGTCGTGAGACGAGGGGGAGGGGTGTGAGAAGTGAAGAGAACGATGCCATAAGGCGGGGAGGGGGGCTGTGAAGCGGCGGGAAGAGGGGCTGAAGCGGGGAGAAGGGGGCCGTGAGGCAGGCAGGTGGAGGCTATGAAGGGGAAGAGGGGGCCGTGAGACGGGGCTGTGAGGGAGAGGAGGAGGCCGTGAGGTGGGGCGGCCATGAGGCGGGGAGGCCGGCGTGTGAGGCGGAAGGGTGACGCCGTGGGGTGGGGAGAATGAGGCTGTGTGGCAGGGCGGAGGGTCCGTGAGGCCAGGGGCAGGGGGCTATGAGACGGGAGGGGTGGGCAGTAAGGCGTGGAGGGGGAATGGGTCGGTGGAGCGGTCCATGTGGCGGGGGGAGGAGGGGCGCAGAGCGGGGCTGTGATCGTTGCCTGCGGCCGGCTGCTGGGGCCTCGCCGCGAGGCATCGCTGGGGCGGAGGATTCCGACCCACACTCGCGTTCACGCGAGCGGACGCATTGGAGCCGAGATGTCTAGATCTGCAGATTTAGGTGGCAATGCATCCTTGCATCGATTGGGAGATTCAACCGTAAACGAGACTGTAATCATTCCGCGCATAAAACTTCAACGTACGGAATTAACGGTCCGAGTTGGCGACTGCGAGGGATTCCACTGAGAGAGTTATCGGCGACTCCGCTCATCCATCGGTAAAATTTAAGGAGAACTATTAGATCAAGGCAAGATCAATACGAAAACTCCGCACAGAGTTACACAAGATAAATGCTTATTTTTAATAACAAATTTAAAGTTATTAGTTATGAATCTCCAGAATCAATTCATCTCATGATCATTTTCTGTTTCATGATCATTCAACGTATTATATTATATTAGTACATTTATGCTTTTTCTAAAATAAAGAGGAATATTATTATTGATGTTGTTAGTGCAATTATAATTGATTACGTAGGCGTGATTATAGGTCGTAGACTGTAAATTTCTTTGACACTACTTTGAGGTAAGTTTTACCAGTAAATGAAATATGAGGCGTATGATAGTAGGGGTCGAATGATTGCATACGCTTAAAAGCCATACTCATTAAGAGACAAAGCTCATTTTATGAGAGGTTTGTTCACACTATTTTGTTCCGCAGGCTGCGTTCTTCCGTAAGCATAATCACGAAAGAATACATAATAAGCACTTCCCCCATATAGCACGCACACAGTGCACGCATAATTTTTAATACATTTTATGTTAAATATGTAAATAAGTACATAAATAAATAAGTAAATGAATAATGAAATAATATTCCCGAATGTTTTTATTTTTAACATTTAATTTTTTCTCGTATTTGCATCCACACATCATTACAAATGGATTCTTTTAAAGAAGTATGAGATTAATTGTTTAGAATATTTCCGTATGAAGAAATTTATTATCTAGCATTTAGAATGCTACACGAGTCACAATGAATACAATAATTGTACATATTTATAAAAATTAGATTTTTTATAAATAAGTAGGCTAGAATATACAGAACATTTAACGAATTTAAAGTTACAAATTTACAAACTTAAATTTTATCATTTCACGAATTATACAGGCTTGGATATTTCTGGCAGGACTTTACTACATTCACCATTATTTGCTCGAGAAACGCTGCTCTTTACAATACTGGACAACAATAGTTTAATGAAGCCATAGTCGTTCTCTGAGGTAGACGCATTGAAACGACGAGACCGCGCACCTTCCATGTTCAGTTCGCATTCGTGTCTGGACTCATCACACACATCTCAGCATGCTGAGTTTTTCGTTCTCTGAACATAACGAGGTGTGCCGTAGAAGCTCCGGTGACCGGGAAGACCTAGAGTTCGAGCCTCGACGGTGGTAGGATTTTCGACCCTAGTTGAATAGCTTCATCGAATTCAACCACTGGCTGCAGGAGAATTCTAACGGCCAGCGGCTCTGATCGATAGCTTTCCGTGGTTTCTCCTATCAACACCAGACCAATACTGGAGCAGAAGGGCTTACAAAAGGGCCGCGGACTATGCGCGATCTTTCCACCATCTTCCTTGTCCTTTCCTCACCCCTTACTTACTTACACACACTTACGTGCATCACACAACCACACA
The DNA here is from genome assembly GCA_011170035.1 of Teleogryllus occipitalis. Lineage (NCBI taxonomy): Eukaryota > Metazoa > Arthropoda > Insecta > Orthoptera > Gryllidae > Teleogryllus > Teleogryllus occipitalis. Next base: position 80,709 of record BLKR01000047.1, on the reverse strand, counting down.
TAACAGGAGTCCAGTCGGAAGCTTAGAGCGCGTACCGCCTTGGACGGTGTCCCGCTGGTGGGAGATACCTGGGTGGGAAAACCTCACAAGCCGACGTTTCGGTCGGCTCGGGGTCTCACTATCGAGCGAGGGGGAAATCACCGCAACCTCCCGTGCTAAAACCTGCATTAATCTTACAGGACTAATGATCATACCAGTTGAGGCCCCCGGTTGGCCTTTGCGGCGCCCCGCAGGGATGGGCCTTAGGGCGCCCGCGCCATCCGCCGCCCTAAACGAGCCCTTAAGGCCGGTCGCGCACAGCGGCATCCTCGCTGCTTGTCGCAGGGCGGAAAGAGATGAAGGGCTGATCAATCCCTCGATCCCGTCGCAGCTTCTCTTCTTCCTTTCATCTGCTGCGTCTGATGACAGAGTTTGCTTCGGTGCTTTACGCTTGCCCCCTTTTGTGTCGCCACGGGATTAGAGAGGCATGAGACAAGAGATGAGATTGGGATTTGGTTTTGGGGTTGTGTAATTTTGATCGGAAGTTTAAAATGAAACAAACGCACAACAAAAATCTTTGCGACTTATTTTAATATTGTAAATACAATATTTTTTTCCCCCTTGAAATTGCATGTCTTTTGTAAGCACCTTCACGATTATGGATTATTTTTATCTTAAATGGTTACTTTTCAAATTTCTTACAATAGTTATCTTCAAGACTGTTCATAATATGTGAACTTCTTCGGCAGAGTATAATAACTTCCACTACGGTGCGTAGATCATGTAACCCTACTAAAATATGTTACCAGAGAATCAAACCAATTTAATGGGTGGATTATATTATATATCTTCACGAAAAATAATGCAATTGATGACGATGATGAAGATATTGATGGTTAAAAGGCGAAGAGAACTTCGCTATAAAAACATACATTAACGTACATTCATATAAAACAACGGTGCCTAGAAAATATGCGAACCATGTGTACTAGAAATTCTTGTTTTGTACTGTGTAATGTTTACTAATATACGAGACGTACATTAACACAAATGTATTATTCATGGCAAATAATCCGTACATTTACGGTACAATAAATATTCTTAGAAGCAAGCATCCAAGATGCACGCTTCTCGGCGGGGTGCAGCGCATCGTTGCCAAATGGTCCTCATCTGTTTCCACGATTTACAGTAAATGAATGTTTCATTCCGTGACCTCTATAACGAATCGCGCTGCCAATAAATATCAGCCGTTTTAAAGGGGTGCTCCCCGATGAAGATCTACGCACTGCGATTGCGGTCAAATGCACAATTTCCTCACAACAATATACAATTCGATAAGTGCTATTTTATCACTGAACGAAGGTCGTTAAGTGAATTTCTCTGCATAATATGAGTTATTTGTTTTTACCAAACATGGAAATTGTTACATTTGTTTTGGTTTTGAACTGTTATTGTTTGTTACTTTTTATCTTATATTGAATTCTTTTCCACGTTTCCATTTATTACAATAATATGGAAATCATTTACTGTCAATTAAGTATTTCAATGTATTCTTATTCATTATTCACAATTTTATTGAGTTATAACACTACGACGAATAATTATTAATTTCTATTTAAGAGATCATAAATATTATCTAATCTAACACATTCGTATTTCATCTCTTCTAATAACAGAAGCACAAAATGTTTTGTCATAGTGCTGAAAGATCAATAATTTAAGTATTTATATTTGCTTTCTTCACATGAATCCATAGTATTGTTTATATATTTTACAGACCGGTAATTCAAATATCCACATAATAATTTACGTAAATTCAATGCCAGAACAAATAAATACGATATTTTGATAAAAAATGTAATGATATAAAAACTTTCTTAATGAGAGTTGCCGCTGCTCATTAATAGCATTTACATATCAAAATATAATACAATTTAAATAAAAAATATAATATAATTTCAACTCACAAATTACAGAGATTTCTCTAGATTCACAATTGTGAAATAAAAATAACGATGATGAACATAGAGATGCACGTTGGAAGGTCAAGAAAAATTGCGGTCATTAATCACTGTATATTACCGAAACATATAACACAACGAATTCAAACATATACGTACAATTTAGAAGTTTATTGATGCACATCTGTGACCTGTCTAAATGCGTTATCTATCACAACCTCTATGTCATTCAGCAATGATGACGTACATTGCTTACACAGCAAGCAGGAAGTTCGAAGAGCAATTTTGATGCAGTCCGTATAACTGTTTCACCAATTTATCTTCCATATTGATCCGAAATGTCTGTGGTAATAAAATTCAGTTGTCTTGACCCTGAATGGAAATATAGTACAATCCTGAGATTTGTTGTTTTTATGTGTACTCTCATTTGGTCCTCATTTATTCTGAATTGTGTCTCAAAGTAGTCAACAACGCATTCCCGGCTCCTGTGGTTCTTTTCCTGAAGAGTGTGTTCCAAAAGATGCCTGGACACTTCCCAAGATTCAATTTACTCGTACAATATGATAATAACATGTGACAAATAATACCAGAAAATACCTGCTTTTGGAGCACCTCTAGTATCATTATCTAATCACGCATACTTTGCTAAATACTTTTATAATATTGTGATGAGAGGTATTGCAAATAAACTTTACTTTTATTTTTTAATAAACTTTCGTTTCTAGGCGTCAGATATTGCGAAAAGGTCAAGAAAGAATGTCATTATTTGCCACAAATTTTGACGTGATAGATTAACACATCAAATTTTGAAAATACCAATTATTTTCGGAGATAATGGAAAAACAGTGGGTTAAAAGGTCGTTATTAAAATATTGGTAAAACAGTGAAAAGTCACGGAATAGAAGAAGTTACTCTTCATATTTAAAGCAAGTGGAACGTCCATCCAAAGTACAAAGGTATTTTTCGTGGTAGGAGACGTAAAGACAGACTACAAAAGTGGTAAAGTCAGAGAAGAGAATCCTAAAGATAATAAAAGAGAAGGGTGGACAGAGGAAAACAAAATTGGCAATAAACATTTTGTAGATGGATAATATGGTCGCATTTTCGTAAAGACATTGTGGACTAGACATTACAAGAATTTCAAAAAGATAATGGTACGTAATGCAGTGCGAGGATAGATCTAAGGAAACAAGTCGAAGACAATCGCGACGAATAGGAAACCACAAGGAACACAAGTGGGCGGGGGCAGAGGAAGCCCCGGCTGGTGACGGGGTGGAGAGCGTGTCAGGGGGCCTTGGAAGTGGGCGTGGCGCGGAAGCCGCGCCGGCGCGCCGGGATGGCAGGATCAACAGACAGGATGAGGTCGCCTCGCAAGACGGTGCGGGAGCCCGGGCTGACGGGATGGCTCGGCGGGGCGCGGACGCCCATAACTGAGGCGACGGCGGCGTACCGCGACGCTTTGGCTCTGGTTATACGAGGCATGAAACGGCCATGGCGCCCACACCGCCTCTCCCCGCCCCGCCCCCGCCGCGCAGCCCGCATTAGAAAAAGGCCCGTTTACGGTCCGCCTGTAAATTCCGTGTTTTGACGTTTATGGCGCGCTGTTCGCTCCCTTAACGATATCGACTTTTAGAGTTGTTCATTTGGACAGAGACATCCCGCCGCCCTGCGTCCTCCGTCCTCCGTCCTCGTCCCTGCGCGAGGACGGCCCGCGCCGCCCGCGGAGGCCGGTGCTGCGACTCGGGACATTTAGTGCATTCAAAGTTCCTTCGTCGGCGCGACCGTTAAGGGCCGCGCCTCATTGAACAGGTGCCGGAATTAACGGGATTTATAATGGTGATACACCAGAGATAATAACATTCTATGGTTTTGTGCGTTTACAGAGAGGACGGTCGCGTGTAATGGGCCGGCGAGCGGGTTCATTAGTCGTTGACCAGCTTAATCACTAGGCGCCCGACGCGGGAAGAATTCCATTAAGCTAATGCTCTAAATAGTAAGCACACTGAATTCGCTTCGCGGCAACGCGATGAGCTATTTCAATTTATTACGAGGCATTAACACCGACGCGCTTTGTTAATTATGTAGGCTCATGGAAGTGCTTGCAAAGTTATGGCGTAAGATGCGTAAGATGCTTTTGTATTTTCGAAAACCTGTCGCAGAGACAGTGATCTCCTCTAGTGCGGCGATGGAAAGGACGGTGGTGTCACGATTCTTGAAACTCTTTCATAGTCAGCTTGTTTAAGTTAAAAATGTTCTTCATCAAGGAAACATTTCAGCATGTGAATAATAAAATATGTGTATCGTTTTTTAATCAAAATAACAATAGGGGTTTTTCTATTGTTATAGTGATTATATAAATATTTCTACACAAGCAATTTCAAAATGTGACAAATTGCATATCACACATTTTCTGGTTTAAAAGAAAACTCAAAAGTTGGGGAACAACCTCATCACATTTCACATATTGACTGTCGACGCTATTTTCACTTTCGAAATTGAAAAGAATGTAAGTAAGAACTTTTAAGAAAAAGAAATGGATTTGCAAAAAGCCATATTCTTAAAATGTGGTGCAGTGAAGATTAAATAATTTACGACAGGAGGAGGAAAAGCGACAAACATACGAGAAGAACCAACTATAGAGCGCTTCAAAGAAATGATCGGCCATTAAGTTGCTAAAAACTGAAGAAACAAAGGGAGAAATATAACAAAGGAAGCGAGGAAAGAAGCTGCGGTTTGCCACGTCTCTCGGCCTATTCGGCGAATGCTGCTTACGTGGGTCACTGGATTTTTCCCTCTCGCGAGCAAAGAGTTTCCAGGCAGTTAAAACTTCATCTGTCTGTGGCCTAGTGCCAGCGCGCCTCTGGCCACGTCCCCGCCCGGCCCTCCGCCTGGACGTGATGCTCCTTTGTAGTTTTCAAAGTGGTGAGTCGCCGCGGCCTTCTTGGCCTTCCAAAGCACTATTTCCGGAATCACTCACTCGTGCTTTCTCCACCACATAATTTCCTTTACCCCCGTAGGGCCACCAAAATCCTACGCGCAGAGCGACCTCCCTTTATTCTATTTCGTGCTTCACAACTTCAAATTCGAAGCATTGCTTAATTGTCTCTAAAAACGCACTTCTTTATCGCGGTTCATCGTCACCGATATCATCATAATTGATTGATTGTTAGTGAATCCGGGCGCATCAACTAATAGGGTCATTATTCCTGTAAGTGTAGTGCATGTTGTTCTCGATAGGTGGTGCTGGTGGTCTTCCCCCACTGGATGGCGACATTGGGTGTTGACCTACTGTCGGGTAGCGATAATTTTTTCAACGAGGTGTATTGTGACGTCGTGGGAATACACAGAAATCACAGACACAAGCTTCAAATTTATGTATAGGTTTATTCACAATATGTACAAGTAATTAATTAAACGTTGGTCGTAGCTCTGACAGACTTTTTCTCCCCCGATCGCAGGAGCGATCCTTAACAATGCAATGTCCGACTAGTGGCCCGCGCCACTCCTCAGCGAGCGCCACTCCTCACACAGCATACAGCTTCGGCGACCTCAGTCACCCGTGGAAGCAATGTTCCACCACGGGGTCTCAACACATGGGTTGCCGTACGAGCCTAGCTCGTCTCCGCCCTGGGAACAAGTTTTGTGCGTTCGCACGAGGTTTCCACTCAGCTCGAAACCCGCCCCCGCGCTCTGCGTTCGCGCTTATAAAGCTCCCAACCACGTGATCTGACGTCACCGTGGTTTTGCACGCGGCCTTCTTGCCGTGCTCTTGTCGCGTTGCCAGGCATTTTGGACATCCATTTCCATGGATTCTAAGAAATTTTCACGCGGCACTACGAGGTAAAAATGCACTGTCCCGCATTTTGGGCATCCCTTTCCCTAGATTCTTAGAAATTCCCAAAATGCCTCGGCGTTTTCCACTTCTGACAGTTGCCTCTTTGTTCTGGCATCCTGCATGCCTCCCTTCTAATCCCCTGTGACGCGGCGTGCACCACCGGTCGTTCTGCGTAGCAGTACAATACGTTACAATATCCCACCGGCGGGGTACCGCCACAGCCGTAACAAGCTCTAAGCTCCCGACCGGTCTTCCGACATGTGTAGTAGTGTAATGCATGTTAGTGTGACTGTAATGGGAGAGGATAGGAAAAGGGAGAGGTAGGAACGATTACGCACGGTCCGTGGCCCTTTTGTTTGGGTACTGCACCGGCATTCGCTTGGTGTTGATCGGAGAAATCACGGAAAACTACTGGTCAGAGCAGTCAGCCGCTAGAATTATCTTCCAAACAGCGACTGAATGCGACCCAGCTGACTAGTGTCAAAAATCCTGCCACCGTCAGGACTCTAACCTGGAACCTCCCGCTCACAGGGACTTCAGTGACATCAGTGAATGCCCTGAGTCATCTCTCCCGGTTCCTAACATCATCTGCATTTCATTTTGCGTTCTGGCATATTCCCAATGAAGGATTACTGAAACACAGCAGAAAGTACTTGCAACTTTTGCGTTCAGGTTCTCTACTTTTTTTTCATACAACGTTGAACTCTTAACATTTGGCACGCCTCCCATCCTCACTTAATTCGCCTGAACTGTTAAAGCCGATTTGTCAGTTCTCCATTATATTTTTATCCTTATGTTTTTCTTCGACTTACTAAAAATTATATTCTCTTTCACATTACGTTCCATTAATACTCTGCATGTTGTTCAGCCTTTGACACAGTGCTTAAACGATTCTCTGAATTATGTAGAGCAACAGCATAACGACTTATCAAAATGAAGCATATTGAATCATATGTTCAATTTTATTCGAAAAGTTTCATTGTCACAAGTTTTTGGCCTCTCTGGAAACATAGTTTGCTGCATTTCCAATTTAGAGATTTTTTATCTGTACGCATGAATCACTTTCTTGACATCATTTAGACATCATTTCTTCAACATGTTTCGCAATTCAGAAGACTCCTGTCTCGCCATTCGCTACTTCTGCCGCCTATTTGCTACTGTCACCTTGCTGTTTTGTCAGCTGTCCCTGTTTTTCTGTTTTCTTTTTTAGAGTTTCCTGTTTAATTCAAATGCCCGGTTTCTTAAGGTCATGCCCTAGCATTCCCGTGGAATTCATCGGAATTCACGGACACAGTCTAATCAAAGGCGCCGGCTTCAAAGTTTCATCCAGGCAGTCACATCGTCCGAGACAACAACTAGTTTGCTGTCGAAATATTACATCTCTCATCTCTGAACTTGGCCGCCAATATCCATTATGAATAAAGCTTACAGAGAAGGAGAAGTAGACGAAGAAGAAGTAGTAGTAGTAGAAGTAGAAGAAGAGGGGGAGGGAAAAGAAGATCCGCGTTTTCCGGTCGCACCCGGGAATTCCCCTTGTGGAGTATTGCATCTACGTCGCGACCACTTGCTCCGCGCCCTCTTGCGGCGACCTCGGCTTGATCGTTAACTTCCCCTCGCACTCATCCCGCCCGGTCCCTCAGAGGGCTTCTCCCCGTGCATAGATTACACTCTCCCATCCGGCTTCCCAACTGCTCGCTCAACAACCCCCAGCCTCCCCCACCTACTCACACGCCAGCCCACCCGTTCCCTCGACCGCCCTCTTGCTCGCCTGCTCGCTCGCAGACTCCCCCACCCCTTTTCCCCATCTAGCGTCACTCGCCCACCTGTGTGCCGATCTGCTACCTCTCCCGCTCGCCCATACGGCTGCCCCGCAGCCCTACTGCCTGCCGGTCTGTCCACCTGCCTACCTGCACGTTAACCCTGCTGCTTTTTACCTGTTCACATCCCACCCCATATCTATCCTCTCGCACCCTTTCATCCACGCACCAACTCGACCGCACTCCTGCTTCTCGTCAATGTATTCCCCACTTTCCTACATAGCCAGTCACCCGTCCATTCACTCACCTGTCCACCCATACGACTACCCGTGGTCCCTTCTATCTGCCCGTCTGTCTACCCGCCTGCCTGCACGTCTGCTGCCCTCCCCGTCTGCCTGTCTGCCCGACTATCTGCTTGCCCACCTGCCTGCCTGCCTGTTAACCTGCCTACTTACACGGCTATCCCTTCCCCACTCTCTACCTATTCTCTCGCCATCCTACCCCCGATCACACGCCTACTCGCTCGCCAACCTAGTCCCAACCTCCCTAACTCCCCACCCACTCAATCACCTGCTCGTTCGATCACCCTCCGCCCACTCAACCATCTGCCCACTTGACCGTCCGCCTGCGCCTGCCTGGATACCCACCAGTCTCTCCTAATTGCTCATCACGTCTCTCTTACCCACCTGCCCGTCTACCCACCAACACAACCGCCCTCCCGACCGCGCACCAGCGCTTTAACCCACCTGGTGTCTAGCTCACTCAGTATCCTGCCCGCCCACCCAACCACCCACCGACTCAGGCGTCCGACCATTCGCATGCATCCTGCCTGTCGCCCGCCCCTCCCCCACCCCCCGCATGCTTCCTCTCCCTCCGCGCTGCGACTGCCACCTCGGGGGCCGGATTAAGGATGCATAAGGAAGTTGAGGCGGCGGGGGCGGGGGCGCGCTCGCAATGATGGAATTGTAACTGCAGGAGCTGCGGAGCGACTCTCCAGAGAGATCTGCTGCGACGTGGGAGATAAGGAGATGACGCCCCTCCTTGTGTCGAGCATAAAGCAGGTGCCGCCCTCGCGTGCTCGCGAATAACAGGCGGTAGTCTCAAACAAAAATAGTCGTCCTATTCAAACTGTCTCTCGTAAAATGTGTGGAATAATGTTTCGGGTAAAGTACTTGAAAACTTCAATGTCTTTCGTATATATTCATAATGAGTTTCATCATCCTCTGAGTGTTTCCGTACCATGATTGAAACTGTTAAGCTTTCCAGAGAAAAGTATCATCAATTATTGTGAGATTTTACAAGGATTAATATTTTCAAAGAATCCAGAAAAGTAAATTCTCGGAAAACTTTCAAACTATTCTACATTACAAATTCAATTTTATTGTGCTTGAAACATTTTTCTTATGGTTTTCAAAATTTGTAGCAGTTTCAGTAAAAAACAAATTCTATTTTCTTCTGTTAATATTCAGGTGAAATCTCTCGAAAGAAAAACGTTTGGTGTGGATATAACAATCTTGTGATGAAAAGCAAAAACAATTATGTATGATGCTTGTGGTAGAATTTGTATTTTATTTTGTGAGTAGGAAAAGTTGCGTCACGAGGGTGGGAGGTCGAATGGCACAATCCTACGAGCGAAATAACAACACATTCACCACGTGTGTCATGCACTTTTTTATACAGACTTACTGATTTTCGGATTAGTTTAAGTCAAGTATTCAAGTCATTAAGGTTAGCAGTAGCTGATGCTGTTTGACGATAGTATTTTGTTTTCTTTGTTGCATTCACTGAATTATCTTATCAGTAGCATCGTCTAACTTTTATCACTAGTGTTAAATATTGGACATTTAGCTCGCTATGCACACACTGAAAGAAATCCTTTTATTAGTGGCTGTATAAAACAAATTTTATTTTGGAAAATTTCTGAAAGAAGCAAATTAGGTTAGGACATTTTTGATCTAAAGCATTATGTAAATCACTCAGAGAGTGTTTTTATCAACAACAACACCAGCGCAGCTCAAAACTTCGTTCCCGGGCTGACCCTCGAGATGGCAGTCATATCCGGTCATTTTCTGTCTTCCTGAGCCCCAAGTCGAGTTAGCTCTCTGAGACTCGTGACGTTTCCGCGTCATGTCTCAGCTGCTTCTGTTCCTCTGCTTCAGCTCCCCTTGTTAGCGACTACACAAGCCACCCCTTCTAGTGTTTCCACTGCATTCATCACATAGAATGTCTTGCTTTGTCTCGTAATGTCACATCCCGCCATATACCACACTACTCTTAATTGCACACATCACGTCATCTAATGGGTTCTAAATAACCCCTCTGATGATCATTTACATCTTCTCTCATTGCTAGACTATATCCTGTTCTCTGCTAGGTATCTCATTTCTTCTCGTTGCACGTGACGACTTGAGGTATCACCGGAAACTGGCAAGAATAATGTGAACAATTGGTTCGTTCTAACTCGTCTTTTACAGTATCTTTTTTCTATCATCTCCTCCCCTCATTTCATTGCCTTTGATCTCGTCTTCGGTTCTCGCCGAATTACGACTACCTTTAATCACAAAGAAGCTTTCGACAGCTGATCTCTACCATAATCTGTAGAGTTCCACCACATATGAACGTTAATCCAGACTTTTAAGATTAATACTATCGAATTTGCAGTACTGGGAGCAGTGATGCTTTCAAATTTGCCAAAGATCAAATTTAAGTGCTCTTAATGGCAATATAAAGAGAGCAACATCACTTTAATACAAGCAATGAACAAGCAGTTGCAAAGCAAAGAATCAAAGGTGGAGATATAAACGGAAATTCTGCCGAGAAAATACCAGATAATACACCATTAAGTCTTCTCAGCACCCAAACCACAAAAGGAAAAGTTTTGAATGAAAGCTTATTCGCAATTATAAGGTAATATTGCACAGAGAAAATACAATTCCGCGGTCTTTTAACGCGGCATTGCAGCATCGCATTTGTGGTCGGCGTCAGACGCACGTTGCCGCTCCCCCGCTCGCCCCCCCCCCCGAACCACAAGTCGCAACCGCCGCCTTCTTCCTCCCCGCCGGGGCTCCTGGCGACGCTATCTGTCCCGCGCTGCGCATTAACGTCGCGTGCAGCCAGCGCGAACAAACGAAGCACGAGTGGAGGGAATTACATAACGCGGCGCGCGGGGCCGCGCGGTCGCCGCCGCTGGCGGTGACAGGTAATCAGAGAGGGGCGAAGCGGCGCGGCGCGGCGCGGGGCGGGGCGGAGCAGAGCGGGAAGGACTGCCACCCGGGCGGGGCAGGCGGGACGCGAGGCAGGGTGGGGTGGGGTGGTAGATGGGGTGGTGAGCGGGATGGAGATGAGGGTGGATATCGGGTAGTGAGCGGGGTGGTGAGCGGGGTGGTGAGCGGGGTGGTGAGCGGGGTGGTGAGCGGGGTGGTGAGCGGGGTGGTGAGCGGGGTGGTGAGCGGGGTGGTGAGCGGGGGGGTGAGCGGGGTGGTGAGCGGGGTGGTGAGCGGGGTGGTGAGCGGGGTGGTGAGCGGGGTGGTGAGCGGGGTGGTGAGCGGGGTGGTGAGCGGGGTGGTGAGCGGGGCGGTGGTGAGCGGGGTGGTGAGCGGGGTGGTGAGCGGGGTGGTGAGTAGGGAGGTGAGAGGGGTGGTGAGATGGGTGGTGAGATGGGGGAGCGGGGTAGTGAAAGTTGTGACTGGCAGTGGGGTTAGCGGGTTTAAGGGAAGTAGGGGGTCGTAGATGGGGTATAACGGGCAGGACCGTATGGGGCTACAGGGATCGGCGGTGTGGAACCGGCGCGGCATGGGCTAGAGCAGAGCAGGGCGGGCGGGGCGTGGTGCGCCGCGCCGGACGGAGAGAAGCGGCGCCCGTTGCGTCAGTGGCGGTCGCGTGCCACTCGCCTCCACGCTGCCTCGCCCTCGCCATCCTACGGCGCCCGCGGGGCCGCGGCCGCGGGGGACCCGGACGCGGAGATGGCGTTGAGAGATGGAGCGCAAGATGAGGCCGCGGCGGCGCAATGGAGGGGTGTCGGCGAGTGGGGGCAGGGGGAGCGCCGCGCAGCCAGGACGGGATTGCGGTGGTTCGGGAGGGAGTCGGCCATGCCGAAGGGACAGGCAGAGGTGGGGTGGGATGGGGTGGTGAGATGGGGCGGAATAGGACCGTTCAGGAAGGGTTGGGGCAGAATGTGGTGGGGCAGGATTGGGTTGGAGCAGGATGGGATGGGGCAGGATGGGGTGGGGCAAAATGAGGTGGGGCAGAATGGGATGGGGCAAGATGAGGTGGGGCAGGATGGAGTGGGTCAGGATGGGGTTGGACAGAACCGGGTGGAGCATGAAGGGGGAATGAGGCACGACGGGGTGTGTGATCGGCTTGGGGCAAAGCAAGGGAGGCAGGAGCAGAACATAGAAAGGACGAGGGAGGATGAGGTGCAACGACCTTCAACCATAGCAATCCAATTCTGTAGTGACCTCGACAATGTTGCTGCTGTTCCACGCCATTAATAGATATAGGAACTAAGAATATGCATTCTAAGAACATTTACAAAAATAAATCCGCTAATAAATTTACGAAGAAAGTAAATGAAGCATATGAAAAGTATTTTACTGTGGTAAATAAGTTTATTTTATAAAGTGATTATTTATTTTCACTTTCTACAAAGGACATTTTCAAAACCTCAAACTAATATATCTAAAATCTTACGTACGTAAATCATGTAATACATGAAGCAATATACACTCTATTCTGCGTTCGGAATTGGGGTTTGCAACTACATTAGTAACCAGCAGCTGAATGTAGAAGAATGTGAAAATATTACAAGACAAAATTACACAATGACAAACATCAGTTTTCAGACGACTGTGTAGTTTTTATGTGTAGATAAGAAGCAAATTCAGGATTTTAGCGCCGATTATTGCGGCTCGTCGCCGAAGAAATAACATTTGGGAGACGTCGGATTTCAAGATTAGACGACGTTTTTCGACTGACGTCTATCTCCACATTCACACGCGCATTCATTCGCTCCCACAGTCCTGAGTCATCGTCTTCACCTGCCTGAATGGGTGCCGTTCTTGCTGAGATTAATTGATTGATTGATGTTTTCTTGTCAGTCAACTGCTATGGTCATCAGTCCCGTAAGAGCAGTGAAAGATTTTATCCCGAGAATGACAATGTTCCTTCCCTGCTAGATGATGAGAAACAACGTAGCAAGGACTAAAGCGCGGACGATGACACGAGAGGGGCAATGGTGGGGATGGGGCGGTGGTGATGGCAATGACAGGCGTGAGGGCGGAAGCGGAGCAGAGCGGGCACGATGACGTGGACGGAGGCAGTGGTGGTGACGTCGCTGGCTGGGAATTGCCCCTTCACGTGCCTCCACCAGCGTGGCACTTCCCAGTCACGACAAGCTCTCAAGCGTCCGAGAAGCTCCCGACTTGTGATAGTGTAGAACAAGTATGTGTGTGCTTGAGGAAGGGGAGAGGATAGAATAAGAAAAAGAACGAACGATCGCGCGCTGTTAATTGCTCATTTTTTAGGGTATTGCTTCCGTATTTGCCTGTTACTGATCAGAGAGACCACGGAAAACTACCGATCAGAGCAGCCGACCGCTAGAATGCTGCTCTAGTCAGTGGTTGTACTCGACCGGGATGTCTGGGTGGTATCCGTCGTCAACGGGAATTGTCACCTAGGATTTTCGTGTCAGAGGATCTGCAGAGAAAGCGGTAATGCTGACTCTGAGCTGACTCAGTCAGTGATTCTTTTTCAGGGAGGTGGAGGAGGGCGGTCTCAAAGACAAGGGTGGGATAGAAGGTGGTGGCGGTTGGGAAGAGAGGGAGAGAAACTACTAGGCAAGGACGAAGGGGAGGGGAAGTGGTGGGGATGGAACGATGACGATGGCAATGGGAGGGGTGGGGGTGGAGTCGGAAGTGGAAGCGGAGAAGAGCGGGGACGAAGGCGTGAACTGGGGCAATGGTGGAGGCGGAGACAGAGGTGGGGCGAGGCGGAACTGACGGCAGTGGTGGGAACGGGCGTGAAGGCAGCAGAAGGGGCAGTAGCAGCGACGGGGAGGGGCGGATGCTGAGACTAGAACAAGGGCAGGGGATAAGCTCCAGAGGTGAACGAGGGGCAGCAGGGTGGGGAAGTAGGGACGTAACGGGTTTCATCGTAAAATGGGGCCGGGAGAGGTGCTGCTAGGATACCTGGAGCGAGGAGCTCTGATTTGGAATTATTGTTATAATAAATTTTACGTGGCAGTGGATGACTTCCTTGGCTTTTTACAGCCGGAACAAAAAGTTTTAAATGGTCTATAAAAACCAATATTAAAATGCAATATAAGACTAGTGCGTATTTTCGTTGGACAATGCGCTAGTTGGAGTGGTTAAAATGAAGCAATCTCACACAAAAATCGTGTGTCTACTGTCAATTTTTGATGAATTTATTATTGTTCAAAGAAAAATGGACCTATTGAGTGAGCTAAAAATACAAGAAATATGTGTTTTTGGAATGCCTTTTCAGTAAAACCTACCGGCAAATACTCGACACGAATCTCAACTTCTACTCGTAAACCAATTACTCATACTCTTTTCATTCAAAGTTTTCATTCAAAATGTCCTTTCGAAATTGTGTATCAAAACAATAGTTTTAGCATACGTGTCAATTAGCCATATCACCGACTAGGAACTGTAATAAATGTTCCATTTTGCTTGTTCTGGAGACAAATGTACTCGGGTATCGTTTATTAGGAAGTTCTATAATCGTCGGAAGTAAGAATCATTTACAAATAAAATGTAAGGAAGTCATTCATAATACGTGAGTTATAATTCAAATTATTTCTAACCTGCGCATTCCCTTTTCTAGATATTTCAATGTTAAAATATAGAAAAAATTAAGCAACGAGACATTTTGAGAAGTTAACTGTTTCTAAGTCCAATCTGTCTTATGGAATTTTAAACGATTCTTCGAACTAAGCTATCACGCTACTTTTCGAAGGGTTTCGGGAAAGAGTTTCAAATTACAAGCATGTCGACAGTTTGCTGCCTGCTATTCATCAGTTTGTTCCTCTTTCCTTTTCTCATCGCCGAGGCCCGCGGGAGTCTTTTCTGCAAATTTCGCAACCGACCGGTCAAACGGATCCGTTCATTACGATTAATTACGCAGAAAGTTAATCACAAAGGTAACTCGACGCAGCAACAAAGACCAATCAAAGGGCCCGTCATCGGCGGCGCGAGCGGCGCGGGCGGTGCAGGGTGGGTGCAGGGCTGCGCGCGCACAGTGGGCGATACGAGCCCTGCAGACGCGCGAAACGTGCACGCTTTTTAAATTTGTTGACACTTCAAATGCGCTACCAAATATTTTTTCGGCACACATTTTTGAATCTTGCTTTTCCTTTTTTATATCTTCCTCCTTTCCTCCTGAGTTCTATTACAATTCCACTTCATCTTTCTTTTCTACATCCTCCTCAAGTTCTATACCCTCCTCCAGTTCTACATCCTCCTCCACTTTCACATCTCCTTACTCAGCTACATCCTCTTCATCTTCTACATCTTCTTCATCTAAATCATCCACCTCCAGGTACATAGCCTCTACCTCTTCTACATCCTCTTCCTCTTTCACATCCTCGTTACACTTCTGCAAATGGTGTCATTTTCCTGCTCTACATTCTTTCAAAGCGACCGTTAGTTCCTTGAATTCCTGAGGGTGAAACATTTACTATTGTTCTCTTCTAATATGCAATCGTTTTTGGAAGGATTTTTGGTGTTTTTTATTGGATCCCACAGTTAACTTAGTGAAGTAATTATATTTTTGACGGACTGTAGTTGAATATGCTACATTTAAAATTCAAGGACAATATAAAATATTCTCGGATGGTTGGAATTCAGTTTTTAAAGAACACAAAATTAAGAAAGTTCATAGAAATTACAAACTTATTTTAAAAAGGGTATAAAGATTCTATCATTAGAAAACTTTCACTGATGGGGAGAAAGAAATTTTCAGTCTCGTAACGTTATAGCAAACCCTTCAATGTAGAAATATGAAATATAATTTTATATTTAGGTCCTATTTTTAGAGAATTACTATATATAAAATAGATGATTGTTTTCCAGTTTGTTAATACAAGACATTATTTCCAAAGTGAGTTACAACTATTTTCTTTTGTTTTGTACTTTTATAGACACTTTTCCATCACACTGACGAAAACCGTTGCATACTATCTTATACTAAAAGGCTGACAGTGAATAATGTTCTTTTTTTGAAAATCTCTGGTTCAAGGAGATGCATCACTTGGAAACTAAGCTCTTCAATTTTTTACCTGCCCATAATCGGACAGTATGTTATTCATACAAAGCCTCTCACATTGAAAGCAGAACGATTTCTACTCTATCAATGTAAAATATAATTTTATTTTTATTTTCTATTAATTACATTTTTTCTTATTATTCGGCATTTTGGGTCGATTGTTCGACTTTGGCAGGCTGATGGTGTCCGCCATGCCTGGGTCTAGTTTCATTCCCACATTTGGAATGTAAGAGAGACATGTGGCAAACATGATGAATTCTCTTCAGCGGAACTAACAAACCTCGTCTATTAGAGCTTTTTTCCTTCATCACACAGCTACAGAAACTGAGACTATTTGAAAAGAAAGCTACAACTCTATTTTTGTCACGATCGGGAATCGAATCCAAGATCGCACCACGGGGAGCGAATACGCTACTTATGAGCTACCTTAGGACTAAGAACATTTTTTTAGAATAGATATTTATAAAATATATTGTAGTTTTCTGCTTCGTTAATTTTTCGTTTGCCCCTACCCGAACTCGGACAAAATGTTATTCGTACAAAACCTCTCACATTGAAGATAGTATTTTAAGTGTATCAATGTAAAATTTAATTTCTTAAATTTCTATTAATTACATTTTCTAAAATTGATATTTATAAAATAGATTGCAGTTTTCCACTTCGTTATTTTTTTTTGTCCCTTCCCGCGTTCCGGAGGGTGCGACCCACTGTGTGCCGCGGCCTTCTACCGCGCATGTGCGTGGGCACCAGCCGCAGCCGCTCGCGGGGGAAAGATTGCCTGCGGCGCAAAAGCCCGCGAGGAGCCGGCGGGCCAGCGAAACTACGTTTCCAAAGTAATTAAAATGTATTATTGAATTGGGAAGTAATCATGGACGTCACATGTGTAGCACACGGCTCCGTTGCTCCCCGATGTAGCGAAGGGAGAGATTCAATGTAAGCGTACGATGCTCTGGGGGAACCAAGTACAGCGAGAAAGTAAATGCGCACGGCAACAGCGGTGGTCGTTTTGCGGAAATTATGTTTCATTGTTCTCGTCAATGGTGGAGTCGTTGGTGTATTCCCTGCGCTAGCTATTGTAGCTACGAAGTTCCAAGAGAACAGTAGAAGAAAAACGTATATAAAAATGAATAAAAATGTGTTCATGAATATTAATATAATTTGTGAATATTCGTGAATGTTAATATAATTTGTTGTACTGATTAATTATAATCCACAAATATGAACAAAGTGGGATAGGTATTTTCTTTCAATACAGGTTATGAACGGACCAAGAGGTTACCGGTATGTTTGTAGTTAGCGATGGCTCTCATTATACTATGACTATACCATACCATATATGACTACTATAATATACCATACCATGACTATACTATACCATACTATGAGCTGGCTGTGTTGGTTTTCGGTGGTGAGAGAATAAATGAAGGAAGACTTCCTACTATTTCGCCAAAAATGCACATCAACTGCACCACTTAACCTGACAACTTCGACCCCATCAGGAACAAGGAGGCGTCGCGCGGCAACATAGACAAACAAATCAGACAAAAATCGACTGATTAGTTGATGAGCAATTACTCAGAAAGAGAAGTAAATGATCCAATATACGCGAAACTTCTTATTCATTTGAAAAGAATCAATTGTTTATGAGAAGTAGTAGTTCCTACGTCTACTCGTGCTGATAGCTATTGGAGCCTTCTCCCTCCGTAGCTTCTATGAGAATCTCTTCGCGTTGTAGTAACAGTTGTGGCCTTATTGGCCCTGCTCATTAGTTGTGGAAATGTCCCCCTCCTGCTTCCCGCCGGAGGAGAAGCTGCCGTGTCCGGTGCTTTTGCAGCTGCCCCACGATGACGCACTGAAGGATGATGGGAGATTTGGCAGCGGCCCCGGCAGCCGCTCCGCGTCGCTGAAACTGCGGAGTGGCGGCGCCGTGCATAATTGATGGCGCAATGAAAGTTGGTGACCGTGCCGCCGCGGAGTTCGGAAGGACGAGCTCCCGAGGACGCAGCGGCCACCCGACCCATCTCGTCTCTCTCGCCACCCCTCCCCCCTCATGAGTCGTCTCGCTGCGTCCGTCACATCCAAACGTCCTCATTCCTCCAACCTGCTGAGTTGCCTAACAGACAGCAGCACTTAAGCACAATTGTCTGCAGGAACAGTGACCAGGTTATAAGGTTCAAGTCACGATGGTGGAGGATTTTCGCTCCTAGCTCAAAATAGCTAGATCGAATTCATCCCTTCCGGGAAAGAATTCTAGCGGCCGACCGCTCTGCTCTGTAGCTTTCCGTGGTGTGATTGTTCAATTCCAGACAAATACCAGAGCATCATCTTAACAAACAGTCCATGTATCGCGCGCGATCTTTCCTTCCTCATCGTTGTCTCTACACACTCACACTTACATGTTCTCCACAACCGTGCATGATGGAAACTAGTCGGTGGTTAATGTTTGTCCCCAAAGTGGCGGTGCCTCGGTGATAGAGATATTTGGGGGAAATCCCGCAATTAGACGTGTGTGTCGGAGCTGAACCTCACGTTCTAGAGGCACAGCATCTCTTCCACAACACGGGATGTAACAACGACAACTCTTAGGGGACTAATGGCCATTGATGTATCCATTAATATCCATCAATCAACACCATTCCTCTTCATCATTACCCGCCTGTCCCCACACGCCCATTCTTCTACACGGTGCCCAATTTTCCTCGCCTAGACTCGTACCTTGCTTCCTTGGTTCTTACAAACACTGATCGATCCCGACTTATCTGTTTGTAAAGACACACATTTTGTTCCTGTTGGGATCAAAATCCAATAGCACGCATATTGTTTTCTCGGAATCTCTTTCTATCACGATGTACAATAAGAATGTTGTTTTTCTTTTCTTTTCCAACGTATTCAAACGCATGCTGCGTCAATGGCAGTCAAGTGCACAGCTTACATCGATGAGATAAATGTCTGGCAGAACGAGAATGACAAGAAAGCATTACAAAAAGGACAAAAGAGAAGATAGACAGTACGCTCTAATTCTTTTGGTAGCAGTTGCAATGGAAAACAGCTCATATCTTTGAAACGCAATGAACGCAAATTTTTCAATGCAGAGAAATGTTATTGAAGTCGGCAAAACCTTAAAAGTTGTTTTCTTCGCACGTCAATCCAAATTCAAATTCTGTTGCTATGTATGTTCATGCATAAATTTATCTTATTACACAAATGTGTGACCTGTATATCCTCAGATTTAAAATGGGAATCACTTATGATAATTTGACCCAAAACCAAAGGTGGTATTTGAAATGAGGAAGGTTAACGATATACAAAATGCCAGATTTATTACTATTTTACGATAAACAATGAGATATAAAGAACATGAAACAATATGTGATATGCATGAAATATATACATCATATAAAATGAACGAAACAGCAAATATTAAAATTCCCTGTTTCTAATTAAGGAAGTTTATACGAGAATTTATAAGGAATTTTGATTCATTGAATATGAATTAATGATAAGGTGATTTGATGCAGATTATATATTGCAGGAAACCAAACCATTAGTCTATTACTTATGATTATAACCGGTCAAATAAAATAATTTTCTCTTTATCAGGAGATTTCTCTATTTCGCCCAGCCTGACTCCGCCTATCGGCAGCCGTGCATTGGGCGTCCGGCGCCACGGACCCTGCACCGCCCTGCTTCTAGAAGTCGTCGATGCCATCTTCCGATATGGTAAAACGAGACGCCCTCCATCGGATTTGCATCGGAAACAGCCGCGCGGCGAGTAAGAGCACGCGAAGGAGAGTGCGGGGGAGGGGGGAGGGAGAGATGGGGAGGCGGGGCTTCGTCAGAAACGGATCCCAAGGAAAACCTCCCTATCCATCCCCCGCGCTGAGGGCGGGCCACGCAAAGGACAGGCCGAAGGGCGCGTGGCTTAAAGGACAAGCAATCCCTCCCAGGCCGTCAACCTCCAGTGAGAGAATCGTGGAATCAGCCGATGTATTCATTACAGATTCCGGGTGCGTCAACTTCTAAGGTCATTGGTCCCGTATGGAGTGTGTAGTGTAGGTAGTGTGTATTATGCAGTGCATGTTTTTATCGCAGAGGTGGCGGTGATTTCTCCCCTACTGTATCGCAAGATCCGGCGCCTACCGAGGCGTCGGTTGATTGATTGATTGATTTATTCATGTTTCCGGGCGCGTCAACTGCACTGGTCATTAGTCCCGTTAGTGTAGTGCGTGTTTCTTCTCGGGAGATGGCGGTGATCTTCCCCCGCTGGATGGCGAGATCCGGCGCCGACCTACCGTTAGCCAGTGGGGTTTCCCCCTAACCAGGACTCTCCCACCAGCGGGGCACCGCCCCAGCCGGGACAAGCTCTCAGCTCCCGACCGGTCTCCCGGGATATGTGGTAGTGTAGTGCATGTTAGTGTAAGTGTGTGTGTGTGTGTGTGTGTGTAATGGGAGAGGATAGGACAAGGAATGGGAAGGATAGATCGCGCGCGGTCCGTGGCCCGTTTGGTAGGGTACTGCTCCGGCATTCGCCTGGTGTTGATCGGAGAAACCACGGAAAACTACCGAACAGAGTTGCCGGCCTCTAGAATTCTCGTCCAGACAGCGACTGAATTCGACCTAGCTGGAAAGCTAGTGTCGATAATCCTGCCGCCGTCAGGACTCGAACCTAGGACCTCCCGGTCAGAGGCGCTGCAGGGACATCAGTTGATGCACTGAGCTACCGCTACCGGTCCGAAGCGTCGGTTTGCGAGGTTTTCCACAACCTGGTATCTCCCACCAGAGGGGCACCGCTCTACTCGGGGAACGTTCTAAGCTCCCGACATATATGGGAATGAAGTCAATGTATTTGTAGGAAGGGGTGAGGTTAGGACAAGGAAGAGGAAGAAAGATCGCGCTAATTCCATGTCCCGTTTATTAGGGCACTTCTCCGGCAGCGCTCCGGCAATTCTTCTTCAGACCGCTGCTGAAATCAACCTTTCTTCCACAGGGGTAGATTGGGAGGTCGCGGATATCGTCAATAAACGAGTGGTACTCTAAGAGTGATAAGTCTAAAATCCATATATTGAGGGAACTCAAATTCACGTTGACTCTCTTAAATTTATCTCTTCTATAAATTTTACTAGAAAGGAGATGAAACCTATAATATTTTTTTCCTATTCACTTTAATTTGTAATATTACTTTAAAATAATAGGATCAAAGATGGATTTTTCCTGAACATTTTCACTGTTTTGGAACACTTAAAAAACGAAAGAATAATTTAGTACATGTAACCTCCAGGGCTTCAGTGAGTTCACCAATAAAAATGATTTAACGAATAAATAACTCATAAACATCAGAAATGTATTTCCCCTATATATAAACGGTGATACTCGTTGTCTGTAAGAAAAACATAATAGAATAGATAGAAATAAT
The DNA here is from genome assembly GCA_011170035.1 of Teleogryllus occipitalis. NCBI lineage: Eukaryota > Metazoa > Arthropoda > Insecta > Orthoptera > Gryllidae > Teleogryllus > Teleogryllus occipitalis. Next base: position 59,481 of record BLKR01000047.1, on the reverse strand, counting down.
TTTTGTAAATGTGTTGTTTCGGACTTTTTCACTTTTTATGTCATTTTCCACGAATGATTTTGATTAGAATGAAAATAATGATCAATGTGTTTTTAATAGCTATACCTACACAGAGAGTTAAGAATAACAATGCCAGTTACAAAAGCATAATAAGACCCTCCGTTTCATCCAATATCAATCAACAGAAATTCCAATATTATTTGTAGTTCAACAAGAGTAAATCCAGTAATCAAAATGTATCGTATAAATCGGTATGTTTTCTATGCGATAGTTTGTAATATAGTTTATAACTGGTTAAATACTATTACCAACAAATAAAGTATGCATGAGGCTAATACGTGAGAAAAATACCCGTGATAATTTACAGTTGTCAGAAACAGTTGGAAGATGTAATGGCATCCTCACGTTCACTCGAATGGCGGTTCAGATAAGTGGTCATAAACACACCTTTTTATGGCGGTAACTCAGGAATATTCGAGAAGTTCCAGCATATAAGATTTTTAGGTACGCCTAGCATCTCATAAACAGGCTGAATGGCGGCGCCAAGTGTCACGGGGAAGAATAAATGGGAGCGCGGTATCGGAGCTCAAAGCGCAGTCGGGAGCTGAGGGGGGATGCAAAGATGAAAGAAATATCGGCGGAGGGGTGGATGAGGAGTCTAAAGTAAAATCAGCATCTTAAGGGGAGGGAATGTTCCGCCTTCTGTGCAGGGAGGAAGAGGGTTGTAAGAGTCCCAATCGGCATCGGTGCGAGTTGAAGAGCGTCTGATATTCGGAGATACGAGCTGAGAAAAGACTCTCGCCAGCGAGGATGAAAGGAAGAGGCAGAAAATATGCAGATGCTGAGAGGGAAGAGAAGTAGACTGGTGCTCAAAACACACCACAGCTGTAATAAAAATGCCAACGGAATTTCCATTGGGAGTGGCTGCACCTGAGAGAAACAAGAGGCCTCTTCTCGAAGTGTCATTCAAGGAACTGGGGCTAACTGTAGTTCTGTTGACAGCCGATGTATAGGCAATATAAAGGACAGTCCAAAAGCTGATATGACGGGATAAAGAAAGTTGAAGAGACTTGTCAATGGTGTAGCCTGTTGATGCTTGGGAAGGTGAATGTTAGCAGTACGTAGGAGAAAACATCAACATATGGATGAAACACGGGTGACACTTATTTGTGAATACGTAGTTATTTGACACAAGGTTATAGAGTTTCAATATTCAAGGAAAAATTAAATTATTTGAACACAACAAAATCTTGAGAGTTAAACATAACAATTGATATGAAATGAAAAAAAAGGATCAGGAACATAACTAAGCAAATGAACAGTCCTCGAAGTTAAAATGTGAGGAGATGACTTTCTTTCACATGTCAGGCACCGAATTAAGGATCGTGCGAAGGTCAATGTAATGAATGAAGAAGATGAAGGATCGTTGAGAAAATTAAAATTTATGAGGGAGAACGTAAATAACTTAATGAACCAATCACAAGCTCAACTTTCAGATTAACAAATAACGTCTGTGGTAACGTTTGTGAATTATGACAGACAAAAACTCCCACATCAGGTGATCACATTGAAGTGTTGAACCTTTGAAAGCAATATCTGTAGCACTGGCAATGAATATACAGACCAACATTCCTAACAAGTTATTGGAGCCTCTATTTACACCAATAAACAGCAAAGCAGCAATCGAGACTAATGTTTGAGTTTTCGGACGAGTTCACTACTGTTTATAACACCATTGTCTTTAGAAAAATCATACAAGCAAAGTATGCTTTTGAAGGATTAACTGTTCATAGATTTCAGATTGAAAAAATCAGCATAATCACAACTGACGGATTTAGTGTGCTAAAACTAATGTTTTGAGTGTTAGAACTGTGAAATAATCAGTGGCTTTTTGTTCCGCTGTTTGGTTGCATTAAGTCGATATACCATTTTAGCGCTAGGAAAAATCAATATTACACTACATTATTACAAAAAGATGTTTACATATCCGTGATTATACATACTTTTTGAATTCTAATGTTATTCAAATAATAGATGAAGGCAAACCGCTTATGGATAAGGTCTACAAGCGATGGATCGCCTCGAAAGGTAGCAGGGAGAGCCGAGGGCTGGCGGTTAAGAGGGCGGTTGTGGCGAGCTGCCCTTCGCACTGGCCGGTCGCGGACCGTGGCGCGTAGGGGAGCTCCTCGTAGATTCTTCCCCGGGGACGCTGCCTAACAAAGCGAGCGCCGCCCTCGATCCGGCCGACGCGCCGCCCCCTCGCCACCCCCGCCCTCGCGCGGGCGCCCGGAAATCGCGCCCCGTCCCGCCCGCACCTCTCGCCCGCCGCTCCCGCGTCCCCCGCCCCATCCCCCGTCTCCACACCCGCCCTCGCCCCCACCCCCCGCCTACGCCTCCCGGCCTTCTCGGCCCAGCCCTCGCCTACGCCCGCGCCCCTCAACCCCCGCCAGCGCCTCCCGCCCCCACTCTCACCCTCGCTCCAGCGCCTGCGACCTGCCCCCATCCCTGTCCCCACACTCGCCCTCGCCCCCCCGCACGAGTCCCCCACCCCCCGCCCACGCCTCCCGGCCTTCCCGGCCCAGCCCTCGCCTGCGCCCCGCTCTCGCCCTCGCCCCCGCGCCCGCGCCGGCGCTGGCGCCCCGCGGTGCCAAATCGAATCACGCGGGGGCTCGGCGGGCGTCGGCTGCGGTCGCCCCCGCTGCGTGGAGGCGGAGGCGAAGGGGAAGTTGGAGGCGCAGGAGGGGTTGAATAGCCAGCGCTGAAGGAGGCGAAGTTGGTCTGGAAGGTGAACGGAGGCGGAGATACAGGCGAAGGGGACGGCCGGCGAAGGCGAAGGTGGAGTGGAAGCGTAACGGAAATGGAGACGCAATCAAAGCAGACATAAAGGCGAGGTGGACCCGGAGATGAAAGCAGAGTGGATTAGCTGGCGGTACGGAGTGGAATAGGAGGCAAAGATGGAGGTGGAGGTGAGTGTGAAGACGGAGATGTAGATAAAGGGCAAGGTGAAAAGCAAGAGACAGACGGAACGTAGGAGGAGTGGAGTTGAAAAAGATCGAAGATGAAGGCGAAGGCAGAGGCGGATGCGACGGCGGAGGCTGATGCAAAGACCGGGGCGAAGGCGAAGATGGAATCGAGGATGCGGAGGAAAATGGAGGGGAAGGCGAAGCTGGAGACGGGGACACTGGCGCAGGTGAGGGCGAAGGCGAAGGCGGAGACGGAGGAAGAGGTAAAGGCGAAGGCGAAGGCGGAAGCGGAGGCGAGGTGCAGGCCGAGTGGTGGCGGAGGTGGAAGTAGAGGTGGAGGGGAAATGGAGATGGAGTGAAGGCAATGGCGGAGGAGGCGGATTAGGAGGGGAAACGGATCGGCGGATGGCCGCGATCTGGTAGAAGAGGCGACACGAAGCGGTCCGGCAACATGAGCGCGAAGCGTAGGCAAAGGCGTGGCGGCGGCGTCTACATCAGAGGTGGCTGTGAAGGTTGTGATTGCGGTGGCTGTGGCGGTGGCGGCGGAGGAGGCGGAGAACCCACAGAATGCGTAGCAAGTAGAGAGAAATACAAGTGACAAATTCAAGCGGTTGCGGTGGCGTGGGACCGCTTGCGCTGAGTGGGGAAGGTTGATTGTTAGTGATTACAAGCGCGTCAACTACTGAGGTCATTAGTCACGTAAGTGTAGTGCATGTTTTTGCATCAGGTGTTCTTTCCTCACTGGATGGCGAGATCCGGCGCCGTCGACCTACCGTCGTCTAACAGATATCTCCCACCAGCTCTAGCCGGGACAAACTCTTAATCCTCCGACAGGTCTCCCGGTATGTTTTGTAGTGTAGTGCATGTTAATGTGTGTGCGCGTGTAAAGGATGAGGTGACAAGGAAAAGGAAGGAAAGATCGCGCGCGGTCAGTGGCCCGTTTGTTAAGGTACTGCCGGGACATTCGCCTGGTGTTGATCGGAAAAGTACCGATCAGAGCAGCCGGCCGCTAAAATTCTCCTCCAGACAGCGACAGAATTCTACCTAGCTGACAAGCTAGTGTCGAAAGCCCTGCCACCGTCGATACTCAAACCTAGAACTTCCCAGTCAGAGGTACTGCAATGGCATCATTTGATGCACTGAGCCACCGCTCCCGGTCTCAGTAGGGAAGAAGAAGGGTAAAGACGCGGCGCATCGGTGCATATGGCAACACCCCGCCAGGAAAAGACGTCCATTTTAAAAATTCTCGGTTAGCGAATTTCATAGAAAATGACTTCAATTAAACTAAAACAGCAGTTAGGGAAGTAAAAATAAATGCAAACAATAACATAATAATATACAGTTCTGCCTAGTAGAACTACTAGAATTCCTAGAAATACGTTAGAATATTAAACTTTTTCTGATTTTCCAACAATTATGACAGGTAAATTGTCTAGAGAAAAGGAACGTGATTAGCTATGAAAATGAACATGTGAAGAGTTATACCTGTATAACAAACGGAAATTACAAAGTATTCTTGTAACGATTTTTGGGAGATAATTTAAGAGACGAGGATGACAAAGATGGCGATGATGGTGTTGTCAAAATATTGGTTACTGATTTATATTGAGATGTGAAGTAAATAATTAACAACGGTCGATTCAATCTAGACATTTTTGAAATAATAATGTTTAAATATTTGAACGCTTTGTCCTTGAAATTTTTGCAATTTATTTTTACACTTGTGGGGCGTTTTTACTTTTCAGGGTTTTATATGCTATATTTATACATACTGTTTACCGCAATAGGAAGAGGTCTGAGGTTATCGCAGGAAGGGACCACTTAATATTGTTTCAAACGCTTTGAGGAAGCCTAATTTGTTTAAATATTTTCGATAAAAAAGTAATATTAACGCCCAATTAATATGTAATTTTTTTAAAGTAAAAGTGCTGAAGAAAAGTGCAGTAAGTTATTAAAATGACTTGAGTGTATTCGTGGGGAAAGATAAGCTGAAGTTTCGAAATTGAAATGACTTGTGCCTGGGCAGAATTGAAAACTGATTGTAAGCGGGATAATAATTTTTTCAATCGTTCTCTTTGTACATGATTGTTTTGTATTTACCAGGAGGCATTTATTTCATGACAAAGAATTTTATTTTTTATTGTTTCAAGTTTGTAGAAATTTGTTTTAGCTATACCTCCGCGTACAGATCAAGCATAAATTAAAGAACTGTAAGTTTAAGATGAATGGTAGTTGGTTAATTGTTGTGTTGTTTATGGTCAATGTTTGAATGAAATTTAATCATCTTAACGTAAAAAAGTTGATCTGAATTCATTTTTTTACGTTCTATGACTTTAGCCAGCGTCTTACTATACTTCTATACTTTGTAAAACACATATTCATAAGTAATATAAAATTATAAATTGCAATAATACGATTTCGGATCCACTAGGACTTTTATGAAATGTTCCAGGCTTATTAATCAGAAAAATAGAAATTTTTTTAAGATCATAAAATTTAAATACTGACAGAACAGCAGAAATACAGCGAGTACAATAAAAATGAATTTTAAATGCTTCATCGTGATAATCCACTGATTTTACTCCTTTGTTCTCGCATCTCCGATAAGAGGTCCTGTCATGGTAAATTAATGGGTGTATGCACTGCGAAACCATTGATATAAATAAAAAGATTGCATTAGTAAGAGAATTTCTGGATAACATACAGTCAGCCCTTGACATTTCGCGGTTATCTACGATACCGAACCCACCATTACACAATTGGACCCGAAATATCTCGTGGGTTATCAATACGCCATCGAAATAAGTTACAAAATTACGAGCACGAATCGCAAATTTACCACGATGACATTCACCCTCGCGACCGCCACAAAAGGGGTGAACGTCCGACCGCTCACCCGCCCTCCTCTCACCCGCCATCGTTCGCAGCGGATAAGCGCACCTCTCTCTTCCCTCTGCGCGCCCTCCGCCGCCGGATTATTCCCGGCGCACTTCGCTCCCTCGGCCGCGAAATAGCTCTTTTCAATTGGCTGCAAGAACCTGTGTTCCCTGTTTCTACATCCTTCTGTCTGACAGTGTTCGGAGGCTTTCTTACTGATTGATTTTTTCGTGTTTCCGGTCGCGTCAACTGCTTTGGTCATTAGTCCCGTTAGTGTAGTGCATTTTTTTCTTGGGAGATGGCGGTGATCTTTCCCCGCTGGATGGTGAGATCCGGCGCCGACCTACCGTCAGCTAGTGGGTTTCCCCCTAACCAGGACTCTCCCACCAGCGAGGCACCGCCCCAGCCGGGACAAGCTTTAAGCTCCCGAACGGTCTCCCGGAATATGTGGTAGTGTAGTGCATGTTAGAGTAAGTGTGTGAGTGTAAGGGGAGAGGATAGGACAAGGAAGAGGAAGGAAAGATCGCACGCGGCCCGTGGCCCGTTTGGTAGGGTACTGCTCCGGCATTCGCTTGGTGTTGATCGGAGAAACCATGGAAAACTACCGATCAGAGCAGCTGGCCGCTAGAATTCTTCTCCAGACAGCGACTGAATTCGACCTAACTGAAAAGCTAGTGTCGAAAATCCCGCCGCCGTCAGGACTCGAACCTAGGACCTCCCGGTTAGAGGTGACATCAGTTGATGCACTGAGCCACCGCTCCCGGTGCTTTCTTACTATTTTAGTTTTTTCTATCTATTGTGTTCACAAATTTAGTAGCTTCCTTTTTCATTTTATGAATTACATATCCTTCTTTGCGGTTGAGTTTAGCTTAGAGTCAGCACTTCCGTCGCCTCTGCTGCGATTCTGACCGGGAGGTTCTCGGGTTTGAGTTCTGACGGTGTCACATTTTTGACACTAGCTGTATAGTTCGGTCGGATTCAGCCGCTGTCTGGAGGAGAATTCTAGCGGTCAGCTACACTGACCCATAGTTTTTCGTAATTTATGCTGTCAACACCCGGCGCATTTCGGAGAAGTACCTTCACAAATGGGCCACGTATCGGGCTCGATCTTTCCTTCTACTCCCTCGTCGTACCCTGTCTCTTGACACACATACACTTACATCCACTACACTACTACGTATGTTGGGAAGCCCATTGGGAGCTTCGAGCATAACCTAGCTGGGGCGCTGCCCCAATGGAGGAGATACCTGGATGGGGATATCCCCACGGGCCGACGAGTAGTTCAGGGCCGCATTTCACATCACGGAACCATTGCCACCTTCCGGGATAAAATTTTCAAAATACAAACGGGACTAATGACCATAGCAGTTGACGTGGTCGGAAACATCAGTGCATTAATGTATCAATCAACGAATCTTTCTTAAGTGTGAATGGCGAGGGGAAATATATTTGTATGTTGTTAGTCTAAAAAAGAGATAAAGTAATGGTCTGTTGAGTCATGATATATCCTCCATTTCTTTTGAGTTTGAGTTCACGTTCATATGCAAGGCAGTAGCTACCAAAACAAACTGGTAGTTACAAAAAATTAAGTAAAACATACTATTGGAAAAGTATTTTCTTAACGTACGTTTGTGTCTGTCCTGCCCTCAGATCAGATTGCGGAAAATATCCGGATACTTGTCATTTTCATAGAATAACGTGTAGGTTTGCTTATATTTTTCTTCAATTTTTCTTGTGACCCATTGGCATTTAACCCCCCAAAAATCAAATCAGGTTACCAAATGATAACAAACACTTCTTTTAGAAATGCTGTACTTGACGTACCTTTTTATTGAATACCTGAGCAAATTTGATATTATGGTGTTTTTAATGTATTTGCATCATTTTTCCCAGACAATTATTAAATGAAACATATGCAGCTTGGAATTTAATATAATGACTTTGTCTTTAAACATTCATGATAATGAAAGGAAAGAAATAAATATAATTTTACAGCACTTTGCTATCACGATTCTAAATAGTAAAGTGATTCTTCTATAGATGCAAGAAAATGCGCACTTATATTACATAATCAAACATTGAGGGTTTTTAATGTATCCAAATTTTGTCACAGTATATAAACAACTAGAAAATACCCTGTATGGTATTAAGTTTTCTCAGGCCATCCCAAGTAGAAGTGACAAAAAAAAAGCCCCCAAAATACAATACCCCACGTAAAAAGCAATCAACTACAATAGAAATCCAATTCCCATCATCATTCAACATTTCCATATTCAATAATAAAATTTTGCCATCCCTCCCTGTACCATCCTTTCGCACTCCCTATTCCTAGTTCTATTTAAGAGGTCTCCATTTTGTCATAAGCTCACCCCAAGCGGAAAATGCATATGTATATGCCGCATAAACAATAAAACCGAGAAGGCGTGACCAGCCCAACCGGTCTCCCTATTCGCTTTCCAACTCCACTCCATGGCAGTGTTCTATTTGCTTTGACCTGGATGCAGGCCTCGGTGCTTCGTGCCCCCCCCCCCCCCGCTGTGCCTCCGCGGCCCCGACGCGTTCAAGTCCGCCCGGCCGGCGCGGCACCGCCGCAGAAAAATTGTATTCATATTTTAAGATAAAGGGCTCGGGCGGGCGGGCGGCGGGGTCTCCTAAATTTATAGCGAAGTGCGCGTTTTAATACAGTTCGGTGGGGGCGGGGGCGGGGGCGGGGGCGGGCGCGGTGGCGGAGCGATGCGCGCCCAATTAAAAAGGGCGGATGGAGGCTAATAAGTTTAACAACTCGCAACGTGAATCGATCATCCAGAGCGTGCGTTACCGGGAAGCCTCGGCGCCGCGCCGCGCGGGATCTCGCGTTAATCTTGTGCGGAAAGTAATGGCTCCTCGTTTTTATCCGCCCCGCCCCGCCCCTTCTCCCCCCCCGCCACGAGGCCTCGCTGCACCCGCTGTGTCTTGGGAAAAAATACAGGTTATGATCGACAGGTTTTTTTCGGTTGATTTCGTTCTTCAGAGTTTTCGCGTTATTTTTTTTTACCTCGGTTGAAACAATTTTTGGAAATAAAAACACAGACGAATTTGCCTTTCAAAAAGAGATAAATTTAAGATAAGTATTCAGTGTGAAGCCGTTTTTCAATGTAATTGATATGGTATTATATTGTTTACTGAATCCCTAGGTCTTTTAGTGTTTTTATGTTACTATTTGGTCAGAACAAATTATAATCAAAATACGTTGCAAACAATTTGCGAAATAGTGTTTGTTCTGTATTATTGGCTAGGTAATGCTGCTTTTCTAATAACAAAAATAATAATCGTTCTGTTTAGAACTTTTTTCGAAAAAGCAACAACAAAGTGTTTATTTCAATGACTAGTTATTTTAACGTTTATAACCGTCAAGTAGAAATGAAAATGAAAATGGGAATAACATGAAACTATCATTTTGTAATGACCAGCAGCCCTGTCCACGCCCCCTCGCACGAAGCCCCATGGACCGTCATCCCCCCCTCCCGGCGGGAGCTCCCCGCCCCCCATGCCCCCCGGGCGCGCCTGCCTCACCTCGACCCACCCGCCCACCCCCGCGCTCGGGGGGCTGTCGGGGGCTGGGTTGCCCCTGCTTCCGCCCCACTTAGTGCTGGCAAATGTTTGGATTAGGGGGCGATTGTCGGCGGATTGTTGGTGCGCCCATTTGTTTCACGTCAGGGGAATTATGGATGCGGAGGTGCGCGGTGTTAGTTACTGCAAACAAAAAACCCTCCGCTGAGTGATCGGGGTCGTGAAGAATACCACGAGGGGGGAAGATCTTTGATAACTTTGAAGGAAATAATGATTACACATTTTATAAAAGTTCTATCTTGTGAAGGAGTTACAGAATTAAAATTATGTAAAGATACATATATTTTTTCTTAAGTTTATTGGGGATTAAAATATTGATACGAAATTGTAATTTGAAACTTGAGATATTTTGGACTACAGATAGCGTAGCAAAAAATGATTTGTGTTAACATCGTATTTCTTGGTGAGATTGTATGGCATTAAATATTTCATACTGTATAAAATGATACAGAGACATTCGTTTTAACTTATTTGATGATGTAATTAAATGTAATATCAGCATACAAATGTACACTTTTTAAGGTGCCAGGTGCTTTTATTTATTAACGCCAACGAATACTTCTGATTTTATAGGCAAACGTAAATTAAGTCCAAAACGTTAGAAATGATGTTTCAGATTTGTAATTAAAAATTAAAATATATCTGGAATGTATAATTAATACGTTGCAATAAGTTACAATTTCAAAGGTTGAAGACGACTATGTAGTTTTATTCTACATAGTACAATGTTTTAATGACAATTTTTTATAAAGGCATCTACTGTAATTGACAATGTTTCATTTTCTATATGATTGTAAAACTAGAGTAAGAGCTCCACAATTTAGCGCTATTTTACTCATTGGCAAACAAACATCAGAAATGAAAAAACGGTGTGAAACCGAGTTTCCAACTCAGTAAAAGCACATCGTGAAGATGGGAATGAAGCATGGCTCTCCGCTTCGTCTAAGATGAGAAAGGCCAATCTCCTGAAGTAGCCAGGCGTTGCAAAGACGTGGGCGGCGGGCGGCGGGCGTGGAACTTACCTACGGAAAAAGGACGCCGGTTCTAAACCAACTTCCTTGACAATGAGAATGAGAATGAGAGAGCGAAAGAAATGCAGGGGTTGGAGGGCAGGAAGACGAGCATCAACGAAGTGTTGCCTCCCGTCTGGTTACTGTCAACTGCCAACCAAGAACAATTTTGTAAACCTGAAAAAATCTCAGTTAGTGTCCTTTCGAAAGTTGTGTTTTAGTAATCCTCTGCTGCTTTGATATTGCTTTTCAGTTTCCTTTACGACTGTTTGAAGCAAATTAATTCACTAAGAGTAAGATCTATTTGCTTTTGAAGTTTTATGGAAAAAGGACTAAAAAGATAAAATAAATTTTACACAATATGATATAATTATACAAAAATTTGGTGTCATTCAGAACAAAATTTCAAAAAAAAAACAAACTAGAGTACTTGTGCCAGAAATGTCGCATGTTAAACTCCACCCTAACTTTTCCTAAGTTAAACTGAAATATGGGAACGTGTGGTCCGTTTCCATCGTAGTTTCCTCCACAATTAAGTACGGCGCTCCTGTAGACCATGGCAAAAGGTTAAACAAATGGTTGCACTATGTGCATAAGAAACAATCATCGATATCAAGCAACTATTGCCGCGAGAGCAAATCTTGAATTAATAATTATCCAAATAAACGTCGTTAGTCTACGCAAACCACAGATAGAGCAAATATATAACCATAGAAACCGTAAACCATAGAAAACGTAAATATAAGATGGAGGATTCTAAGCGTTCTAGGCGTGCCGTCACAAAGATGGCCACCAGCACCAAGGGCTGAAATATAGGTCATTAAGGAATACATTCTGTATTCCTCTATGTATATACGGTATTGGTAGTATCGATGAGCAACAAACTGCCTGTAGATCAATATTTCTTCTTGATTGTCAATATATGTTTGTAAATAAAGGTATCCAAATTTTGATATCACATAACTCTATGTGATGTAAACTACTCCCAAAAATAAAAATATCTTAATAAAATCCATAACGGCAAAACTAGGTATTGCTCCTGACATATTTACCAGGTTTTAGATTAAAAGATTCTAATTTAACAGACTCTGGGACACGTCCATCTGTTCTTTTATACAAATTGATTTTCGGGTTCAGTATTGCATGTATCTACACCAACACCAATCTTAACCACCTATATAACAGCAATAAACTTGAAACCTGTCGTGAGTACGAAGTTACTACTGAAAATCGCCTTAAATACGGATTTTACGACCGATATTTTATATATTGTTGAAGTGATTCCAATACGTTTATACTAAAGTATAGTACGATAATTCGAATCTTCAACCGTCAGTTACCTGCTGACGTCATCTCCAACTGAATATAGCCCACAACACTTCATTTCGTCACGTCACACTTCATCACGTTTTTCATTTCGTCAATTGAGTGAAATGGGGTTGAGACTACCCTTTCGTGTTTTGTGATCCTGTTAATATGCAACCGGCAACTCTAATTCAGACTTATTTTACATACATTTTCTTTCGAAAATATAAACCATAAACATAATATCAAAATTAAGGAAGTGAATGTGTTTTGCTGCCATTCGTATGACTCTCTCTGAAGAGGTTTGCGATTTTGTTTTTAGTTTCCGGCTTTACCACGTTTACGAGAATTAGTAATAGTTACTGGGTGTACGAGAGTTAATGTTGTAATACATTACATTAATGAGGAAGTATTATATTACTGAGGAGAAACGGCGCCTTTTTTCACCGAAAAACTTTTGACCGGACCTGGTAATAAAAAATTTAATAAACTTTGTTCCTTTACGTATTAAAATATTTACACGTTATGTGGTCAGAATCCAGGTTTTGTGGGTCCTTGATGCCGAAAAATGATTGGCGAAGCGTCTGATGTGACAGAGCCTGTCTGACTGAGGAGAATGCTATCGCCTAAATCACTGAGATCATTTTCTCCAATATTGATAATTCTTTATCTATCAGGGCGAACTCAAGGCCCTGCGAGTTTGAAACGGATATTTTGATTTGGGGGGGGGTACTTTACAGAAATTCTCAACATTTTAGAAATGATCTCATAAGTGGCTCCATTTTTTTTATTAAACGCAGTCCTCGCTTAGCGTAAAGAAAGCGTAGGTCTCAAAATTGGGTAAAATCACTGATTTTTTGAGAATTTCAAAAGTTAAAAATTTGTTCGGTATCTTCCTTCAACAACAATATTGAAGATGTGAAATGAAGAACTGAATGAAAGCTGTTGTTCAAAGACAGATTTTGAAATAACGTCTTTTTCGAAAAAATGAATAATATTATCCTAATTCTGTGTAAAATGGATGCAATTATTTTATCAATAATGGGGCCAAATTTTTTCTTTAATTTTTTCCCTACTCAATATATCAAATATATCAAAATTCGGTAAAAGAGCTGGTGTTGGTTCCATTTTTGGGTAACACTCTCAATTTTCGGAAATCGCAAAACAATAACGTGAAGAAAACACAATATTGATGATAATGATTTTTTAAATAAAATCTATTCTAAAAATAGATTTTTAAATAATGTAAGACAGGCTCTGTCACATCAGACGCTTTGCCAATCATTTATCGGCATACACAATTTTTTGAAAAAACTATTTTCCCATAATTTATACCTGATATTAATGAAATTTATTTTTCAACAAATCTGAAAAACGAAGCCAATTTTTTTACAGGTAGAGCAAATAACATTTGAGAAAGGCGTACGTCTTCTTTATGTTGTTCTTAGAAATTTGGAAAATTGCCTACGTTTGAAATAATGCGAGAAACCATTAGATTTTTTAGCGTCAAAAATGTTGAGTAAGCTTGCGACTGATGGTGTAGCGGTAAAATGCCTGATGTGTTAACTCGAAGGACGTGAGTTGGAATCTCGCCGCGAAGAAACAGTATTTGCTGGTAGGAAACACTTTTGCAGGTTCATTTAGTAGTACAGTTGCACATATTGTGAGATATCTGCAATTTACAGGAAATGTGAGAAAATAAGTGCTGTTGTAGCTACACTAGTTGCATGGATTCGTACTCCAGTCATCACTTGGAAATATCTTTTGTGAATTTTTGTTTATACGCCTTGAATTTTTTTGCCCATTGATCAGTTCTTACAAGGGACCACATTTCATATGTGGGATTTTTCTTTCTCATTTTATATATGGGGTAGTTGATTTTTTAATTTTCAAGTAGAGTTAGAAATATTTTCGGTTTACATTTGTAGTTTAGTCTTGTTCAGACTTTTGGCTTAAAAGCAGTAAAAATTCTATTGAAGAAAACACACACTTTTTTTCCAAAAAGTAGCAATCACACTACTTAAAAACAGCAAGTAAAATACTCTCGTAAACAATGCTATAAATTAAATATTTTGTCAAAAACAGTCTTCACAAATACTGTAATAATATACTACATAACAAGTATCTATGGATACCAATAATATCAAAACGTTGTGACACAGTGTGTATGATAATTCTGGAGTAGCCGCCGTAAGAGAGTAAGTTATTTTATTAAATAATAAAATATTTGCAGTTTTAGCCAAAATAGAAACTATTTAATTGTTTTTTTATTTCTTTTCGAATTACTAGGTATCTAGCGATGTAATAGACATCTTTCATAAAGCTTGAGGCTGCATAGTTTTCTTTAAATTTTTGCGACATCTGAAATTAGTAATAAAGTTGAGAAATGGAGACCTTGTCTAATAAAGCAAATGTACAGGCTTCTAAAGTTTCTCGAGTGTCGTTGTTTGAAGGCAAACAGATTCACTAATACTTTGCCTAACAACTTCGTAATGTCGTTTTCCAAAACAAAACAAAAAAATACTTTTTTTCACTATGCAGTTTTCCTAACAGTTACCTCTTAATGTCCAATATTTCTAAATTTAATTTTTTCTACACTTTTTTTCCATGTGTATTTTCCCTAACTTTCCAATGTTCAATTTCTCCACCATTATCTTTCTTTAGTTTTTTCAGATATTATACTGTGTTTAAAATCCGAAACATGTTAATAAAATACTTCCAAGAGGCCTCAGGAGGGAAGTACTATTACTATACACAATAAAAGTATGAAATTTTATTAAGCAACAAGGAACAATTTTCATAGGATGACTATTATTCTTATAGGTAAGCACAATTTCAACTCGTCCAGATTCCTAACAGATTTAAAAAGAGCAAGCAGATACGAAACATCAATGAATAAATTTTCTATGGGCTAAACTATCAAAGCACAGCCTAAAAACTACCTTGCATGCCGAGTGGCAGGGAGGGGGCGGGGCCGAGGGCTGTGGCGGTGGCGGTGGCGTGCCAGCGCTGCGGTGTTGGGGTGCTGAGGACGGAGCCCGGAAAGATCGTTGGCGAGTAGTGGCGTAGGCGGTGTAGGAGGCGGCGGAGGCTGTTGCAGAGGCGATGGAGACGTGCGTGAAGGAGGCGTTGGAGGTAGAGACAATGTTGGTGGAGGTGGAGGTGGCGGAAGTAGTGATAAAGGCGGTGGCGGGATTGGACCGGGAGCTGAGGAGGCGGAAGTGGCTGGGGTGGGGGCGAGTGGTTTCGGTGCAGTGTCTGGGACGGGGACACCAAAGTAGGAGGGGAGGGCGGGGTGTGTGAAGTGGGGTCGGCGCGGGTTGTTTCGGTGCAGTAACTGAGACGGGGACGGCAAAGTAGGAAGGGCGAGCGGGAGGAGGTGAAGTGGGGTCGGGGCGGCTGGTTGCGGTGTAGTGACTGAGACGGGGGCTCAAAAGGGGGTGGGGAGGGCGGGGCGGTCGGCACGGCGCCTGCGGGGTCGCCGCGACGCAGCGGAAGCCGCTTAGCGTCTGTCTGTCTGCTGGGCCTGCCCGCTGCCTCACCCACCGCCCTTGGGCCAGCGCCCACCATCCAAAGGGTAAAGGCGACAGTCTCTGCTACTTCCGCTGTCCGCCTTCGACGCTCGACATGAGACTCGCGGCCCAAAAGGTTCCTCTAGAGGCGCACCTCTCCGAGTTTCACTCGAATACTCTGCTTGTCTAGATCCTTAAATCAAACAGCAAGGTAGAATTTGTTGTCTGAAAGTACTGGTAATTACTTTCTGGACAAGTCATTGAAGGTAGAAAAAAGATAAGAAGAAGTATAAAATGATGGAGGAGACGAAATAGGATAACAAGGAACTGAAGAAGAACGATAACGAGACTTATTAAAAGAAGTATAATTAAAAAAGGATCTTTAAATCTATTAATTTTTTATATCGTTACCTTAATATTCAATGTATTGCCGTGTATCCAATTAATGAAAATGTTCTTGTCTTTCTGTTGTATTTTGTGCGTAATATAATTTCAGCTCACTTTCAGCTTTACGCGCCCAAACAACACGCCCCTTTCACAGTATTTGCAACAGCTGTAAGACTGCTGCCGCTAATACCAGGCAAAAATCTAATTTTTTCAATGCAGTCAAGATGTGAATTACTACGCCGTTTTACTGGCGAGGCGATCGTTTTTGCAAGCACTCGGCAGAAAATTCTCCAACAATTGTCTCTCGTGGCGTCATATGAATAGACGCGTTGTATTTCCTGGAAGTCCTGACAATGGGAGTGTGCTTACGCGCCAATAACTCTCAGCTGAGGTTGCAATACCAACCCTACATAATTAAACTGATAGTCGATAGCATATATACGTGCATCTTAACAGTTTTTACTTGAGCGAGGTGAGTCACCACGAAACTGTTTCGGCCACCTTCTTTTTATATAATGCTATTCTATCGCGCCTTCATTTGGAAAGACGTTTAATTCTCGGAATGTTGACAACTCCACAGCGTTTCCAGTATCTGACGCGATCTCGCGAGCGTCCATGAAAGCAGTTCAACTCTTCAACTCTTAGTCCTTCCAAAGAGTTTCATACGAAAGATGTCCTTGTCTTTATCTCTGGAAGCTAAACCGCGATTTTTGAAGAAAAAAAATTATTATAAGTCCAACGCGAGACGTTTAAAATGCATGCTCTTTGCAGTTAATTAGCACCAAAGATTTGTTATAAATTATTGATTTCAAAGTATGGCGCCAACTTTGAATTAATTTTGGCCGCCCATGTGCCAACATACTTTTAGAAGACAGATATTTGCAATCGGAACATGTGACAAATACTACTATGGTCTTTAAATTTGGTGGATGAATACAACATAGAGTTTTTAAGTTCGTCTAAATTAGTGTACACACGAGATCTTTTTCTCTTATTAGTAAGTTCAGTTTTTCACCTACTGTATTTGTAATAATGTATTCATCGCAATTTGGTTGAGTTCTGAGAAAAGTGCTAACTGACCAGCCAATTCACGAACTAAATTTCTCCAGCCACAAGATTTGTTTTTCCATAAAATGATACTGTATTTCAAACAACAGAAATGTAATTCAAGCCATATTCAGAATATTATCAAAAACAGTTCAACCTCTGGTTAGTCACTGTTGTGAATGTTTGTTCTGTAGTATTTACTTCAGAGATTTTGTTCCACAGGACATCATGTTTCTGTTTTACTCTTCTATTATTGTTTCAGCTCCGTAAATTCTACTGATAACTAATCTTTAGTTCCTTCTGTAAATATCACTCAAGTTTGCACTTACATTAAAAGCTAATTTTAAAATAAAGTCTTTATGCAGAAATTGTGCCACGTGAAAGCTGGACAATCGCACCACAATAGTTTCAATATTGTGATAATTGTGGTCATTTTTTCAGTGACTGCTAATAATGCAGAAATAAAATAAATATTCCCAAAACATTAAAATAAAACATGTCTAACCTTGTCTAGCAGACCAATTAGGTCCAGAAGTGAGATAATGTGATTAAAAGTAATTTCAAGTCAACCATTTGATTCCGAGTGAATTATTAATATCTCATAGTTTATGAAATTAGAATTGATTTTGCAGTGCTCCGAACAATTTGAAAAGTATATGTCACATTGTTTATGTTTAACATGTCTCTCAGGTCTCTTAGACCCATCAAGCACCTCTAAGGATTAAAATAAAATGTTTCTTTAAAAATTACCGGTTACCCTTCATTAAATCTTCTAATTACTACAAAGTATTTCCAAAATTAAAATGGTTAAAATAAAACCTCGACGACTGATAGGTTTCTAAAGTGCTCCATGTACCAGGAGCGGTTTGTAGCATAACAAATCATGAATGTAAGCGAACAGGTAAAGTACAATGTATGTGTGTGTGAGAGAGAGTGTGTAAATAGATGCTTCTAACTAGCTTAGTGCGATGTACTCAACATGTGTTACACACTGTGCAAGTTGGCTTACGTAGCGAACGCATTCACTGCCGCAGCTGTGTGTACGCGTCGGATGCAGGGGCAGACATTGCAGGAAATTAATAGATATGTCGGATGCACAAGGATTCTGAGCATAAACTCGAAAAATTGGAGATGAAAGGAAATTGAATAAAGAGTGTTTGCATGCGGAAAGAGTGAAGTTTTGTAGATATCCGAGAAATACACGCTAGAACATACCACCATGAGAGTGTTTAATAAGAACAACCAATCGCGATCTTCCCTTCATTCGCGAGAGAGATTTTCAGTGTGTAATGTTGGCATTAATAGTGACATGAAAAAATTAATTTTGAGAGAGCGTTCAACTATTTTCAAGGCAAAAGGGTATGTAAATTTACAAACATTCGATACATGAAAGAGCCAGGAAAATATTTGCTCATCATTTTCTACTATCGCCATCACGCCGACATTTAAATATAGTATATAATTTAAGCGATCTCTCTAGCGCTCTTATAGCAGAGCTCATATATATTAATATTAGAAAAACTATAAAATTAAATTATTAATGAACAGTATGTCGTAATTTTGTATGCCATTTAATTCTGAAATAGAAATAGTTTGTATACTTTAAAGGGAGATTCCAACAGATAAATAAATAATGGATGAAAATTATTGCAGAACAAATTCAAATTATACATTATCTAATATTAGTGTGTAAAACTTTCTAATCTGTTTTTACAAATAGATGTTTTTAACTTAAAATGACGCTACTACAAGATTAAATGTGTACAAAAAAATCTTTGAGAATTTTGAAGGTTGACAATGGTTATAATTCAAGAAAATTAAAAAATATACTTGACGTTAAATCATAAATAATGTCTAGAGTGTGTCCCTTGAATTTATCTCAAAGTGGAAAAAGCTTCCAACTAAAGTTTCGGAGAAAATTAAAGTGCCCCCTTTAAGTTTTAAAACTTTCGCTCGTTGCCAGCCCGATCTTCCAGATAATCCAGAATATAGCTCGGCAACTCATGAAGTGAACTTGGAGCCGTGTTTCCTCGGTAAACCAAAGTTACAAGGGGCTATTTTGTGATTACAAAGGTGAGTTTCTACAAACTAAAGCGAAACTTCCTTAGAATCACCGATACGTTTCTACTACAATACAGTGCAAGTGTTCGTACTTGTCTGGTTAAATGTAGTTTGACTAACACAATGTGGTTTGAAACTTTAGTTTTCCTCGCATTAAAAAATGTGTGTATTGCAAAACATGTTAGTTATGAGGTGGGCTTTAGTAATACTTCGAGAAATTGTTTTGAACTAGCGTAGGAATATTCGATTTTTTCAAATATTCTTATTATTCTTTAGTACCTGAAGATCTTCTAAAACATCTGACTCAAATATTCTTACTGTAACTAATTAAAAATAATGAAACAATTAGACCGTAATAATATTATTTGGAAGGTATGAATTATTAGCTTTCTTCTTCAATAATTACCTTTCTCCTTCAATAATTTTACTAGGGCACAACTTGTTTTTCATACCTGCAGGATAAAAGAATATGATATCAAAGGAATCAATCACGCTGATTTCGAGAATAATTGTAAACAAAATCTATAACGTAAGGTTCAAACGATATGAACATATTTAGTATTTCTAATGAACAAAATCCTATATTAACTTCCGCATGGTCACTCCGGTTATATTACTAGAAAATTTTACAAGCGTGATTGAAAGGGCTTGATGAGGTAAGAACAAGTTAAAAATGGAATAGGCATATTCGTGCAGTAATATACAGACATTAAAATGGTTTGCTGGTGTTCTCCACAACATTGGTAGAGCGAATGACAATGATTGAAGTTTCAACCACAATCTAAGGCATGGTTTGTCCTGATCACAAATACGACAACCAAAGTATAAAGAATATGCAAGTTTTTTAATTTCATATATATATATATATATATATATATATATATATATATATATATATATTTCCTTTGAAATTTGGGTGTAAATCTTCCACAAAAGTAACAGAAGTTATCGGTTTGATTCTCACACTTTCGATGTAAAATTACAATTTGTATTTTATCGAAGCGACTCGATTCTACAGATCATGTGGCGAATTTCTCTTTATAATAAACACAGATCTGTAATGCATTAATGTATTTGATACACACGCAAACCAGATACGAACTCCACACACCCTGCGGATACAGTCCTGCATGAAACCGACTGACTCAAAACTGCCACCTATTTGTATACTTGCATACTTGCTATAAGGTAAGGGGCTCAAATAATGCCTTTCGGTGATTGGTGCTCAGGAGGAAATCTGAGGAGCACGTAACTTGTTTTCAAAACATCCAGAGCTAAGACCTACTCGTAATTGAGAGCGACTACCACACGCGAGAATAAAGACGGCAATTTTCGATACAGAAGGTAAAAAACAACAACAAAAAAACACGAAAGCCAAATTTTGCTGATATCTCATGAAAGTGACATAAATTGAACTGAACAAATACTTTATTTTTAAATATATTTAATGTGTGTTGATTCTACATATCTTACAGGTGCAATTGAAATGTATTAGCGTTAATAGCAAAATACAGTATGATACGGTATAACTATATGCTATATTTAAAAGCTGCGACGTGATATGACATTTTTATTGTGCTGTTCGTAATCTACGTGTAAAATTGAGTATTTTGCGCACTATACCTTCCTGGAGGTAAAAATCTTATTCTCTAGTGTTATCAATCATATACGACGTCACAGGTTTCCATGCTCTGCACCGATTTTCCAGGAAAATTTAAGTAGATTCCCCGCCTGTAACTAAATAGATACTCAGAGATCTCAAAGTGTAAAGGTTTATTGTCGCTGGACATTTTCCACTTCGTCTCAGAATATAACGGGTTACATGGGTAATTTTATTTCCGTGTTACTATAGTTTTTTATTTGACTTGATTATTTTAAATGCATTTTATTTTGTATTGTTTTGTGTCAAAACATATATATTGGAATAATGTTGTCAGCAGATGAATATGACCAAATCTTCTGGGTTCCACTTCACAGAAAGTTCAGGTGAACACAAGAACAATACGATGTAAGAGTATATGTGGGCATGTCAATCTAACTACGTATCAAAATACATGGCTGTCAGGATTTCCTGTACGAGAGAATGGGTCGTTTTCAAGCTGAAACTACGCTTTGCCTATTGTGCTGAATATGCAAAATATAGTCGTGTGAATGAAAGCAATATCAGTCACCTCTTCTCCGCGTACAGAAACGGATATTACGCGAGTGGCTGAACGTTCCGTTGCAAATGAGCAGTCTGCGAGTTTGCACATCTCCACCGAAAAAGTCCTTAGCGAGTACGTTCGCTCCCAGGAATACGCGGCCCATACAGCGCAAGATAACTAGCAGCGACCAGATAGACGACGCGTTACGCCCATGCGGCCTACGAGGCAAATGAACAGCCTGGACAAAGGCAATGGGCGCGGGAGGGGCGATAACCACTTGAGCAAGCGCAGATATGCAGCTGATCCTCGCCCCACGCCCCGCCCCAGCCACTGGCCACCGGGCACAGCGCTAGGGCTCCATTCGCCGCGCGATCCAAGGAGCAAACGCGCGCCGCGCAAACGCCTGAATAACAGCGCGCGCTTATCAGCTGCTCCGGCCATTCGCCGCGCCGATCGCTCGCCCATACGCCCGCCTGATCGCTCGCCCACGCCCGCCCGACAGCCCTGGAATCCGCGCCTCCACACATTGTGTGTCCGTCTCCCACTTGTCGATTATTCAGCGCTCTGCTATGCTAGTTAAGCAGCATTCCAATTAAACCACAGCGTCTCTCATTTACGCCCCCAACAGATCAGTTTTATAGTATAAATGAATACGTTTTGTGAAATACTTTTGTGTATTACAACACGATTCATTCTTCTAAACTATCTTACATTGTCATTTTCTTTTCAAACACACCTCACCGGAGTATTAATAAGATGATTTTATAAATTATACTGAATTCCTTACCCATTTTTTCTCCGTTTCGATCAGTAAATAGTCAAGTATTTGCTCGAAATAGATTTTTCTTTTTTGTAATTCTGTTCTGTTATATCTCCTTAACACAACCAGAGGAAGGAAACGTCACTCCAAACGAACGACATCCGTTAAGAATTTTATTGTCTGCCGTTTGTCAAGAGCAATCAAAACAAATGCGTTGAAGCTTTAAATGACAGAAGAGTACTCATACTCCAAAACAATTTTTTTCTTATTTATGTTATTTTCTTCTTTTAAGGAGGTGGTATTGCGAAAAATATTGAATGACACACTGCCGATAACACAAATAACAGGTTTGGTTAAAAACCTCGGCTAATGTCTCGGTTTTGAAACTTCAACACCGTCCGTTATTATTTGCTATATATCGGCCTAATAACGTTAAAAAATATACCATCTCCCCAACCACACTTCCGTGTAGTTAGAAAAACGTATGACATCCAGTAACAAACCTTGGCGCCGTTCTACCACTGATTCCTACAGCCTACACGCGCGCCGTGCCGCCGGCACACACGCCGCCTATCTCGTCATTGAATCGCGCGCCATCCCGCCCAACCACGCACTATCCCCGCCCCCGCCGCCGCCAGCTGTAATTACTCAGAGCGGAGGCGCCGCTCTCTATTTCGCCGGATCGGATGGCGCTTTTAACTCGCGCGCATTGTGGGGCCCGCCGTAACTCGCCTCGCATAAAGCGCGGGCGGCGAGCGCGCGCCCGCGCGGGCGATGGGCGTGGGCGATGGGCGATCGGCCGGCCGGGGCGATTATGCGGGAATGAGCAGAGAACGCCCAACCGGCGCGATGGCGCAAGGCAAAACTGCGAAGCTTAATCTTGCGGTTTGCTGTATAAACAAGAATGCGTGCGGTGAGTTGTATTAGATCGTATAATGTAATACGTGGCGGATGGAGCCGGAATAAAAATATGCCATCAACGTTGCCCGTACGCGCGAACAAAGGAGCGAATAGGCGGATTGTCTTCCGAAAATCGTGCGATGCGATAAAACGTTTGCAAAATGTTTCGGAAAGGAAATAACAGTAGCGGTAACGTTTCGAATGAAGTAGTAAAGGGGTGTGAGCGGTGAGAAGCACAGAATAAAAGTGGAATGTGGAGAAATGGGAAGTAATATTAAAGTGAATTTAGTGCGGAGGGCGACTGAAAATACAATACAAGGGGGAATGAAGGTGGAAGAATAAACTTCAGAGAGGTAGTAGTAAAAGGGTTGTGACTGAATGGTCATCACCATTCAGTTGAGATTGAGAATACTTCCATGATTGTCAACATTTAACATGCAAATTACATATCGATCTGATTACACTAAAATTTTGATAAGTGCTAGAAAAACGTGCATTTTCTCTTTGGCTTATAGAATAACGGAACCTTTTATGATTGAGCTCAGCAACTTCCTATATCATTTCGATGAAATTAACTTTGAAGGACATTTAGATTGAAAATTTCATTTGTGGCATTCAACACAAATTTGGTTTCAGAGGAAATCGGGGGGTTCGAAACGAAACGAACGCAATTGTTTCGGTTCACGAAAGTAATTAAATTAGGTGTTTTAAGAAATATTCCCATATTTTTCGAACTGACCCGTTCGTAAAACAATACTTAGTTTTGCGAACAATCAGTGTAACCAAAATACAATTTCCAACCTTATAAAATATTTTGAAGACATTTTCATTATAACTACTTCATAGCATGTTATTAAAAATGATTCTTGACAAAATGATTTTAGTCATATATTTGATGTACAATAACTATTGGGGATTTAACAAGCAGGTCTCTCATCCATCAAAAAGTATTTTACTGTACATTTTGAACAATAACCATTACAACTGAAAGGTTGCACTCAAATGACACCAAAAATCTCGTTGAGGCTTTGATCGAGTGGATCAGCAACAATGATGATGACAAAACTACTCTACAGTTGGGACTCTTATTTACAGCTGAACAACTTGAAAAAATAGATTGGCGGAATTAATTTCGAGTGTCATTGGGAAGATTTCCTCCACAATTCCCCATTGGGAGTAGAAGATCCCCTGAAAGAACGTCACTCTGAAAGCTGGTTTATTCCTTCATTCGCATTAGGATGGTCGAAAGAAACGAGATGGAAGTGGTGACGGTTCCACTGTCGTTGGAACTGCCACTTAACAGGAATTTCAAAATGTACACTGTAGTTTTCAGCGAATTTTTTGTCAATGACCTATAGCAGGGGCAGGGTCGAGTAACGCCAGATCACCTCCTATACCGACAGTTGTGACAGGGACACGTGATCGCAGCGGCGGTGTTTGGCCAGAAAGGGGGATAAACTTCCCCTCTTCTAATTTTCACTGTACACAGTCCGGCTGATTTCTCTAACTTCTCAAGCTCTGTACTCTGATCAGTTGCATTTTGACTCTCATCCATGCCAAACCAAATCGGATAATGAAGTCGGTAGCTAACATATAGGGGTGATTCGCATTTATTTCACAAACGTTGGCTAACATACGGAGGGAACCAGCTATGAATTGTGCCAATGAAAATATTTTGCCGAGAGGAATCAAACGAGCTATTGGCGTGACACACTCAAAATACGTTTAAGTTCTTAAAAAAACAAAAAAACACGTGTTTTAGAGAAATTTGTTATAATTTTCAGGATGGATCTGTCAAAGCGTGCCCAATTCCCTACCAGGAAACAGATACGCATCCAACGACACCTCATTTTCTCGATTGGTGGACCGAAGTGATCTGATAGGGAGTGAGGGAGAGACGGATGAACGGACACAGATTGCTGTGTGTTTGTGTTTGGCATTGCGGATCGGTTGCCCCACGTTGCCAGCTAACGGTATCCTCCCCGCCCGGGCCTATTTTAACTCCCAGGATAGGAGAGTAAGAGAGGCATGCGGCGAATATGACATATTCCCGTCAACGTATCTAGCAAACTCCGCCTCACCGGGTATCGAACCCGGGATCCAGACCGCTGCCCATGAGCACCCTATGGCTACGCAGGTTATTCGACATTTTTAAAATGAGCCAACAAAGATCTCATTAAGGGCAAGGGCCTCCTGCCTTTTTGCAAGGGATTCTGAATGAAGAGATACGGTGATGACAAAGGTGAAAGGACGAACACAAATTCAACAATGCCCGAGGCGGGACTCGATCCCGCGATCCTTCGGTCCGAGATTGCCACGGAACTACTGCCTTACCGCTCTCGGCCACCCAGATCGGCGACACTCGGTTACTAGTGAATAAACATTGAGAGACCTCTGTGCTTTGTACGGTGCGTCCGCGCCATCACCGCTGTCTCGGTGCCACCAGCTCTGCCTCTCTCCCCCGGCGAGACCGCACCCCTGGCGGCGGAGTTTTAACGTACTGTGATTAATTATTAATACTCGAATATTGAGGTTTTAATAACAATATTGGCAATCTGGCTGCACCGGTTGCGTGGCCGGAGAGGGAGCGGGGCGTGTATCGGGGACCGGGTAACGAAATAAAATAGCGTAAAAGCTGCGTAATTGTGTCCTGCATTAAAGCATTAGCGAGCGGGCGGGGAGGGGCGGGGGGGCGGGGGGGGGGACCGCAGGGGAGCGTGGCCGCATGAGTCGTGGTGAGCCCGGCGCCGCAGATATTTAACTGTCCCCACCGCGTTCACAGCCGTGCTCGTGTATTTGGTGAGCCCACGTATTTTGTCAATACGTGATCAGCCACTCGTCGTTTTCAATTTGCCGGTTTTTGAACGATTGCAGGCGTCAACTTTCAAAGCGTCTCCGTATTATCTGTTTTCTGTGCTTAACCCCTTAAAAATGTTTTTTTTTCTAGTTTGAATATTCTCTTTTGTGCCACGTAAGCATTTTCTCACCACATGAATCTGTAAAATGTTGCTACTTTAGATACCCAGTTCTAATTCTGAAACATAATTATTGAATGTGTATACTATTCACTGATTATGTACGTAAGAGTGTACGATATATGTGGTAAGTGCATAATAATTCGAACCCAAATTAATTTCGACATTATGGTTTAATTTGTACTTTATTATGCAATTTTCTTATAAAATTGTAAAACAAATGCCAAAAGCGTTCAATACGGCATCTTACATTTTACATGTATTCCGTTAAAGGGACATGTGATTAGTCACGAATCATTTGGTTGTCATGGAAGATATTGTTTTTTGCGGTTCTTTAAAAAACATGAAAACGAAAAGCGGCTTGCCAGAGTTAATCAGATAGAGCTAGAGCCAGAACTAGAGCTAGAACTTGAGCTAGAACTAGAGCTATAGATAGAGCTAGATAGATAGATAGATAGAGAGACAGACAGAGAGAGACAGAGAGAGAGAGAGAGAGAGAGAGAGAGAGAGAGAGAGAGAGAGAGAGAGAGAGAGAGAGATGTCAGTAATCTTTTCCATGTTGTTTCGTATATCTGAAATACAATGTACTAAATATGTATTTCTGAGACATATATAGCTACCAAAATGTTCTTGTAACCACGACGAAAGACACTCCCAAAGAACAAGCCTCAAAGAATGATTGACCGTTAACCGAGAACGATAGGATTTATCAAAAATACCAGAGAGCTGCTTCTGGGAAACCACGAACGAAGAGAGATTAACTTTTGCTCTCAGGGCGAGCGACAGGCGAGGCGCGAAACATCTCGGCGCGGCTGCTGCGCGCAGGGCTCCGGGGTTGGGGGCAGGGCGAGGGGCGGAAGCGGCGTCATGCGTAGGGGGAGAGGGAGCAGCGGGACTGGGGACGGGGCCCGCGATGGGCAGTGGCTGTGGCGGGGGTGGGGGCGAGGGCAAGGGCGAGGAGAGGAAGTGGCCGAGTGTGAGTGAGGGGGGCGGGGGGAGCGAGGCGTAAAGGGGAGGCGGTGTCGTGAGCAGGTGGTGGAGAGAGGAGCCGTGACGCGTGAAGGGAGGGGCCGGTGGGGGCGGGACGAGGAGAGGAAGCGACGCGAAGGGCGAGGGAGTGAGGGAGGACAGCAGAGTTGGGGGCGAGACCGGGCTGAGGACGAGCAGGGGAAGCGGCGTCCTCAGCAGGTGGCGAAGAGAGGGGCGGTGACGAGTGAAGTGCGGGGGAGGCAGCGCAGAGTGTGAGGGAGGGGGCGGTGGGAGCGGCGTCGTGAGCAAGGGTCGGGGGATGGGGGGTGACAGGTGAAGGGCGGGGCAGGGAGGGCTGTAGCGGGCAGTCGGCGGGCAGTCGCCACCCTCGCTGATTGGTCTTTTGAGCTGCCAGAAAGACTCCGTAAGCGGTCAGGCCCATGCTGCGCCGGGAAGCTGCTCGTCAGGATTCTCCGTATGTCCACGGGGAGCTTCCATGATCGTCCTCTTCAGGACTTGGACGGGCTCAGCCCTGTGCATCTGGCGCGCGTGAATATGTGCACGCGTAGGGTTTGGCTATTGGAGAAAAAAAAGCTACGAATTAAAAAGGGTTACGGATTGAAGAGATGAAACGAAAATGAATTAGCACGTGCTTAGGATGAAAACGTATCAAATATAATAATAATAATAATAATAATAATAATAATAATAATAATAATAATAATAATAATAATAATAATAATAATTTCAGACACTGGTCCAAAGACACACTTGGAAATTCTAAAATTAGAAAAACATTTGTCAAAAATGCAGAAGTCAGTGATTCTGGATACCTGTCGTACTGCAAAAAATAATAATTTTCGTCAGAAAAATAGCAAGATAGATAGTAAAGAAGTGTGACACAAAGATGAAAAATTGCTCTTATTTGGGCCAAGACCGATTCACGGTCACTGTTTCAAATAGCTTATGTACATTCAACCCAGACTTCCTCAGTAAACGGAAGTTTTACTGGAAACACGCACATAACAATGGTGGATGAATACTAGATTCTTGCAATCACTCTTACAATCAGATGTCTGAATTTAATGTCTTTCTTTAAGTCTTTTAAGAGTTCAAGTCAGTACATTTTTTGAACAATCTGTTTGACAGATTCTCAAATTACTCTACGTGAACCTTAAGGGGTACATGGAAAGCAAGCTAGTGAATTTTTTCATGCCTTTCAAAAATCGAAGTCTCCAGTTATCTTACCTAAATAAAAGTTATACAAGTCTTCTCTAGAACAAATCAGTAACAAATCATCCCATCTTTTGTATCATTGTCTCCTTCGTGTTTTCGTGTCATTGCTTCTTGGCACGTTAATCACATTCAGTTTTTATGCATAGCTAATTTACTGTGTTTTTTGCTAAGCTACTTTAATACGCAACGGTATGTTCTGAGCTAATAAGTGTATGTGTATATATATATATATATATATATATATATATATATATATATATATATATGTATGTGTGTGTGTGTGAGTGTGTGTGTGTGTGTGAGTGTGAGTGTGAGTGTGAGTGTGTGTGTGTGTGTGTGTGTGTGTGTGTGTGTTAATGTCATCTGAATGTGTTATATACGCGAAGAAGGGTAATTATTGTGAATATTCTTAGTTATAATTTTATATATCTTCTATTTCTGGATTTTACTGATAGACAGCGTAAGCCCAATTGTGAAATTAATTTTCTCCCTACCTTTTCTTTATCTTTCAGTCCCTCAAAACTACGTCCAACAGAAAATATTAAAACAAAGGTCTGGTATTTCTAGTATAATAAGTTCAATATAAGAGTTTTATCCATTCCTCCTGATACTATCTACACTTGTAAGGTACATATAAAGATGATAACGCGTTAGAAATTGCACTGAAAAACATATAGTACGTTTAGGAGAACTTAAGCAAGCACATTACGTTTCTGCCGACAAAATTTATTTTGCCTCTTTGCTATCTTCGCATGTAGACTCACAGTTAACGTCACACAGACGCCAAGAGAATTCTACATAAAAATTAATTCTGGAGAGACGGGAATATGTGATGCTCTAGGGATGCAAATAAAAAGAACTGGAATTAGCTCAGAAAGAGTGGGACCGACGCCAAAGTGGAGAAATAAACCAAGCGCATCACATTAAATGAATTTGATGTAAATTTCACTGCGCTTTAGGAGATTTTCTGTAAGACGCTGCTTCAGTCTGGGATATGAAATTTCACTTATCGCGAAGGAATTTTCAAGAGCTCAATCCTCTCTAAAGTGTTTACGAGATAAAACAAAAAATTCTGATCGGGTGACTGAAACAATGAAACAAGAAAACGATTTCATGTACATTGTTTTAATTGTTCATTTTATCATTATCATCTTAAAGTATTACCAAGTTTCCATATTTCATTTCTCGACATAGGAAAACAAAAACATTTCCTAATACCATACACTAAATACTCGTAGAAATTTGCAAAGCAGGGCTGGCGACAAACTTACGTTTTTTGTGTTAACAAATATATTCGTATTCATTATTAAAGATGGAAGGGAAGATGGATGGAAAGATGGAAAGGAAGCCATACTGATATTTGGTTCACGTTTATTCAATTCGGTTCACTTTTGAAAACTACCAAATTCTGATGATTTATGCTGGGATTCTAATAGCAACATTTATAAAACAATTTCAAAAAACCTTTACTGAAATGCCGGGCGTAAGTATTAATCATATTTACGTGATAAATCCCTGGGTACGATTCCCTTCATGTTCGCCTCAAGTCGCTCTTTCTTCCAAGCATGTGAATTTAACAAGGCCCAGACCAAGGGGACACCGGTAGCTGGCCGGCGAAGTCAGACTACAGACCCAATAACGCCAAATACATACATACATACATTTGATAGATAATGCTATAAAGAAATATAGAAAATATATTTATTACAAAATGGAAGTAATTTAATTAACATTTCGGCCCGCCTTACTCATCTCTGACTGCAATAGACATTGCGGGTTGCATACTCAAACATACACTTGCACTCCATCTTTATAGCTTGGTTGCAAAGTAATATGAGAAGATCAAATTGTGATGATGAGAAAAGATTAATTGCGCCATGATCTCCAACATAATAAAAATCGTGATGTCATTTAGTGCAGTATCTACTTGACTGGGGATTGCCGCGTCCTGGACCCAGATGCCAACGGTTCGGGCGTCATGCATTCTCGTTTAAGCTACATTGTTCACATGGGTCATTCACTTCTCTTACAATGACCCAGAGATTATCTGTAAGAAGCCGGTATGTCCTACTGCTTTTCGAGTCAACCGGCCGGGAGGGTAGATCGCTCGGATGCGATCGGCTCTAGTCTAATGAAAGGCATTTGGTACGTGGGTTTCTGCAGAGGACAACTGCGGGCAGACAAGCCCCAATTGTTGCATTTGAAGAGACTTGATGTAAGAGGAGTTAAAGGTCAAGCATTCCTACTTTTATTTTTATAAATATAGAAGGAGAAAAAAATAAGAACAATGGTGAGATTAACCCACGGCGAAATTTCGTGACCGCCATTTTCCCTGAACGCGGCGTCACGCGTGCGTGCAGCCCCGCTAATCAAGAACTGCCTCGCCCTCCTGCCGCGGTCACCACAGCCAGCGCTATCTGCGCACCGCGCTTTTAATAACGAGCCGCCAGAGGCGACCACGCGTCCACCGCCGAGGGAGATCTGCCGCCACCGGTTGACACGAGGAGGACGGCGGCGGGGCAGGAAAGTGGGAGAAGATGTGCGATAGGAAAGGAGAGGATGGAGTGGGGAGGAAAGAGCGAAAAGGGACAGGTGGAGTGGGAAGGGTGAAGCGGGATAGTTGGAGAGGGATGGCTGGAGAGGGATGGTTGGCGAGGGAGGGTTGGAGAGGGAGGTTTTGAGAGGGAGGTTTTGAGAGGGAGGGTTTGAGAGGGAGGGTTTGAGAAAGAGGGTTTGAGAGGGAGGGTTTGAGAGGGAGGGTTTGAGAGGGAGGTTTGAGAGGGAGGGTTTGAGAAAGAGGGTTTGAGAGGGAGGGTTTGAGAGGGAGGGTTTGAGAGGGAGAGTTTGAGAGGGAGGGTTGGAGAGGGAGGGATGGAGAGGGAGGGATGGAGAAGGACGGGTGGAGAAAGACGGGTTGAGAAGAGCGTTGGAGATGGTCGGATGGAGAAGGAGAGTTGCGAAGGATGGGTGGAAAATGAAGGGAGAGGAGGATTGAAGAGAAAGGAGTGGGGATGAAAGGGCAGTGAGGGAAAGGTGCAGGAGAGAAAAGGAAGACAGGGTTTGAGACGAGTCCGACAAAGTGGAATAGAGAGGAAGATGCGGCAGGAGAATGGAGGAGCGTAGAAGGAGGGGGAGTGGAGGGTGATGGACTGAAAAAAACTGGAGACAATCTGCTGGAAAGGGAGAGCAGAAAGCGAACATGGAGAGAGGCAGGCAGAAAAGGAGAGCGGAAAGGGAAGGGACTGGATAGGTTGAAGTGATCGCATGAGACGGAAAGAGGGGTGAGGATGAAGAGGCGGGAGAGAGATCGGTGAGAGGGGAGTGGAGAAATGACTTGAAAGGGAGGGTTAATAAAAAGAATTGATGGGGAGCAAGGGACATTAAAGAAAAAGTGGGCTAGTGCTGAAAGATGCGATTCGAAAAGAGAAAGAAAGGGCGGAGGGGCAGAGCTTTGCGGGGAAGGGGGGGCTGGAGAGAATGGCGAGAAGACGAGTGAAATACAGGGGGTGCGAACAGAACGGCATTCATCGCGTAAGGCTGAAAGAAGGGGAAGTAGCGGCGAGGGTGAACATTCCGGAGTGGAGGAGAGTGAAGCGAAGTCGGACAGACCATGACGCGGAGAAGCGGGGCGGGGCGGGGCGGGGCGGGGCGGGAGGGGCGGGGAGGGGTGGGGCGGGGCGGGCAGGGCGCGGTGGGCGAGGCAGGGCAGGGCGAGACGAGGAGGGAGGGCGGGGCGGGGCGGGGAGGGGCGGGGCGGGGCGGGGCTGGCGCCACAGAGCTTGTATGGTGGAAGCGAGCGGGGCGGAAGGGCGGAATGAGGAAGGGGTTGCGCCCAAGAATATTACATTTCGAAATCATTTTTATAATGAAGCGTGCGCGTCGAGGCGTGTGTCGCGGACGAGGCCCTGGCTGCGCTGCAGAGGCCGGGAGAGGGGGGCCGACCGCAACAGACGGTGCGCTGGTCACAGGTGTCTAAAGGGAGGGTCGCGGAAAAAGGTTTGCGAAACTACTTTTTGCTCCATCCCTTGCCTCGTTCCTTATACGTTTTAATACATCGTGTTGAAGTGGCTGGTGATAATTCGATTTTTTTAGCCCGTAGCCTCATTTGAAGTTCTGTTTAGATTTATTATAAATATTATTTATGTTAAACATTGAAGGGATTGGGGGAAGATTGTTCTAACCCGTATTTCATTATTCTAAAATATAGATCATTGATTATACCTTAAAAACAAAATAATGATTCTTTACGATCGAAATGCATTCAGACAACTACAGAATGTCTGCGGAAAGCATCAAGAAGTGTATGCACAAATTATCATCTAAATTAACATAATCTTTGTTTTTACACTAGCTGACATGATTTGCTGACAAATGAATAGTATTTTCCCCGACCTTTTGCATTACTACAGAGTGTTCATGTATCCAATGAATCATGGACCAAGAAACATTTTACAATGACATTGTAGAAAACTATTTCAAGTTATCATTTTCCCATAGATATTAACCTACAGACATGAGTTTTCAATTTTTACTACTGTTTACAATATATATATATATATATATATATATATATATATATATATATATATATATATATATATATATATATATATATGTATATAGTGATATACACGGCTCTCAGTAAGGTGAGATAACTATTTGAAAAACTACTACAAATATGGGCAGTGAAAAATAATTTTACAAAAGAAAAGTTAACAGTTGTACAGAAAATATAAAGAATTATGCATTTTCTATACAAGGACAAGAACGTGGAAAACGCTATGCATGTATGGAAAATTAGAAACAATATTTTTAGAATTTTGGCAGAACATTTCTCAATTCCAGTTCCTTTATCCAAAGATTTTTTCAAAGAGTTCTTCAGTAATATAACGTGTATCATTATAAAATAACATTTGCATCACTCCTCGTGAAGTCCTGACATGATAAACGAGGTGAAGAAAAATACACTACTGAAAAAATAACACGGTCATTGCTTTTCCAGTACTCCTTCAAAATATGGTAAAAATCTCACTCGCGATTGAAAAACACGTACCATAACAAAGACAAGCTGTGAATCTGAAACGTTAAAAATGAGTTTGTTTTGCTGATTATTTCTTATTTTATCTAAATGATATTCCCCGAATTTCTCTTATTAAAACTGCTTACTATTTAATTGATGAAAGGCAACCAGTAACATATATATATATATATATATATATATATATATATATATATATATATCCGTAAAACATCTTTCTAATTTAAAATTTACGACTTACGGCGTTACTTACTAGCAGCGCACATTCAAAGCTAGGGGGAAAAGGGTAAAATTAGGATTTGTAAAAGCAACAAAAAATAGGATTTGGAGAGACTGTTGCAAAAAGAAGAGAGACGACAAAACTCACAGAGGAAAAAGAAGCTTTCACAAGTGCAGGTACCCTCAAAGGCATACGCGACGAAGCGAAAAACAAATCAGAAAGAAGAAAAGCGAAACGACTAGCACACGTGACTCTAAGATAGGAAAACAACCCTCTGCTTCTGTCAGATGTAGAAGTTGGGAACTTTTCTAAAAAATCACCGCCGCTGAGTCTCCGCACAGGCGAGGCGGGTCACGTTGCCCCAGTTTTCGCAGGTAGGCGCCAGGAGCCACTATTCGCCCCACCCTCGCTCCGCCCTCGCCCCGCCCTCGCCCCGCCCTCGCCCCGCCCTCGCCCCGCCCTCGCCCCGCCCTCGCCCCGCCCTCGCCCCGCCCTCGCCCCGCCCTCGCCCCGCCCTCGCCCCGCCCTCGCCCCGCCCTCGCCCCGCCCTCGCCCCGCCCTCGCCCCGCCCTCGCCCCGCCCTCGCCCCGCCCTCGCCACGCCTGCCCTGCCCCGCACTGTCCCCACCCGCACTCCGCTCTAGCCTGTCATATCCTCTCCTTATCACCGCCAAGCCCCGCCTACCTCATCCGCCCTCGCCGTACCTCATCCGCTCTAGCTCAGTCCTGGGCCTGCCCCCCGCAGGCCCCCGCCTCGCTTTCACATCCGGATCGCCCCTGCCTTATCCCTTCCCCGCCATGTTCATGTCCTTCCCGACTGCCACCTCATCCCCGCCACGCCCTGCTTCCCAGGAGGCGCCCTGTGCAAGTTCGCAACTGCGGGGAAGCGGCCTCGCCTCCTCCGCGGCAACTCCAATTCTGGGCGCTGCGCCGCGGCCACCGCTGCCGCCGCCGCCGACCGGGGCATCGTGTCCCAGCCGCAGCGCTGCCTCGATCCCGGTGGGCCGCCTCTGCCCACCCGCCCATCTCCCAATTTCCTCTAGAATATTATGCTTATTCTAAAATTTCATAATCTGGCGACTTTTATATAAAATTATTTGTTCATATTACAATTTTGCGATATTTTTAATAAGTATTTCAAAGATTTTTCCTTTTAAAACAGTAAACAGAATATCAATATGAAACTGAATAATAAGTAATAGCTATAAATTTTAAACACAGGGAAGTATCTAAATTGCCTTCTGTTGTTAGGCCATGCCTGACTCTGGAGAGATACCTGTACCCCAACCTCCCACATATATAGCTGTAAAATGTAAAGATGAAGCAGTTATCGTAGAACATAAGGATAAAGCTTCGTGTGAGCGTCATCTAATAACCCTATAAGATTTAAGTAACTGCTTCTGTATTGTAACTTTTCAAAAAAGTTGGTGAGCTTTCGGACTCTAATGTATGATTGTATTGAACTCTCCGGAAAGTCTTTCAATATTTATACTCTGTAGAAACTGAATTAGTGCACTGTGGCAGTCTGTGCGCTAGGGTGAATACTCTCAACTACGAGAATAATTTTACGAATAAACATTCACAAATTTTAAAATGCATAAAACTCACTTTATAACATCATTTTCTGAAATTAAAATAAAATGTTTACGGAGAATCATATTAAAGCATTTCTGGAAGTATAATATCGTATGTAAACCTCCATCAACAAAAGTAGATTGTAGGCAATATTACTGAAATTGAAAGCAACAAGGAGAGAATTCGCCTTTAAACGTTACGGCGCCATATCCGCACCTCCAAGTTACCTAGTATTGCTCCACTGTTTTCCTTCCAACAGTTCACGCGAATATCCTTAGGTCTCTGCTTAGTTGGCGCCGCCTTGTAATGGCGCCTTCACTTCCCTCGCCTCCATCTCCCGCATCTTTGCCTCCTCCGCGTCCTCCTTGGCCTTTGGTACCTCCTACTCCGCTGCCTCCACTTCGGCCATCTCCATCTCCACTTTCTTCTCTACCTATTTCTCTGCCTCCGCCTCCACTTCCACCACCTTGAATTGAATTGGCTTTATTTTACGTGGCGAGACTCAGGCCATTAGGCCTGCTGTTCCGTCTGACCACGCAAATTTCGTTACGCTCCTTTCAACAAGAGAAAGAAGGTATTACTTGGGCGACGAAACAGGCGATTTGAATTTATCTCAGAGGCATCATTTAGGCTTGAGGATCTTTTACATGAAGTAAATCTACTAACATGAGACAGCCGGCTTTACGTCCCCTCCGAAGGAAGGCGTACGAAGGATTTTTTCGTCCTTTAAAATCCACGGCTTCGATCGGGTTTGAACCCGTGAACTTGGGTATAGTAGCCCGATACGCTAACCGCTACACCATCGCCACCTTCCTCCTTGGCCTTCCTCCTTCGCTTCCACAACTTCCTCTGCCTTCTCCTGTAATTCGTCTCCGCCTTCGACGCCACCGCCACTCGGCAAGCGCCGCCGCCTCCATTGCCTCCTCGTGCACCTCTTCCGCCTCCACCACTTCCACCAGTGGCTGGCGCGGTTGCCTTCAGCACTGGTGGCGCCGCCGCCGCCGCGCCGCCTCCTTTCCCGCAAGGGCGCGGCGGCGGGCAGCGCCTTGCTGCCCGTCCCCGGGCATTTGCATCAGCCCTGGCATTACGCCGGCTGCACTTCCCCTCGTGTAGCGGCTCGCCATTACCATAATACGCCCCGATCGAGATCTGCGGGCGGCGGCGGCGGCTACCTCTTGCGCTCTGCCGCCCAGACCACCGCCGCCGCCGCCGCCGCCGCCCCCGCCCCAGAGACTTGCCTCACTTCGCCCCGACCCTTCGCACGCCGCGCTGCCTTCGCTTTGTCTGCGATGCCCAACCCCCTCCCACAGGGCCGCGCCTCGGCTCGGGTCGGGTCGGGAGATCCTATTGGGGCTGCCCAGCAGCTTCTCCCAGGATGGATGAGGACGCGGCGGACGGAATCGAGCTGCGCCGGAACATGCAGCAGTTTAGCAGTGTTGTTGCCTTAAGCAGAGAGGTCCAGCGGAATGATTTAAAGGAACACGAAACGCTGAGAATACAACTCCTGAAAAGGTATAAAGAATTGTTAAAATATAAAAAAAATGAGAGTTCAGTTATGTGACTTCAACTATAGAAATACAGAGTACTTATTTTGCTTTTTGTATCCTTTTGCCATAAGATTCCGATTCTCTATTTTCTAAATGTATGAAGTTCCGAGAAATCTATGAGACGTCTCTGGTACTGCAGCGAATACCTTCTATAAAACAAAAAATAGTATTTATGCCCTCCCAGAGAGGTCATGGATTATCAAAACAAACAACAACAAGGAGATTATATGTTGAATGGGAAGGAGAAAGCTGAGTGTCAGGATGCGTATTAGAGGGACACAGAAGAAGATGTGTGCGTGTGGCACGCAACATGAATGAAGAGTTAGAAGGAGTCAGAGTAATATGTGAGACCGAAAGTGATCAGAGGTACTGAACGGAGCAGATACAGTCAATAGATAAATAATAGGTGAAAAATAGAGAACGAGGGGGATGAGAATTGAACTGAAATGTAATCGTTCCATGAATATTGGGCAAAATAACGAGGGCAAATACATAGCTGTCTGTAAGAGAAAGAGAACAGTTAAAATGCCATGAGGAACAAGTGATCGAAAAAAATCAGTACAAAATATTAGTTGAAATGCGTGTAATGAGAGAAGGGTAGTTGTGGAATTTGGAAGTGTGTGGAAAGTGCTACCCGGCGAGTTCGCGCAAACACGCCATTGCCGCTAACTTGATATGTTGTTGCTACAGAGGGGTTTCATCAGATGTCTACATTCCACACATTCGTACAGTCCCAGTACAGAGGAATTTGCCAAAGCCGAATGTAACATGTGATGGTAGTTCTAACTCCATCAAATGCCATTTTCGACACTGGCACATTCATATCACTTCACAATTACACAATTGTCATTCCACTCATTTCTTTCCTTCATCTGTATTAATTTTCAATGCACGCAAAAATTGAAAGAAAACTGCGGCCTACGGCCATGTGACATGTGTATGGTTTCATTAGATAGCCAGAAACTCAGGAAACATACAAAATGAAAGAAACATTTTCGATTTTGACTGAAAATGCAAATATTTGATTGTGTTATTCCATCTATTCTCGTATTGAGCGCGCCCACTGATTTTTCGTAATCAGTGCTCACGATAAGTCGACGTCTTGCAACAGCAAGACTCCAAGTAAGAGGCCACCTGCCACTAAATGTTTCTTACTTGTTTCTTAATGGAACAGGACCATTTTTATATTTTTTATGTACAAAAAACAATTGTATTGTATTGAGATATATAGTACACAAAAATTTTTGCAGCATTTGTGGAGCCAGTTTTTGTTAAAACATTGAACGTAATGCAATGTTGTATGAAAGTATTTTATTTGTTGATTTTAGTAGTGTGTGTGTTACTTTTGGGCAACCTTTTTATGTGGTCCTCTTCAGCAGCATTTTTATTGTTGCAGGCTTCTAGTACATTCTAATTTCTCTCGATCACTTTCTACCCGCGACTAAAAAAAACTGCATTTAACTGCATTTCGACATCGGGAGGAAACCAAAGAGTCTCGGTCTGTCGGTACAAAGTAAGTTATGGCGAAGAGATATACGCAGATTCAACCGTACATGGGGATCAAATTATTTTCGAAAATACAAAAATATAAAAGTAAATAAATAAATAACTTTATTGGTGGCAATTAGAGCTGCTCTTCCTGACTTTTCCCTGAAACTTGTCTACTTGACCACTTATTTCGATCACTTTCAAAAGTATTCATAAACAAGACATTCAAGGCAATACGTATGCAATGAGGAAGGAAGGTTCCTCAATTAGGGCATAGAGATGTGCAATAAGAAGAAAGAGCAATAAAGAGACGACAGAAAAGGGAAATGGAAGAAGCAGAACTTAGTCAAGAGTGCAAGGGGGTAGAGGTAGACTTGGAAAATGCGCAGTGGGAGACAGAGAGTTTCAGGGGCAACTCCGCATTAAGCCCCCAGCCGTTGCGGTCCACAGGATGTCAGTTGGTCTGCATGAACGCCTCCCGATCCACCTTGACCCTCACGGCCCCGAGGCCTCCGACACCAACGCACCAGCGAGGCTGTTGCGGCCGAGGGGTGCGGCGGTCGCGGATGGGGCCGGGAGGACGATAATGGCGGCGGCGGTGGGGATGATGGTGGTGAGGGCGACACCAAGGGCAGCGCGGTGACGGTTCATTGGCCGGGGGCGGAGGCGGCAGCGAGGGCGGTGGGAGAGACGGCGACGGGGCGCCCGCTAATAATACTCCGCTTAATTGCACGTCCGACTCGGCACCTGCGTCGCTACGCCCGCCCCCGCCCCCGCCCTGCGCCGCCCACTGCCATTAACACAGACCCCCCTCCCCAGCCCCCAGCGGATATGGCGGTTGCGGGGAGCCGCTGTCAACTTTTATAATTACCTCTCTAAAGGTCACCCCACGTCGCTTTGCACACGTGCATATTGCACAACTTGAACTCGAGTTGGTGACAAACTAGCATTGCTGCATTAGTATTTGCAGCTCAGACATGAGGATAATAAACGTTGTTTGAACTCGGAGATTTGCGTTCTACCCCTTGTACGTCACGGTTTGCATTCAGGGGATAATGTAATGTTTACCCGTATCTTTCACCCACCCGGAAAAGTCACGAGTTTCCATGAAATGTTTCAAAAAAGGTGCAACAAATAGTAACAATAAAAAATGTATTCTACCAAAAATGTACAATATTTTTTCCGTAATCTACTGCCTATCAATCTTACATTACAAGAAAAAACGATGATTCCAGTCAATTGAAATATATTTAAAGCAGACGTTTCGGCCTAAATTGTAAGTCCCTCTTCAGTGTCTGTAAATTTCCAAGGTTATGTTACACCATAATGTCGAGATATAATATAAAACCAGGCACTTCTAATCTTAAACAATGGTGGTCTAAAGGACCGTATTGAAGAGGCATTGAGGAATGCAATTGTTTATCTTGGATGTTCGATACGCAACGGTGCAAGGTACTGTGTGTGTAGGTGGTGTCAACTCCGGTACGTTCTATCAATCTCTATGCCAAATAACAAAAAATACAGAATAGGAAGCCGTGTCCAAAATATGTAACCACAATACCAAAATATGTCGAAATTAAGAGGCACATGTTACAGTTCTGTCGAAAAAATAACCGCGGCACAACCTAATTCACAATGAGAAGGCTGCTCAAAACTCGACACTGTAAGTCATCCCCTCACTGATTTCGGCTTCTACAACGCTCGCCGTGGTGTTTAAAGCCTATTATATACCTCTGAGACGTCATGTCTAGACTTGCGCTTACGTTTGTCGTTCCAGTCATCGATTTTTGGGGAACTGATCTTCCCTGAAAGTGGACGCAGACCATCGCAAGTGTGGCCCATTTAAGTATCCCACGCGTATATAAAATTCCATAGTCTCAATCGATGGGTAAAACTATTACAAAGGGAGCTGTCGGTACTTCATTTTCTTCGGGGTACGTGTTAATGGTAGCCTGTGTTCTAACGGTATGAGTAACCCCGTTAGGATACGGTTCTCTACCGAATATAGTGTGATTGGGTGTTCATTTTGGGTGCGTCAACTGATATGGTCGGTAGTTCCGTTAGTGTCTTGCATATTTTTCTCGCGAGAGGTGGTGGTGATCTTCGTCCGATGGATACTGAGATCCGGTGCCAACATACACGTCAGTTTACGGAATTTTCACCATCCAGGTACCTCCCATCAGCGGGAGGACAAGTTCTAAGTCCAAGACGTGTGCGGTAGAGTGATGCAAGTAAGTGTATGTGTATATAAGTTGCGGGCTGTCCGTGACACATTTGTTAGGGTTCTGCTCCGGCATTCGCTTGGTGTTGGTCCACAGCAAGAATTCTCCTCCAGACAGCGGCTGATGTCCACCTGTCTACCTAGCTAGTGGCAAATCCGGTCACCGTCGGGACTCAAACCCCAGGACCTCCTGGTCAGATGCACACAAGTGACATCAGTTTATGTCCTGAGCCACCATAACCGTTACGATACGCCCGTACCCACAATTAGGAACTCTCAGCCGCACACGGGCGAATTCAAGCAATGAAATCGAGGGGGACAAGGGTGAGACATTTGGATGACCATCGTGCTGAATACATGATAGGCGGAAAAACCGGCTGGACAAAACTAAGCGTATGGTATGTGGATGCTTTCTATATATAGTGAAGCGAGGGGGCGCAGACGTGAAGTACAAATCTGTCACGAATCTCCAGCGTAATTGGAATCCTTTTAGAGAAATTTGTAGGTGCAAGTCAACATAATTGTTTGACAAATGTTTATAACAATGAGCGTCGCTATTAATAAAGGCAGTATTATAACAAAGAAGAGTCGACGGAATTAATATTTTCATATCCCACATTCTAGACCCTGATTCATTAAATTACACGTGAATCAACTACTCTTCGATAAGTGCTAGTATTTTGAAAACTGCTGTAATATGGCTCTCAGGAAAGTGTTTCCCTTTGTGAAAAAGTAATATTTACATAAATATGAATATATGCGAACATTTTAAATAAAAATATAATTCAGTTAAAAATTGAAATATTGAAATATTTACATCTCAATGAGAGTGCATACATACAGATTACACAAAAATATTCTCTACTGACTGTTAGTTGTTGAATATTATCTCACTCACTGACAAATTACTAAACCAATCAGAAACATATTGCAAGGTTGGAAGATATATTTGTTTACACCGAAAGCAATATTATGCAAATGTTCAATTAAATTTTTGCACGTGTGACAAATCTGCGTGTATTTTTTTCGCATTTCCTCATCAAAGGATGAGTTTAAATAATTAATTTTATGGATTATTTCTGATATTTCTGTTGATAGAGCATAGTTAGCTATGCGTGGAGATGTTATATGTGTTTGTTCTGGGACAAAACATTGAGATATTTCTACACAGAATGTAATTCTGACTTAATCTTGTAATAATAATATCCGTAATTAAAATCGCTACCTTTAGTCTTTACAACAATAATTTTGCAATTAAATCCCAATTTCTAATTTCCTTTGTGTCACTAATTGCCCATCTTCCCCATACATACTTATTTACATTCTCCCAGGTTTCGCAGTCTATTTTCCTTGCAGACACATATACTTGAGGTTTGACGACATCTTCGATCAATTTCTTTTGCTTTCATAAAGAAGAGTGAAGCGAACTCACTTACTGAATCACCTTCTACTTATTTCAGCACTTTATTCGCCATGAATCACCTCTTTCTTAAACTTTTCCTAACGTATGTATTAACCGTCCCTTTCTCAAATACTACATCATCATTCTGAAACCTCAGTTAGTGATATGCAACATAGTCTGAGCCAAAATCTCAACTACGTTTATCATAAAAAATTCATAGTTTTGAAAAAAGGGAGTGGAGTTACTTTATGGGAAGGTTTTTTGTTCCTTTGATCCATAATCTATATCACAAATATACAGATAAAATGTGAGTTAGGAAGTAATCGACTACAATAATCAGTTATAACATGTATTACAACAGACCCACAGTGACTTTTCGGGAGACAATTTTCCCATCTTCTGTGGGTCTATAACGTGGAGAAGAAAAAACGAGAAAATAACAAAGTATGGGGGCAAAAAGAAATATAGCAAAAAAGGATATAAAAAGGAATTATTTATTTACTACTAATTTTCAGATTATCACCATAATAGTTTATCAGAATCCTACTCCGAGAAAAATACTTGTTTGCATCCAAAATATTTCAACAGCTTACAGGAATTTTGTGAAAAATTGTTCAAATAGTTAATATTCAGTGTTCTGTGACAACATTGACGTTCATTACATCATGACGTTCAACACACAATTTACTTAATGTACCAGTATTCTTAGGTACTCGTATCAGTTCAATTGAATATTTTCATTTCTTCATTTAAAATGCGTTAACCTAGTTGTTGGGTGTTATAGATAATTTTTCTTAGTTTAAAGGTTGACGAATCGTTTACGAACATTGACAAAATTATCAAATTGACCCTGGATTCCAATTTCTCCACTTCACCCAGCGGGTACCACACCCACTCATCAGGCTTTCTTCCCGCTTTTCTCCCCTCAGCACACAACATCTCCGTCGCCCAGCGCCGACCATCCCCCACCAGCCCCATCCGCTCCCGTCGCGCCCTGCGAGGGCCGCGTGGCGGGTGGCGCGAAGCGGCTGTCCTGAGTTACGAGCCCGGAGGCGACCATCCGGCACAGCCGCGCCGCTCTTATAAACCTCATGCGGCGACGGGGC
The DNA here is from genome assembly GCA_011170035.1 of Teleogryllus occipitalis. Classification (NCBI taxonomy): domain Eukaryota; kingdom Metazoa; phylum Arthropoda; class Insecta; order Orthoptera; family Gryllidae; genus Teleogryllus; species Teleogryllus occipitalis. Next base: position 17,130 of record BLKR01000047.1, on the reverse strand, counting down.
GGGGCGGGCGGTGTGGGCGAGTGCATGGAGTTGGGCTGTGGGAGCGGAGAGGTGTGTGTGGGAGTGGTGAGGCAGTCGAGGTGGACGTGAGCGGTGAGGGTTAAGCGGCGAAGGTGACGTGGGTCGTGAGCAATGAGAGCAGGGTCGGAGAGAGGGTTGCGACCGGGGTGGCGGTGGTAGCAGCGCCCGTGCTACGGGGGACGTGAGAGGAGATATGTGCCGAGGGAGATGTGTGGGCAGTGGGGGCGACGTGGGTGATGGGGGTGGCGTTGGCTGTAGATGGATGCGGGCGATGTGGGCAAGTGGGTTAAATTGGCAGTGGGAGCGGAGTGCTGTGTGGGAGTAGTGAGGGAGTTGTGGTTGACGTGAGCGGTGAGTGTTGGGCGGAAAAGGTGCCGTGAGTGGTGAGCAATGAGAATGCGGGAGGAGAGAGCGTTGCGGCCGGTGTGGATGGTGAAGGCGGCGTCCGCGCTATGGGCGATGTGAGTTCTGTTGTGTGACGAGGGAGTGGTGTGGGCAGTGGGAGAGACATGGGTGATGGGGTGGCCTGGGCTCTGAGGAAGGCGTGGCTGGTGTGGGTGGAGTAGACGATGAGGGTTGAGGTGAGCGATGGAAACGCCGTGGGTGGGTGGACGTTCTGGCATTGGCTGATGTGCAGCGAGTGCAATGGGCGTGGAAGGTGCACGTGACTTGGGAGTGGCGTGAACGGTGAAAACGGAAAAAGGGGCGTGATCTGCGTAATATGCGGGGGTGGTATTGATGGCAGGGGTGGCGTGAGTGGAGGGAGTAGCATCAGTGATGATATTTGTGTGGTAGGATTAATAGAAAACGGACGATGAGAGACTCATGATTGAAGTGAGTTTTGAGGGCCACGTGAGTGATAGGGATAGCTTGGAAAGCGTGGGCAGTGGGGTGCCTGTAGTAGTGGAAACAGCGAGGGTAACGTTGGCGGTAATTAATAATGATAATGATCATAATGTTAATATTAATAAGAAGTAATAATAATAATGATAATAATAATAACAATGATAATAATAATAATAATAATAATAATAATAATAATAATAATAATAATAATAATAATAATAATAATAATAATAATAATAATAATAATAATAATGCTCCGGATAGCCGAGATCGCCAAGGCAGTAGTGTCGTGGCGATCTCGGACGGAAGGATTTTGAGTACGAGTCCCGTCTCGAGCATGGGTGTCTGTCTGTGTGTGCCATCCATTCATCGTTCATTATCATCACTCCATCTGCCATCCCCCCAGGACTAACAACCCTATATCGGATCGTATAAAAATCGGATTCAACCTAATGCTGATGCCCCTGATTAGTTACATGCAAGACATGCAACGTGATAAAATGATACTGAGCCCGTGCAAGTGCTTGTCCTGCGTGGTCCAAGATGGCCTATTCGCGAGCAAAAAAAAGTTATAATAATAATAATGTTGACTTTGCTAGTGGCGAAGTTCAGGCCATGCTCATCCGCCTAACCATTTGTTTAATAAACGTTTATACAGACTTGAAACATTTCAGAAAGTGGGTAAGCTGTATATTTACGCCTGAGAGTGCAAAATAAGGAACCATCCCGGCAATGCCTTAAGCGGGGGGCGCGTGTGCGGTGGAGGCGCGATGGAGCGCGCGGCATGGGCTTTGCGGGTTGCGTCGGTGGAGAACGCTAGGGGTAGCAGTGCCAAAATAGAGGCAACACTGTGTTTGGATTGAGAGACAGACGTGGAGGAACGAGCGGTGAAGTTGTAGGCGTGAGGCGTGGTACCAGGAGACGTGGTTCAGGACATCAACCGATCTCACTCCAGTGCCTCTGACCGGGAAGTCCTAGGTTCGAGTTCCGACGACGGCAGGATTTTCGACACTTCCTAGGTCGAGTTTTGTCGCTGTCTGGAGGAGAATTCTAATGGTTGGCTGCTCTGATCAGTGGTTTTCCGTAGTTTCTCCGTTAAACACTAGGCAAATTCCGGAGCAGTTTCCTAACAAACGGGCCACGGGACGTGCGCGATCTTTCCTTCCTCTTCCTTATCCTATCCTCTCCCCTTACACACACACACACACTTACACTTACATGCACTAAACTACCACATATTCCGAGAGACTGTTCGGGAGCTGAGAGCTTGTCCCGGGTGAGGCGGTGCCCCACTGGTGGGAGATTCCTTGTTTGGAGAATTCTTGCTAGCTTGTAGGTTGGCGCTGGATCTCACCATCCAGCAAGGGAAGATCACTGACGCCTTGCAATGAATAATACATGCACAACACTTTAATGATCTTAGCCGCTAACGCGCCTGGAATCACTAGTCAGTCAGACGCGGTGTTATGACGGAACAGTCATCAGCATTGCCGGAGTTGGTGAATTGCAAGGTCGATGGGGGCGTAGCGGGCGGTGGGTGTGGTTGCGGGCTGGAATGTAGGCAGCGGAGAACGCAGACACCCTAGACGCGCGGGGCGCTAATTAAAATCTGTGTCGCGAAATTAAAATGGATCGCTCTTGAAGCTCTTTCCGAAATCGCGCATCGATGTCCCTGCGTGATCCCGGAGATATAGGTCAACCTCGGGGTTCCACGCCTTTCATGTGGAGTTCCCAATACCCATCCTGACAAGCCCCCGGCATCACGTATTAGATAATGTTTTGTTGTGCCGTATTAATAATCATATCAAGTACGCGAATCCATTGACATTGATAGTGTTTTTACAGAAAAAACGTCGCTGTTTATTTTGTGTATTATTCTGTGCGGAATGTACCCTACGGTGATGTACTGGAAACACCTAATATACAATTGTAATATTTTACTATTTGACAATATTTACCTAATCTTAGCATTGTGGATGGAATTGGGTGGGGTAGTGTGTGTCTGGGTGTGTCAAACTTGGTGCGTTTGTGTGTTTCAGAGGTTTGCATTAGGTTAGAAGATGAGTGAACTTGGAGTGTATTTCTCTCCGTATGTCAACCACCTTTATCATCGAAAAACAATTATTAAACTAATACCGCGAACATTGAAAATATTGGTCAAGTAAGGTTTGTAGGTAATTGTACGAATAATAATTTATAAGAGTTCTTTTTAAATAAAGTAAATCTTAAAATAACATACAATTCAAATTTACCATACCATTCAACACTATTATTATTATTATTATTATTATTATTATTATTATTATTATTATTATTATTATTATTATTATTCGGTAAAGTATTCTAAAATTATTATTTTTTGAAATTTTATTTCTTATCTCGGTATTTTTGCTTTTCAAGGGTGTAGATACAAGGTTTACATAATATTGTAGGCTTAATCACCCTCAGGTCTAAGGGTCAATACACTACCGGTATAAGTACGGTCGATTGATAGGTATCATGAGCTTGGCAAGTATTATTTCGTACAGTTGCGTAGTTTTCTGTGTTTAGGTGTGTGATTATATTTTCAGATGGTTAAGGAGGCTTGAAAATGTCTTTGGGGTTGGGGAGTTGATTCTATGTGATTGACTGTAAGTCTTACCTAGATGGTAAGTTGTAGTAGCTGGGGATTCTGATAGTTTATTACAGAGGTTTTTTGAAATCTTGAGAATATAGTCTTGAATGGATTCTATATTTAATTAGGTGTTGTGTTCAATTGCTTATGAACCATAGAGCTTTGGTGGTAATTTTTATGAGGCATTTATTTTGTAGAAATTTGAGTTTTTATGTGGCTATTGGCTGCTTTTATCCAAATAGGGCTTGCGTAGGGTAATAAGGGTCTGATTACTAATCTGTAGACTATTTTACCGTATTGAATGTAGAGTAGATTTATGATTAAGGATGAAACAGAGTTTTGTTATGTTTGAGTATGTTTTGTTTATTCTGTTTGTGATATGTGCTTTCCAGGTTAATTTTATGTCTATTGTGAGTCCTAGATACTTATTTGGTTTAACCAATTTTAGCCTATGAAGTGTGACGTTTTTTCCTTATGATTTTGAAGCGGTAATTTTTAATCCTCCATTTTTCAGTGAACTTCGAAAATTTAATTAAGTCATTTTGTAATTGGTCATACGAGCATAGGAGATCGTTGTGGGATGTGAATATTGTTGTGGCATCAGCAAATAAATAGTTAAGGAATATCTGATAAATGGATATTGAAGAGGAGAGAAGATCCTTACGGGACCCTCGCGCCAATTGTATATGGTTTTGAAATTACATTGTTTACTTTTCCTTTTTGAAGTTTCTGTTGGTCAGAAAGCTATCAATGATGTTAAATAGATGTAGTGCAGTTCCCAGGCGTAGTACCAATATGTCAAAAAGTTTCGAAAGTATTTTTTTTATCATGAAATTTTTTTTTTTTTTTTTTTTTTTTTTTGGTCCAAGAACATTGCTGACATGTGTTGTCGTTGTTGGTGGTGGAATACTGTGGCTATAAATTCTGTTAGGCTAAGTAGTTGGTGGTCAGTTGAATATTGGATCGGAATTCAAAGTGGAAGTCAGGTATTGTTTTACATTCTTTTAAAAATTGTATTAGTCTACTTAATAATATTTTTTACAAAAAGTTGTACGATGGTTGAAAGAAGACTGATTGGTCTGTGAAGTGATGGATTTCGCACATTTTTTTCCTGGCTTGCAGAAGGGTAAAATTATAGCTGTGCTCTAACTTGGAGGAAAATATTGTCGCTATAGAGATGCATGAAATAATTCAGTTGGTGCGGCTGCAGATCTTTTGCTTAATTCTTGAAGCGCTTTGTTGTCGTAACAGACAATATGATTTTATAATTTGTGGTAACCGACTGAACTTTTTGTTTTAATTTGAGACATTTCAGTACAACAATTGATTAAAAAGAGCAATTTTCTGTATAGGAAGAAGGTGAAAGACTATTATCGATATAAACGGTTCAATATTTCTTTAAATTTAGTTAGTAAAGTTGTTAATTTACATTTACAATGTAAGATTTAGGTATCCACTTCAATCGATGGCTTGGGGTGCTACGCAATCTCCTGCACCTTCTAACAACAAAGGTCAAAGGATCAATGATCCTTCCTCCCTCTACTTAGTACTTCGTAGTTTAGACACGGACACCCTTAACATTGAAACAGACGCTTTTGCAGCGGGTCAGGCGTTGCGATTAACTTTGAGCTCTCTCCTCCCCACGCCAACCTGTCTGTGTCATAGGCCTCTTCCTCCTCCTCCTTCTTCTTGCTTTTCTCCCTCATATTCGTCATCTTCTTCTTATGATTATTTATCGTTGTTGACGCTGCAAAATAGCTTCAGTAAGTTGTTCGGGAGAGCCACAGAATGCTGGATGGGTTGCTCGCAAAGAATGGCCACCCACTTCCTAGCTCGCCACAAGGGAAAATGCTGAAAGGCAATTATTCGAGAACTATTATATTATCTCAGTATGATAACTGTTAATGATGGAAGAAGATGTCAATGTTACCTTGTTGTCGACGTTTCCTTAGACGAACAGAAGATTATTTTCCGTTATAATTCGTGCTACATACAATTTCAGCTCACTCTTATGCACTCAAAACACACACTGCTACCACCAGTCAAAAATCTAATTTCTTCAATGCCGCCAAGAAGTGAATTACCACGGCTTTCTACTGACAAGGCGATATTTTGTGAACGGCTGAAAAATTCTCCAACAATTACTCCTCGCGGCGTCATATGAATACTCGTATATATAGTCGTTGTATTTCTTCGAAATCTCGACAATGGGAGCGCGTTTGAGCGCCAATATCTCTCAGCTGAGGTCGCAATACGAACCCTACATAATTAAATTGATAGTTGGTAGCATATATACGTGCATCTTAACGGGGTTTTACTCGCGCGAGGCGAGGCGAGTCACCGCGAAACTGTGTTCGGCCACCTTCTTTTTAAATAATGCGAATCTATCGCGCCTTCATTTGGGAAGACGTTTAATTCTCGTAAAGTTGACACTCGATAGTGGCTCCAGTAACTGGCGCGATATCGCGAGCGTCTGTGAAAACAGTTCAACTCTTCAACTGTTTGTCCTTCCAAAGATTTTCATGCGAAAGGTGTCTCTGTCTTTCTGGAAGCAAACGTGCCGTTTTTGGAGAAAACATAAGTTCGACGCGGCACATTTAAAATGAATGCTCTTTGCTGCTAATTAGCGTCAAGGAATTGTTATAAATGATAGATTTCAAAGTACGGCGCAAAATTTGAATTAATTTTGGCCGCCGATGTGCCAACAATCGTATTCTCTTATTTATCTTCATATTCATATTCATCTTCTGCATTTTCATCTTCATCTTAGTCGTCATCGTTATCGTCGTCGAAGATACCGATGATATTTTCCTCTGGAGTACTTCTTCGCCTGATCTCTCTACAGCAACCTGTTAAAAAAGGATGCTTCTCAAGTTTGATCTCTACCGCAGTTTGAAATATCTCTCAGAGGCACGGGAATATTCTAGATTAACAACTACTACAAAGCAACCACCGGGCAAATAATCAACTTCTCAGCAATAATATTCAAGTAAACATTGAAAAAGTGTTTCCTAATCTTGAAAAAAAATTTAAGGAATCACTGCAAGAATCCCTTAATAATTACGTTTCTTTTATAAATCATTATTTGATCCGTAGACATGTTCAAGTATAAAAGTTCAAAAACAGTCATTACAATTTTCAAAAAATGAAAACGATGTGTTTTTCGTTGTATGGTTATAAATAAGGAAGAATTATTTTGTTAATAGGTTGGTGATCAGTATTACTTGATCACTGCCTTTATATATTTAGTAAAAATGTTAATAGTTATTGTTAATATGTGTAGGAAGGGAAGCTTACTGCATGGTCTTTGGGTATTCATCTCGTTACGTAATACTTTTCCCAACAGTCATAAAGGCTTCGAGAATCCTACGAGCTTGTACAAGAATTGCAATGTCTCTATCATGCTTTTCTAAATGCATCTTTATAGTGCAATATTGCCTTAAGCAATATTGAAAACAAACTTATTGAATCGGAATAACAGATGGATGATACGAGCTTCAGAAACTCTATCGTTTTCTAACAAACGTTCCCGATCGCCCGTCCACACACATTGAGAGAGTGTATCGCCGTGCCCTGGCCCCGGCTGCGAGCGGATCTGGGGCCAGTAGTGGGTTCACTAATTAAAATCTGTGTCTGGAAATTAAAACGGATCGTTCTTTTTAAAATTTCATCTTTCTTTTTTTTTGGACAGCGGCGAGGGCCTGCGGTTCTCGCCTCGAGCATCGATTCCCTGAGGTGGCGACGGCGGCGGCGACGGCGGCGGCGGCACAGTGGGCTGTAAGGGGTGGCTTCGAGTCAAAAGGGTCCAAAAGCATCTAACTGTTTTATTAACGTTCCAGTTTTGGTTAATCAAATATTTAGGTATTAATTTTGCATTACAAAACATTCCGCTTAAGCTTGATCCGCTAGCTACATTGATAATAAGGCTTCGTTGACGAGGAAAAATCTAGCGGTCAACATCTACCTAGAGGAATCAGCCAGTTGCCTGGCGTTTCAACCTCGGAAAGGCCTCGATCGTTGAACGAAATGAGAACAGACATTGAGAACGCATGTAATGTAAAATACACTTTTTTTTCAACAAAATTTAAAAATGTTCCGCATATTCCCCTGACTCTTTTATCTTTATAAACATAAATTTTCAATAAATTGTACTACTACATTCTGTAGGTAGAAAATAATAGTCGGAATCGATCTAAACTATCTCTACTTATGCTGTTTTTTTTTCTCATTTGCTTTTAAAGTATATTAAACAAAGAAAGACTATATGAACCCATGGTAATGTCTTGCACTTGTGAGGCTTTGCTCTGTTCATTGTATTATGTGAGGATCCAAAAGTTGAATAATAGGTTTTACTTTTCCTTAATACTTAGTCTAGAGCCACTATTGTATTGCAAAAAAAATCGATCAAAATTTTGATGAAAATACAGGTTTGGAGGATCCCTGATAATTAAAATTTGTTGTTGTTTCTTTTAACGTCTGTCCCTACGCCCGTCAGACTGTCGATCTTTATAACTTTAACAACACTTGCTTGCATGTAGTTTACAAGATTTTCGTCAAAGTGGAAATTTCTCAATCGATATGGCTAGAGAACCTGCGAATTTGAAATGTATCTCTTGTTTGTTTTGAGGGGTTGTTTTCTTTTCAGCTCTTGGTTCATTAAAAAATTCTCCGAAATGATTTCTAATTTTTCTCCATTGAATCTTGCAAAGGGAGCTAGATAAAAATAGCGCGCTTTTCTCATTCTTGTGAAATTTTAAAAATTGCAAAAGTTTTCAATTTATTGGACCTCATATTTCCAATATATCATTAAAGATATTTTTACGAATGAAATATGTTCTTTAAAATGAGATCTTTAATTGAGATCGAGTACAATTAAAAAAATATAAGGTTCTTAATTAGTTCGTGAAATTGTGACATTTTATAATTTCAAATAAGATTTTTCAGAAATTGCTCCTATTTTTTGATTTTCGAATTTGTAACGTGGTAAGATAACATTACATAATACTGCAAGAACAATGACGATTTTTGTAGGGAAAATATGTTTTGGAAGTGCTTGGTACGAGAACTGTTGGTCAGTCTATCCATCTTAGAACAGCACATGCATCAGAACCGAACCCACGATTTTCATCAAAATTGATATTACCCAATCGATCTGTCTGATCTCGCGACTCTCTAATTTGAAATGAATATTTTAATTTTTGGGGGATACCTTCCAGGAAATTACTAGACTATTTGCAAAAAAAGTTGCTCTAACATTTGCCTTTAACCATTTTGCTTGAATAGAGCAAAGTACGATGAGCAAGTCCAAATTTTAGTAAACCTTTGATTTTTGAAAATTTCAAAAGTTTAAGCGTTTTGTGCCCTTTGTTTAGCGACTCTATTGAAGATAGTTAATTTTCTTTTTAAATTACGTTCTTCGAAATTAATGTTTAGAATAATTTCATGACCATTTTGTTTTAAACATAAGCTGTTTTCTGAAATTTTGACGGGAATCGTGAAAATTTAAAAATATTCGCAAAAAATATTTTATCGCTTTCCTTAACAATTGAAAACAATTTGCATTCCGATTTTTAATTTTGGAAATTTGAAAATTTACAAACACAATTTTTTCCAGCCCTTAATATTGCTTTAAGTTAGAGACTTCTTTTTTAATGCAATCCATTTCTCAACTTTAGATCTTAAAATAATTTTATGTACCGTTGTTAAATATTTTAGGAATTTTCGGGTACTTTAGTGTTATGCTTTGATGTTATTTTAGAATATAAACACCGATATCAAGATGGCGTCACGCGTACGTCACCCACAACCCCTGAATATTTCCTGCGTGCGCACACCTCTAGGCAACCGCTGCAGTTCTGTTGTGTCCTGTACTGCTCGAGTTGAAAAATGTCGAATAAGTTTATGTTGCCAACTTAGGAAGTCACTGCAAATGGCATTTCAAGATTGATGTTGCTGTGTGAAAGATTTAATTTGTTTTGTATACTACTATGTGTAATATAACTTCAATTTTGTTCATTGTAATTATATGTTCTTGTATTCTTTAGAATTCTTTAAATTTGTCAGTAAATTAGTGTCATAAAATTGCCATTAGATATTATTTTTACAATTTTTTTACTTTTACTCCTTATACTACAGCCTAATGTAAAGATAAAAAAAGTATTGGAATCGCCACAACTACCAAATCTCGAATGTAGATTAAGGTCTATTCGTGCTGTTTCAAACGTAGTTAACATCAGACCAGGTAGTGAGGAGACATGCAATTCTGAACTCGAAAATCGAGATCTCTATGAAAGGATGAATGTAAAATTGTGTCAAGCAATACTCTGACAGGTATTACAATTAATAATTCATTATTAATTGTAGAGTTTTCTTTCTGAGTTGAAACATGGTAAAAGACGTTAGGGTTAAGATTTATTTGTGCCTTTTGGTGGATCAATGAGATATTTTAATTTTGGAGGTATTTTAAAAGAAGTCCCTGCAGTTATTTTTCCATTTTCTTCAAAATTTCGCCAAAAAATCTCGATCTTTTTCGAAAGAGAGAAAAGTGCTCTCATTAATATGATATAATTTCGATTTTCATTAAAACCTCTAAAATTTTCAAAATTGCAAAAGTGGAAATTTTTTCGAGCCTGTCCTACACCTCCAATATTAAGGCATGGAACTTCATTCTTATTGTAATTCATTATTAATTGTAGATTTTAAAATAATTTCATACGCTTTTCTTTAAATTGAGTAATTGTTGAGTAATAAACTCAGAGGATGAATAGTTTCGGTATGCCTCGAATTCCCACTAGTTTTATTTTGCATTTATTTACCTACATTTATATTGTTAGAAAGAAAGTACATTATTCTCATAATTCCAAGTTTTTAGAAAGATTCATGCAATGTTTTATTATACTTTATTACAAATGCATTTCTTTTGTCATGACGTTACATGTGAATGGCACCGTATTTCAATGTTGAAAATTTTCCTTTTAGTGTATAATTGGATTACAGATCGATAAGCAAATACTGATTAAATAACGTAATCATGGAAAGGTAGAAAACGAAATAAAATATTTCAATATTATGTGCTAAATTGACAGACGAAGCACGAATAGACTTTTTTCCCGATGTCTCTTTTTATGATGAGTAATAAGTTTTCTTGTCTTACCTGAGTTGAAACAAATCAGTATTGTATATTTGAAATTTCAAAGAAGGAAACGTGAATATTTCTGTAGATCCTGAAAGAAGGCAAAAAATAAAGGTTCTGGTAAATTTGCTAGTGCTTAAAAAAATCGAAATATTTTCCCCTCTTAGAAGTACTTTCATTTAACACGCTACTTACGGGTTAAACTACATTTAAGTAGCAATCTTATGGGTCAAGCTAAATAATTCAAGAGATGTAGTGTACATTAATCTGAATAATTACTACTAGGTATTCTATTTGGCAAATAGATACCTACTTGCATTGCTTGCTCTATATAGTACTTATAAATAGAAAATAAAACACAAAAAAACTGTAAAATTTGAACAATAAAAATAAACAAACATTTGGTAAGGTATAAAAGCCTAATGGTAGTCGACGAAAATAACGAAAGGTACTAACAGAACAGAGCGAAATAGTTAAGAAAGAGAAAAAATTCTCTTCACTGAAAAAGTTTTAAAAGAGCTTAAAAGCGATGGACTGTGACCCATAACTCCCATCCTACGCAACTTCAAAGTATGTGCAAGTCGTACGATAAAAGTGCGTGTGGGGCCGCGCCGGCCACTGTGCTCTGCGGAGCGGAGGCGGCACCGGCCGCTGCGCCACCCGCCCCAATGAATAAAGCCGATGGCATTAGCGCCCAGTCGCTCGCTCGGTCAGCCGCCCACCCCGCCCACGCCCCGCCCACGCCCCTCGGGCTTCGCGCTGACGAACTCCCCACCGGGATCAGGGCGTCACGCTGCCTGCGCTGCCCACGCAAAGGCTTCTCTCTTGCGGTTACTCCTTCAAAGCACAAGTTTTGCATTGCTGAAATGCTTTGTTTGACGGTTTCATTCAGTAATTAATGTTGGTGTGAACTTAACCACCGATGTTTTTAACTGATTAGCAGTTTTCTAAGCATTCGCCATCATCGTCATCATTGGATATACCTCGGGAAAGTCAAGAACGCAACAAGTTGTACAGATGACAGCAGCATTAATTATTATTATTTGTATTTTGAAATTTCAATAATACCAAAGAGAGAATCAATGTCATATTAATTTTTTAAACGTTAAAATAATTTTAAATAAATTTCACATATTCAATAATAGGAATACCCTACAACGAAAAAAAAAACACTTTAAAACGTGACATTAGACGTTCAACAATTTTAATTCTTATCTTTCTAATTTTTCTAAAATAATTCTTTTCTTAATATATTTTTATAAAATAGTTCTTACCTAAACGAAGCTTCATCTCTAAAATGGTTTTGTTTCTTTTCACTGTCAACTTACCTGAAACATAAAAAAAGCACATCAGAAAGGTAAAAACACGTAGAATAAATTTCATAATAAATATACGTTTTTCTTTCGCATTTCAATCAAACGCAAATAAAACCGCAAATCAGTGTTTTGTAAAATATTCAGAAATAATCATTTTGTGGGTGGTTGGGCCAAAATAATTGTCCTCGCTTTTTTTAGTAAAATAAAAATTGCCATATCAGGTGGCGTCAGGTTAGTTTCCGGTGCCGCGACAAATGTGCAAATAAAGTAATGAAAAAAAGGTTTAGGTATCGCAGACATTGAAGATATTATTAACCATTAAAAAGCCTTTTTTTAACTTTCTGAATGAAATAAAATGGTTCCGTAGGGTCGAAAGCTGGACGACAGTTGAACTAAACAATCAATATAGCATAGTAAATCCAGACGATTTCTATGTTTTTTGATTGTCGAGTAACTTGATCTTTGAATTTGCCTTTCCAAGCTATCCGTTTCCATCAGCACCCCACGAAGCAATGATCAAGGCTGGGTCTTCGATCTTCGGGTGGGATCGTTTAGCTGGCTGGCCGCGTCGCTATTTTCGTACAAAGACAAGCGCTGTGCGGGACACGCCATTCCGCATGCAAAAGAAGCTTCTGGCGTGGTGGGCGAGGTTCAATAATTCCTGGATTTGAACAATAAACGGTGGCCGTATTCACTGAGAGAATCTTGCTGAAAAAGTCCAGAACCATCAGAATGCGCAAACTTTACATTTCACTCCATTCAATGCACTGTTTTCGTAGTGGAGTCTGCGTAATTTGAAGTGTCAACTTGTGAGTTATATTAACTGATAGAGAGAGATTATACCCAAATAATTGTTAACTACAGAAACATGACGCACAAAATGCAAAATTTAATAGAAACTTGAACAATTGGGCGGATCAAATAAATGTATGTAGGCTGTATATTTCATTAGCTAAGCTCTATTTCCCTCAAGACTCAAAACTGTGCAAAAAGTCTTAGAAAAGGTTAGAGTAATTACGCATAACTCACATCTAAGAGCCCGACATTACTCTTGTGATGACTTCACGTAAATATGTTTCCTAATAGATTCTCAGTTAGACGGAAGGAATTACAATGCCAAGAGACAGACTTTGAGTGGATGATACTTCACCAGAAGATTCCTTTGCATGTAGAATGTCATGCGCTGAACAACCAGCATTGAACACCATCATTGTTGTAAGTAGTTGGAAACACAAGAGCGACGATGAAGAGTCTGCTGAGCAGCCTCTGCTCATTAAAGCTAGAATACTGGTGATTTTTTACTCGTAAGTAAAATTCTTTCCCTCGATTATACTTTTACAGAATAAATCCTTTTCGTGGTGAGTCGAGATATCACCTCCTAGCAGTGTAATATTTATCCTTTGGAAGTTACTGTGAGCGTAATCTCGGTGCTGTTATCGCATTTGTTTTCTTACAATAAGCTAATGTCTAGAGGTCTGAGGAAACTTTACTCACTAGCTTACTATAGAATTAAGGAGCCCTAGTAGAGCGGAATGGCAGGGGCACTCCGTGATGGATTGTTCCAAAATGGGGGCAGTAGCATCGACACATTTGACGCATTTTTTAAATTTCAAAATGTGTTTATACGGGGTAAAATATACAGTTCCTTTCCAAACGAAAACGCAGCAAATGGCAATTTGCCATTCGTCATGTAATCTAACAAAGAAATTATCATTTTTTTCTCAACCATTTTGAGTATCTCTGTATGCGAAAGAAATTCATGAATGTTATATATTCTTCGGTTTGTCTTGTTGTATTTCGGAAATCAGGTTGTCATACTGAATTAAAATGATATCTTAAAGATGAATAATCTTCGATAACAAGTCCTTTGTTAACAAGTCCTTCGATAACAAGTCCTTCGATAACAAGTCCTCCTTAGGAAACGTACTCCAAATACCCCTGTAACAATTTCTACAGCAATTCCTTAAATTATGGATGTTTTTTTAAACAAGTTGAGGGTATCGAGGGCTTTCACGGCCGGAGTCAATATCAATGGTTACTTCGGGGCTGGTAGGTCGAGGTACTGTTGGCGTTGATGGGCAAAAAGTTTCGTCCACGTCTGCCATGGCCATCTTCAGTGGCGGCGGAGTCTCTGGCGATTGTAGCTGGCTGGCGACTGAAGCTCACGACACGTTCAAAAGTTTAAGAACGTTTTAGGGTAGATAATGCCCTTCACAGCATTAAAGGTAGATGACTATCGGATAGAATACTTTCATCTCGTTTAGAACAGATAATTGACAGAAATATACTTCTATATATACTGTAAAATATTGTACAGCGATCGTCAGAATATTCAATGATTTTGAAACGTCTTGCACCTAAATGAGCAAGTGCCAAAAGTCAGAAGCACTGCACCCGATAGCTAATTGCACCCAAAGAGCTGTAGCTGCATTTGAAATTTTAGATTTTCGAAATATGCTGACGCTTGGTAAAATGTATACTGAATGGTGAAAATGTGACTCTCATCTTGTAGATACCCTGACTTGTCTTTTCACAAATCCAGTGGTAGCACGACATTCGAGAGGGGATATTCATGGTAGTCCTTTCCCATCTGCGGGCAGGGAATTTATACAAAAAACACTCACTATAGCAACCTTTACAGTTATTTCTAAAATTTTCAAAATGAATGTTGACACATATACTGAACCAGACTGTGCATCGACTACTTCAACCCCAGCCCAAGTCATCTTTAAAAAAAATCAGATCCTAACTAATGTTCAATTTTAGTTTTTTTTCTACATCCCATTTTGAATACCATCTCTTCGTCCTTTGAATTTGCAGTAATTTTCGAACTTCAGGGAACAATTAAAATTAGCCTATATATATATATATATATATATATATATATATATATATATATATATATATATATATATATATAGAGAGAGAGAGAGAGAGAGAGAGAGAGAGAGAGAGAGGCATGGAGATCATGATAATTTACTTGTACTTCCTGCTCTATGTTGAAATCAAATGTTGATAGTTTTTTTTTAATATATCCTAACTAATGAAATAGTTAATGTAACTGAGGACGCTAACGATCATGCAGTTAAAAAGCGACCTAAAATAAATAAATGAACATACATTGAACGGTCTTTTCGGTACCTGCTTCTACTTTAAATGCCCGTAGAACGCGTTAACCCCTCGGAGAAGCAGCTTGTCTGTCGGAAGGGCGAAAGGGCAGCGACGCGGCGCGCGGAGTCCGAAAGGGCTGCAGCTGGCTCTGCACTTTGGCCGGTGAAAAACAGCCCTTGGTCGCGGCCGGGAGTGCTATCGGGCGCGCGGGGGAAATATGAAGCGACAGGTGCGGCGTGACATGCTGACGTAGAGCGGCGCTCCGCTGCGGCAGCCGGGGGGCTCGGGGGGGGATGTTGGTTTACGGGCCGCCCGCAAGACGAAGTGGCACATGCGGAGGGGCGAGATTGCAGGCACCCCCTCCCCTACAAATGCCCTCCATTTTGCATGTTGTTTGAACATGTATATGCCCCACTGAAGGGGCATTGACTTGGCAGAAGGAAATGTCGGTGAAAGGATACTCTAAAGTCGAGGGATATATCTCGCGAAGACATGGCATGACAATGGTGTAGTAATGCCAATTCTATGAGATTACGAGTGATGTGGACTCTTCAGGCTATCCAGTGTATCAATAAATGTATATAAAATTAACTGTCTCAATAGTATAATGTATTTGTTTGAACAGCAACGGAAGAGGAGATCCAAAATTATTATAGGAAAGTGCTTTAATGACGATAATGTACCGTCGTCGTCACGTAAAATGGGTAAAGCCAATTTCTGAAGTCCCAGTACTTCTGCACATTCTGGCAGCACTGTACGGAGAACAACGCCATCTGCTTCTTTCATAGTTAACTATTACAAAAGAACAATCTCAACCAACTGCCAACGAGTGAGAAGCTGATAGGCCGGATTTCGCCCAATCATGATATCTAGCATGAACGTTCCGTATCATAGGCGTGTTTATCGTAAGGGTTGAGAGTATTGGCGCAGAAGGCACAAGGGGGCGGGAATGATCGCATTGCGTCCTAGTGCAAGCCATTCGATGGCCTACATGAAATACATCAATAAAGATAATATTATACATTACGACATAAATGTATTCAGCACATGCAATAGAATTAGTGGATTTGAAAAATGTTTAATTACATTTTTCACATAATCCAGATTTACTTGCGAAAAATCAATTGAATTAATTTTAATGCAAAACAACTTAAGTATATGAACGAATATTACGAATCCGAGTCGAAGAAATGAAGTGTGCGAAGGCGGCTCCAGGATCGGGAAAATGTTTGGGGGTGGGAAGTTTTGCCAAAGTAACAGTGTTTAAGTATCCGGGTTTACCAAATTTAACATTTTTGCAACAATTAAACTAGGTATTTAGTAATAATTTAGCGTTTCTTGTCAAAATTGTTATTTTGCAATATTCACCTCGGAGACAAATTGAGGGCCCTCCCGGTCCGTACAGCACACGTTTAGAAATTGTTTATAAAATGTTTAATTGTTGAAAAATTGTTAATTCGTAGTTTTCGGTTCTGGGACATCAGGCAACTCTTCCGACTTCAGAATTGCAAAAATTGAAAATTGTTTATAAATTTGCAAATATTGCAAATTTTTTATTGTTTTCTCTAAACTGTCTTTAAACGAAATGCAAAATTCCACAATCCGATCGGCGGTATCTCCTTTCATTATCGAGATACGAGTATGTAATTGTTTATAAGATATTAGTTCGACATGACAAGTCACATTTGTTTGAGAGTCAATCTTTTCGTAGTTCCCTCACAAATCTACCCTTCAAGTCGTTTTGCAAACGCAACGTGCATTTAGCGGCACTCTTTTTCTATCCGACCCTGTCATCACAATGCTATTTGAAACAACTTTCAGAATGCAAGTCGATTGAGGTCATTGCTTATCGAGTCAAAAGCATGGAAACTTGAGTTCTTACAATCGTTCCCTAAATACGTAAATGCCAAGAAGGTCATCTTCTGAGATCGCACAAATTCTCCGAGCATATAAAAGAATCAGTCGTTTCAACTAAGAACCCGCTACCCTATAATAGTCATAACATTCACAAATTCTTTAATTTATTATGTTCTTCAAATGCGCCCGTGTCTCTGAAAAGCAAACACCATACACTACCATTTGAACTAATA